>OX578135.1:36191175-36843850 GCA_951213105.1 Amaurobius ferox | reverse complement strand
TATATAAGTAGTGTATGGGGGGGGCGCTGGGACAGTGCCAACCCCATACACTACTTTTAATTTTTCAGATTTTTTAAAGTTTTTAGGACATTTTCGACATTTCTTCAAATTTTTTAAAGTTTTTTATGACATCTTCGACATTTCTAAAAAATTTTTCAGACCAAAACGCATAAAATTCATCAAAATCATGCATTTTTTGAAAATCGCCAAAGATTTTACATAAAAAATTAAATAAACAAAATCAAATATGTATGAAAGATTTAGCTGCAGATAAAACCATGGAGGTGACTTATGCATATCGCTCACATGTCCTAAAAACTTTAAAAAATTTGAAAAATTAAAAGTAGTGTATGAGGTTGGCACTGTCCCAGCGCCCCTCCCCCCCCCCCCATACACTACTTATATATATATATATACAGGGTGATTCAAAAGTTCGGAGCAAAAGTAAAACACAATAAAAAAAATATCTATGGGTCGGAGAGACATGCGGTTTGCAGATTAATAATATTCACCGTGGTGGGGGATTTGTTATGGCATGAAAAAAAATTAGTTCAAAATCTCGACACTAGGGGGCGCTGCTGCAGATAAAACCATGGAGGTGACTTATGCATATCGCTCACGCAACGCAAAATTAGGATCAGACAAAGACATTATTGAATACCACCCCATACGGCACGTCAAGTGATGGAGTTGCTATGGTCAACGTTTGGCGCCGGTCGCCTACTAAGCAGGCATAGCACACATGAATGTCCTGCGATATCCCCAGATTTCACACCATGTGATTTCTGGTTGTGGGGATACCCAAAATCACAGGTCTATAGATAAAATCCCCAGTCCTTACCAGCACTGAAAGACGGCAGGAGGTAGCAGCCATTCCCGTTGATCTGCTGTTTCATGCTGTATCAGCCGTAATACCTCGACTGCGCTCAGTACCGGAATGTGGTGGTGACCCATTGAGCACTTGCAGCTGTAAATCATGCTGAAATAAAATATATCATTTCACAATTATTACCTCGCATTGTTTTCTTTGCAGCAGCGCCCCCTAGTGTCGAGATTTTGAACTATTTATTTTCATGCCATACAACATCCCCCACCAGGGTGAATATTAATCTGCAAACCGCATGTCTCTCCGACCCATAGATATTTTTCTATAGCGTTTTACTTTTGGTCCGAACTTTTGAATCACCCTGTATATTGAGTTTTTCATGCTCTCCTCATTCCATTTATATAGTGAACATGCATGCATTCTTATTCTCGATGGAAACTCGAATTTTCTGAGGTATTATCAACAGTTTAAAAAGAACGACTACGAAACTTTAAGCAAATAAGTAACGAAAAAAACTAGAGTTCTATTTAACTTAAATATGGTAACATATGGTCTTAAGATATTTCACATAAAACTTGAACTTTTCTCTGTGTGCGATTCGGATTTCGAATACTCATTGGAATTTCAAAACATTCGGTTTCATCTCGAAGTAAAGTCTGAAGTATGTTCCTTAAATACGTTCTTCAGCTTTCGTCTGTCGAATTTTCAAAGGATTATTTGAATGATAATACGTAACAAAGTAAGAATTCTGCGTTTTCAAAATATGCAATAGCACTATTTTTAAATTCAAAATGTCTGTTATATTTGCATATATTCTCAAGAGAATATCCTTTGTTCTTTAGAATTTCAACATTTTCAACAGAGTCAGAAAATAAATATCTTTTGCTAACTTATCCGAGTTCTTCATAACTAAAAGAACAAATGTAAGTCAGAACAATATGGAATTTTCATTCTTTTTGTGAACTTACTCACTTTTAGATAAGGTTCATTTTTAGTTAAAGTTTCTTTCCATTCAATTAAAATTTCATTTTTTTTTGTTTGTGGGGGGGGGGGGGTGTTACACTTATGTAATCCTAGGTGTTCAATCAAAAGCATGGCGTGAAAATTGTAAATTTTCAAATTAAACATACCGTCAATTGTTTTAAATAAAAGTACACTTTTGAACGTTAGCAAGATTTAATTTTCTCAATTTATTAGTCTAATTTTAATACAGTTCTCATTTCTTGATTTAAGGTAGTAAGAGAAAAATTTGAAGAAAGAATATAAATGAACTTTATGTACTAAACTTCCTAATAGTATTGAATATTTTTCACGTTTTAACCTAATTTAGAATTTTTTATGTTCAAATAAATCTATATAATCTACTCACATTGAATTTCCCTTTATATAATTAAATGTCATCAATGTTGTTGATATTTCTGTAGTGTCAGGAATAACGAAGAAAAATGGATAATAATACGAAAACTTTAATTTAAAGAAAATAGCATATCTCTTAATTTCAAAGGTACAGTAACCCAACTGGCATCTTTGAGCGTCACTTTTACAGGATAATATTTTCGTAATTGACTACTATGGCCTAAATTGAAAATTAAAGAAGAAAACTTTGCTTTTGAAATATACACCAGGTGCTCTGCAATCGCATTTGTGGATTAGCACATAAATTACATTTCATAGATTAGCGCATTTGTGTCCACCTTCATGTAATAATTCCTCATTGTCGGAAATCATATAACCACTTAAATGATATTGAACTAGGTTATGCCATTTATTTCATATATTATCTATTAGTTTCCGTATCTCTATATTTTTACTTTCCCTGCAATACATGGTAATGTATAGGGAAAGTATTGGAATCATGTCGAAAATCGCAACTCGAGTTTTCGACGGATCTACACGTTTCAAGACCTCTAGAATACGAAAAAACCATTTTTAGCGTGACGTCTGTGTGTGTGTCTGTGTGTCTGTGTGTCTGTCTGTGTGTCTGTGTGATTGTCTGTCTGTGCAGGCTTTGTATCCACTCTAACTAAAAAACTAATGGACCGGATTTCACAAAATTTGGTAGGTAAGTCACTTGTGAGCGAGTCTAGTGCTGATTAGTTTTGGGTACGATTTGGAATAAAAGAATCCGCCTATTTTTGCGAAATGGTCCGTAAAAGCTTGTATCCTCTCTAACTGGAAAACTACCGGACCGAATTTCACAGAATTCGGTAGATGAGTCACTTGTGGGTTACCCTGGCGCTTTTTAGATTTTGGTACGATTCGGAAAAAAATAACCTGCCTTTTTTGCAAAATGGCCCGCAAAAAACGTCAAAATCTAAACTAAGGAACTAGATATACTCAAATATATCCATTAAATGCTCATTTAATACGTAATTTTTAACGACGAAAATAATAAGACCAACCCCATTACACTAGGACTAGCCGTTCTCGGGATATTTTAGTTTATCGTACTTTCCCTACGCCACCTTTGAAAATAAGCCCGGTTACCGAATGAGGACGAAAATTGAATTAAAAGTGAAATAAATTTAATTAAAATAAAGAGAACGTTAATATAAGTCTGCAGGGAAAGTCATGTGCTGCTCACATCAGATTTTTATTTTATATAATCCAACATACTAAATAAAACTAAACTTACTTATAATAAAGAATTTAACAAAATAATTTGCAATATAAATTTAAAGTGTAAACAAGGATCAATTATGATTTAGGTAAAGCGGTGTTGAATTTGTGAAGTAAAAGTTTGTTGAGTTTGCACTATGATTTTGAAAATTTATTTAGAAATCAAGAATGTTCCATGAATTACTAGCTCATAAATTTTATGAATATTATTTCATTGATTCTCATAAATATTATTTCATAAATACTAGCTCTTCTCCTTTATTAAACTTTAAAATTATCTAGCCAACACAAGGCACAATTAATTTACAATGCAGCAAACAAAACTGGGTCACATTACAGATATCTTCTGCCAAGTGACCTAGTTGGCAAAACATCCGATATAAGGGCGAGATCAGACGAAAGTCGGTGCCAAATAAAGTTCATTGTGATTTCCCATTAAATGCAAGCATCATAAACTCTATGTCGTATTTGAGCAAAAAATAAATTACAATACATTTTTCTATTATTTCGATGTACCCAATTAACTTATATTTCCCACAACTTTAAATTGGTAATTTCCAATATAATCTATATTAAAAAATTTCGATAATCAATCCATTAATTTGTTATCATATTCGTTGACTGAACATCATTTTTACAATTTTGGCAATATTTTCGTCATTTTAGCACCATTAAATATTACCAAGTTGGTAATATTTAGCCAAATTAGTCACCAAATTGGTCAAATTTATCGCCAAGCGTTGCAGACAGACAGAGAAAAGAGCTTAAAAAAGGACATAGTATTTCCTTTTGTAAATGGAACGAACCACATCCTCATGAATGGTTTTAACTAATTTGTTGCATAATATTGCGTATGAAAAGTAAACAAATTTCACAATAACTGATACATTTTTAATTTTATGTAACTTTTTGGATCAATTTATTTGAAAAACGTGCAATATCATGAGAACGGTTTATACCAGCGTTCTAAATTTATTGTTATTCGTTTTTACATTTTATACATTTTATTGTGTTTTCTTGTTTTGCTTCTTTTTCGTTACATGAGGTGGCGCTACTACACTGATATCTGAGGTATAGCCATCAGGAGAAATTGATGCTAGTGCATTAATTGCATATTCCAAAGTATGTGTATAAAGGTTTCCATAAAATGTTTCTTTTAAGTGTAAAAAGGTTCCTTTAAAAGATTTCAAAGTGTATAAGTGTTTCATCATGCCAAACTGAACGTGTTATAAATTTAGCAAACTTAAATTTGTTCTGAAGAGGACATTTATAAACTTTATTTACCCCAATTAATCTTTCCACTTCCGAAACGATCTATATCAGAATTCAGAATGAACTGCATTAGAAGTTAACCTTTTAGATTGCGCAGCGGTGAAAACAGGAAAATTAAATTAAGCTTGAAGAAGCAGCAGGTATGTAGGTAATTTAATCTGTGTTGTCCTAGCGGAATTAGATAAACTCGCTTTTATTCAACAAACTTTACCATTTTGTTCTATTTTTACTTTCCCTGCAATACATGGTAATGTATAAGGAAAATATTGGAATCATGCCGAAAATCGCAACTCGAGTTTTCGACGGATCTACACGTTTCGAGACCTCTAGAATACGAAAAAACTATTTTTAGCATGACGTCGTCTGTCTGTGTGTCTGTCTGTCTGTCTGTCTGTGTGTCTGTCTGTCTATGCAATGTATGTATCCACTCCAACTCAAAAACTTATAGACCGAATTTCATAAAATTTGGTTGGTAAGTCACTTGGGTAAGACAATGGTGCTGATTAGTTTTTGGTACGATTCGGAAAAACAAAACCAGCCTTTTTTTACAAAATGGCCCGCAAAAATGTCATATATCCAATCTAGCTAAAATACTATTTGACCAAATTTCACAAAATTTGGTAGATTAATTACTTGTGGGATACTCTGGTGCTGATTAGATTTTGGTATTATTCGGAAAAGAACGCCCTGATTTTTTTGTTTTTTTACGAAATGGCCCTCCAAAAAATCTCCAAAATCTAAAAAAAAGCCACGTATGTCCAAATATATCAATTAAATGTTTGTTTTATACGAAATTTTTGATAAGGAAAATAATAAGAACAACTCTATTACTCTAGGACTAACCGTTCTCGAGATATTTGAGATTTTTCGCATTTAGTTATGCCACTTTTGGAAAATGTCCAATTACGAAATAAAAACAGAAATTGAAGTAAAATTGCAAATTTAGTGTTATTTTGTGCAATTAAACTCAATTTAATGATTTATGAAAGAAATAAAGAAAAAATGAATTCGAGTCTACAGGGAAAGTCATGTGCTGCCCACATCAGATTTTTACTTTCCCTGCAATGCATGGTAATGTATAGGGAAAGTATTGGAATCATGCCGAAAATCGCAACTGGAGTTTTCGACGGATCGACACATTTCGAGGCCTCTAGAATATGAAAAAACTATGCTTAGCGTGACGTCTGTGTGTGTGTCTGTCTGTATGTCTGTGTGTGTGTCTGTCTGTATGTCTGTGTGTGTGTCTGTCTGTATCCACTCTAACTCAAAAACTAATGGATCGATTTTCATAAAATTTGGTAGGTAAATCATTTAGGCGTGACACTGGTGCATATTAGTTTTTGGTACGATTCGGAAAGAAAGAACCCGCCTTTTTTGCGAAATGGCCACCAAAAATATCATTTATCTAATCTAGATGAAATACTAATTGACTAAATTTCACAAAATTTGATAGATAAATTACTTGTGGGATAGTTTGGTGCAAATTAGATTTTAGTACGAATCGGAAAAAAATAACCTGCTTTTTTTTTTGCGAAATGGCCCGCAAAAATCTCAAAAATCTAAAAAAAGACTACGTATGCTCAAATGTATCAATTAAATGCTTGTTTTATACCTAAGTTTTGAGGAGGCAAAACGTAAGACCAACTCTATTACTTTAGGACTAACTGTTCTCGAGATATTTGAGATTTTTTGCATTTTTGTTATGCTGCCTTTGGGAAAATGTCCAATTACCAAATAAACAAAAACTTGATTTAAAAATGCAAATTTAATGTTATTTTGATTTAATTTAATGACTTATTAAATAAATAAAAAAAATTAATGTGAGTCTGCAGGGAAAGTCATGTGTTGCCCACATCAAATTTTTCTATTTGGGTTCGGATCTGATATTTCTACTTTTAGTTTCACATTTTTGCTCATTCCCAGTAACTTTCTTTTTATTTACACAAACCGTCATAAAACGATCTCTAATTAAATGTATATTAAAAAAAAATAAGTTCCCAAAGCTAATATTGCGCTTCTATCATAATTAACATCATTCACGAACCAGTTTCAAGCTTTAAGTTTCGTCAAAAGTCGGCACCTGAAGTGGCAGCACAAAATCTTGCTTTCTGCCACAAAATTGAGTGCCTCTATGAACAGTCAAATTCAGTCTTACCACTTATTCAGCACAAATTTCAGAAAGGCGGATGGATCTCAGGTTGTCTACAGCTGAAATAACTTCGCCAGCCCTGAACTACCCTAATTACTAGAAACCTTTCCGTCACGTCACATATGAGCTATATTACCGTGTAGTGTCATGAGAAAATCCATTTGCAACCTGTGTCATAAATCTGTGCATTATCTAATGTTTATCTCGGCTTAAAAAAATGGGTTTTTTTGTTCGGGCCATTTGCATTTTATGATCCTATCGTTACTTTGCATTTATTAGTTCCTTTCTTTAACACATTTTATCATTTCGCAGGCTTAATTTTACAATGTTGTTTGCGTTATTAAAATTATTTTAAAGAGTGTAAAATATAAGATTTGTGTCATCACACTTCTATTTAAAATAAAGCTGAATTATCTAGATGTTCGAGCTCGTCCTTGTATCCTGAAACTATACTCACCGATCTAAAAAGTACAACCAGAATTCACCAATATTTTTAACACTTATTTTGAGGTGTTCAATATAGTTGCTGTATTAAAGTGTGTTGCAATGAATGAGTTTTGATATTCATCGGACATTCTTTTATTCGAATTTCAATTCCACAAACTCCTTAAATTCAAGCTTTAGAAATCAAACAAAAAAGTACTCTCACGCACAGTACATGTAGAGTTTGTAATTTCCTTGCACCTTCTGTGACGAGCGAGCCAAAAAGATAAAATAAATAACAAACGAAGGACTGTGGACTGACCAATACCAGAGCGAATCCCGTTGCTATAACTTATAGGATGCGTATAGAATACATATAGAGCCCGCGTTCTCTTTCAAATCCTTCGGAAGAGAGGACGCCGTTGAAATTTGCCGAGGAAGACTGTTGGTAAGGCCACTCGGGTCTTCGGTCAAGTATGGTGACATTTAGACTTAAGTGATAAAGACTTCTGGATTTGAAACAACCGAAACCAGAAAAGCAAACCGATTATGGAATTTTAGAACAGCCATAGTTGTGAAAAAGCAGCATGATTCGAAGAAAAAATCTGATGTGGGCATCACATGACTTTCCTTATATAATGTAATGAATTTACTACTTTTACAGTTAAAAAAATAGGTTTTTCTTACAGTAGATACAATACTCTTTCCAAGACATTGAATTTTCGACAATTAGTCGTCATTTTTATCCATTTGGCGAGATTTTCGTTAATTTTGCAACATTTCAAAAAGTCGCCAAGTTGGCGACATTCCGCCAAATTCGTCGCCAAAATCTCGCCAAGCGTTATGGACGAAGAAATAAGTTATTCTTATAGCAGATAAATGACTATTGGCGTTTAAATACAAAAGTATTACTTAAAGTATCTTTTTTCATGAATGGAACGAACTAGATCCACGAGAATGATGTCACCCAATTTATCGCATGGTATTACACATGAAAAGTGAACATGTTTCTCAATAGGAAATATTTTTTTTATTTTATATGACTTTTTGATAATTTTTTTGAAAAATATACAATATCTCAAGAACGGTTCATGTTAGCGTTCTAAAATTTATGTTAATTGTTTTCTAATGAAAAATAACATAAGAAATGTCTATTTGCGTAATTTTAATAGCAGTTTTTATTTTTTGACGATTTTTTCAAAATTTCATTCGAAAATTTAGGGGTTTTTTGAACATTCGATTGCGTATAAAAACAATAGGCTTCCAGTATTTATAGATTGTGATTTTTGTACCAAATTGTGTTCGAATCGGCCCATTCGTTCGTCAGTTATCGTCTCCACAGACTCACTGACACACACACACACACACACACAGACTCAGACATCATTTCAAAAATGCTCGATTCGTGATCAGGGATGCTTGAAACGTGCTCTCCCGTCGAAAACTCGAATTCGAATTTTCGACCCCTTCAAAATACTTTCCTTATACATTATATATATATGGAAAGTAATAATCCCGCGCCTAAGCTCAGTCAGACTATTCCCACGCCTCGTTTCTAAAACTCTATCGCTACACCAAAAGACTATGACGAAATGGAAACAGAAAATGACAACTCAGAAGCGAGAAAAGGTTCTAAGGGAGACTTACTATAATATTTATATAGGGGATCAAAGCCTGGAATTAGAAGGCCACGAAGACCACGAAGTGCGAAGTTGAAGAAACTACTAAATCAGAAGAGATAAAACACTAATCCAAGATGGCGAAGCATATCCCTCTTCATTGATGCCAAATCTAATCAATGAGAAAGATCAATCATGCTTAAAGCATTGATTATGAAACACTTCCCAGCGTCAATGCAATTTTATTTAAACATGTCTAAAATGCAATACATTCCTCGGTAATATTTTAAAACTTATCACAATACTACATTAATTTATTATATTTCAAAACTTAGACCTTCATCGAAAAAAATGAACTTCATTCAAATGACGGCATTGAAATATAAATTGCCTGGTTTAAACATTTCTAAAATGTGATACATTCCTCGGAAATAATTTTAGAATTATCATAATACTACGAAAATTTATTATATTTGAAAACTTCATCGAAAACAACTGAAATTCATTCAAATGACGTCATAGAAAAAAAAAGATCAATCATGCTTAAAGCATTGATTATGAAACACTTTCCAACAGCAATGCAATTTTATTTAAACATGTCTAAAATGCAATACATTCCTTTAAAACTTCTCACAATACTACATTGATTTATTATATTTGAAAACTTAAACCTTCATCGAAAAAAATGAACTTCATTCAAATGACGGCATTGAAATATAAATTGCCTGGTTTAAACATCTCTAAAATGTGATATATTACTCGATAATTTTAGAATTATCATAATACCACGATAATTTATTATATTTAAAAACTTCATCGAAAACAACTGAAATTCATTCAAATGACGTCATAGTAAAAATAACGCGCCTGGCTCTCTCTAAAAAAGCAGCATTTCATTCATAAATAATTTCCCATTCATGTCATTCATCACAATACTATAATAATTTATTTTATTTAAAAATTAAGACCATGGAGCTACAAGTAATTTAACTCTATGCTTAAAACTTCATTGCAAAAAATCGTCCTCTCGGTAAAGTCAATGAATATTTCTTTCATATCAGCTATGCATACTCCATGAGCTAAATTATTTTGCGTTAAAAAAATACAGCAATTTCTATACAACTCATCCTACTTATTTTGCTGTTTACATTTTATATAAGTGAAAAATAGGCTTCGTTGTAGAAATAATCAAATTTGGATGAGCATTTAAACTCATACATATTGTAATTGCGTTGATTTAGTATGCAGATGCACAGAATTTAAACCAAATAAAGTGGTTTTAAGACGCATACAACACTCAATATGAAATAAAGGAACTTTAAAAATCACGATTTTGAGACAAGATGGAAGCCATATATAATTTTGAAGTGGGTCATGTGATCGTTTCATATCATGGTCACGTGATCGTTTAATATAAGATGTGTAATTATTATTTTAATTTTTATTTAAAAAACTACTGAATATATTTCGCTGAATTTTTTTTATATATTTTATGGAACAATTTGAATATTACCTAACATTTTCGAAGCAATTTGTGAATTTTAAATCCGCTTAAAAAATGTTTGAAAAATTAAGTCCCATAGGGCTCAATTTATTTCATTTTTTCAACCCGGGTTCAATCCAAAACTAATTGGGTGATATTATTCATTTATATTCCCATAGGTCCTACAGACCATCTGAACAACATACTAAAATTTCATTTTGATTAAGTCATTTTTACTGCAGTTATCGTGCTAACGGACAGACAGACAGACAGACAGACAGAATGAACAAAGTCATAAACAATTTTCAACTTTGTTGTAAAGTGTTAAAAATATACGAAGTGACAAGGATTAGAAGGTGCATCTTGGCGCTAATTGAGAGCCGTGCAGGAATTAAGCCCAGATACATATAGTAAATTTTATATAAACAAAATGAAAGATAATGAAAGCAGTTTGGATAACAAGATTTTAAATGTTAATATTGGAAGTATTAAAATTAAAATCTATTATTTTATCATATAAGTTTATAGACAGATTATTAATATGTACATCTAAATTTAAATCTCTGAAGAGTTTGCAACATTAGAATCATTATTACTAGCATTTAATAGTAAATTAGTAGGATAAAAGTTAAATACAAAAGGATTATTAGTATGGGTTACACATAATATATCATTTAAATATCTATACATGAGCATATTATGCAAACCGTGATTATAGCTTTTTTTCACAGAACTATAAATATAGATTAGCATTTAGCCATTAGTACCTAGCGTCCCATCCAGTACTATGGGACGCTAGACACTAATGGGTTAAGGATGATGCACACACTTATTGTGGGATACCAAACTGTTGCTTAAAACTAGAACTACCAGATTGAATATAATTTTCATAGAGAGTGAAATTGGGTAATTTCTTAAAGAGGAATGATGAATATTTTAGGGCAATATTACATTGTTCAAAAAAATTTTAAATGATTTTATAAACATCATCTATAGCCATATTATTAAACAAGTCTTTAAAATCATAGGTTTATATACTATGGATATTAGTAGTTTTTTTAATTTCTTAACTAATTCGAAACCGAACGTTCATAACACTGACTTAACTAATTCAGTGTTACGAACATGCAAGTTGTCCTTCCCCACTAGCGTCTCTTTTGAAAACCAGACGTTGAAAACACGCGTACATGTAACCTTTCTTATGACGTGAATCTCGGGTTGCCATATGGTGAAGTTCGGAGGAGGGGGTTCCATAGTTGGCGATATATCTTCAATTTGGTGAGTTTTTGAAAGTTCGAGAAACCCCTCAAAATAACGAATATTCTACGAGATATGAGATTTCTAGAAGTTTCTATAGAAAGTCTATAAAAGGAGTCATTACTCAGTTGGAGGGCAGTCAACATGATACGATCTATATTGGTCTGTAACATACAATGTTTTGAGAATAGTAGCTGCTGTTTTGTGAAATTAGTGGAGCATTTAAGTGCTGTTTGACTATAAATTGTTCTTATTTATGCTGTGGTTTTTAATAAAAGTGTTAGTTATCTAGAAAGTTGGACTCATTCTTATATCCTGAGCGCAGGATATAAGAATGAGTCCATCTTTCTTATATCCTGCGCTCAGGATATATATCCTGGGCGCACTTATGCCCATTCTTATATCCTCAGCGCACCTCCCCCCCCCCCTCCCGGGGACCAGTAAAGATTTATCGAATTTGACACCTATATTATATACTATTATAAGCTTACTTAGGCTAAATTGATTTTTTAGGTAAAGTGTTCTTTATATATCAAGTGGATTAGCTGTCTAAGAGGAGAAGGAGAATTTAAGCCTGGTCTAGGTCGGCGCTTTGGCGTAGTGGGGGGGGGGGAGCTCCCCTGGCTCCCCTGATAAATTAGGCGTCGAAAGCCGACCGAAGACCAAGTACAGAGAGAAAGGCATCCATTGCTCCTGATTGGTTTAGTGACTTTTTCCATCAGTAGGGTAAGGTGAAATGGCGGACGAAGCAGACATTATGACTGCCCTGAAAGTAGACCCAATGACTAATATTGGTGGTTATATGACAAGGTTTGTTGCCTGTCATAATAATATTGTGAACGAAGTGAGTAAAATTAAAGTTTCAGTTCCTGTTCAAACGAAAATTAGAGACGAATTGTCTCTAATGTGGACAGTTTTGATTGAGCAACAGACATTGCTCGCAGTTCAGATGGGACAATTAAGCGTAACAGAAAGACCTGCTTCATATGCGCAAGTAGTGTAAAAGAGATAAAAACTTGGAAGGTCTAAGAGTAAGAGGCGAAGTACTCATGTATCGGCCATTCATCCATCTTCTGAGCGGAGTTCAGATAAAACGAAGGCGGAAGTGCAGAACCTAGTGGATCCCCATAAACTGAATATTAGTGTACGGGGAGTTAGGAAGATTGAGAAGGGTTGAATAATTGTGGAAACTGGAAGAGAAGAGGATATTGATCGGCTCATCAAAGAATTCACGGACCAGGATGAGTTAAAGTGTTTTAAGTTGGAAAGCCAACGAAGAAAAGCCCTCAAATCATTTTGTATAATGTTGAAGAGAACATTACTGAGGATAACCTTAAAGAGAAAATAGTTTCTCAAAATGAAGTAATATAAGGATAAGTAATAAGTAATATTACGGAAGGATAAGTAATATTACGGAATTTACTGTTAGATCTCATTTTAAAGGCAAGAGAGGCAATAATTGGGTAATCTCTTTGGATCCAGTGACATTTGGTATGCTGATCAAACGTGGAAAAGTGAATGTGGGATGGACCAGGGTGGACTGCAAGGAATTTTTGAGATCGAATGTGTGTTATAAATGTCGTTTTTATGGACATATTAGCAAGTACTACCCTAACAAAGACACCCTAACAAAGTGGTGAAGAGGGTCACAACGTGACGTAAGGTACAGGAAAGGAGGTGTAGAAGGCCCAGACCACACGACCAACCCGAAGGTTTATGGCAGCTGTTTGTGTGGCCGAAGGAAAGGAGGTGTACATGAACTGGGAGGTGTTGTTGTTGATTGTTGTTGAGACCCAGACCGTCCGACCTACCAGAAAGGTGTAAGGTAACTGTTTGGACGGCCGGGAAGTGCCACCCAATTTAGACCGGAACCCAGTGGGGGAGGCATACACAGGGATCGCACCCTCCTTCCCCTACCACCAACCTCTCGGAAGGACTTACGGACCCACATGTTTAACGTGATCGTACTCCGCGTGAACACGGCGGCAGTTTTGTCAGTGGCTGGAATCGAACCCGGGCCTACCGAGTGCAACTCCAGCGCGCTAAAACTGTATCAGACACAATATGAAGTTTAAGACGGCTTACAAAACGGACCATAGATGTACTTCAAATGAGTGTAATGTTTACATCAAAGAATTGGAATTTGCTTCCTCTAATGTGAACTATGGATAACCATAGTTTACTTATTTTTGGCTTGTTGTTTTATGGATCTTTTATTGTTGAAGAATGTTTTTGTCCTTGTATACCCTTTTATTATGATGTACATGAGTAATCAATGTATTTACTTGTTTTTATTTGTTACTAATATGCTCTTTGTGGATGTGAGGAGCAAGTCATTTATGTTTTGCTGAATTAAGTGAATTTGTATATTTTTTCCTGACAAGTCAGTCAGTAGTTTGCATTGTTTTCCTAATAAAGTGGTTAGGAGAGAATAAGTCTCGACACACCGGTTGGTGGTCTGGTTCGGGTTTTGATGGTTCGGTTTTTGTCCGGTTTTGGTGCGAACCGCGTCGTTGTCAGTGATTGGCGGGGGTCCCGCCTGGGAGCTTGGCCGTCTTCCCGGGAGTAGTGTCCTCGGGCACTGACCATGGGTGGCCGAGTCGTGCCCTGAGCGGGGTTGCTGTCGTGGCGGTTTTTTATCTTCCGTATTCCTTCGGGTGGGTCGGTGTCAATAACTTGATATCCTGAGCACACACCCACAATTCCAGAGGTTACGTTGTAACAATATATTTATATATATATATAGGGTGATTCAATAAAGATGGGCCAAACTTTGTTCACTTTTCATATGTAATACCAAGCGATACATTGGGTGACATCATTCTCGTGGATCTAGCTCGCTCCATTCATGAAAAAAGATACTTTGAGTAATACTTTTGTATTTGAACGCCAATAGTCATTTATCTGCTGTAAGAATAATTTATTTCTTCGTCCATAACGCTTGGCGAGATTTTGGCGACGAATTTGGTGGAATGTCGCCAACTTGGCAACTTTTTAAATGTTGCTAAATTACGAAAAACTCGCCAAATGGATCAAAATAATGCTAAATCAATGACGACTCATTGATGATGACGACATGGAAAATGACGACTCATTGACGAAAATTCAATATCTTGGAAAGAATATAAATAACTGCTTTTATAGCAGTCTATAAAAGCAGTTATTTATATTCTTTCCAATAATATATAGCCAATAATCTATTTTCTTTTACTATAAAAGTAGTAAATTCATTGCATTATATAAGGAAAGTCATGTGCTGCCCACATCAAATTTTATAGATATGTAACTGTTGAGTTGTTACCGTATGGTAAAGTTGAGTAAACATTAGTCTGTTAAATTCCAGTGACATTTCAGGCTCTCTAGAGGAATTGATGGGGAAGTAGAGTGATCACGATACAGTGGTTAAGGATATATATGGTAATGGATTAGTGAGATAACAAGAGTTTTTTATGTAACATACAGATCTAGTAAATGTTTATAAATTCTATTTCTCAGTAATTTAGCCCTGATTGAAAATATTAACATGTATGTTTTAAGACGTCACGGTCCAGCGGCGAATGAAAACTAATTAATTTTCTGACGGTGATGCATTTTGTGATTGTCAGCATGAGATGCTATTTCCATTTACCCGATCTGCTTACATTGCGATATGTGGCTTAATTTATGTTTGTAAACGATTGATAAATGGGCAGGTAGTAAAAAGTATTCAATTTTTTGCTGAAGTAAGCTTTGCACAAGTCACTGGCAGTTGAATAAATTTAAGACGAATAGTGTTCTAAATAAAAATATAAAAAAGGGAGAGCAAGCGACTTCGATTTTCTTAGAAAGTCCTATTATGTATTGTTTTGATCCACTAATATCATAAGTATGAGAATTTTTATATAAACTTCCGTTCGCCAAGTTATTATTTCAAAAATAGCAAAATTAAGCACACATCCACAACAGAAGGTTTTTATTTCACTTCCTATAAGATGTACAAAAGTTTAAAAAAGGCCATAGAGCTTTCGAGCATAAGTACGCTCTTCATCAGTGGCTACACGGAAATAAAGTTTGAATCGTTCATATATAGACCAGATATAGCGACAAAATTTGCATAAATGCAATTTACAAAAGAATCTACGTTTAGACAAGAATAAACCGTAAACAATTTTTTTTTTAGAGTTTCAAAAATTTCAACAACAAAAGATTCTTTTGTAAATTGTATTTATGCAAATTTTGTCGCTATATCTGGTCTATATATGAACGATTCAAACTTTATTTCCGTGTAGCCACTGATGAAGAGCGTACTTATGCTCGAAAGCGCTATGGCCTTTTTTTAAACTTTTGTACGTCTTATAGGAAGTGAAATAAAGACCTTCTGTTGTGGATGTGTGCTCAATTTTGCTATTTTAGCATCAGACGTGATGCCAAATAGTTTATTTTAAAAATACTTAAAAATATTATTTTTCAAGTTGGCAACAAGTTTCGTCGCGTTACTGTACTGGATGCCGTCGTCTCGGGACAAAATTATCAAGGATAGCAGATTGAAATAAGGCGGTGGGAATTTTTTTATTTTTGATTGTTCTTGTACTAGTCCGGAAAGTAAAACGATTGAAACAAACAGGTAAAAGTTCAGAAAATAATGCTATATTCTGCCTTTGGAATTTAAGTCGGAATTTCTTGCCTGAAATTATTATTTTTCTGTATCCGGTTCTAATTGACCCATCTGCGCTCTCCGTATAGTGCAATATTTTATTACTTTATATAGGACAGGGAAACTTTCATCATCTTATTGGGAATATTTTTCATGTCATTTCAAACGCTTCTGTCTCAATTTTGATGTATATTTGGTTTTTATTTATTTTGACCAGTCCGATCGGACCCAAATTTAATAAAGCGTGTCTGGAGTCCGGCTTAATTACTAAGTACTTTCCTTTAAATTAAGCCCGGTCCATACGATGAGTCGGACCATATCTAAGCCCACGGACCAAGACCGAGAGAGTGCAGATCTCTGCCTTGCGTCTGACTTTTACCCATTGTCTAACAGGAAGTGATATAAACACCGTACACCCTGAAAAAAGGGATAAACCCTCATCATGGCGCATCCTGAAAGTTTTCCATACATCTTTATAAAAAATATACCATAACCTTAATAATTTTCGATTTATTGACCATCACTTTCCTTGACATCATGTATGTAAAATACAAAACGGGACGTTAGATTTTGTCTGATAATGTGTTATGATGTCTCGATCAGCATGAAAAATGAAACGGGCCACACACAAGCTCGGCCATTCTATACGTACAGCAAAGCTAACTTAACAGTACTGTGAAAGATGTGACCGCTTATTTACACACAGTCTTTACACACAGTCTTTTATTTTATCTAAATACCCCGTGACACGTGCATTGACCAGATGGTTAATAACGGACTTATGTTTTAATATCCATTAAGAACTTTTTTTTAAATATGAACTTTGATAAGATTAGAATTTTAATTGTGCTTACAATTTCTCTATACCTTTCCATTGCGAAGGTATCTACCGCACATATAATACTTTCTGTCCACTTTCTGTTAACCTTATGGGATGGTTTATTGTTTGAAAGGTTAAAAAATGTATTTCACGGAAATGCATCAAAAATGTGTTAACCGTGGTTACCTATATGGAAATATCACCCAATTTACGGAAATAACGCCACATTCACAAAAGTTATGTTAAATCAACAAAAAGGACTGATATTTTTGGAAAATTAAGTTCAATGTGTGCGATAATCCTTGTTGCTATGGGGAAATTATTATTCTTGATTCGAATTATAGTTCATTATTGGATGGGCAAGTACATTTTGTTTAGATAAGCCTAGAGATTAATGAATTAAGTTTATGATTTAAACGACAACTTTGTTTATATTAAAATTAGAAATTAAAAGACTTGAACAAAGTTTTCAAAATTAGAAAATTTTAATAAAACAAAATAAGAAAAATAAATACATATTTTGAATAGACCCATTTTGTAATACCGTCCTAGAAAGCCGAAAAAAATTTCAAACGTAATATAAAACGTAAGTGTATAAGAAATTATTTTATATATATATATACACTGCTGGCCATCCAAAATGCAACACCATGAAGGAAGCATCCAATAAGCATGAAATTTGCACCATACGTAGACCTCGATAGGAAATACAAATGATGGAATTTTAGCTCATATGCAAATCATGTGCGCCTAACTCTTGCATTATGCATCGCCATACCGGTCTTTTACTTGGCGTTATGGTTTAGGGTGGCATTGAATTTTACTCCCGCATCCCCCTAATACGCATTGCCGGTACACTCAACAGCCACCGCTACATTTCTGAAGTTTTGGATCCTGTTGTCTTACCTTACCTTCAAGGCTTGCCTTCGGCCAAGTTTCAACAGGACAATGCGCGACCACACGTGGCACATATCGTTCAGCATTTCTTCAGTGCCCACCATGGTTCCACTGCTCCTTTGGCCCGCCCGTTCTCCAGATCTGTCGCCCATTGAACACGTCTGGTCGATGATTGGCAAACGACTGATCCAGCAAATACCACCAGCTGCTACGACAGATGAAGTTTGGCAACGTGTGGAAGCAATATGGACTGACATACCCCAAGAACACATCCAAAGTTTCTTTCTTTTAATGCCGAGGCGTGTAGCAGCAGTTATTGTCAGTCATGACGGCTGCACAAAATACTGATTTCTTCGTGTTCCGCAAGTTAAACGGGGCTGTATTTCAATCAATTCATCCTTGTACTTTATGTTCTTTGTCAAATATATTTGGCTTTGATATCTCTTGTGTTTTTTCATGGTGTTGCATTTTGGATGGCCAGCAGAATATTTTTCCAGCTTAGTATGGTATGAAATATGCTGTCTTGTTTAAGATTAAATATGTCAGTTTCTTGTTTACCATATAAGCTAAATAAAGTGAAAGTCAACAGAAAAGAGCATGTTAGGGCTTTCATCATTGACTCCCTTATTCTTTTACTCTGTGAAAAATGTAACTTATCATACTACTGTACAAAATCAAACACAAGTAACAAACTATTAGTATACTTCACAATTTTTATTATTGCACAAAATTTGTTTATTTACTTCACATTTTGACGTTTTCACGGAAATCAGTATCAATCCTTACTTAATCATACACATCACAATTTGTACTTTGAAACATTTTTGTGATGTGGATAGAGATATTATTTAATATGAACTTAAGGATATTTGTGAAATAGTTATTACTTATTTAATTATAGACATCACAATTATTAATTTATATATTTTTTTGTGATATTACTATGAGTAATAGTTGTTAAAAATTAAGAAATAGGAAATCCTAACTTCAGGTATTATGCAGGAAACAAACGTTATTGAGAACTAAGAAATTAATGTAATAAGTATAAAGAAGAGAAGATATTATTTTTTAAATGCAGAAACATGCATGATTAATAAAAGATTTTAGAAAATAATATTTTTGAATAAATTCTGTAATAATATCCTTAAAAATATGACAGATGCAACTTTATACAGCAATTAATATAGACTAGGTTTTTGACTAATCTTCATAATAGAAATATTTAAAATGCATAATTTAAATATATGAAAAATTATTCGACAAAATCAATATTTATTGATAAACACCTGATTATTTCATTTACATTTTTCAAATCATTTGAATATTTTTATAATTTTTAAAAATAATTAATAAAGAAGTTTAAAATATTTATTTTTTTAGGGATGGCAAAAAAAAAATTAATGACATGTTCATAACTACTTAACCAGAGCTAAATGAACATTTTGTAGTATACCAATATAAATTCAAATGTATTTAATTATTTTTTAAAACTGTACATAACTTCAACGTTGTATAAATAAAAAATGTTGTATAAATATATGCCTATTCCATGAAAAAGGAAGAAATATATTAATTTGGGGGGGAATTATTAAAAGCAGTTTTAAAAATCAACAGATCCAGTACGATTTAAAGTATTGGCCAAATATGATACTGTTATTAATTGTAAATGTACTAAAATGTAGCTGTATTTTAAATAAGTTTAATGGTTAATTTAAACTATTTTCCCTCAATATTTTTGTTAATTGCAGATTATTTTGTTATATTATTAAGGTGTGCCCCACCTGCCACAAAACTTCTTTAACACATGCACTCTATGCTCCATATTTTTACACTAAATGATATAGGACCTGGAGATAAAAAGCCAGCCCCGACTCGTATATCGAGGAGATGGCTGGGCGATGTATGGCTGGATATGGTCGCGTAATGAAACGGCCCGAACTCAAAGACTCGTTATATAAACAAAAATCCTAAATTTTTATTCAGCCGGATGGAAGCCCCCGGCAAGGCTTGAATAACCCAAATTAGAAGCACAGTCCCGAGTTAAGATATAATTAAGAAAATAAAATTAATCTCGAGCCGAGCCCAGTCAAATCCAAATAATAGAACTTGGCTTTGGGCTACCTCTAATCCAATATATGAGAATGGGCCCGAGAACAAAGATTCATCATAAAATATTATCCGAAACTTGGGCCGGGGCCAGTCAAGTTCGAATAGGAAATCTTGAATATGGTCCCTCCAATATAGCCCAAGCGTAAATAGTCGTAAGATACAAAATCATAAAAATCATAATATTCGGGGCTGGCCCAGTCAAGCTCAGATAACAAAACTCGAATCTAGGCCCCTCCAATCCAAAATGGGAGCTATGGCTCGAAATCAAATATTCATATTACATATCTCGGGACAGCCCAGTCAAGCCCAGATGATAAATCTTGACTCTGGGCTCCTCAAATGCAAAGTAGGAGCACAGTCCCGAGTTAAGATATAATTAAGAAAATAAAATTAATCTCGGGCCGAGCCTAGCCAAATCCAAATAATAGAACTTGGCTTTATGCTCCCCCCAATCCAAAATATAAGAATTGGCCGAGAACAAAAATTCATTGTAAAATATTATCCGAAACTTGGGCCGGGGCCAGTCAAGCTCAATATGCAAAGCTTGAATCTGACCCCTCCAATACAGCCCAAGCGTAAATAGTCATAAGATATAAAATCATAAAAATTATAAAATTCGGGCCGGGCCCAATAAAGCTCAGATAACAAAGCTCGAATCTAGGCCCCTCCAATCCAAAATAGGAGCTATGGCCCGAAATCAAATATTTAAATTAGATATCTCGGGACGACTCAGTCAAGCCCAGATGATAGAGCTTGACACTGGGGTCCTCAAGCGCAAGATAGTCTCGAACTCAGATACACAGTCCCGAGTCAGAGCACAGTCCCGAGCTCAGATATCAATAAGAAAATACAATTAATACATTTCGGACACAGACCAGTCAAATTCAAGTTATAAACTTTGACTTTTGGCCTCCTCCGATTCAAAATATGAGTATGGGCCCGAGATCAAAAATATATTATCGAAACTTCGGGCCATTATAAAATAAATATCGAAAACTCGGGCTGCGCCTAGTCCAGCCAAGTCTGCAACATAAATCACAGTAACATTATGATTTATCGTATTATATATATATATATATATATATATATATATATAGCCAATCAACTCTAATGTAAATAGAAACAAAATAGCATAGGTGTAAAACATGTGAGTCGAATAGCATGCGGGGCACTTATTATTCGTCATTTATAGAATTAAAAAAAATAAAAGTTTGACTTGGAAGCCATCGTCGGCGGGACAGATTCGCTGCTGGCAAAATAACTGACTGCGGGAAGACTCAAAATGACACAAATTTAAATTTTGAAAGGCATTTTATGGCTTTAAATGTTTAAATACTAATTTTATGACTTTTCTGAGATATTATTTGTTTTATTAGTAACTGAAAATAAAAGTATTTTACAATTTTTAAATGAAAAGTGTTATAATAAAACAACTATTTGTGTGCTATTGATGTGTTTTAATATTCCTATATCTGTCAATTTTTTATATTTAAAAGATTGATACTTTTGATGTTTTAATGACATATTTTAAGATTTTTAAAATGAAACAAAAATATTTGTTTATATTTTTTTAAAATTATACATTTTAACTGAAAGTGAAGATAGGTGTGTGTATGGCCAAGTGTTTTGTTTTATTTAAAAGAAATATTTTTAATTTTTAAAATGCAATCCAAAATAACTCATTTAAGAGGTAGATATTTTAATTGGTACAAATATATTTGTAATTTATATTGGTATTTGTTTTCTCAAAAATATTCACTAGTTAAATCAAGTTATGCACAATTGAGAACACTCGACGTGATCAAGTTATGAATAATTCAGAAGAAGAAAAAATAAAATAGAATGCAGATGAAATAATCTATGATCAATGGATATTGATTTCCATCAAAACTTAAGAGAACTGTTATAAAGATATTGATATATATTAAAGAACATTTCTGTAAATTGAAATATTGCAGTATGCGAATGGAAGTTTTGGCTACTAGCTACATTTGCTGTAAATTCTATAATATCGCAATTTATTTTTAAGGATATTATTCATTTCTAACTGCATAAGTGACTACCTAAAATTAGAAGCCTTTATATAAAATATATTAAATTTTTTCTTCAATTATTTATTTACAAGAGGAATTGTACTTCTTAAGAAATTCCAATATATTAAGTTAAAATTGTTAAAATTTTTGAATATATCTCTTAAAGAGATTTTGTTCTATATATTTTATTATTTTAATATTTGTACTGTTTTCTTTCTACTATATTTAAATTATTACAAGTACAAACAAAACTAAACCTAATGTTCACAATTAAAGTTAATGTGCATTAACAAAATTAAAGTTAATGTTAGTAATTAAAGTTAATGTACATAAGTTAAAATGTAAATATTTGCTTCTACTTCTTAAGTGATCTCATTCTTATAAAGACATTTAAAATATTTTTTCATTTAAAAATTATTGAATGAGATAAAATTATTGTGGATGATACTGATTCCGTATTTTTAAACATTTTTGTAGATATAAAACAGTTATACAATTTCAGAAATAATGTTATAACATATGAACATGGTTGTATTCTTGTAAAAATGTGACTTGAAATATCTGAAATAGAAAACGAAACCTTTAAATTACGTCAGAAGGTAACACATGAATTAGCTAAAAGATGTGCTTTAACATAAAACTAAAATTGTTAAAGAACTTTTACGCAAAATACCTTAATACATAAACCACCTCTGATAAGAGAATTGCTCTTCATACATTTATTATAAGCAACTGATTTAACATACATTTGGGGAATCCTTATATGACGAGAGTTTTGACGATGTCATTAAGCATAATTGAGAAAGTACGAGGGTTCAGTTCTACGTTCAAATCCTTTGTTATTTTGTGATGAAATGAATTGTAATTAATGTGTTTAACACTTAATTTACTATTTACTACGTACGAGTTAAAATATGGTACAGTTGTGGCTGTGGGGAGTTGAGTAAATCGTCTGTTCCTTTCTTCATTCGATTTTCTCAAGTTGTAAAGAACCTTGCTGTCCCGACTGGGAATCGAACCCTGGATCTCCGAACTGGCAAGCCGACGCTCTACCGTTGAGCTACAGGGACGAAATTTCAAGCTCTCCTCGTTGAATTGGACTCTAGAAAGTTTCCGTATTCCCTCAACGGAAGAATACTTCACTGACAGAACCGAGCATTGGATACTTAATTGTGAAGCAAATTGATAGCGGCATTCGACATCCCCATTCACATTATCCCCCCCCCCCATCCCGAGCGTTCCATAAATACTCAGTTGTCATTGATATAAAAGTCCGAAACTCGACTACGGGCATAACCATACCGGACTCAATTTTGATTGAGACAACTATTTTCAACTCGATACATTGTTAATGTCCATCCATCTTAATTCTTTAAAGTGTCATTTTCTCTGTTTTTGACAATCTTCAATACTAGTAGTCAAAGGAAAGGCTTGGTCTGGAGGAAAATATTTTAATTAAACAGAGTATTAACTATTCATTCTATGACTCCCAACGTGATAATTTCTATGCAGTCACATGCTGTTTCAAACAAAAGAGGAAGGACATTAGGTGTAACAGTAATTTTACGATTATAATTAGAAATGTTAGAATTTTTGAACTTTGAAAATAATTTTTAAATCTTAGATATCGTTTGTATTTGGAGGCGATGGGGAAAAACGACCCTATAATATCTGCATGTTTTTCAAATTAAAGCAATATTCGTGTTTCGCAAATTCCTCAATAAATTATAGTCATCCTCATTACCGATAAAGGACGGATGGAACTTCAGTTCTTACCAGTTAAACAACACGTGTACCATCACCCTTTGCTTTTTCGTGTGAATTTCTTTCGAATCCATGCTCCAAATCTCCGGATAAAGTTGCCCTTTTTTCTTCGAGCAGCACCTGTAGAAGAAATGAGTGTTAGTAGTGATGTATAGTGTGAACTAACATTTTATGTTTCTCTGATTGCAGAATAAATACATACAAGGAAAGGGGGGTGTTAAGAACAAAATAAAGTATATAGGATCGGGCCGTAACTGTGAAAGATTGTGTGAAAATTATTACTTAGTGTGAAAGACTGAAAATTATTGCCTATTTATATGGGTTAATTTCTGGCCATAAAATATCACAAACAATCTCACTTTACATCAGCACAACTGGCTATAGACACTAACATTGTGTATATATTTTGCAATGATTACATGCTAACATAATTTTTTATGTTAGAACCTTAATATTTCAAAACAATTTTACTCCATTAAAAAAGGCAGTAAATTGCACTGTTTCTGTGTGATTTGCAAATTCTAGTAGAATCCATTCTTTCCTGGAGCCTTGTTTGGTGATCACTGGATATAGAAAACAATCAAATTGTGATTAAATAATGTAACAGCAAAATGAATATGGTAAAGAGGGGTTTCAAGTAAATTATGGCTGAGAATGAAATACATCCAGGAATTCATAATAAGAAAAATAATAAGAATCGTATTAGGCAATGGAATTCATATTAAGAAGAATACTGTCAACTTGTGATCTATCTCTTCATGAAATAACTAGAATTAGCTAGGACTACCAGACGTTGCTCAGAATTTCAGATGCAAAACTCTCTATATAATTACAACGGAATATACAGTTAATTCTCAAATAGCCAACAACACGTTTGCGATAATTACGACACTGGTTCCCATAATAATGGATACAGTTTGTGACGTTAGTTGCAACGTCCAATGCATAGCAACCCGAGAACTGGGGAATGAAGTTTTCTCATGGAGAAATCAAAAATCTTAATTTCTATGCCTTTGTATAAAAAAAATCGAGTTCTTGAAAAACATTTTTATTATAGTGCAAATATATGTAATCTTATATTTTCCAAAGTATAGAAATTTGCAAATCTTTCAGTTTTGATGCGACAGAATAAGAATCGGAAAGCCTAAAACATGTATATTCTCAACATCTATGCTCGGCCAAATTCAGAATGGAAATTCTAAAACCCAAATAAACTAAAGATTAGGGACCATTTTCCACGCGTGAACATAGAAAGAATGAAGCAAGCGTCTGGAGAGTGAATATCCTCTTAATGTGGTCATTTGAATTTTATTTAAAAAAATGCATTGGTTGTATATATTTGGGAATCCAAATTTACTTTTTTAAAGGCATTCCCCTTTTGATTGGGTGACTTAGCGCATGTGAAATTATACATCTTGAGAACGGTTTATCTGAGTGTATTGGAAGTGGTTTTATTCAAATTTTCATCAATTTATTATTTTATTTCTTTTTATGTTGATTTTTAGGGAAAAAGACGTTACATTTTATTAATTTTAACAAAATGTAATCTATTCAGCTACAATTGCATCCCATAGGTGATTTGACAACAAATTTCATAAAATTTGGTTGGATAGCTTTTGAGCATGAATGGGGATATTTACATCGCTTAGACAGGCATAGACAATAGTCTAGATTCGGGTGATTCTATTTTGAGTGCTTTAAGCGTGTCTATCGAAATCAGAATTCCAATACATTTTCTATACGCTGCTGTGTATGAAGAGAAGGAAAAAACATAACATTATAAGTAACGTTGATTGCAAGACCATACGATTAGAAAATGGATTTGATTCCTTTATAGTTAATTTCAGTATCCGACAAACGTCCACTTCATTTTCTTTCCCAATTTTGTAATACTAATCAACATACCATCAATCTCAACTGTGTCCATGCTGTAAGAACTGTGAACTGTGTCCACGGTCTCATTTTGCACCACCACACCACCTTCTGTGTTCCGAGGTATATGCCCAGAATACATCGGGTCGTTTTCAAACACCGAGAAATCAGCAAAGTTTTCTTGGAAATGAGCAAGATCATTCTCTTGGGCTAAACCTGTAGAAGTAAAAATATTTGAATAAAATACGAGTACTCACAGGAAAGGTTCAATGATAAACCGTACATTATAAAAAATTGATTTTAGAAATTGATATTTTAAATATAATTTGAAGCAGTGGTAGATAGAGTTGTCTGTGATTACTTTAGTTATCCACATATAAATGATATTGTTACGATGTATTATTGGATTTGTGGATTTATTCTCAAGCTTAGAGAATGAGTTCAAAATTCTGAAACCAAATTTGTGAAAGCATCTAATAGCATAGCTAGGAACCAGATTTAAAGGAACAAGATTTTCGGGCAATTTACAGGTAAATCGTCAATTGCAGGTAGTACCGTCTGGGTTGGGAAGCAATGAATTAAATTTGCGAACTCAAACTCTTTAAATGTTGTCTAATAGGCGACATATTCCTAAATGTGTAGTCAAAGTTAAACCTTTCAATATGGACCCGTCAATAATTGACCTTTCAGTAATGATATTTAATAAATATTGTTGATATATTATTAATACTGTAAATATTGTTAATCTAATGTACATTTAAAATTAGTATACATTTAAAACAGGGAAAGCTATCTATGCATGTAAAGACCAAATCATCCTGGCTAAAATCTGCGGAACAACAATGTTACACCTCAAATTCGAGCACGCCCCAGTAAATAGAATCAAATTTTGTATGAACGAATAACACCCGGTTTCAAAGATCAAAGCCAGTTTGTGGTTATTTTAAGATTTTTTATCCCATTGCCACTCATGAAAAATGATTTATCGGCGTCCTATAACTCGTGTAAGAAACAACTCTGATGCATTGCTGAAAAGCTTTCATATATTTTAAACTCTTCTTTTCAAATATAAGTCATTACATACCCTAATTATAATAGGAAGATTCGATTTCGCAAAATAATAACAAAACTATACATGTTTGAAACAGTGTTCGCCGGATAGCGCTCGCTCGTAAGTGACGTCAATGAACTTGTAATAAAGCGTAGAGTATACATATATTGCTGCGCTCGCCAATGAATATTTCTCTAGAATACGTTGTCATACATTATAGTGCTGAAATTTTTATTTTACTTATACTTTTCATAAACAAAAGTTAACAGGAATTAGAATTATCGATTTATCTTTTGTGTAACATATATTTATTGTTTGTGTCAAGATGTGATTTTTTTTTAACTTATTATGAAAAGACGTGGTCACCAATTCTATCATTTATTAATATTTTTTTAATTTGATAAACAAATAAATGATGATATTTTTTACTGCCTGAACAATAAGATAAACATTAAGCGATTGCCTTTTCTAAAAACAAACACCCGAATTTATTAGGACGACTATGCGGGAAATATCCCATGAACGAACCTCTTGCAGAAACTACTTATAGGACGGAATGCCCTAGGACTTCATCAATATAAGGTAATAATAACAAATATCAGAGAATAATGCAAATATTTTACCCGAAATTCCGCTTTCATTTAAGTTTTTGTCATGAGTTTGGCCATTGCAAATAATAACATCCTTCAATTCAACTGTACTCAGCATGTCATTCATCAACATTTTGACGTCATTGTCTACGTTATCTGTAAGGAGATTTATCTTGGGAACTGCATCATCCTTGAACTCTACTGTAGTCAACATATTATCCATGATCATTTTGACGTCATTCATTATATTCTCCGTAAGGATATTTATATCGGGAATTACTTGATTTTGGTTGCTGCAAGTAACATTCTGGAAATCTACAGTAGTCAGCATATCATTCATCAACATCCTGACGTCATCGTGTATATTGTCGATAAGGTAATTAACCTCGGGAACTGCTTGATTCCTATTGTTGCAGCTCACCAAAGGCTGACAAACTGAGTTTTCTGTCGAAATGGGTTCGTCTGCGTTAAACACATCTGCAAAAAAAGCTTAAAGTTATTAATAACTTCTCATAGAAAAGACCGAAGAATCTGTTTTCAAAACTATATGAAAAAAGAAAAATTGCAATAAAGTGCTCACGAGTATGCACAACATCAGCCACCGAAATATTCAGAAAATAATTTAAAGTTCAAATTAGGTACAGTCCAGGTATTAAGCTTCTTTCAAGAATTTTCTCAGAGTACGACTCTCTCTGTTTACACTTTTGAATTAATATTTTACTAAGCATGTTAATAAGTTAGTGCAACCCAGAGTCTATCTAAAGGCCACTACATCTTAATGGACTATGAAAAATTAAAATTTTTCAACTTTGCAAAAAAGGTTGTGGGCCTAAAGAAAAGGAGACTATTTGTTGATGGATGATATTTGGTTCTTTTTCACTTATAATTTTTATATTTCTCGTTAGCAGAACGTACTTGTAACTACACATGCATAAAAAATGTATTGATGGCAAAGTAAAATATGACATACGAAATGCACTTTTAAACTCCTGACCCCAGTGATAACACCTGACCTCAGTGATGCTTTTGATTTTCAAATGCAGAAAAATCTGCGAAACTTTCTGGAATTGTATTGGCAAAACCTAATAAAAGAAGTAAATTTGTATTGTAAGGAATATTTTAGTAATAAAATAACTTAAACCACGTTTTTGATACGAATCTTGATTTAACTTTATTTTAAAAGAGAAAGATTAATATAGGCCTATTTTATTCATTAGAATGAATTTTCTGGATTTTTCCGGATTGTTCATAAATGCCTTCTAATTAATACATTTACAGATGGCACTTCGCAAAATTTTTTAAATCCAAAACCGCCACCCAAGTTCTCAAGCACGCTATTCACAAAAAAAGAAAGAGATACACACTTGCAGCAAATCAAAATATCACAAAAGTATAAAAACCTCTTGAACATGATCTTGGCTGTAAATTGTAACATTAGCTGTTAGACGTATAAGTAGCTGTTAGATTATGACAGTAGCTGTTGGATTGTAACGTTAGCTATTGGATCTTATAGTTAGCTGGAGATTAGCTGATGTTAGCCCTTAAAAATTCGTTTAAAATATAATTAAAAATTTGAAAAAATATATTTAAGGCAGTAGTTCAGGTATAAATGGCACTGTGTGAAGAATTTCAGACCTGTAAATGCGATAGATATTGCGCGCATAGCGGACAAATAAAAAGACAGATTCTTTACTTTAGCATTTCATATATAAAATGCTTATAGATATTTTTCAATTGCTTAGGATGAAACAAAGACACCCAGCTTCTAATCGCTTAGATACAGTCGTAAAGAACCCTGAAAAAAACGTTATTGATACGAATCTGGACTATAATAGCTTTGCAAGAGGAGGATATTTTTTCTTTACAATTCATATGAAAATATTTGAAAAGTATGTTTTTACAGCCTAGGATAAGTCAAGGATACACAGCTTTTTAAGCGTTTGAATACAGTTATATTCCTTGAAGATTATTTATATTTATTTGTGCCTACACATTAAAATTAAAACTTTGCATTGGAATCGGTTCTTATATAAAGCGATACAGAAAAGCCAATGCACTGTAAGTGAAAGGAAATGCTCCACATGGAATGAATTGGTCTGTATGACAAATCATACGCCTGAGTGCTAATGCACACTTACGCCTTCAATTTAATGAATATTAAATATATTGTACCTTCAATATTTATTAGACGATTGCATGCCCAACTTTCTTCCTTAGGCCCGTCATCCGTTAGTTCAAGGTCATCACGGATAGATTCGAAATCTTGTTCGATACTGCTTCGAGAAACTGCTCTTGTTTTTCCACGATCGTTGTCTTGCAGTACGGCTGGCTGGTGAATGAGAGAAACTTCGCCGTCTTTGTCCAGGGCGACTGGTGGCAGTACATCGACTTCTTGGAAACAGCCTGACAGGAAATAAAATCAATTCTGGATTTGAATTAAGAAAATCATAGCCATACATCCGTAAGTAGACATGATATAGAAGCTGTACCACATGTCTAAGACTAGGGAGGTCGGGTAATTTGTCTCAGTCGGAGGAAAGAAGAAGACTCAAGGAGTGAATTCTTGTAATCACTCCTTGTTTCTAAAAATGTTTCAACCCATTTTTTCCATGTTTAAACTATAATTTCAATATCAATTTTAGAAGGAGGATGGGGATGAAAACAATTTGAGCTACAGTTTTTCTGGAGACAATGAAGTGTTTGTTCTTTAGCTGATATATTTTCGAATATTATCTGTAAAGAGCCTCTATAACTGGAATCAATGACTCCGACAAGAACTTTCAGGTTTCTTTTTGTATCAAAACTTGTTTTATTTCCAATTTGTGCATAATGAGAGCCCATCATTTTTACGCAACTCCTTCGTCAATTTTGAGGATTTCGGGAGGTAATGCAATTTCAGTTTTGACTGAATGTAAATCGTAGCCTGCTGATAACGTGGATATCTCAGTTGCCAAATGTTATTTTTTTTATATAATTCAAATTTAATTTCACATATTTGTAACAAATTTAAAGCACACGAATAAATTATTTTATTATTATTTATTTTAATTTTATTTTTCTTACTATACTTAATTTTTGTATATTTGGAATCTTGACACTGTCAAATTTTTCTTGTTGCGTGTATTTGTGATATAACATAATAAATATTTACAAAAAGAAAAACATGTAAAAAATACTATATTGAATATAAAATGGTTACAATTAAAAGTTATCCATATTTTTTTAAATATATACAAAAATCTAAGAAAACATATTATTGCAGATTGTGCAATGTTGCATGTAATAGCATTTTAATTTGTCTTGAATATTTAGACTCAATCATTATACTCAGGCGATAATAATATACAAAATTGTTTAATTTCATAGTCTCTCAAAATATTAATTTTGGGACTTCTTTTAAAGGTATTGTTTTGTGGCAAAACACTCTTCATTATACGGTTTTCTTCAACATCTTTTTCGCAATGTTAACAAGTTGAACCATTTTCATAGTCGCTATCATGTCTAAATTATTCACATGCATTTGATTTTCTTAATATAATATTACTTATATTTTCATTTTGTTTAATTAATGACTATTTTTCAATATAAATCTTGATATTTTTTAATCTGTTTAATTTCGTAACTGTATATATATGATACGTATATCAATATTATTTCTAAATGTAGCGTGTTAACATTATATACCGAATTTTTGTATATTTCCCAAGTAGATTGTAAATGATTTGCATTTTTACTCATTTTAAAATTAAGAATACAATTTTTCATAATATATTTTATAATATTTTTCATAGTTCAATGAAATTACATAGTCTAAGACTGAAAGAGAAGATTTAATTCTTTCATATATACACATCTCTTTATGTAAAAATGTAATTTTATTTTCAATGAAATATTAACATTTTGCATCGATTCGGTGGATGTTTTCTGAGTGTGAAAAAATCTGTTTCCTATTCTAATATCTATTTAAGTCAATAAATGTCTACGCAATCTTAGAGAAACGGTCACTGCTGTCATAGAAAACAAGTCCATAAAATCTTGAGATATTTTGTCTGACATTGTTTATCTTTAATAGTATGTGTTACATTTAAATACTAAAATTAGTATTAAAATTTATTTTTAAATTCGTCTGGTGAAAAAAAATTACATATTATTTTAATACAACATTCGAAAAAATATCGTTATGAATCATTCATTTTTGACATTTCAGACAAAAGTTATTGACAATGCATTGCGGAAAAGAGTGTAACTATATCGGAATACAACGCTATTGAAAAGTTTAGGAATATAAATATCATATTTCATGTCAAAACCATGTACTTTTTAAATCATTAAAATTGGGAATTAATTAAGTATATGAAATTCAAATAAAAATTACGAAATACCCTCATCTAAAAATGTGCTTAAAAGTTTATAGACGAAATCTTAGAAAATTAAGAAGATGAATATCAAGGAAAACCTTTTTTTGGTCGCATCATTACTAAAGAAAAATGTTTTTGGCCAAAACTGTAGTAGAATTGCTAAAATTTTGATAAATGATTTATTGATATATTTACATTTTTTCTTTGGTAAAGTCAAGCAGTCACTTGTTTTAAGTGTTCTGGAGAAAGTAAGCATTTTTTGCAGTAGAACACCACGTTTCGATCCGAAGAGAATCCTTGAAAAAGTTGTATTTTTATTTTATTTTTATCTCCAAAGTAAACCTCAATAGGGTGCGGTCCGTGCAGCCAAAAAAGAATGAAGAATACTTCAGGGTGTATCGGCTGCAGAAAGAAAAATACTTGATCGAGTTAGAAAAGGACATAAGTATTATAAAACGCGCTAATTTTTCATGCTGTTTACATACTTCGTATACCCCAAAATGAGAGAAATAAAGTATTCCGAGAGACTGACGGTCAGCGTTTTAAGGACATAATTTTAAAATTTTGATGCTATATATAGAAGTGTACGTATATAAGACGAGAAATATATTATGGGTATATTTTTAGAGTACCCTTTTAGCATATTGTACACCTTCCCCTTCACAGAATTCTGTTATTTATATTTAATGTATAATGAAAGATTTTTGAAAAAATCAGCGGTGCTTCCGATCTTGCAAGACCCATTTTCTGGTAAATGAGTCGATGAAAAATCTATTGATGGATATACACAGAAGAGGATTTTCCTTCTGGCATTCCCCTTTAAAGAGGTTGGTCACTTATTCAGCTGTAAGCATCTGGAAATATGTCTATCACCACTGGGCATATTTTGATAAATGACAAGGGTCTTCAACATGCAGTCATTTGAGAGTATGTGCACCTCTGGTGTATGAACTTCCCTTTTTACGATAGACATAAAAATCCTATTATACCATCCCCTGTTCACCATGCCTAGATTGAGGTATCACAGTTCATTCATGACTCCTTCCTTCCGTAAGTTTAAAAGCTATTCATTCTAAATGATATGTTTCCTCGTAGGAAATTTGTCGAATTATGAAGTTTTCACAATTAATAGCCGCCTTCAGTGACCTATCTAAAGCGTTGAAAACGGCAGGAATGGCCTAAAATGGTTTCAGTAGTATCCTTCAACAGAAATACATTGGGGATAACATCACATTGTTGATATCAGCACATTGCTACTAGAACTTTAGTGCTGAAAAAATAGATCACCGTATTTCAGTACATTTGCAGTACCCACACACTACGTTGTTGTTGTTGAGACCCAGACCGTCCGACCTACCAGAAAGGTGTAAGGTAACTGTTTGGACGGCCGGGAAGTGCCACCCAATTTAGACCGGAACCCAGTGGGGGAGGCATCCACAGGGACCGTACCCTCCTTCCCCTACCACCAACCTCTCGGAAGGACTTACGGACCCACATGTTTAACGTGATCGTACTTCGCATGAACACGGCGGCAGTTGTGGCAGCGTGCAAATCTAGCGCGCAAACCACGGGGATACCGCACCCGAGATGTGCCAACAGCACGCGGAGTTCCCAGGTGGTCACCCACCAAGTACTAACCGCGCCCGATGCTGCTTGACTTCGGTGATCTAACGAGAACCGGTGTTTTCAGCACGGTACAGCCGAACCCACACACTACGTGAAAATGTTACGGCTAAATGCAGATAAAATATATTTTGTGAAAGTACCTCCCAAGAGCACTGTCATTAAGCAGGCCCACATACTTATTTGAAATCTTCTTTTCAGATAGCAACATTAACGTTCCACCCATTCCTTATGGTATGTCTTTTTCATTAGACACCAACAACCAGAATTAGAAGTCCGAATTATCTGTAAAAAGCGCTAGACTAATAGTGTAAATTTGAGATACCGTCGAGAAGTAAGGTACCGCTAGACTTACCTTCGTGGTTGCTGTTCCACATTCGATCACCATCTAGCATTTTGTCGCTGTCTTCCTTGAACAGCGTATGCAGCAGCAAGTCACTGGCACTAGGCCTGTCTTTCTCATTCAGTCTCAGCGTGCCCTGTATCAGATTCAAGGCCGCTTCTGCCTGGCCCTCGGTAATAGACGATCTCAGGAAGGTACGTTTGAGAAGCCTGTGGAACTTCGGCAGCTAGAAATAAAAGATAAAATTGCAATATCTCCATTCATTCCTATCCTATTTTATATAGACTGGAATAGGTAAAATGGAAGGTAAATGCTTATTTAAAGCTCAGTCATTTGTTAAATATTTGCAAATGAGTTATTATTTATTATATGCTGTATTCAAAATCTTAAGCATTCAAGGTGGAAGGATCATTATTTAAAAGAATTTAATGAAATTTTGTCCCTCATGAAATAATAAACCGTAGTATATAAACCTTCTCTTTAAACTTCGACAGACATGCAAACTAGACAGTTTCTAACACGTTTTCATATACGTTTCTTCTTACTAAAAGTCTACATTTGCATACTTAGCAGTGTATATGCCTCATATGTTTAATTTCTAATTTTTTTAATTGTGTCCCTGGTTTCAATGCTTTCATATGTTTTGTTACATGGTCAAAATACCGAGGATGACCAGCAATGACTCACTTTAAAAATCAAACTCGCATCTATATTTTCAACATGATTGCTTTAATTATATTTAAAAGCTGCAGAGATGTGGCAATACATAAACGAGGACCAAATGTAGATGTAAAAATCTAAAAAACCGAAATCTAAAAAATAAAAAAACATAAAACATCGTATGCTCAAATGTATCTTTTAAATGCTTGTTTTATACGAAATTTTCGGCGAAGAAAAAATAATGCCAACTCCATTATTCCAGGACTAACCGTTCTCGAGATATTTAAGATTTTTCGCATTTTTGTTACGCCGCCTCTGAAAAAGTGTCCCAATTACCAAATAAAAATAAAAATTGAATTAAAAGTGCAAATTCAGTGTTATTTTGTGCAATTAAACACAATTTAATGAATTATTAAAGAAATAAAGAGAAAATGAATTTGAGTCTCCAGGGAAAGTCATGCGCTGCCTTCATCCGATTTCTTACTTCCTAAGCAAGCATTCAAATTTCTGATAAACGAACCTGAAGAGCCTCGAAAAGTAACGGGTAGACGTCATCTTCCCAAGTTTGGAACTGGGTCAGCCTGAATTTGAACCAGTGGTTGGTAAAGAGGTTGAGGGCGAAAAAGCCGAAAGACCACATATCAAATGCTTCACCGTCCACATCCAGGTACTCGCCCGAGGACATGCAGACCTCCGGTGGATGGTAGGGCCTCATCAGTCCGTACCTGGTGAATGAAACAGTATTTATTGTATTGCCTTAATTTATAAAATGCAGTTATAATCATACAATCTCTCACAAATAATTTCAACAAGAAACGTCTCGATTCTTTATGAGGTAGCATTCCTTATAGCTTACATAACTCGATTTATGCGTTATCTGCAGGTCCAAGGAATGAATAAGCATTTATATAGTGAAATAATTTTAGAGTTATTACTACTCATTAGAATGAGCGTCTTATCCAATACAGAAAGATGCCCAAATAACAGAAAGAGCAATATGTCCATTTATTGGATAAGACCCTTATTTTAATGTTTAACGTTAAAAATATCTTACTTTAAGAATTCTATTTCATTTACCTACCTTTATCGGAAATTTATTTGAAATTTATACATTGTTCACAAACTTAATTTTGCCTGAGTCTTATGCTTGATTCCATAAAGATTAAATCTTCATCTACGTACATAAATACTAAAATCTCTAAATATTATTAAAAACTTGGCATATCTATCTACATTTACGGTTTTTTAATTTCTTATCTTTTTAAGAATTTATGTTTTTGAATTTACTTGTGGCCGGCATGGCATTTGATTCTATACGAATTTTAAATTGCGAGTCGGGCTGTATTTATTCATTGTACTGATATATGTTTCTGCTATAGGATGTTCATACGTCCAAAAGCACTAAGGTAATTTCAGTATATTTGTATTTTAAAACACTCTCTAATTTGAAACTAAACTTCAATGTATAATAGAAGTTGTAATGATAGATAATTGTATGATATTTAGATAAGAAATTGTATCCCAGTTATAAGTAGTATTCAGTTGCAAAAGAAAAATGGATGCAAAAAAAATTATATGAAAAATCTGATGGCTTAAAAATTTATAAACCAATTGATACATTTTTAATGATCATACATATACTCACATTCTGGTCCGCTCTGTTGTTACATTGATGCATGAAAAATCGCAGAGCACGGCTGTGTTTGAAGATGTTACCAACACATTTGCGGCCTTCAGGTCAAGGTGGCAAATCTTACGGCTGTGCAAATAGGCCAAGCCACTCAGGGTCTCTTTCAACCAGCCTTGGACCACTCTGAATCCCGATTTGCGAAATTTCTGCTTTTCTAGCATGTGGTTGAGATCTTTAGGATGGCAGGGCATCAAATACATTTCAGCTTCTGGCAAAGAAATTGTGTCCACCAAAGGCAGGACGTTTGGGTGATCGAACGTTTGCCAAGCTGATGTTTCCATGTCCCAAGTCCTATCCCGCATCACGATCTTCAAGGCGAGTTTCGTCTTCGTATAGGGACTTTTGATGGCCAGAACATCGCCGTAGGTACCCTCTCCAATCTCTTTCAGAACTTTGTAACCCTGTTTCTCCAGATGGCAGAGAGCTTTCTTCACAACCTCTTCCCGCTGCTTTTCACGCGACGTCTTTGGTTTTTTAGACTTCATCCATTTGTTCATCTTAGAAAATTTGATCTTAGGCAAAGTGATTTTTGAAGAAGACACAACATTTATAGAAGAACCGTTTAGCGGCATTCTGTAATAAGATCAGTTTTCAATATTTAATTCAAATAAATTGAAAAACTGTGTCGATTTACGTTGACAGATGGTAAATCTTTCTAAAAAATTCAAGTTAAAAACTTCCGAACAGCAAACAAGAGCTTTTCAAATCACAATTCTTAGCATTTAGTATAAGTAACCAAATTTGAATTGAACAGAAATAAGAAATGACAGAGGTAAGCAAATTTTCTTTATTGGGTTCGATTCATTGTTGTAATTATTGTTTGAAACATTTATTTAAAACTATACATTATTAAAATAATCTGCATGCATTATATATATATCATTGTTGCGTAAAAAATATAATTTTAAACAATTGCAGTAATTTTCCGATTTATGCGAGTTTACGTTAACGCGATTATTCTTGTTTGATTTTGTAAATGAGCATATCCTCCTATCACGAGATTTCGAATCAGTTGTACAAATGCAACGCTTCACAAAAATAAGTGTTAATGAGAATGGGTATTATAAGTACAATTTGGTATAATACATATCAAACTGCTGCTAATGTAATTGAACTAATAAAACTGCGTTTAAAGCAACATCCAACTTTTATATATTTCAAAATCTGTTGGTTCCTTCCTTTAATATACTATTACTTATTTTTCGAATTTGTTTGTAAACTTCTTTTTCTACAACTTTTTTAGACAGCTCATGTACATTTCAAAACTTTTTCGCGTTCGTTAAACACATTGGATTTAAATCCGTTGAAAAAGAACATGTTATAATTTTCTTCAAATAAATTAGATGAAAAAATATCGTCTTCCCAATGCTCTCTTTATGAAAGGTTTACTTGTTCGTTTTTAAATAACATCTAGACAAATCCTGGTCTCAGAAACACGAAATATGGACTCGATTTTAAGTGGGGCTGCTTCAAGGCTCCCCACAACATTTCATTAAGTTCAGTTCAGCCGTTTTATCGTGATGATGAGGCAACCATACAGACCGACAGATTTTTAATTTTACTTATATAGATACTAGCCGAATACCCGTTAAAAATCAACGGTCTCGCCATAAACAACCCCTGAATAATGTAATTTTCACATTTATTCGGCAAATCGAATATTTTGGTGTGCAGAACCCCCTAAAGAAGAAAATGTTGGAAACTTAAGTTGCGCATTTCTTCCTTTCCCTCTATCTACCCATACACCACATTAAAGTCTATCTCATCCCGAAGCATATTATTTTATCATTTCCTCTTTCGAACGTTTTTCTATGAAGCACACCCATAAATGAACATTTTTGAAAAACTCTGTTCGTCTTGGGTTTTTTATCAGATGATTAGTCCATATACCAAATACCAAGTCTCTGTCACATTTAAAGGGAAACGTGCCTCATTTATTCGGAAAATCGAGCATATCAGTATGAGGCACACCTTAAAGTAGCAAATATTGGAAATCTGAAATTTCACACTTTCTTCCTTTCAAACTAACTACCCGTACACCAAATTTGAAGTCTCTATCCTATCGCGAAGCATGTTTTTTCTATCACTTCAACTTTCGAACGTTTTTCTGTGTAGAACCCCATTAATGAACATTTTTGTCAAACCGTATTCATCTTTGGTTTTTTTATTAAATGTTTAGCCAATATACTAAATTTCAAGCCTCTATGACATTGTAAAGGAGACGTTTTTCATTTGTTTGGTAAATCGAATATTTTGGTGAGCAGAACCCCCTGCAATAGCAAATGTTGAAAAACTGAAATGGCACATTTTCTTCCTTTCCAACTTTTTGCCAGTACACCAAATTTGAAGTCTCTATCTCATCGCAAAGCTTGCTTTTTCTATCATTTCCCCTTTTGAATGTTTTTGTGTGGAGTACCCAAACCCTTAAATATACATTTTTGAAAAACTATATTCTGCTTGTGTTTTCTATCGGATGATTCCCCCATATATCAAATATCAAGTCTGTATCACGTTTTAAAAGCGGCGTTTATTCTTTATTCCAAAAATCGAACATTTTGGTGTGCGGCACCCCCTAAAGTAGAAAATATTAGTAAACTGAAATTGTACACTTTCTTCCTTCCAAATTATCCATCCGTATACGAAATTCGATATCTCTATCTCATCTCGAAGCATGCTCTTTTTATCAATTCACCTTTCGAACGTTTTCCTCTGGAGCACCCCCCTTAAACTAACATTTTTAAAAAACTATATTCGTCTTGGGTTTTTTCGTCAAATGATTAACCCATATACTATATCTCAAGCCTCTATCAAATTTTAAAGAAGTTTCTCATTTATTCGGTAAATCGAGCATTTTGGTGCACGGCAACCCCTTAAGTAGAAAATACTGGAAATCTGAAATTGCACACTTTTTTCCCTTCGAACAATTTACCCATACACCAAATTTGAAGTCTCTATCTTATCGCAAAACATTCTTTCCTATCATTTCACTTTTGGAACGCTTTATTGTGGAGCACCCCTTCTGGAGAATGTTTTCGAAAAATTCGATTTTTCCAGGGGGTATTGTCGAACGACCGAGTCGCGTACCAAATTGCTAGTCTCTATCTATTCGGGAAGTGCTTAAAAACAGCGTGACAGACCGACAGCCAGACAGACGGACACTTGGCAATTACTATATACTAGCCGAATACCCGTTGAAAATCAAAGGTTTTTCATAATAAGCACCCCCCCCCCCCCGAATAATGCAAATTTTTGAATAATTCGAAATTCACATTTAATCGGCAAATCAAATATTTTGGTGTGCAGAAACTTTTAAAGAAGAAAATATTGGAAAACTTAAATTGCACACTTCTTTTCGAACTATCTGCCCATACATAAAATTGAAGTCTCTATCTCATCCCGAAGCATGCTATTTTATCATTTCCCCATTCGAACGTTTTTCTGTGGAACACAGTCATAAATGGACATTTAGGAAAAACTCTATTCACCTTGGGTTTTTTTATCAGATGATTGGTCCATATACCAAATATCACGCCTCTATCACACTTAAAAGGGAGCGTGTATAATTTATTCGAAAAATTGAACAGTTTGGTGTGCGGCACCCCCTAAAGTAGAGAATAATGGAAAACTGAAATTGTACAATTTTTTCCTTCTAAATTATCTACCCGTACACTGAATTTGAAATCTCTATCTCATCCTGAAGCATGTTTTTTATCATTTCATATTTCGAACATTTTTCTCTGGAGCATCCCCTTTATCGAACATTTCTGAGAAACTATAGTCGTCTTGGGTGTTTCCATTAAATGATAAGCCCATATACCAAATTTCTGCTGCAGCAGGTGCAATGTTTCTATCAGCGATTTCTATGGACGCCAATGCCTGCAAAGGGGGTCGAACTGTTTGGGATAGGTTACGTCAAATACCTGTCGTTTTGGGAGGTTCTTCATTTGGGATGGACGCTGTCCCACCCGTAAGCAAATGTTAAATGCGTAAAATAATGTTATATATTAAAACTTTTTTTAGTCGATTTTTGCTCATTTCAACGTCCACCGTTCCCTTAATACAGTTAGAACACCCACTGGGTATTTAACTCTAGTGGCCCACGTAACCAATATCAGCCCCTCCCCCACCCTAAATCCCGCTAATTCAGAATGATCAACATTAATGCCTCTTGAATGTACAGAGGTAGAAACTGGAGAATGTTGAATAATTAAAAAGTTAACTGATTGCAGGTGCAAAATTGATGATGATTTGGAATGTATATGTTTTGAAAAACTGTATAGGATCATTTATGGGTTTTTATTTTCCCTAAAAAGCAAAGAAAATGTAAAAGGAAAGCAATGTAATGGCATCAAATAGCCTTCTCTTATATTCTTATGTAAGTTTTGAGCATCCCTCAATACCAATTAACAATTTTTAATGGTGTCTGTGTGTCTGACTATCCGTATCTGAGTGTGCGTATCTATGAAGACGATATTTCTGAAACAAATGAGCAAATGGGTTGAAATTTCCTACGAATTTTTCAACAAATTTTACGAGCAAAGTTCAATTGATTTGCATCATGAACAAGCTGTACCTCTTAGTGTATCGGGTGATTGATCATTTCAGCGATAAAGACTTGTCGGGAGTCATTTTATTCAGTCTTTAGAATAGATTACGAATATTCCACCGGAAAAATCAGAATTGGTAGCTTTCTTATCATCTTTAATAAAAAAACATTGAAAAAAAACGCATTTTTCAAGTTTTCAGTTTTCCTTTTGCTAAACATATTGTAACGAAACACGGGTCGACTCAAATTTGTTTAACTATGAATGCCATGATGCATTTCCATATTTTTTAAACGTAACCCTGGGAGGAAAAAGGGCAACTGTAATGTACTTGAAATGTATATAATGGTTTTGTATTATGTATATAGCTATGCCTCTGCACAAAGCGAAATTGGGACTTTTGGCGCCTTGGTTTGTATGCGCAGTTGACATGGGTTGTAAATAGTCAGAGAATTAATTGCAGCAAAATGTCAAAGTTGAGCTACAAATCTCAGAAAATTTATGGCCCTGTCAGGTGTGTCTATCGTCGTGGCCTGGTCCTTGGACCACCCGGTTTGTAGAAAGCCATCCGGTTCTTGAATTTTAGTGGAGCGCATAAAAAATGAGCGTCTCTTCGCAAACCAATGGTGTGAGGCAAATTTGGACCGCCTTTTTTATTGAGCTTTGGAAATATCGAATGGGAAAGCGGGGAACTGCCTCCCTAAATTTTCGTTCCCTTCGTTTTAAAAATTCTGGAAGCTTTTTAGTAAAATGTAAAAAGTCAGATGCCTTTCTGATCTCGAAAGAATAGCACTCCAAGTGCGTGGCACTTGTGTTTTTTGTGAAGCCCGATCCGGCATGCACTTTTGTTGCATTTCAGGCACGGTATCCGCGGCCCCTATATAGGGCGGCCAATGCTTTTTGCTAAGATCCGACGTCGTGTGTCCCGTGATGTATGGCGACTCGTAGCCATACGAGCCAGAGCCTAATTCAGCGCGAGGGCGCAAATTCTTCGGGCGGTGGCGACCAGTGAAGTAAAGAAAGTCGTCATTTTTTTTTGTTTCGCAATACAACACCGCTCTGCCTCTAAACGGCGTGGTGTGGGATCCTTAGCTACATTCAAGCCGTGGCAACTGTGGTACTGCATGGACGGAGTGTTTGCGGGGGTCAATCCTGGGCTCCTATACATCAGACGCGTCCCAACTGGGTGATATCGACTGGAATCAGTGGGGTCCGTAGGAGTTGATTTCTACTTAACCGGGAATTTGCTCTTGACCTACTTGTAGCGGCCTGTACGCAAGTTCTGACCAACCGCTGGGCCCAAGCCAACGTTAGGAGTTGGAGAATTCCCTGTCTCAGCCTTAGCCGGTCTGATCCTGCTGACGATGATAGTTTACGTAAATGCTCTTGACCTTCTGGTAACGCCTGTATGCAAGTTCTTATGAACCGCTGGGCATAAGCCAACGTTAAGAGGAGGAGAATTGAAGTGAACAGTGTGCCCATCTCCGGAATAATCCTTGTCTGAGCTATCGTCACCTGTTTAACCTCAACAGAGCTGATCCGACTAACAGTGATATTTATGAAGTATCCAATACTAAACTAGCCATCCCAATAATATTGCCACCCATTTTCCAAGGTGCAGAGGGATGGCTACCAGCACCCATTTGAGTGTCATTTCTTCTGTAATGAAGGTATGGTGAATAATAATTGATTTTAAATGTTTTATAAGTAATGTGTTAACAGAATTTTGATGTGATCTCCAGTGTCTAAGGTTAACTTTAAGCTTAATGGGAAATTTACCTAATGAACTTTTAAAAGTAATTAAATGCAAGTTTGTGAATTTTTTAGAAAAATAAATTAGTTTTAAATTTAACCGTACACCCCGAGGTCAAGCTGGGTAATTGGGAAGTAATTGTAATTGGTATGTTTGTTATTAGTGTCAATTTAAATATTTCATGTGTTTTTTTTAATAAATTGTTAATGTGGCCACAATTTTGGGACTCTTTAATTAGCTTCAGCAATGCACTTTGACCCGTAAGGATCCCACTATACGATTTTGGTTGAGCGGACTGGCACTAGTGGTGAGTAATATTTATGTGTTCTATTTTGTATTTATGTGTCGAATTTACCTCACCACATAGTGAACCCTCTACCTTCGGGTGCCCCGGGTCATTAGACCAAACAGAAGCAGTGCACTCATTCTTCCTTAAATGTAATGTTAGGGACACGACAACAATAGCAACAGCATAGTGAACCCAGACGTGTACTAATGAATGCACTACAAAAAAGACTTATTTCGTTACTAACAACCCTAATCAAAAGTCAAAACCTTAAAACTGGCCAAATCTGAATAATATTACACTTTTCCGGGTTTTAATTGTATCTCACGAAGTCCATATTCTTAAAAGCCACCAACCTAAAATGCCGAGATTAAATAAAATTTAAAAATGTTTATGTGCGATAACTCCTATTCACAAAACGTATGATTGCTATGTATACTCGTGTATAATAACACGCCAAACCAAGACATGTATGAAGCATTTTTTAGGGGGTGAATTTTTGTACCGCTGATAGGAATGCTTTTAGACCGCTTTTGGAGTAGACAAAGCAACTGAAGCGACAATAAACAAGGACCTCAAAACTGGTGAAGGTTTTATAGATTTCAGTTCAAACTTTGCTGTTATTCGGCGATGAATTTTGAATAATCAAATGCCTTTATCGTGCAAGATACAAATTGAAGACGTGACAGAATAAAAACCAGCAGTCAAAGCATACAATCTTGCGTGTGTCTCGTATAAACTGAAATGAAAACATGTTCGGAGTTATTGTCAACTCTTTTATAGCTCCCTACAAAACTCTTGAAGTGAAAGACCTCATTTCAACAGGCCTAATACCTACAGAATCTGTTAAAGATGATCTATTGAAAATTCGTTTTAAAGGGTTGAATGCTGCAGTTGTTAATACTGATGCAGTTGATAATGCTGATGACCTATTGAAAATTCATTTTAAAGGGTTGAATGCAGCAGTTGTTAATACTGATGCAGTTGATAATGCTAGTGTCTGCTGCTCAGTACTGTGTATACATACGTAGTTTTTTTATTAAAAAAATAATATTTTGTCATTCCTTAGCGTATCTATGACTAAACACTACTTATAATGTTGCCATCACACAAACCAAGGAAAGAACTTCCATTTTTTTAATATTCCTTTCGAAAATTCCTTTCGAATATTTCTCTTCGGAAATAGATTTTGTGGTGAATGGACCAAAAGACATCCCGCAATGTCTGAAATTCATCAAAAAAGAGTCTGCCTATAAGACTTCCAAAGCTAGGATCCAAAAGAATTTTTAGATTGTTTTCGAAAATTGAGAGAAACCGAGTAAAGTATGATTATATTATCAACATTTTTTAGAAGATAGCAATTTTAAATATATTAGCATCAAACATAGGACGTTAGCATATGTCATTCTCGAGATATAACACCTTTTGGACTTAAAAACGCTTCGAATTTGCGCAACAATTTTTTCGTTGCGGAAGTCAGGTTTTCTCTCCCTGACCAGCAAATAATTGTCTCTAAACCTCTAATTATTCAGTTGAAACATTTATTTTAAAAACCTTATGTTATGATATTTTAAGTAAGAAGATTATTTTTCCCAATTCATGAATGTTTGCAGTACTGCAGATTTTAATGAACAACATAGAGAATGTAGGTTAGCGATAAAGTGAAAATAAGATTTAGCACCAATATATTAAAGTCTTAACAGCTCAAGTCTTAAACGTCTTAACAGCTCAATTTTCTTTTTGCTCAAAGCAAAAAGTGAAGCGCACACCCTCGCCACCCATTGCCAAATATTCCAATAGAATTTTTTAGAGAACAATATAATTTAGAATACTACTAGAATTTATCCATACGTAAACTTTCGAGCTACGACGGGGTATATCTGCTAGTGTGATACGTAGTGTGACTGATAAATAAGCTAGTGTGACTGGTAAATATGGAATCATCAAGTGTGAGACAATCAAGTGGAGACTCGCAATGCGGATATTCAGAAAATATTCTCTAACTGGAGAATATTTCATCCTCTAATACTGAAATGTAAGATAAATTAAGCAGTCACGTTTAAATTTTCCCCCTGGGAGGCATTCATACACCATACTCCCCCTCATTCCGCTTGAGGAAACGATCTTTATCAGCATTCGAAGAGAGCAACATCAGCGTTATTACCTCTCCAATCCCGCAAGGGTGGTAACTGGGAAATCGATCTAACGGGTAAATTGAATTGAAAACAGGTGGAAATGTGTAGGGAGGTTGGGATGAGCATGAAAAGGGATAAATATATTTATCAGTTTTTACTTTCCCTACGTTAAATTGTGATGTAGGGGAAAGCATTAAAGCCGTGTCAGAAATCTGAACTCGAGTTTTTGTCGGATCTACAAGTATCGAGTACTCTAGAATCCGACAATTTTTTTAGTGTATGTGTTTGACGTATGTGTGTATATCTATCTGTGTGTGTATCTGTCTATGCAATGTATATATCTATTCAAGCTCAAAAATTAATTGACCAAATTTCACAAAATTTGAGGGACAAGTCACTTGTAGATGACCCTGACGCTAATGATACTTTGGCATGATTTGGAAAAATAGAACCTTCTTTTAGATAAATGGCCCGCAAAAATCGTCAAATTCTAAAATAAAAAACTGCATATACTCAAATACATCAATCAAATGCATACTGTGTTTTATAAGCAATTTTTGACGGCAAAAAAATGTAAGACCACTCCATAACTCTAGCACTAACCTTTATCGCGATATTCTACTCCTATTTAACACTTTACAACATAGTTGAAAAGTGTTTATGACTTTGTGCATTCTGTCTGTCTGTCCGTTCACACGATAACTTCCGTAAAAATGACTTTATCAAAATGAAATTTTAGTATGTTATTCAGACGGTCTGTGGGACCTATGGGAATATAAATGAATAATATCACCCAATTAGTTTTAGACTGAACCCGGGTTGAAAAAATGAAATGCATTCAACCCTATGGAACATAAGTTTTCAAACATTTTTTAAGAGAATTTAAAATTCACAAATTTCTTCGAAAGTTTTAGAAAATATTCAAATTATCCCATAAAAAATATGAAAAAATTTCAGCAAAATATATTCGATAGTTTTTAAATAAAAATTAATATAATAATTACACACATATTACATATTATATGAAGATATCACGTAATCCACTTCATAATAAAATATGCCAGCCATCTTGTGTCAAAATCGTGAATTTTACAGTTCTTTTTAATTTATATTTAGTGTTGTATCCGTCCTAAAACTGCTATATTTTTGCCTAATTTCTGTGAATCTACATTCTGAAACAAAGCAATTACAATATATTTTAGTTTAAATGATCATCAAACTTTGATTATTTCAACAACGAAGCCTAATTTTCACTTATGGAGAATGTAAACACATAAAGACGTAGGATGAGTTGTATAAGAATTGCTGAATTTGAAATTATTTATTTTTTAGAATTGAAAATTATTTAGCTCTGGAGTCTGCAATATAGCTGATATGAATGAAACATTAATTGATTTTACAAAGAGAAACAGACGATTTTTTCGATGAAGTTTTAAGCATAGAGTTAAATTACTGGAACCTCCATGGTTTTTTAAGTTTTTAAATAAAATAAAGTATTATAGTATTGTGATGAATAAAATAAATGGATAAAAGTTTATGAATGAAATGCTGCTTTTATACAGAGAGCCAGGATATTTATATTTCTATGACGTCATTTGAATAAATTTCATTTTTTTTTTCGATGCAGTTTTCAAATATAATAAATTATTGTAGTATTATGGTAATTTTAAAAATATTACCGAGGAATGTATGGCATTTTAGAGATATTTAAACCAGGCAATTTATATTTCAATGCCGTCATTTGAATAAAGTTCATTTTTTTCGATGAAGTTTTAAGTTTTCAAATGTAATAAATTAATGTGGTATTGTGATAATTTTAAAAATATTACCGAGGAATGTATCGCATTTTAGAGATGTTTAAACCCGGCAATTTATATTTCAATGCCGTCATTTGAATGAAGTTCATTTTTTTCGATGAAGTTTTAAGTTTTCAAATATAATAAATTAATGTAGTATTGTGATAATTTTAAAAACATTACTGAGGAATGTATCGCATTTTAGAGATGTTTAAGTAAAATTTCATTGCAGTTGGAAAGTGTTTCATAATCAATGCTTTATGCATGATTCATCTCGTTTTTTTTTTAACGTCGCTCTTGAAAATACGTTTAGTACACATTCAATGTAATTTCAAATAATTTCGCGTGTTATTTTGCGCAATTGAACTCACTTTAATGAATCATGAAAGAAATAAAAAGAAAATGAATTTGAGTCTGTAAAAAAAGTCATATGCTGCACACATCAGATTTTTTAATTTGACTTAATTTAATAATTTCGGCTTTGGATATGAAATTTATTTACTTTGGCTTGAATTTTATTTACCTCCTGTGGCATTCTATCAAGTTTGATTTATATTCTAAAAATGTTCACCAAAAGTTAAATAATTTAATTTTTATTCCTTTCACATGCTGTTATATAGAGAAAGCATTGTTTCCGTGAAAGTTTTTGGTTTTGGCGGGAAACACATTTGAAGATTCATGCATATTTCGAACATGCCCGTCTGTGTGCGTCTGTAGATGAAGTGTGGGCACGATAACTCAAGGGGACGGTGGACGGTGAAATGAGCAAAAATCGACTAAAAACAGTTTTAATATATAACATTATTTTACACATTTAACATTTGCTTACGGGTGGGACAGCGTCCATTCCAAACGAAAAACCTCCCAAAAACACAGGTATTTGACATACCCAATCCCAAACAGTTCGATCCTCCTTTGCAGGCATTGGCGTCCATGGAAATCGCTGACAGAAACATTGCACCTGCTGCAGCAGGTGCAATGTTTACATTAAAAAATTTTATGCATGATTGATTTTAGTGCAATGTACACATTAAAATTTAAAAATACTTGACCTCTAACATGTAGGTTATGCAGAATGTAAAGATAGAGCTCATTAGAAACATGAAAAAGCAGCACTGAATTCAGATATTCTAGGAAGTTGTTTTAGGTGGGAATTAATTTTAGGTGTGCTTTTAATTACAATTTGAAACACAGTTTCCTTCACATCCCATGCTTTTCTAATAATTATAACTGCATCTCAAATTAACACGGATGATTGTATGTCAACATTAATGCACTGTATAATGTGGCGAACTTGATGTCGATAACGAGCTTCAAAGGTTTTGATTATATCAGCATTGCATGAGTGAAGAACTCCAGTAGTATTCGGAGGTAAAATTAAATTTTAATATATGTCCTCAATTTGACTTTGTTTAGAGGGGAGAAGTTGTTTGGATGGGAATCAGTTTTATGTGTGTTTTCAATAATAATTTACGCAGTTTCTTTGGCACCTCATGCTTTTCTAATCATGCAAATTGAACCTTAAAATGACACAGATGATTGTATGTCTACATTAATACACTATATAATATGGAGAACTTAGTGTTGTGGATAATGAGCTTCAAAAACGTTGATTATCTCGGCATCACATGGTAGAAGAACTCCAGTAGTGTTCTGTGGCAAAAATAAAATTTAAATATAAGTCATATATTTCGGAAAATGACTTTGTAAATAAAAAATAATAAATTAGTTTGCATTGAGAATTATAAAAATTTCTCAAACTTCCTGTGTTTGTAGCAACTCTGATGTCGTTCACATCGAGAGCATTGTGTAAGGAGAATGGCACATTTGGGCAATTCCATGTGTTGGCGGATGGTGGCCAGCGAGGGTGGCGGTTTAAAAAAGGTCTAACCCATGGGTCTAACATAGAGTATGTTTATCCTGCTCAGCAGTGGCGATATATAAGGGTGGCGATTTATCAAGAGGCTGTACATCAAGGGTTGACTGAATTTCGTATACATTTAGGTTGTCATTTTCCACATAAAAGTTTTCCGCATACAAAGACCATTCCGATTGTTTCTCATAGGAAATAATGCTGTAAATATTATATTTCGAATAATGCGGATCTGACCAGACAAGTAATAAAATATTCTATTTTGTTCTTATTTTGTACTTTATTTATTCACTCAAAACTTCATGCCTGCAATATATTTGTCGTTACATTATTGTGCAAGCGACTCACAAACGTACATGCGCATATGAACAACCACAAATATACAAATACAAATATACATACATACAGAATACACACATACAAACATACACATGCAAACAAACACATGCAAACAAGCACACGCTTATAAACGCACACACACACATACAGAAGAAAGGTGAGAGTGAAACAGGCATTTCTCATAATGACGGTAATATATCCGTCCTTACGTATATATTCGTCATATCCACGAGATTCACAAACGTACATGCGCATATAAATATACACAAATATGCAAATACAAACATACATAAATACAAAATACACAAATACAAACATACACAAATAAACACATGCAAACAAACACACACCTACAAAAACACGCGCTTATAAACACACATACATACAGAGAAAAGATGAAGGTGAAAAAGACATCTTTTCATAATTAGAGACTTATTCAGATCTTAATATGTACGTCCCTACCAAAAGTTTGATTTCGAAAAATAATTTCAGAAAAATAATACAATTCAATAGGTATACTAAAGTAATTAAATTTCACTTCCTGTATAATTTTGTGTGATACATCATAAATATAATATAGAAAAAAAAATGAATTTAAGTTTGTGGAGAAAGTGAAATTGTAACAAAGTGGTTATTGAGACCTGGCACTTACTCTAACAAGATAAAAATTTTGAATTCGAGGTCCTCTCAACGGCATCGATGACTGATATTGCCACAACACGTTTACAAAGCATTGTGGCAAAAACTGAGATGGATAGGGGCATGCAGAGCGATTGGCCCTCGCTCGGCATCAGAGGGGCTCCAAATTAAACAATGGCAACACCGAAAAATGAACGACTCCTTCCTGAAAAAGAAATTATGCCATCAGAATAAGTTTGCCCAGCGAAACGATTTATTTTGGAGATATATGGAGATTACAGTTGTAATTAAGTATTTTGACTTCTTGGCTATAATGATAAATTTGCCATTAATGTAAATTTCATTAAAATATGTTAGAACTTCATTTTACATACCTTCTTCTAGAATGCAATTATATTTTTGAAAAGATATTTTTTACATTTCATGTATGTCGGGAGGTGCAGAAGGGCCCCCAGAGACATTTTCATCGCCACACTTTTACTTATCACCTTTTCTGTTGTCGTTCTATCACCCGTTGTGATCACCTCTAATTTTGATACGTAGAGCAATGGAAAAATATGCGGCCATCAGGAAATAAAAACCTTTTAACTGTATTTTGCACAAGGTCTGATTTTTAAACAAAAGCCTCATGATCGCTAAAATATTTTAGGCAGTTTGACATGACTCAGATGTTTAGTTATCCGTTTTGCATCGTTGTTGTTCTGGAAATCATTCATTTCAATTTTCTCAGGAAAAAGTCATTGCTCATGCCAACACTACATTTGAACTAGTTATTTTGGAAGAAAGAAGCGTTTATTTATTTGCTCATTGATTATCTGGTAAATGATGAATCGGCAGTCTTTTACGTCTCCGCAGCCTGGAAAGGATCCTCCAAACACATCTTTTAATTTAAAAGTTGACTCTTATAGTTTCCTGAACCCCTTGTTTACCCTTCATTTTCGTCGTTTCCTTCTTAATCCTATTCTCGTCACTAGTGTTTTGAAGTTGTTTTCCCCCATTGTTATGTGAAGTTAGATGATGATGTTAGTGGCATATTTTCTTCAAAGGAGTAATGCAAGATTTTACCAGCCTTATTTACTTGTAATGTTAATGCAGTTTGATCGAATTACATTTAATAGATAGGACTAGCTCATATAACTTTGGGAGGATTAGCTACAAAGGATTAGCTCATACTCTAATTGATTGTACGTCTGACTACCACCTTAGCTGTTGTTACGAGAAGACGCTTTTTTGGCCTGAAGAAGTGAGCTAAAAATTCCCTCGAAACAATTCTAATAACCTAATTTTCATTGGTCTGCTTTTTTCAAGGAAGTATTAAATGCTTTATTTTTAAAATATCATACTTTAAAATTCAAATGAGAGAAATGATAACAAATTGGGGCTATCCTGACCTCACACTCTATATGCATTTCGTTCCCTGCCACTCAAACTGCTACTATAAGCCCTAGGGCCAGTCGAGTGGTCTGGGTTTTCGACACTCTATATACATAGAAAAATATATAGAGTAAGTATTGTGACGGGGTCGAAAATTAAAATTATTTTGCCAACTTGGCGACTTTTTTAAATGGTGCCAAATTAACGAAAATTTCGTTACAATTGCAGAATTGAAGCTCTATTAATAAAAATGACGCCAAATTGATTAATTTATTATTAAAACTCTATTGGACTCTATTGCTTTTTGCAGATGCTATCAATGTTCTTAATTGTCAAATCAGATTTGAAAGAAATATAAGTGAATTGTTTACTTCGAAATAGTTTTACTTGTTGTCACCTAGAAAAGCACCAAACGTGTAATTCAGCGTCAAATACATTGTGCCATGGATCATAACATCAATTTTTGCTGTGAAAGATGCAAATTCATTGTATTATATAGAAAAGTCATGTGCTGCCCACACATCAGATTTTTCCCCGTTAGAAATGCATGAAGTGATGATTCAAACGATAATCTAAATTGGGTGATCCAATATCGAGCGAGGACAGAATTTCTAATCAGAACATCATATGTCATAATTTAGATTTTTACCTGACCAAACGAAAGTAAGATTATTGGATATGTGTTTCCAGCGAGTTAATAAGGCTATAAAAGTTTTCGAACTATTGATTGATGTCGTTGCTCAGCAGTTTAATGTGGTACGGAACGTAGTGGATTTAGAGCTCTCGTGACCGTTAAATTTATTTATGGTCTTTAGAGTAATGATGGGCATATCGATACATGGCCTTATAGATGTTTCTTATCAATGTATCAAATCACTTGTATGCATTGCTTACTGTGTATCAATACGACAGTTTTTGATACATATTATATCAACAATTTTCAGTAATATGTGATTATATAATATTTTCAGTAATTTTTTTTTCAATTTTAGAAAAAATGCAAGGAATGATTTATTAATAAAACAAACACTTTGTGCAAGGGATAAGATAAACTTCAGAAACGTATTTAAACAGAAATATAATAACAATGCCGCATAAAGCTGCTTCGACGACACACTTGATCCTCTTCGTCAGTGCTAAAGATCCCACAAAGCTGAAAGTCATAAAAAACGACATTAGTACATTTCTTCTTTTTCACCTCAGAAACATTCCACTCAAATTCAGGAATGCCAAAATTTTGCTTTTCCGTCAAAAACTCGAACTTAATTTTTGATCCTGCCACACTACTTTCCCTATACATTTATTCTATGTATCTCAGGAAATAAATAACAGGAACATTGAAATGGGTGAACTACGAGACGTCCAACTCTGAATTTCTGAGATAATAAATGGAAAACATTTCTTGGAGTAGAAACTTTCCTGACTTTACTACCGAAATTGCAGAGTGATGATGCAGACGATAAACTGAAATGAAAGTTCCAATATCACGGGTACGAGTACAGAATTTCTAAACGAAAGAACTCTATATTTCATAATTTTCACATTTCTCCTCCGCAATAAAAATATGATTATTAGATGTTCCTTACAATGGGGTAATAAAACCTGAAAAGTTTTCCCACTTTTGATTGGCGTGAAAACATATGGTTTTTATATGATGTGGAATATAGATGATTTAAAATTATGACTTTTATATTCTTTGGTGTTATCATGCTGTCCGTTTAAAAAGCAATACTGAAGTCCGATTTGGCTTTTATTCGAACTGCACTAAATCGCCCAGGCAGCAAGGAAACTTGTTATAAGCATCTATGCTAGCAAAAATTGCCATAAGTAATAAATTGTCAGCAATAAATTGTCATGTCAGCAATAAATGTCACCTTTTTCCAGTTGTTTCACTCCTTCTGTGAACATACCACAGTTTTATCGAAATCGTGGAATTACCCTAGATTTACTTTTTTAGTAGAATTACCGTAGTTTCACGCATATCGAGAAATCCCTCGAGTTTAATTTTTATGGAAGAATTTTATTTTTTTAGGAAATTACCCTATTTTATCCCTTAATGTGGAATTAACATTTATCGGAAAGTTAAAAGAGTGTTACCCTTATCACAGAATTTCTAGGGCTTCACACTTTTGAGTCTCACTGTCATCAAATAACAAATAAAAGTCCCGCACAGTTAATTATCCTCCATTTTAAAGTTGTTGTTGTTGTTGAGACCCAGACCGTCCGACCTACCAGAAAGGTGTAAGGTAACTGTATGGACGGCCGGGAAGTGCCACCCAATTTAGACCGGAACCCAGTGGGGGAGGCATCCACAGGGACCGTACCCTCCTTCCCCTACCACCAACCTCTCGGAAGGACTTACGGACCCACATGTTTAACGTGATCGTACTCCGCATGAACACGGCGGCATTTGTGGTAGCGTGCAAATCTAGCACGCAAACCACGGGGATACCGCACCCGAGATGGCCAACAGCACCCGGTGTTCCGAGGTGGTCACCCACCAAGTACTAACCGCGCCCGATGCTGCTTGACTTCGGTGATATAACGAGAACCGGTGTTTTCAGCACGGTACGGCCGTTGGCCCTCTCCATTTTAAAGTGTAATTATTAGATATTTTGGACGTAAAATGAAACGAAGCTCCTACGACAGCTATTAACATCGTGAAATTCCTGAGGAATTGCTTCTTCGAATCGCTTCAATCGATTTTGATAATTTGGGGGAAATAAACATATCCAATTGAGATCGAAGTTGTGAAGAAGCCCAAATTTTTAACATTAAACATATAAAAGAGCCACAATTGAATAAATTAAAAATGATGCAATTTTCCATAGGAAATTTTTATTTGCATAGAAATGCACGTACGACTAAAATAAAACAACATTTTTGTTAAGAAAACATCACCAAGGGGGACAATTTTAGGGGTCATAACTCCCATGGGCCCATCGGAACCGATGGAAGTTCGTAGAAATGATATTTAGCGAATAGAAAATAAGATATGTTATATTACTACCCCCCCCCAAAAAAAAGAAATATATATATATATATATATATAATGATTTTGGTAACTCTACTGTGTTTGTTCGCACTCATGTCACACTGTTTAACATTGCTATGGCTATTCCTAGCAGTAATTGCACGTTGCGCATGTGCAACTATTTCCGAATCAAACTGGAGCAAAGCTAGTAATGTTTCGTTCTTTATCATCTTCAACTGTATAAATGAACACGAATATTGGCGAAGAATCTTAAGCTTCTGTCGTATGGCATGAAACTGAATAATAAATTCAAATTAGTAGGGAATCGAAGAAAGAAATGCCGTTCCTGCAGCACCATAATGAAACGAAACCTATTTGCATTACATGCCAGAAATACCTAATATTCGTGTGATTACTAGAACCCTTCATCGTTTGAATCTGCCAAATCTTCAGCACTGGAAATTGACCCGAAGCGTCATATCAAAGCCATTATATCTTTATATTGCTATTTCCTATCCCTAATGAACTATAAAATGCTAATCACTTCCAAAACTCTATGCATCTTAAGACCAATGAGGACCACAATTGAGTTATTATAGAGGACATCTCTGATGAGTCCCATCATGAGACAATTTGAGATTGCCATTAGGATATGGTGAAAAAATCATGTGCCCCTGTTCTAACTTCATTGGCTTCAAATTACCGCTTTACAATATTGAAAGATCACTGTGATCCCTTGGGCATTCAAAACAGCCTCCTGCAAATTGGCCTCCTGCAAATTGGCCTCCTGCAAATTGGCCTCCTGCAAAACAGCACTGAACACCAAATAACCGTTTACTGCACTGAAAGCAAGTAAACTTGGCAAAAGTCTCAATTTCGAATATTTTTATAACTCTTTAAGATTCCCTTTCTGTTAAATCAAATTTAAATTCGTAAAGAATTGAAATACAGCAGAGATTGCATCAGCTATGTTGCGAGATATTAAAATTGTTGTTGTTAATTATAACATGCATGTTCGTTATTACCAGCAACTAAATACCACTTGACGACATGAAGAATCGCAGAATGTTATAAAGAACTTTTCTATATGCAATATCATGAATTTTCATTTGTTGCAAAGATGATACTTTCTGCCAAAGAATTCGTAGATATCTTAGAGCTTATGACGCAAGAGCATGTATCAATATATATATACATATATATTAGTGGTTTTTATCTTTACCTTTATGAAAACTATCCACACTCATTACACAAAACATTTCTAAATTTCGTTACATTGATGACGTTTTTCTTTGTTTTCACGCTCCTCATGATCCTTTACCCATTCTTAATATTTACTCATCTAATTTTGAGTTAATACCTAATGAAAACCATCCTTCCACAAAAGTAAATTATCTTGATATCACTATTTGTATACAAGATAATTCAATTAATTCCACCATTTACGATAAGTGCCATCAATTTGCGGGCATTGACGTCCATGGACGTCAATGCCCGCAAAGGGGATAAAACTGTTTGGGATAGGGTATGTCAAATACCTATCTTTTTGGGAGGTTCTTCGTTTGGGATTGATGCTGTGCCACCCGTAAGCAAAAGGTTAATGTGAAATTCTTCCCTCACTATGTTTTTTGCCTTATCAACCATATGTTTATAAATCTAATCATTAACTATTTGTTCCGGATCCAATGCCTGTCTAGCAATATGCATATACAATCACATATTGATCGTCTAAAATCCTATGCTCTATGTACAATTTTCCAACTTTATTTGTAGATCGTTGTATTGGTATGGAACTCAATAAAAACCTCTCCGGCGGGACATAATAAAAATTTGCAAAAACTGACAAGATCATTACGATGGTTAGAGCAAAAAAACGTGCAAAAAATATCAAAAAATCTAGTCGGAGAGTAAAAAGAGTTAAAAATACTAGTAAAACTGTTAGACGGTGACCTAAAAAGCAAATAAAATAAAAACAAGCCAAGATTTCAAAAAACAATGTTGTCCCTAATTTAAGTGTTCATGGTTAAGATATAGGCTTAATCCATACTCTATCTATAAGGAGATTACAGTGGTAACTTCATGTATTAAGTTTTGAACTCTAAGGGTTAATCTCACCCTATCACCTTCACAGCTTTACACTCTCCATATCTAACTACTTCTACTTCAACTACTTTTTTTTCGGTCAGTTCAATTGCATTCAAATGTCTCACGTGACACGAATACCAGCTGACAGATTAACACGACTTGTGAGTCATATTTTTGCATATTTATACAACTTGCTTATTTGTGTATTATATCATTAATATTTATGTATTATTTAATGGTCATTTTGTTGTGTAACTCGATAATTTGTGTCCTTGTGTAGTTTGTCCATGGATCTCGTTTTCTCCCGTTGTTGGGCAACACTTTTTTCTTGCGATTTATAAAACACAATGTTTGAAAAATTAAAGATCTTAGTTTGACGTCGATGAAGATCAATGGACCTTTCACATTTATTGATTGAAATAATTGTACCAAAGTACATTCGATTCATCCAATTTATACGAGAATTAATGTACCCATTAACTTATAGTCAGACAGGTAAACAGAAATCATTCTAAAAATAGTTGGTCCGTATTAAAAGATGCTCAAAACGTGTAGTACTGTCATAATCCTGCTAATACAGCAGTATTTATCCTTTACCTATTTTTGTTAACTTTTCTACTTCTTTTTAACTGAAACATATTAATACTATGGTCTCCCGAAATATATAAGCGATCAAAAATAGTTCTGGTATTCAAAAAGGGTAATAAATCTTGTATGAAAAAATATAGACTTGTATGAAAAAATCTTGTATGAAAAATATTGCTATCATTTTTGTTTTTACAAGAACTTTAGAATCTGTAATATATCAGAAAATAACTCAACAAACTGTGAATGATATTTATATTAATCAACATGGTTTTGTTAAAAAGCGTTCTACTGCTAGCAACCTGATGTGTTTGAGTTAAATATTGTTGAAGCTCTTCAGATTAGTAAACAGTTAGATATTATTTATTCAAATTTTGCAAAGGCTTTTGATAGAGTTGACATTGATCTGTTGATCTCCAAACAACAAATTGACATTGGTTCTAGTCAGAAATTAATAGGTTGGCTATATACTTATTTAATTGCAAGGTTATTATATGTAAACTATAAATCTGCTTATTCAAAAGGATATAGTATATCTGATGTACCAGAACCATTTGTTTTTAGAAACATTGCTTTTTGTTTTATTTATCAATGATCTGGCTGATATTTTTTATTCTTGTTTACTTTTTGCTGATGATCTTAAAATTTATAATCTCAACATACAATGATAGTATTATATTAAAGTATGAACTTTTTAAATTGAAAACTGGTGTACAAAGAATCAACTGTTCTTAAGTATTATAAGTGTTTTATCATAACTTTTACAAGTATATCTAATCCTACTGTATGCGACTATAAAATTAATGAAAAATTACCTAATAGAGAAAATAATATTTATGATCTTGGAATTATGTATGATTCTAAATATACTTCTAATATACACATACAGAAAATTGTTAAAAAGGCTTATAAGAAACTCGGATTTTTAAGGAGAAACTGCAAGGATTTAAAAAATACTACTGTGCTTACTTGTCTTTTTAATTCTTTTGTAAGACCTAATTTGGAGTATATATATATGATTGGATTCCATATTATAAATATCCTAATAATAATATTAAAAAAGTTCAAAATAAATTTCTGATATGCATTTTTTACAAATCTAGTAGTTTTTGCAACAGTTTCATGTGTTGTACTTTCCTCCGGTCAAAATATAATGTTGCGTCTTTAAAATATAGACGAACTTTTTTTGTTTTCATGTCCTTTTATGATTTAATACATAAAAATATAGACTGTCCTAGTTTACTAACAAGGGAAGGCTTTGCAATAGTTCTCTCGGATTGCAATCTTTCATGTCCTATGTTGTAAAGGACCGTGAATAACGATAAAACGCCACGGCTTTCATCTGCTAAGTGATAGGGGGTGCCACAATAACAATCTGAAGTTGTCATGCAAACGTGCTTTACTGACGTGTATTATTAACATTTTAGTGTGAAAATATTATCCTTTTCAGTTATTATTATTCTTATTAAATAATACCTGAAAAAACAACAAAATATGCACAGCCGTTAGACTGTTACTTCTTCAATCCTTATAAGGCATTTGTGAAACGTATCGAAAACTACATAAAAGTTCGAGCTGCATGCATTGAAGGGGTCTCCATATTGAAGACATCGATGAATTTTGAACCATCATCCATGAAGAGGCCAACAGAAAGTTAAATGACAGATTATTTATTTTAAAAATGCTTTCATTTGTGTACAATTAACTTGGCGCTGATATTTTTCAAGATATGGTAATATATTCTTGGAAAAAAGCAGGATATTCTGTTGAAAAACACATTACAAAATTTAACAAGGTAATGGCAACTGTATTTAATATTGGTTCAACAACTTGTTTCATTGTAAATTGCCATGATTATGCATTTGTTAAATGTGCACATTGTAACGTTTTCATTTGTATTGATCATACATTTAATCATTCCCATTCATAATTTCAAACTTACAAAGAATTTAAATCATTCATTATTTTACAAATTTCATTTGCTCTGACTTTCATTGTAATACAGTCAATAGTTTTGTTGATTAGTTCAGTTTCGGTTTCCAAAAATTTCAGCCTTTGTCTTTGTTGTGTTTGATCAACCTTTACGACCATGTCTTGGCAGTTGTTTAGCTAATTAATAAGATATAAATTATATTAGTACTAAATTTATCATTTACTACTTACCATTATTGTCCATTTTATTTCAAAATAATAATAATAATTGAAAAGGATAATATTTTCACACTAAAATGTTAATAATACATGTCATTAGAGCACGGTTGCATGACAACTTCAGATTGCTATTGTGGCCCCCCCCCTATCACTTAGCAGATAAAAGTCGTGGCGTTTTATCATTATTCATGGTCCTTTACAAGATAGGACATGAAAGATTGCAATCCGAGAGAACTATTGCAAAGCCTTCCCTTGTAAGTGAAATGAATATATGTTTACCTTTTTACAATACTAAAAATAGGTTTGTACTTGGTGAAACCTTCTACAGTAAAATTTTAAAAAATCAACATATAGCGTAGTTTGTCATGACGTTTAACAGTTTGCCCTTAACTTTTGGTATATTTTTATGATCCACCGAAGGTTTTTAAAAATTTTATGATGTACATGTTGAGCTCTTAGAAATTCTGATGATTGCATTATAATGTGAAATATGTTTTTGAATTATTTATTTTAATTTTTAAGTTTTAGGTTATCATTTAATTGTGTTTATATGCCTTTTGTATGTGCGTTTCATATTAACTGTAATTTTTTTTCCCTTTTCTATATATATTTTTTTTTCCTTTTCAATTCTTCCCTTTTGAGATTTCCAAATAAATAAACAAGCTGAGACTCAGATTTTTTAACCATCATAAAACTTTTCCTTTATATACACTATATTTTGTAATGAAAAATTGGAGAACGTTATTGAAAAATTAGAATGACTCTGTCAGGAATTCGTCTGTAATTGTGTTCCAAACAACAAATTTTTAGCTTTCCTCCTACTTACAAAAAAACTCTCAAGACATTTTCTTTAGCTGTTATATTAAAGGTTAAGAGATTCTTTGTTAGATGAGTTTTAATGCCAACTCTAAACATTAACTTGATTGAAGAAACAGCGGGGAAGATCTTCTAATTGCTTTCCAGAAAAGATCGTTACTGGGCGATTGGCCAGGTGCCAGAAGAACCAGAAAACAGACCCCAGAAACCCAAAAAATTCGGACGATCAATAAGATTACGCACACATCCAATAATGCATATACACTACTTTCTAATAACATAAGATAAAAATAATCATGTCCCAACCGCGATTCAAACTATGAATTCTCACCTCCACCCCCGTCCCCAGACCGGTCAATTAACTTTTAATAATCTTTTAAGTTCATTGAAATACTGGAATGATAATCCTTTTTTTCTGTAACCGAAGTGGATCTACCAATTTTTCTCCTTTCTATTACATATCAAAGTGAAACAGTAAAGCGGTACAGCCTCCTCATTCACTTTTTCACAGGATAACATCTTGTGAAATGTCTCAGTTCTCCGTGAATTGAAACTACTGCCATAAATCTAAATTCCTGAAGACATTTCAATTTTGCTGCTCCTAATAATTCCTCTGCTTTATTTTCATGATAGTATCCTGTTCATCGTACCAGTTGTAAGCTGAATATCGATGCCATAACTCGTATGGTCGCAATAAAATTAACATTTTTGGGGCCTCAATGATTTTTTTTTTGCATCTACACTGCAAGATTTAATGAATCAGGTGCCATTGTAAATATACCTTATCCAAACCGTAATTCAAACCATGAACCTTTGTCAAGTCAATCAATACACTTTGCATTGAATTAATAGGCTATTGATACCATACATTTCCATTCTTAAGTGAACTCTATAATGATATTAGCTTATATTGAATTAATAGGCTATTGATACCATACATTTCCATTCTTAAGTGAACTCTATAATGATATTAGCATATTGTAAAAATATATCGCTGATTATTCCCTAATTAAGATTTTTAAAAAGTTTGTTAAAAAAATTATTTTTAATTTAACTGTTTATACTATTGACGATGTATCGCTTACTTAAATCTAAAATACAGGGTTATTTAAATGATTCATCCAATATCAAATCATTATTAGGCTGTACATAAAAATCCGATATCAAAGCATTATTAGGCTGTACCTCAAGCTCCAATACCAAATCATTATTAGACCGTACCTCATAATCCTATATCAAATCCTTATAAGGCTGTACCTCACGATCCGGTATCAAATCATTATTAGGCTGTACCTCACGATCCGATACCGGAGTGAAGCAGTGTATCCAGTTGTATATTTTATAATTGAGCCGTTTATTTCATGATTAAAATAAAACCTCAAAATGTGAAATCAAAAATATAAAATAATTAAAATGTACAAGACAGCCTAGTGACTTGTATAATTGAACAGGTTACACTAAACAAATAGAAAATTCTGTTTGTTGCGCGAGTTTTTTAAGATTAATTTTTTTCCATAGACCTTACTGTCATCAAAATTTTCGCACATTATCGGATTTGAGTAGGTATTAAAAAAGCTACGTTCAGAACTAGCTTCGTTTCAATAATTTCGAAGGTTAGGAATGAAGAGCTATGAATGATACATCAAATAATTGAGAAACTGTCCAAATATGTGTGTATCGCATTACAATTTCTCTTGTCATTTTATTGGTTACACGAGCAACTCCGAAGTGGTAATTAAAATCATGCCATACTCGCTGAAGCATGTTCTTTGGTATTGACTACACAGCAGTAACAATTCACTATTTGAACTCAAGCAGGATTTCAGACAACGATGCCACGTACAAAGCATCCTTAATGTAATCCCAAATGAAGTCGTCGCACAGTGTCAGATTCAATGATCTAGAGAGCAGCTGTAGAGCATGAGTCATGTGCTCCATTCAACTGACTTGATACTTTAAAGAATCAAGTCAGTTAAATGGACCACATGACTTGAAGTTCTACACAGCATCAAGTACCGTGTAGAACACTTGATGAAAACCTGTAATCCATCAAGTAGTCCATGAGTAATTAATTCAACTACCATGTAGCACTCTCGGCTGCCAGATTGCGGGTTCGAATCCCGCCTGCGGGCATGGATGCTGTAATGTCTTATTTTGAAGTTTCTTATGTCTTATTCTGAAGTTTCGATTACGTTTAAAAACAATAGACTTCCAGTATTCATGGATTGTGATTTTTGTACCAAATTTCATTCGAATCGCAATTGTACCAAATTTCATTCGTTCATGAGATATCGTCTCCACAGATCACACACACACACACACACACAGACATCATCTCAAAAATGTTTGATTCGTTATCAGGGATGCTTGAAACGTGCTCTCCCGTCGAAAACTCGAATTCGAATTTTCGACCCCGTCACAATACTTTCCTTATACATTATGTATATAAGGAAAATAATAATTGGAGGGTTTTAATAGCGGCACTCAACGCAATGTATAATTTAATAATGAGTTCCACTATGTTCGATTTTACGGCCGTGTTAAGATATGTTAATAATAAAAAATCTAAAAATGCCAACTTTAAATAACTTTTTTATAACTTCACCACAATATTCAATATATTGTTTTATATATACAGGTATGAGAGATATTTATAAAAATAATCTAATATATTTTTGATATAAAAACTTTGAAACATTTCTTGCAATTTAAATAATTGAAAATAAGTTCCATGAGGAAAAAAACACATTTTGCAATCCAAGCACGTTCCATGAAATGGTAGACCAAAATTGAAGAACACTGCTAGAATAAGAAGTAACTTAATTTTTAGAGACGACAGACAATAATAAAGATGTGAAAAGATTTCAAATGTGACTCCTTAATCCCTTTTTTCATGTGCGTAAATTGCTGTATTCCAAACGAATATTACTTATAATACTGTTGCGATGTATTCTTTGAAATCGTGAGCAGTGTTTCTTTTAGAACGTTTTGATCCGGGGGAGGGTGCGACTGAAATTTAGAGGGGGTGTTTTCTGTTTACCCTATATAAATATATAATTATACATGCAATTTATAACTTCTATATTTACATAAATGGAGCAATTACCATATATATATATATATATATATATAATTTTTATGGCAATGAGTATATATATATATATATATATATATATATATATATATATATATATATATATATATATATATATATATAGATACATATATATATATACACTCATTGCCAACCGGCCACACAGAAAGCTACCATTAGCCTTTGGGTTGGTCGTGTGGTCTGGGTTTTCTACACTCATTGCCAAGAAGTAATTGTGGGATCATAACGGAACTTTGCATGAAGGTACGTGACAGGCATATATGCAAATGATTAGAAATACAGCGTGATTGCGCATTGCTTAATGCCACCAGTGGGCGTTGAACTTCGTTACCCCTTGCGCAGGGTTACCTTACACCTTTCTGGTAGGTCGGACGGTCTGGGTCTCAACAACAACAACCCCTTGCGCAGAAAAAAGGTACGCAATGGCTTTTTGCCTATGCTTAATCTGTTGCAGAGGGACCGCTTTTACAGTATGGAGGCCGTTATGCCGCCATCAAAAACAATAGGATCAGCTATCAGATTTCGAGAGGGGAAGAATCATCGGGATGAAGGAAGCCGGGTGATCAGCTTGGCCAGTAGCCCGCCACCTAGGCCGTTCTGACTTTACTGTGAGGAGGTGTTGGGGCCAGTGGACGAGAGAGAGGTCGCACACACGACGGTCAGGCTCAGGAAGCCCTCAACAAACCAATAGCCGAGAAAACCGTACCATCACCCGAAAGGCACGCACAGTGCAAACTGAATTATTGTCTGCCATCCGAACACAGGCAGCACCTTCACTACGGGCCCCTGTGTCTGCCCGTACCATCATGAGGCGCTTGGCTGAAGGGCATTTGGTATCGCAGCGCCCATTGCGTGTGCTGCCAATGACACCCACCCACCGTTGCTTCCGTTTGGAGTGGTGTCACTCTCGATGGGATTGGACCTCAACCGACTGGAACCAGATCGCCTTCAGCGACGAATCGAGATTCAATTTGGGCAGTGATGACAACCGTGTACGTATGTGAAAGCCCCGTGGTGAACGCCTCAATCTTGCCTTCGATTTACAGAGGCACACCGCTCCCACAGCTGGTGTGATGGTATGGGATGCAATCGCATATGACACCCGGTCACAGCTAATATTGATCCACGGAACCATGACATCCCAGCGGTACGTTCGTGACATCCTTCACTCACATCTGTTGCCACTCGTGGTAGGGCTCCCAGGAGGCATTTTTCAACAGAACGGTGCTCGGTAACACACAACAAGAGTATCACAGGAATGCCTCTGCCACATTACCACCCTTCCTTGGCCTGCCCGATCTCTAGATTTGTCACCGATCGCGCATGTCTGGGATCACTAGGAGCGGTAAGTTGGACATCTTACGAGTTCGGTCGAACTAAAGGCGCGCTTACAACAACTATGGAATGAGATGACGCAGGACACCATACGGGACCTGTATGCCTCAATGCCTGTCCGTATCGCACCGTGTATTCACGCTAGAGGCGGCGCACCAGGGTACTAGAACCTCTATTCATTTGTAGTTTTTCATGAAATAAATGATCCCTTTGCTTTGATTTTGTAATCACTTACATGTATCAACGTTTGACTCACATATATAAAATCTCGTTAGATTCTGACTACTCTTATTTGGTGCACAACTTTTTATGACAATGAATGTACATATATAGTATATCATACATACATATCATAAGATTACGTTAAGAAATTAATATAATTAATAGAAATTAAATGCTCAACAGGAATTAAATGCTCAACCAATTTTTAAAATTGACGATTATGTTCCTAAATCACTGATGTATATTTCGCAATTCACTTTCCTCATATTGCATCAGCTCAGTCTATAGACTCAATTATAACAGAATGTTGTCCGCTTGTATACCCTCTATGAAAACTTTCTATATACGTCGGTATTTAGAGATCTTTCTATTAGAAAGTAACTTTCATTTGACAACCCAGGTCGCCCAACTCAACAAGGAGTGTAATGCAACAAAGCATAACTTTTGAAATTCCTAACAAAACTGCCAAACTTGAGAAGCTGCCAAAAGCACCAAATTTGTCGCCAAGGTCAAGCAACTCGGACCTTCAAATTATAGAAATGGTTGACAGTAAATGTCTTTTTTTTCTCTTCGGGGTTAAGAAATATGCCATGCAGGCATTTTAAGTGTTCGTACCAATCTTACATAATAAAAAATTTGTCTGTCGATGTGTATGTGTGTTATAATATCAATGTACTTTTACATTTTCACATAATAAAAGTCTTCTGGTTGTAATTACATTTGGAAAATATAGATGAATAATAAATTTTCTGAAAGATTCCGATATCTAAATTTAAAAAAGGCGATCAGTAACAAACATTTATTGCTAAAGCTCAGCACGTGGTGGAGAAAGCTGCCAAAGCTAAATTAGAACGTTAAAGAAAATTTACCATATCAAAAAAGAACCTTAAACGAAACTATCTTTAAACTGTCTGAATCGTCTGCTTTATAATTCCACCTTTTAATTGTCTCATGTCATCAGTTATTACTTTCCCTACAATACACGGTGATGCATAAGGAATGTATTCGAATCATGCCGAAAATCGAAACTGGAGTTTTCGACGAATCAACACGTTTCCAACATAGAACATAAAAAAAACATTTTAACGTGATGTCTGTGTGTCTGTGTATGTGTGCAATGTGTGGTCGGGCATCCACTAAATGCTTCACCCTGGCTAGCACCAGCTATATCCATCATCCACTAAATGCTCCCCCCCTGGCTAGCACCGGTTATATCCGGCATCCTCTAAATACTTCACCCTGTCTAGGGTCAGCTATATCCGGCATCTACTAAATGCGTCGCATTACTGGAGCTGGACAGCACGCATTTAACTAGCGCACAAGAAAAAGTTCTTGACACGAATAAAGTGTATTTGTTTTCTACCTTTTTGTGGAGTATCATAATTAAAAGTAAAATAATTAGCATGTACGATGTGTGTACACTAATGGCACGACGAAGACGACCCATTCATTGCTAGCGTACTAATGCCTAGTTCCGCCTTCGCGAAAGGGTTAAATTACGTATGCGTATATATAATTGCATTTAGGATTATAATTTTAGTTATTGAAATGCAGTGGTTATAATTTCGATATTTTAATATTTTGAACTGTTTTGAAAAGCTCTGAAGAAGACAAACCATTCGCAAATAAATTTTATTTTACGCAATACCATTTCGACTCCCTCGGACTGGAGCCATTGCCAATTTTTTTTAATTAATACATACAGCTTCTATCCTGATGGTGGGGTCTCAGGACTCCCATGAAATAATCGTCGTCTACAAAAAATTTAAGTGTTATTTATCCTATCGAGTAGTGTCTGTAGTAATATCTTATATAAATTACATTTATATTTTATTTTATTAAGGGAGCATAAAGAATGTGCATTCTCAAATGCAACAATTGCATTGATTGTATATATGCTGCGCCGCAAATTATACAAACGCATAATAGTTTCTACTTCAGTTACTTTTTACCATTTTGTACAATTTAATTAAAATTTATATTTAGTATATAAATGTAATTTATATCTTTTAAGGTTTGCATATATTCTAAGGTAATATTTATACCATAAAAATATCTCTTTAGTTTTGGTAAACTAAAATAATAAAAATCTGGTGTGGACAACACATGACTTTCTCTGCAGACTTATATCCACGTCATCTTTATTTTAATTAAATTTAATTCACTTTTAATTCAATTTTCGTTCTCATTTGGTAACTGGGCTTATTTTCAAAGGTGGCGTGGAGAAAATACGACAAAACTAAAATATCTCGAGAACGAATAGTCCTAGTGCAATAGGGTTGATCTTATTCCTTTCATCTTTAAAAATTACGTATAAAACAAGCATTTAATGGATATATTTGAGCATACGTAATTTTATATTTTAGAGTTTGGCGATTTTTGCGGGCCATTTCGCAAAAAAAGGCAGATTATTGTTTTCCGAATCGTACTAAAATCCAATCAGCACCAGGGTAACTCACAAAAGACTTATCTACCGAATTTTGTGAAATTCGGCCCATTAGTTTATCAGCTAGAGTGAATACAGGCTTTTGCGGGCCATTTCGCAAAAAAAAGGCGGATTCTTTTATCCCGAATCGTATCAAAAACTAATCAGCACCAGATTCGCCCACAAGTGACTCACCTATCAAATTTTATGAAATTCGGTCAGTTAGTGTTTTAGTTAGAGTGGATACAAAATCTGCACAGACACACACACACACACACACACACACACACACACACAGACGTCACGCTAAAAATAGCTTTTTCGTATTCTAGAGGTCTCGAAACGCGTAGATCCGTCGAAAACTCGAGTTGCGATTTTCGGCATGATTCCAATACTTCCCTATACATTACCATGTATTGCAGGGAAAGTAAATATATAAGATACGTAATTGAGACAACTTAATCTCGAAAGTTAAAAGCGAACGTCAAGTCTATGCAAGTTATTTATACGCAGTAGATATTACAGGATATTATAACCACTATATTTCAAAAACCAAAAATTGGGTCTGAAATCCAATTATGTATAATCGTAAAGAAATGCGCCATAACGTAAATTGCTGTCAAAAAAAAAATGTAATAACTACCGCTACTAAATATTACAGCCGTTATATATAAAAAAATATTAATATCGATCGACTTCACATCCTGGTAATACTCCAATGTTTAAATTTTTCGTGCTGTATTAGGAAATACTATAAAGTAAGGTTATTATAGTGCGGCTCCCATGGCAACGAATTAAATTATGAAATCTCCGAGCACACATTACTTCGAAACGTTTCGATATACTTTAATGATTTTTTTTACATAATTATATATTGTGGTCGTGACGAAGCCCAAATTTCGAATTGCATAACTCCCATAAGCAAGTTGCAATGGATTAAAAGGGATGCAAAGTGAACTATTTAGTAATGATTCGGTAGGAGTAAATAGGAATCATAGATTGCGAACCTAAATTTATTTGCAACACTTGCGTAATAATACATATATTACAATAATGAGCGTAAAAACTCGTAAAAATTAAATATTCTCGACATAAATAAGTAAATACATTTTTGCTTTCTGTACAATCCATAGTAAGGTAGGAATAATTAAATGCTATGCCATGTTATGTGCGTGTGTCAAACTTCAGACACATGCATGTAAGATGGACCATCAAATATTTTAATGAATGAAACTGATTAATAATATTAAATTTCACATCTAGGGGCAAGAAAGTAGCTCTTAGTCTTTTGCTGTTATATAGCACCCTTTGAAGTTGATAGATTAGGAACCTGGCCACCTTGCACTCATCTGACTTTCTTCGTTTTCATCCAAACAGACGGCTGAAATAATCAGATATGATAAAAACACTGATTGTATCTTAAAATAGGTTAACAGAGCTACAATATTCAGTTTTACACCAGATTAAATTATCAACAAAAGATAATGAATCACACGAAATATTATTTTCATTGAAGAAATAATTCATCATCTTTCTTATGGAAATCTCGCTACAACTGCTAACAGCGTCTCCTGCATAATTTGAAATCAACTGGCCTGCACACGGCTACTTTTAACACTTTACAACAAAGTTGTAAAGTTGAAAAGTGTTTATGACTTTGTTCATTCTGTCTGTCCGTTAGCACAATAACTGCCGTAAAAATGACTTAATCAAAATGAAATTTTAGTATGTTGTTCAGACGGTCTGTAGGACCTATGGGAATATAAATGAATAATATCACCCAATTAGTTTTGAATTAAACCCAGGTTGAAAAAATAAAATACATTGAGCCCTATGGGACTTAATTTTGAAACATTTTTAAGCGGATTTAAAATTCACAAGTTGCTTCGAAAATTTTAGGTAATATTCAAATTGTTCCATAAAATATATAAAAAAAATTCAGCGAAATATATTCATTAGTTTTTTAAATAAAAATTAAAATAATAATAACACCTCTTACATGAAGCGATCACGTGACCATGATATGAAAAGATCACGTGACTCACTTCAAAATGATATATGACATCCATCTTGTCTCAAAATCGTGATTTTTAAAGTTCTTTTTAATTCATATTGAGTCTTGTATCCGTCCTAAAACCACTTTATTTCTGCTTAAATTCTGTGCATCTACATACTGAAACAAAGCAATTACAATATATTTGAGTTTAAATGCTTTAAGTTTTCAAATATAATAAATTAATGTAGTATTGTGATAAGTTTTAAAATATTACCGAGGAATGTATAGCATTTTAGACATGTTTAAATAAAATTGCATTGAAGTTGGAAAGTGTTTCATAATCAATGCTTTAAGCATGATTGATCTTTCTTGTCTATCATCATGAAAGTCTGAAGAACTCTGGCGGATGTCTTAGAAACTAATTGAAATACGACGATGGGCCATGTTCTACCTCATAAGTAAAATAAAAATATCATGATGAGTATATAACTTTCTAATACTTCATTGAAGAAAGCAGCAAAAATTAGGCTCTCAATATTTGATAGATTCTTGGGTTTATGAATACAAACCAATTGGCTGCTTTTCTGTATGGATTCTCGATATCTTTGAGCAAATCGAAGAAAATTTGAAACGATTATTTCCATCAATGAACATCAGGAACAATGTTTCGAACCTTTTATTCGAACATAAGCTACAAAAATATAATTGCGTTTGAATCTGCTATAAAAATAGCCATTTTATATGTTGTTGTTGTTGAGACCCAGACCATCCAACCTACCAGAAAGGTGTAAAGTAACAGCCATTTTATATGTTGTTGTTGAGACGCAGACCGTCCGACCTACCAGAAAGGTGTAAGGTAACCGTTTGGACGGCCGGGAAATGCCACCCAATTTAGACCGGAACCCAGTGGGGGAGGCATCCACAGGGACCGTACCCTCCTTCCCCTACCACCAACCTCTCGAAAGGACTTTCGGACCCACATGTTTAACGTGATCGTACTCCGCATGAACACGGCGGCAGTTGTGGCAGCGTGCAAATCCAGCGCGCAAACCACCGGGATATGTTGAAGACCCAAACCATCCGACTCATCCTGGGGACTTGAGCAACTATTTGTACGGTCGGAAACCATCGGGATATGTGAAATTTTTAAAGCGAATGGCATCATTTCTAGAGCATATTTTACGATTTTCATCTAGAATAGAAAAAAGCATTATAAAAATGTAAATATGTTTAATATTATCAAATGAGCTAATTTTTGTAAGTACTTTCAAAGTGAAATAAATTGGCACTATTATAAAGCTGTTATCATAAACTATTTTCGCAATATTAAAAAATTTATGTTTCCACTAAATCTCTTAAAATATTCAATCGAATTATATGGAATTACTTATTTTTTAAACGTTATAAAAATAACTTTATTTATACTATTATCTAAGGAATCAATTCTGATCATACCCTGGGCGAAAGTTCGAACTATCTTTCATCTAATTTTGGCAATTTTTTTTTCTCAAGCATTCGATATTGCAATCATTCATCTATATGAGCAGCCAGAGCGTGGAACATTTTGTCGTGAGAACACTTGGTGTTCTCACTGCCTTGGTGCACCAAGAAGACCGATCATATTATACTCTTTATCCACCCAATTTAGACAGCAAACCAATGAGAGGGAGTTGTCTATGTTATCTAACCTTTATCGTTTTGCGTGAATGAGCAGAAATATAATTTGATATATTAAAATACCAATAAATATTATATTTATTCTGTCAATTTAATGGTTTTCACTTCATTATACACAACACATATCTCTCTTATAAACAAATAAAGTTCTGAAGATGCTTTTGTACTTTGCCAAACATGTTATTATATTTCTTTGTTTTCTTATTGTGAAAGAATGTAGCTAATAGAATATTTTCTTTTTTACAAACGGTATGAAGTCTTATGAAGAAAATGTTCGGACAGCCGGGCTTACTCAAAGTAAGATTGACACATTTGTTATGAAATATTATTGGATCGATATATATTTTCTCTTTCAAAGATTTATAAATGTTTGTACTTATGATGACTTGTGTATGGTGTAATAAAAAAATATTTTGGTCCGTGTTACATGCGTGTGTATAGTCTATAGCGGAAAATAGAAGCTTTGGATGGTGACGAAATTTGGTACAGTGGTACTGAGTTCCCAGACGATGCAGTTTGGCAACATATTTTTAAAATTCTAATTATTTTGACAGTTATTTCATGTTGAAGCAAGATTTTGAATGATTTGCACACATATCGGTTCCTTAGCGATCAAACATATTATTACAGGGTTCAAAAAACGTTCTTTCTAATGATCTTTGAACAAAATCCGTAAGACAATTTCTTCATATGTATTTATTTATTTTAAATACATCGAAATATGCATGTTTTGGGTAGGATGATATTTATTTTGTTTCGTTCAGAAGTGGAAGATTAGCGCAATTACGTACTATGGCACAAAAAAGGGTGTATCCGCATTTTAATAAACATTTTTTAATTACTCTATTTTCTATTGTCTGTGAATTTTAAACAAAAGCATAAAAATTGAGATTTTATATTTGAAGGCTTCATTCTCCAGTTCGCCTATGTTTATGCATTTGATGTTACAATTGACGTCACAACCTGAAACCTTTGCTATGGAAAGCAGTGACGTATTTATCGCAAAAGCATTGTTGGGTTTTCGAGTACTCTCTGTATGTTCAGTTGTAAACTTAATTAGAAATTTCTTTCATATGTATGTATTTATTTATAAATACATTGAAATATGCATGTTTTGGGTAGGATGATATTTATTTCGTTTCGTTCAGAAGCGGAAGATTAGCACAATTACGTACTATGGCATAAAAAAGGGTGTATCCGCATTTTAATAAACATTTTTTAATTACTCTATTTTCTATTGTCTGTGAATTTTAAACAAAAGCATAAAAATTGAGATTTTTTTATTTGAAGACTTCATTCTCCAGTTCGCCTATTGTTATGCATTTGACGTTGCAATTGACGTCACAACCTGAAGCCTTTGCTATGGAAAGCAGTGACGTATTTATCGTAAAAGCATTGTTGGGTTTTCGAGTACTCTCTGTATGTTCAGTTGTAAACTTAATTAGAAATTTCTTTCATATGTATGTATTTATTTTTAAATACATTGAAACATGCATGTTTTGGGTAGGATGATATTTATTTCGTTTCGTTCAGAAGTGGAAGATTAGCACAATTACGTACTATGGCACAAAAAAGGGTGTATCCGCATTTTAATACACATTTTTAATTACTCTATTTCTATTGTCTGTGAATTTTAAACAAAAGCATAAAAATTGAGATTTTTTATTTGAAGGCTTCATTCTCCAGTTCGCCTATTGTTATGCATTTGACGTTGCAATTGACATCACAACCTGAAGCCTTTGCTATAGAAAGCAGTGACGTATTTATCGTAAAAGCATTGTTGGGTTTTCGAGTGCTCTCTGTATGTTCAGTTGTAAATTTAATTAGAAATTTATATCATAATCCTGGGCAAGAAATTTAAGTGGATTATCAGATACTATAAATATTATCCATTTAAAGAGAATAATGCATCAGATGATATTTGAATGCATAAATGCCATTTTTACGAAATATACATAAAAGAATCATCATATATGACAAACTGTTAAGTATGTATGGGCGTATGGTGAAGAAAACTCAAGACGAAATGCACATATCGCCATGAAATTGTATGCATGTATATACAAGTATTATGCAAAAAAACAAAAGCTATAAAGAATATCTAGCAATCATTATGATTGGAACTCAGTTGAATCAAAATTTAATATTTTCACACCATTATTTTCCATGTAGAAATTGAATAATTTTCTGAATATGCTGATATATTAAGTCAATGTGGGAAAATAATAGTTTGAATTGCTTTTAGGATTTAAAGGGTTTTATAATAACATACTAACTCACAAAAGACAAATGTACCTTATTTATCTAGATGATAAACTGTTGGCAATTTAAAATAAAATATTTTAATAATTCTTACAAAACATTCTAAAACGTATCGTGAATAAAAGGATGCATTTATACTTTCCCTGCAATACATGGTAGTGTATAGGGAAAGTATTGGAATCATGTCGAAAATCGCAACTCGAGTTTTCGACGGATCTACAACACGTTTCGAGACATCTAGAATACGAAAAAACTATTTTTAGCGTGACGTGTCTGTGTGTGTGTCTGTGTGTCTGTCTGTCTGTCTGTGCAGATTTTGTATCCACTCTAACTCAAAAACTAATGGACCGAATTTCATAAAATATGGTAGGTAAGTCACTTGTGGGCGACTCTGGCGCTAATTAGTTTTGGGTACGATTCGAGATAAAAGAACCCGCGTTTTTTTTTTTTTTTTGCGACATAGCCAGCAAAAGCTTATATCCACTGTAGCTGAAAAATTAATGGACCGAATTTCACAAAATTCGGTAGATAAGTCACTTGTGGGATACCCTGGTGCTGATTAGATTTTAGTACGATTCGGAAAAAAACTGCCTTCCTTTGCAAAATGGCCCACAAAATATCGCCAAAATCTAAAATAAAAAACTACGTGTGCTCAAATATCTCCATTAAGTGCTTGTTTAATACGTAATTTTTAAAGAAGAAAAGAATAAGGCCAACTCCATTACACTAGGACTAGCCGTTCTCGAGATATTTTAGTTTTTTCGTATTTTCTCTACATCACCTTTGAAAATAAGTCCAGTTATCAAATGATGAAAATTGAATTAAAAGTGAATTAAATTTAATTAAAATAAAGAGAGCGTGAATATAAGTATGCAATGAAAGTCATGTGCTGCCCACATCAGATTTTTACTTTCCCTGCAATACATGGTAATGTATAGGGAAAGTATTGGAATCATGCCGAAAACCGCAACTCGAGTTTTCGACGGATCTGCACGTTTCGAAACCTCTAGAATACGAAAAAACTATTTTTTGCGTGACGTCTGTGTGTGTGTGTGTGTCTGTCTCTCTGTGCAATGTATGTATCCACTCTAATTCAAAAACTAATGGACCGAATTCCACAAAATTCAGTAGATAAATCGCTTGTGAGTTATTCTGCTGCTGATTAGATTTTGGTATGATTCGGAAGAAAATAACCTGCCTTGTTTCCAAAATGGTGCTCAAAAATCGAAAATAAAGGTCTACGTATGTTCAAATATATCCATTAAATGCTTGTTTTATACGTAATTTTTAACGATGAAAATTATAAGATCAACCCCATTGCACTAGGACTAGCCGTTCTCGAGATATTTTATTTTTTTCGTATTTTTTCTACTCCACCTTTAAAAATAAGTCCAGTTATCAAATGAGAACAAATATTGAATTAAAAGCGAATTAAATTTAATTAAAATAAAGATAATGTGGATATAAGTCTGCAGGGAAAGTCATGTGCTGCCCACATCAGATTTTTCTTATTCTTCGAAGGTATTTATGATACAAATACACTGCCTTCTAAAAGTTAAGCACGCTGCAGTAAATCCGGCATAACTCTAAATTCTGCTTTGATTGACTCCAAATTTCACAAAAAGATGGTCATTTGTGTAATATATCCATGAGTATAATAATTAAGTTAAAGAAACTTTACTTTGTTATATTTTTAACACTTTGAGTGCTTACTTCACACTTAGTACATTTGGGGAAATGTTGTATGCTGTACACACAAACCTTAATATGGGATGTGATCTACTTTGTTTTTTACACAAATTTTACATCGACGTTTCATCTCCTCAATTACATGATCCAGCACAGCAGAGAGAAATAACTGCATTTCTGTAAAAAGGCTCTTTAGAAAAAGGTGGGGATAGAACGAGCTGAGTCAGCTCTTTCAAAGGTATATCCACAGATTTACGATGGGATTAATAATACGCTAGCCACTGTTTATAAGCAATACCTTTAACCTCAAGATAATCATCTATCAGCCGTTACCATCCATCAAGAGAAAATCTAGACCAACTGCTGTGAGTCTCAAAAAGGCCATACGGTACAATCTATGGCATTTTAAATGCATTTCTGCCATCACAATACCCCGTATGAGCACGGTGCGATATCCCAAAGAAATTCCAACCCATAACAACAGTATCACCACAAAAGGCACGATGTTTACCGATGTTGTTGAGCTAGTTGAGTGTTACTCATTCTTTCTAAACCCGTACACGTTTATTGTTTGAATATAAGAAAAGCAGGACTCATCAGGGAAGTGCACTCGTACATTGGACAATAGCGCTTCTATTCAAGTCGCATACTGACGACACCACTTTAATCGTACCTCTCTGGCCTTAGCGCTTAAAGAGACACTAACCCGTGGTTCCCGGGGATGGAGTCCTTTGACATTTCACCTTGGCGGACTTTCACACTACCAGAACAGCACTGGCGGACTTTCACACAACTGTAGTAGTCATTGCTAGGAGAGCTAATGCGATCGCTCGTCAATTGCGTTTGCTCAGTAATACGATGTACTGGTCATCAAAGAATGTTATAACCCTAGAACGACCTGGAACGTGTCTCCGGAGAAGTGACAGAATGGTTCACGGAAAAGAAATTGCGACTTGCTTAATGGACTGTCCTGTCTCGCCTCTCAACAGCACGTTATCGTTGAGAATTTTTCACATGTACTCATTGTGTCAGAACAAAGAGAATCAAATTCAAAATCAACCCTAACACCCTTCTTGGATGTATCATTAACATGAATACATCCAAGTTTTCTATAGGCTACAAACAACACTACAAAATCAAATTTTTGGCTGCATGGCCATATTTACTCTTTGCATAAAAACATATTCCCCCCTTCCTCAAAGGCACAGAATCCCCATACATAATATATATTATTAACACGTTACAACAAAGTTGAAAAGTGTTTATGACTTTGTTCATTCTGTCTGTCTGTCTGTCTGTCTGTCCGTTAGCACGATAACTGCCGTAAAAATGACTTAATCAAAATGAAATTTTAGTATGTTGTTCAGACGGTCTGTAGGACCTATGGGAATATAAATGAATAATATCACCCAATTTGTTTTGGATTGAACCCGGGTTGAAAAAATGAAATACACTGAGCCCTATGGGACCTAATTTTTCAAACATTTTATAAGCGGATTTAAAATTCACAAATTGCTTCGAAAATTTTAGGTAATATTCAAATTGTTCCATAAAATATATAAAAAAATATTCAGCGAAATATATTCAGTAGTTTTTTAAATAAAAATTAAAATAATAATTACACATCTTATATGAAACGATCACATGACCCACTTCAAAATGATATATGGCATCCATCTTGTTTCAAAATCGTGATTTTATAAAGTTCTTTTTAATTCATATTGAGTGTTGTATCCGTCCTAAAACTACTTTATTTTTACTTAAATTCTGTGCATCTACATACTAAAACAACACAATGACAATATATTTGAGTTTAAATTCTCATTCAAATTTGATTATTTCTACAATTAAGCCTATTTTTCACCTATGTAAAATGTAAACAGCAAAATATGTAGAATGTGTTGTATTAGAATTACTGTATTTCTTTAACACAAAATAATTCAGTCCATGGAGTTTGCATGGCTGATATGAATGAAATATTAATTGATTTTATAAACAGAAGGACGATTTTTTTCGATGAAGTTTTAAGCATAAAGTTTATGAATTGTAGCTCCATGGTCTTAATTTTTAAACAAAATAAATTATTATAGTATTGTGATGAATGAAATGGAGAAAGTTATGAATGAAATCCTGCTTTTATAGAGAGATCCAGGCGAGTTATTTTTTCTATGACGTCATTTGAATTTATTTCAGTTGTTTTCGACGAAGTTTTCAAATATAATAAATTATCGTAGTATTATGATAGTTTTAAACATATTACCGTGGAATGTATTGCATTTTAGAGATATTTAAACCAGGCAATTTATATTTCAATGCCGTCATTTGAATGAAGTTCATTTTTTTTTTCAATGAAGGTTTAAGTTTTCAAATATAATAAATCAATGTAGTATTGTGATAAGTTTTAAAATATTACCGAGGAATGTATTGCATTTTCGACTTTTTTAAATAAAATTGCATTGAAGTTGGAAAGTGTTTCATAATCAATGCTTTAAGCATGATTGATCTTTCTTGTCATTAAATTGTCTCCACATCAAAACCATAAGTCTTCCACGGGCTGGATCTATTTGACATTTATCGTCGCACTTTGCAGCTCCTTCCTCAAAATTTGATACATTTCGTCAGCTCCTTCATAAGTATGCCAAAATAGCTTCTTTGGGGAATATTTTCATAACTTTATGCCTGGGTTACATCAAAATCTCCACAGCGTATTCTCAGATGAAATATTGTTGAAGCGATAGAAGCACTTAAGTTTATTTGGGATGGTTCTCAACGCAATGCTCAATATCCCTACGTTGGAGAAAATAATGATTTCTTGTTAACAGAACAAATTGACTCACATATTTTCTAACAGTTTGGAAAAGATATTTACGCTCTAGTCAAGTATTTTATGCACGTTAAAGCTTACAGTAGTTCATAACATCCAAGTAAAGAAGTATTAAAAACGTTTCAATCGGATATCGCCTATAATTTTATATTTCATAGAAAGTATGGGCTTCACTCAACGTTCCCATGCATTAGTGCACCATATACTCTGATCATTAGATCTATTTGTATCATAACTAGTATCGGAATGGAAAAACATGTATCTTCTTATTACTTTAGTCAGCAAGTTATCTATAATAATGAGAAAAGATGACTGTCTATCTGTTCGTTTGTCCGTGCCGACTATAGCGGAAAATCTGCGCAAGCGCATAGCCATGAAATTTGGTACCGATAATACAGATAATTTGGTACAGCTCCAGTGAAGAAACAGTTTATCGACATTATTTTAATTCAAATTAGTATTTTAGTTATTAAAGGTTTTAACGCCATTTTGAACGATTTTCGCACAAATCGGTTCCTTAGCCATCGAAGAAAAAAAATATCGCATAGTCCCTATTGTAACACCATCAAAAAGACCGAATCTCTCTTTCAAACCAGCTTTAAACAGAATCCGAGTAATAGATTAATTTCCATAAAATTAAAAAATATATATACTTTTTAAGACGTAATTGATTTTTAAGACGTAATTGATTTTTAAATTCTGATACAATAATTTTGGCTAGCAATTCGTTTCTATAATTTAACAGGTTTTTTTTGTTTTGTTTTTTTTTTAATATTTCATACTAATCCAAACAAAAAATTTTATTTCTGGGGTCATAAGTTCATTGATTATGATATTTATAAAGTATTTGGTATTGCCAAAAATCCCGTTCCTCTCAATAGTAGGGAGACAATTTGGCTCCGACGTGCATGTGCTGGGGAAAAACTTTTACCCTTCATGCTCCGTAGTGTGTTTTTGCAGTCATATGACGTTTGCAAAAAGGAAAGTTAGGACTTTCTCTGAAGTTGTGGCGTCGTAGAGTCTGCAACCACACAAATAGTGTTTAACTGCTAACATAACGTCTATCTTAACGCGATAAAGGTGATTTACCCCCCCCACACACACACACACCACCACCACCACCACCACCACCACGACCAATTCCTTATGGCAGTGTTAGTAGTTCTGTCCTTTCATCCAAAAGAAAGAAGTCAACATTTTGGGTCCGAAACAAATTGATATGAATTATCTGCCTATATTGTTACAAGCAAAGTTGTTTGTACTTTCTCTACAGTACTTGGTAGGGAAGGTATTGCAATAGTGTCGAAAATAGCAACTCGAGTTTTCAATGGGTCTACACGTCTTGAGCACACTAGAACCTGAAAAAATCCATTTTTAGCGTAACTGACGTCTGTATATCTGTTTATCTGTCTATGCAATGCAAGTATCCACTCTATCTGAAAAACAAATTATCCAAATTTCACAACATTTGGTAGATAAGAAAATTATGGGTTACCCTGGTTCTGATTAGATTTTAATACGATTTGGATAATAAAATCCTGTCGTTTTTATGCAAAATGCCTTGCAAAACTCATCAAAATATAATGTCTGAACAATTAATGGTTATTTTATACATAATTTTTAATGATCAAAAGAATAAACCCCAACCCCATAACTCAGTCACAAATTCCATGAAGTATTCTCAGACGTTTTGAAGCAGTGTTGAAATGACAGCACTTAACGGAAACTTGATTTAAACTCCTCATTTTTTCCAAATTCAATATATTTCGTCACTTACTTTAAATTATTCTTAAAATAAATCCTTCAGGTATCCTCCAAGGTTCAATTTCTTCAACTGAAGCATATTCTACGTCACAAATTTCATCAAGTATTCTCAAACGTTTTGAAGTATTGTTGAAACAACAGCACTTAAGGAAACTTGATATAGTCCTCATCACAATGTTCGATATTTCTACACTGGGGAAATTAATGATTTCTTGCTGGCGAGGCAATTTAACTCCCACAGGTTTTGACTCTTTTAGAATTGGGATTAAACTAGTGGAGGATGTTACGCGTCTCGCAGCTAACTTTAAATCATGGCATACATATAGCTTGCACTGTTCAATTTTGTTCATATTACTATCTTAAACATTTGAAGGGCTGGCATTAATGTTGATAGTTTCACGTACATTACACTCGTCAAATATATTGTACCGTTTAGAAATATAATTTTTCTCCCAAACTGTTGTTTAAAATATTAATATCTCCCTAATATGTCAGCATAAACGGTTGATTAAAGGTTTCAAACTGTTTTGCAGACAGAGAAAATTGTTGATTGTACGAGAATCGAAGATTGATCGCATTCATATCACTAGTATTTGTGTCCAGTGGCCCCGTTTGTAATTTTTCAAATTCATATGATCAATTTTTGTATATAAAAATTTGTATTTACATGTGGGGAAAGCGGAGTGAGTGTGTTTGTGCGCGTGCCATGCGTGTGTGTGTGTGCGTGTGTGCGTGCGTGTGTGTGGGTGTGCTTGCACATGCTTGCATGCATGTGAGACTGTTGACGCGATATCTCACGAATGGCGAGTTTCGACGGTATTTTGGTACGGTTATTCATATCCGTAAATACTGGAACCCTATTGGTTTTAATCGCTATCAAAGATTCGGAAAACTCCACATTTCGACTGAATTTTTGAAAGATATCATAAAAAAGTCAGAATATTCAATAAAATTCAATAAAATTAAATAAATAAATATTTTGGTTGTATTTTGTTTATTCAACAACGAGTAACACAAACTTTTGAATGCTAACTTGAACCATTCTCAAGAACTTATATGTTTTTAAATAAGTATATCAAAAATGTATCTAGAAATATATCTGGACTTCCGCTGATTGGCAAGATTACCTTCGCCTATGAGTCATGTTTTCTGCTTCATCGAACGGATGGACGTTGGCGTGAAAGATCGGAGAACAAACACCCATCAACAATTGCAGAACACAAGGCGGTGGAGGCAGCGTTATGATCTAAGGAATGTTTTTATTCTCTGGGTCCACTCATACCTGTGGAAAGCATAATGAATGGAATTCGATATGAATCCATTGTCTTCCCTGGGACCAATGGAATCTACCAGCATGACAATGCGACGTATCACACAGCGAGAACTGTCCGATAGTGGTTAGAGGAGCAAGTTGATAACTTCAAAGTACTTCCCTAGCCCCCTAATTACCCATACTTAAACCCGATTGAGCATCTGAGGGACCACCTCGATGGGGTTGTTCGTTCTATGGATTCTCCAGGTCCAAGCACCCTCTAGCAGCTGTCAGATGCACTGCAATCAGCATGGCTGCACATACCTTTGAACACCTTCCAGCACCTTACTGAATCACTCCCAGCTCGTCTAGCTGCTGTCCGCGCTGCACACGACTGTTACTCCGGATATTAGCTGGTAGTCACAATGTCTCGACTGTGTATGTAACACTTAGCGAATATTTCGGCAACATTGACGACTAATCTGACAAACTATCGCTAACTTAAAAAAGTTTTAATGTGGGTTGTAAATTATGAAAATCTCTCCAAATTGCTAAAAATGCCTCTAAAATTACGAAATTAATGACAAATTGTTGAAACGATAATTAACATATTTTAATATAATAGAGTTTATTGCTCTTAGATGTTAGCAATATTTCCAGTTATCAAGTTAGATTTATGCGAAATATAATTTTATTCGGCTCCTTAATTTTACACGTTGCTATCCAGAAAGGCGCCCAATGTCAGTGTACTTTTCAACATTAAGAATATTGTGCCGTGGATCTTGTTCATCATTATTTCGCACTGAAAGAAGTTAAGTACTTGCATTATATAGTAACAGTCATGTGATGCCCATATCAGATTTTTTATAACGGGAGGTGTAGGTTTTAAATGCTTCGCAGCCGTTCCATGAACCCGAAAATTGGTCATTCAATCAATATGCATTACGTAGCAGTGAAACTGAGACACCAAGAAGAAGTGGGCAGAAAGTGGTGAAAATCAGAAAACAGATAGAGATAGCAACGAACAATAAGTTGTTGTTGGTGAGACCCAGACAGTCCGACCTACCAGAAAGGTGTAAGGTAACCGTTTGGACGGCCGGGAAGTGCCACCCAATTTAGACCGGAACCCAGTGGAGGAGGCATCCACAGGGACCGTACCCTCCTTCCCTTACCACCAACCTCTCGGAAGGACTTACGGACCCACATGTTTAACGTGATCGTACTCCGCATGAACACGGCGACAGTTGTGGCAGCGTGCAAATTCAGGGCGCAAACCACCGGGCTACCGCGCCCGAAATATGCCAACAGCACGCGGTGTACCCAAGTACTAACCGCCCCCGATGCTGCTTGACTTCGGTGATCTAACGAGAAGCGGTGTTTTCAGCACGGTTGGACCGTTGGCTCCGCAACGAACAATAAGTGATGTTTATTGAAACATGATACACTTATACACTACGCGATAACATCATCTGATCAGTAAGTTGTAGGACCACCGAGGGCGGCGATACAGGCAGAAACACGTTTGGGTACAGAATCAATGAGCGTGCGGATGGTGTCCTGAGGGATGTCTGCACATTCCTGGTCAACCATTCGGCAGAGTTTGTCTTCTAAACGCGACTGTGGCGGATCCCGCAAGTGACGTCCAATCACGTCCCAGACGTATTCAATTGGTGAAAGATCAGGGGAGACTAGTGGCCATGGAAGCACCTGGGTACCTTACAGGGCATGTTGGCTGATGCGTTCCGTGTGTGGTCGGGTGTCCTGCTGGTAAATGGCATTGGGCACCCCTAAAGGAAGGGTAGTGGCACAGGTCGCCAACAACCAATCGGCGGATAATGGTCCTGGTCGATATGGGTGCATCAAAGGTGTCCTGCACATGTTGCAAAAGGTCGAAGGAAGTGGCCTACGTTGCCTCTAACGCTTGAAGGCGGATGCATTGGTCCACGCGTTCTGGCGTCGCTCTGGCCGTACCGGCACCCCTCAAACGTGCCACATTCCCTTGTTCAAACTATGTTCGCCACAGCCTGTGCACCGTGGAAGCGTGTATAGGTGGCTGTCCGCTGAGATTTGAAGTATGGACCAACCTGCCCCTCTGAGTTCGATCACCATACCCCTCGTGAAATCGTCTGTCTGATGGAACTGCCTCGGTTTGCTGTAGTCTAGCATTCTCTGCTACTACGTGTTTCCTGTGAGACAAAAAAATTGCAAAATGCAGACATAGCTGCGCGACTCTAGCCTATTCTGCATGTTCCTTCCCGTATATCTCATTCAATGTGCGAGGGACAACTGCGCATTTCGTATCATTTACATAACTCGGTGACCTGCGTCTACCCTGCAATTTGCATATTTTTCTGTCCACTCCTGCTTGGTGTCTCATTTTCACTGTCACGTAGTGTATTTAGTGTATATTGTTCATTATCCTCTTTCATGGTCTGAACTGTGGCGTATTACATAAAAAATATATATTATATATATTGTGTTTTTGATCTCACATTCCTCCCTCTTCCCACCTCAAAGCAAGAAAAGAACATCTATAGGAAAAATTATGATTGTCATGTGCCCCAAGTTAAAGTCAGTGTTCTCTTCGAGGTGCAATTTTAATGCACGAAACGTTACATGCCAAATACGTATCAATACAATCAGGTTGAGCGCAGACCTTTTTTGATATTTCAATAAATATTACTGCTAACCCATCTCCTCCTAGGTCTCTCTAAAGTATTACTTGTATTTTTTAATAATAGAGTGCTACCTAAATAAATATTATAATTTAAAAGATAAATATTGCAGTCATTAATCAATGATTTACTTTTCAGATTAGGTATGGTGACTCTCACTTTAAAAAGATAGCCATGGTTGGTAATTCTCGGAACAAATGCAATGCACACAATTATCACTATACGTATGGAAATTATGTTTAAAATCTTATAATTAATTTTCATTGTAATTTAAAACCTAAAATATAGACATTTATATATTTTGGGCACATGATTTTGTCTAAAATGTTATTTATAAATTTAGTCTTTTTTTCGCCACATAAACTACGCGGTTTTAATAAGAAAATAAGAAAAATAGTACAATAATCTTTAGCATCGATTCAGTTTCTAAAGAAACAAGTTAAAGTTCTGCCCTATTTGTGTAATCCAATATTTTAGAACTTTAGATTTTAACAGAAGTGCGCGCTTCTTTCTTCTGAACATATTCTCGTTAATATCTCCTGAACATATTTCCATGACACAGACTGTGCGGCCTGCCAAAAAGACGTAATGCAACCTAATGCACACCCAGAGCTAAACATTCTTCGATATTTTTTAAAAGATGTATATCTGTGTGTATGTATATGTCTGCGATGCGCGACGCAACAACTATAATGTGCGACACGATAATTTTCATTACGTTTATTATGAAAGATCTCCTATTTTCATTATATTGATTATGAAAGATCTATTTTCGTCACATTATTTATCAAAGATCTATTTTTTACATTCATTATGAAAGATCGCCTATTTTCATTTCATTCATTATGAAAGACCTGCTATTTTTATTACATCCATTATGAAATATTTCCTATTTTCATTACTTCCATTATGAAAGAACTTCCATTTTCATCACATTCATCATGAAAAATCTTGTATTTTCATTACATTCATTAAGAATGATCTCTTTTCTTTCATTACAATCTTTATGAAATATACAAGTTATTCCAAATTTTCATTTTCATAGCAAAATTTCCTATAAGAAACAATAATTTCCATAACAATATTGTCTATGCAGAAAGATAATAGTTTCATCTACGTTGTGAATGTAAATACTATTGAAATTCTATATATTAACACAAAATAGCTGTGGTGCTGGAAAAGAAATTATAAACTTACAACTGAAGTTTATCATTATGAAATTACCCGGAATTAACATGGTCGTAAGTCGTATAACATTGCATTGTGCCGCATAAAATCCCACCATAATTTCTTTGTGCGAGTTCCTAGAATAAAATATATTAACATACTACTATATAATTGACTTCACCCATTTAACGTTAAAATAAACATTGTTTATTAAGAACATCATTAACATAATTAAATTACATTAACTATTAGCATAATTAAATTACAATAACTATGCTTATATACTTAAGGAGGCGATTGAATATGTGAGACCAGATATACCACTTTCCTAAATTATTATTATTATGACCTTTTATATTATTTGATAGGTACATACCTCCTATTTTGTCTTTGGATGTTTGCGGGTCATTCATGGTTGCATTTTGGCATTACATGGAAACATAAACTCGCTATTTTGTACATTCTGGATTATTTGTCCGCACATGCTTCTTCGGCGATCATTGCCTCAATTTTATGAAGCCACTACTGCTACAAAGGCTGTATGTGTATACAGACTCTTGACTCTTGTCTGACTGCATCATCGCTGCGCTGTATGAGTAATTTGCTGCATATCATAACATGACTGCACTATCAGAATAACGTATTGAATATTCTCCAATATTTTGATGCACTTTCTATATGCATCTGTGTGGAACCTAATGTAATATAGTCTGTTTTGATGCACCTTCTCTATGCATCTGTGTGGAACTTAATGCAATATCAGCTATTCTGATTCGCAATCTCTATGCGCCTGACTGTGGAACCTAATGCATTTCGTCTATTGAAACTTCTGTCTGTGCCACCTCTTTCTGTCTGAGGTCTAGATACGCCTCTCCGGTGATCATTGGTTGGCCTCAGGGCGATCCGGCAACACTTCCTTATTGGTTAAACCTTTAACTAATCCCATGGCTTCATCTTTAGCATCCAGAAACTTTTCTGGCTCGACCACACTTGTACTTGAAGCCGCCTTATTTATGGCTTTCCTGACATCTCGGGTCAGGGCTGCTGTAAAATGGCGTCTATCAGTCTAGGCCCTTTGTATGCTTGTCAGAAATCTTTTTAAACTACACAGCCTAAATGTATCCTGGTCTCACAGTAGTAAAAAGCATTCAACTCATTAGGGAAAGAGACATTTTCGTTACATTCTGTATGAAAGATCCGCTATTTTCATTACATCTATTATGAAATATTTCCAGTTTTCATTACTTTCATTATGAAAAATCTCCTATTTTCATCGCATTCATTACGAAAGGCCTCCTATTTTCATCACATTCATTACGAAAGATCTCGTATTATCATTGCATTCAATATGAAAGATCTCTCTTTACATCACACAAATCATAAAAGATTTCTCTTTTCATCACATAAATCATAAAAGATCTCTATTTTCATTACATAAATCATGAAAGATCTCCTATTTCATTACATTTAAAATATTACATTTGAGACGAATTTCTGGCAATCTAACGATTTCGATAATGTCATTAGAATATTCCAACAAATTAACGCATCGTAATTTTTAATCTAAATCTACACTAAATCTGCATTAAATGTTGAGGTTTTTTCAAAAAAAGAAAGAAAATATAGGAGCCACAAGTTTTGCATGCTTTTTACTTAACGAAAATTTAAAACGTACGTGAGATTTTCATGACTAAATAAAACCTCTCAACAAGCATTACACACATGCATAAATCATATACTTTGGGATTTAAGCTGGTGTGGAACTTTCGGCTAAACATTAATTTTTGAGATAAACAACTTAATAAGATACTTTACTGCATTAGATGGATGATTTGAGAGGTAACCCATTACCGTAATTTATTTGTTTGCTGTAGGAAAGTGAAAGCTTGCAAGCAATCATCTACATGTGTATATAAAATCTCTACGGTATGACATGCTTTAGAATTTGGTAATTGTTTTAATTTTTTAAAAGAAAACAACAAGAAGATAGATTCCTTAAAAAGTGATATTTATGCGATTATATACTTTATTTTTAACTTTTACAGTAAATTATCAAGAAGTAAAATTAACACTTTTATTGCAATGTAAAAAGATGCATGTAAGAAAAATGTATGGAATAAACAAGATGTATGTATATAAATTAAGTATAAAAGCAACATAAAAAGTTGTATGTAATGGAGCAGTTTAAAAAAATTAAAATATAATAAGTCCATCTTTTTTATAAGTTTTTCTTATTTTGCGCTAATAATTTCAAAAAATAATAAAACTACAGTGAAATGGCTTCTCCCTTATAACAGGTTAATATACAGGGTACTTTGATACTCTCTACAAACTTTAATGAGAGATATAGAACATTGAGACAAACCTTTTCGGTTAATGAATGTATGCGCAGACATCACCCTTTGGTGCTAGATGGTGCAGTTGGTCGGCGCGGCAATTGGCTAATTTTCGCCTTTGACATGCGTAGCGTAGACTTCATACGTGTAACATGGAGAATTTTACGAATACTGGTGTAGCTGAGGTTGAGATATTCAAGTGGTTAAGACAGGGTAATAACATGCGGTGGTTCTGTGTTCGCTCTTTAACGCCACCTAAAAGGATTCCAGTGTTTACGCGGATTATAGCCACGATAAATATGTAGGTCCAGAAATACATCCAACAGGTGATTGGCTGGAGGAAGGAATAATACGCTTCCTTTAGCTATCACCCCCATTTTTGTCCGAATATAACTGACACTTTCATGACCGCACAAACAGGTACCTTACACCTTTAGGTAGGTCGGACAATCTGTATAGCAAGAAAGAAATGTTCACATGTCTAACATACATCCAGCATATGAGGCTTTTAATGTAAACGGAAGATCTGCTGTAAGTGTTTATGAAATGCCGGGAATCTTTAAAAGTGTATGACAATCAATACGTCGATACTGTCAGGCATACATTACTGTTGCCTTCGTTTTATTAAGCAACTACTGTAAAACTACTGTAAACTGCTGTAAATAAAACTGCTGGTCAAACTCTCTCAATTTCATATATGTACCAACAGAGTCTTCAAGCACCAAAAGATGACGTCTACGGACATACATTAATACACTAAAAAGGTTTATCTCTCATTAAAATTTGTACAGGGAGTTTTGAATCACGCTGTATAGAGAAGCGTTTTAAAATTGAAATACCAACTAAATAAGCGATATTTACAGAAATTAATTTTAAGCCATGGCGGAAAGATTTTCGGCCGTGTCTCCAGTCCGATGGAGACGAAATAGTTTTGCTCGAATAACATCTTTCTTTGAAGGCGGTTTGTCTTTTCTTGAGATTTTCAAAGCAGTTCAAAATATTGAAATATCGGAATTAGCTTACAGTTACTATATTTTAAAAACTAATAACACTATCTAAACTTCAATAATAATATATCCTTGTAGGCTTTCAAAGAGCAGCAAATTACTTCTTGTATTTAGAAAACAAAGTGTTACTTATTATAAGTATTTCAAACACGGAAAATTTTCAGTCTTCTTGAATTTAACCGGACGATTCCTCGAAAACTAAAGATTTTTAAAAGCAAATTATTGATCCAAAAACTTCATTTTCTATCGAGCATATTTGTCGCTTACTGTTTCTATCTAGCTTTTATAGTTTAGAATATTTTTCGAGTGAAGGTAAGGAAAGTGGGGCAAAAGCATTTTAGTCTTTTTCGAAAAATAATTTCAAAATATAACGTATTTAAATTATTCTTATACATTCATAAATAAAACCATATTTCCAACAAAACAAGTAAAAATTATTTTCATTTATTAGGTTTGAAGATTTAAACGTCCAAGAAATTTATATTTTTACTTTCCTTATATACATAATGTATAAGGAAAGTATTGTGACGGGGTCGAAAATTCGAAATCGAGTTTTCGACGGGAGAGCACGTTTCAAGCATCCCTGATCACGAATCAAACACTTTTGAAGTGATGTCCGTGTGTGTGTGTGTGTGTGTGTGTGTGTGTGTGTGTGTGTGTGTGTATGTGTGTGTGTCAGTGAGTTTGTGGAGACGATAACTGACGAACGAATGGACCGATTCAAACCAAATTTGGTACAAAAATCAAAATCCGTAAACACTGGAAACCTATTGTTTTTATACGTAATCGAATGTTCAGAACCCCCTAAATTTTCAAATAAAATTTTGAAAAAATCGTCAAAAAATCAAAACCACTAATAAAGTTACTCAAATAGACATTTCTTATGTAATTTTTCATTAGAAAACGATTGACATAAATGTTAGAACGATAACATGAGCCGTTCTCGAAATATTGCACATTTTTCAAAAAAATTATTAAAAAGTCATATAAAATGAAAAAAAATATTTCCTATTGAGAAACATGTTCACTTTTCATATGTAATACCATGCGATAAATTGGGTGACATCATTCTCATGGATCTAGCTCGTTCCATTCATGAAAAAAGATACTTTAAGTAATACTTTTGTATTTGAACGCCAATAGTCATTTATCTGCTGTAAGAACAACTTATTTCTTCGTCCATAATGCTTGGCGAGATTTTGGCGACGAATTTGGCGGAATGTCGCCAACTTGGCGACTTTTTAAAATGTTGCCAAATTAACGAAAATCTCTCCAAATGGATAAAAATGACGCTAAATCAATGAAAATGACGACTAATTGTCGAAAATTCAATATCTTGGAAAGAATATTAGTATCTACTATAAGAAAAACCTATGTTTTTTCTGTAAAAGTAGTAAATCCATTACATTATATAAGGAAAGTCATATGTTGCCCACATCAGATTTTTTGTAACGCTCCTACTTTAGCTATACATATCCAAACCGTAGATGTTATCAACATCAAAGTGGTTGTCTCCCAAGTATCACAACTATGATTAACATTAGACCAAATTAGACAACTATGATTAATATTAGCAACGATGCTATTAATAACGAAAGTATTCATTAAGATTGATTTAAAATCTGATCTTTGCTAATCTGAATTGCATTTATTAGCAATAATGGAAATGTTTTTTTAATTGTCAACTTATAATGACGCCTGAATATCTCGAGAAAGGCTTGAACTATATATCCTTTAAAATCCTTTCATTGGCTTTCGAACGTAAAATTTCGTAGAATATGCCTGTTGCGTTGACGGCATTTTGTATACTTTCAAATTTATGATATTAAACATAAAATTGAACAGCCGCAACTTTTCTAAGGTGGACTTACCTAAGTCTTATTATTATTATTTGGTCTAACCTTTAGTATCGGTCAAGAAAACTTATCGTCCCAAACTCTGGTCTGCTTGTAGCCAAAATTGTAGTTGCCACAGGCGTATTGAACAAATTATTAAAATTTGTTCAATCTAACTTGTATACTATGTTATTAAGTATACTTAATAGTATTATGTTATTACTTTATTATATATTATTATATTATTACTGTTACAATTCATCCTCTGGAATCGAGGGGGTGCTTTCAGGATACAAGAATGAGTCCAAATTTCTGGATAACTAACACGTTTACTTACAAGCACAACGTGAACAGGAACAATATACAGTAAAACAGCATTCAAATGCTCCACTAATTTGATAAAATAACGCATACATAAAATAACTCAAGACATTGACGTAAGTTACAGTTCAATGTATCTCGTCAATTACTCTCCAACGGAGTGGTGATTCCTTTTATAGACTCTCTATAGAAGCTTCTAGAAATCTCTCATAAATCGTAGAATAATCGTTATATCGAGGTTTTCTTGAACCTTCGAGAAGTCGCCAAATTAGCGATAAATCTCCATACCAGGCAACCCCTTCTGAACTTCAACATCTGGAAACCCTAGATTCACGTCATAATAAAGGTTGCCTTTACGGGTGTTTTCTCCGACTGGTTATCAAAAGTGACTCCAGTCGGAGCATTTTACACGTTCGTAACATTACGTTATTATAATTATGTTATTATGTTATTACGTTATTATGTTATTACGTTATTATTATTACGTTATTAAATACACTTAATGATGAACTTATTAAGTGCACCTTAGAGCTAACGAGCTTAAAGGTAAAAGTTCAACATTAATTCAGATATTAATTCCTAAGAAGCAAACTACTATGTGCGATATATGATGAATATATTTTCAATGCGATGATTAAGTGTCCGCTTCAAAGAGTTCTAATTTCAAATTTTAAAACTAAATATCCAATTTAAATGTTGTACATAAAGTCTAAATATAACTATCATACACTACCCGATATATAAAATGCAACACCATGAAGCTTTGGCTGTATAAATATGCAAATTGCGAGACAAACGCAGCTGGCCGATGTATATTAATGATCTGAAATGCAAATAATTCACGTGATTAGAGCCGGGTTAAAGGGATGTAAACGTCAGATAAGGTAATAGTTATTACTGTCTGTCGCCTGCGGAAACACGTTTTCCGAGCTGTTTTTCGTTTCAGAGGACACGTGTTGTTAAGGAGATGAATAGCAGACGACGCTGAAGTTTGTTTCAGCATTTGGACGATCGTGCGAGAGAATTTATTTTAGACCTACCTACGGTTGGGTGGTTGTACCGGCGCATCGAGAGATAAAACGCGTGTAGATGTGTCTGTCCACTGTGCAAAGGATTTGGAGAAGATGGATTGAAGAAGGGTATGTGAACCGTCGTAGTGGTACAGGTCTATCTAGACTAACATCAACACGCATTGATCGACGCATTCGAAGGCATACAGTGGCGGAAAAAAATGGCAACTGTCGACATTCTGCAGAATTTGCAGGGTACATTGGATGTTCCAATATCAGCGAGAACACTTTCTAAACGATTGGCCAAAAGTGGCTTGCACTCAAACCGTCCTATACAAAGACTGCCATTGACGATAAGACACCGACGTGAGAGATTGCAATGGTGTCGAGCCCGAGCCTCTTGTACGACTGAATGGTAATATTCAGCGACGAGTCTCGTTACTGTTTGTTGAATGACAGTTGACGTGTGAGAGTCTGGAGGTGACGTGGAAACAGATCCAATCGTACTGCGACTGTTGAACGCCATACTGCTGGACAACACGGAGTATATGGTTTGGGGTTCCATCGGCTTCGATTGCATCTTGTTCGTATCAGAGACACAATAACGGCACGATTTGCATTGCCCTATCTTTAGAAGTTTCAAAATGCTGTTTCAAAAGCGCGACCAAATACGGCAACCATCAGCAAACAACTTTTGCAATGTATCCAGATGCTTCCTTAGCCTTCGCTCTCTCCAGATCTGTCACCCCTCGAGCATGTTTGGAACGTGATTGGCCGTCGTTTGACAGCTCTGTCCGCGCCTGAAACAGAAGACTACCTGTGGAAAATGGTTAAAGGCATAGGGTCATCCATCCCTCAGAAAACTATCCGCACGCTCATTGCATCTGTTCCTCGAAGGGTTGCTGGTTGTATCGCCGCAAGATGTGATACTACTACCTACTGATCACCCTGTCTATGCCATTTCTGTATTGCATTACTCTTCTGTAATTAACATCACTTATTTATATGTCCCAGCTCTGTTTGTATGTCCTTTATCATCACATTCTATGCGCTCTTTCATGGTGCTGCATTTTCTGCGTCAGGTAATGTATAATAAAACTAATTTGTCTGTAAGTAATGTCAAGCGGCTATTATTTTAAACACATTTATTTTAAAGAAAATACAAATGTGAAAAATAGTCGATAAGGCTTTTCCAGAGGTTTCATTTGAAATACCGTTAGAAGACTGGAGGTTTGCCAAAAGACTTCAAGGAGAACATTCAGAAAGTTGCGTGATCAATGGGACACACATGCCATAAAATTAGTAGGTCTTTTCTTAAAATATGCACTTTCCAAAGCTAAAGTTTTAGCATACGTCTTCCATTCATAAATATCTTAAATTGTAATAAAAAGATAAATGATTCTTTTCACAAACAGGAGGAAACTGTAGTTGGAACTGTAGTTAGAACTGTAGTTAAAATATCTTGACCGTGATTGATATTTATTAGTGTATTCTACTTGTGTTATATCATTATGAGCCTAAGAAAGTGCATCTTTTTCAGATTTTATACCAAAATTATTCTTTAAAACTATTTCGTTATAAAGCTTTGTGACGCCGATAGATATAGATGCATTTGCATTTTCTGTGTTAATAAAAACTATTTTAACACCATTAACATCACTAAGTATTTGTAATTTAATTTATAACTCACCCCTATATACTTATATTACCATCATTGCTCCTAATATTTTCTTTGCTTTGCATAAAAAGCAATGATATGAAAAGACTAAAATTCGAATAATACGAATTTTAATCTTAAGAATAACTAGAAATTCTAATTTTTCATGTAATATATCTACACATTACATTATGTAGTGATAAATGTATTCGATCTTGAGTTATGTTCTCAACTCCTAAGACACACAAACATCTTTCTAAAAAGATACGAGAGGGAGTTCTGGAGGATTTGAAGCTTGTCAAAGCAAAATCCCTCATAACCGGGAGTTGAACCCCGATCTCCGAACTGGGGAACCGACGCTCTAACAATTGAGCTTCCAGAGCAGAATTCCTAGGTCTTGTTTTAGACCCTACATTCACTTCCATTAGATATCAGACTAGCATATAATTGACGATCTTAACCACTTCAATTTCTAATTTTTTAATCAGGATTTGCATCCTATGAGGTCATAATTTGATATTGAATCTGGTCCCATAATAAGATCTGTTGAAAATTTGAAACTGGATCATTTTCATACCTCCTTGATCATTTCATCACATCTGCAGAATTAAGTTGTTTTGGTGCCATTGTAAATAAATTACTGTCTCCCTGATTTTACATTATCATAATTTTGATGTTAATAGCTTCTATGGTGTTGAAATACCTCTGGCTAAAATCGGAGCGTTAAGAAAGATATAGACACTTTAGACACTATATATAAATATGTGTGTGTGGATATATTTCCTTTTTAGATGACCTTTGGGCATCTTGAAACAACTATTTCTCAGGATTATCTCCCAAATAAAGCTTGGATGATAACTGGTAGTTTCAGAATCAGATTTAAAAAAAAAAGTGGATTTCTAAGAATTTCCATTTCCGATTTCTTTTCAGCTCGGGTTCAAAAATAATCCTTGAAACAGCTATTTCTCAGGATTGCCTATAAATAAAGTTTAGATAAGGAGTAATACAGATTATTCAGCATCGAATTCTGGATTAGAAAAGGGACTCTAAGGATTTCCAATTTCGTTTCTGGAAATGTCACTTCCAATTAAAAAAAATTACATTTCCTTGAAACATCATTTTCTCGCATCTGCTATAGAATAGCTTAAATGGTGTCTGATATGGATTCAGAATCGATGTCTAGATGAGAATGGTAGACATTTTCGTCTAACCATTCGACAAGGATTTTCGTCTTCTCGTTCTTTTTCCACTTCCTGTTAAAAATTTCTTGAAACATGATTGGCTATAGATAAATATTGGATGGTGACTGATATGAATTTAGCATTGAATTTCAAAAGAAGTAGTGGTGTTCACTGAAGATATCCACTTTCGGTTTACTTTCACTTACGGTTCATAATATTTTTTAAACATATATTTTTCAGGATTTGTTTTGGATGGAGCTAAGACTATAACTAATATGTATTCATCACGAATTCCAGATGTGATATGGTGAGCTCACTAAAGATTTCCATTTTTTTAATCTATAAATGCCACTTCCTGTGTTTCTAAATATTCGTATGACTATACGAAATAAGTAGTTCCGTCAAAGATTAAATGTGCACTCCATCTGCCACAGTATGAAGGCTCCAGAAATTTGTTCATATTCGAAACATTCAAATTGAAAAAAATAATTATATCTAGTTCTAATTTGCTAAATCAGACAACAAATCGTAGATTTATAAAAGGTCATTTTAATAAAATCCATCCTTTATGACGCACAAAATTAAAAAGGCCAGAGCGCTTTCTGGTATCACCATACCCTTCATCAGTGGTTAGATAAAAATTACCTTATAAACAGCCTTCTAAAGCAGACAAAATCAGCAGACAAAATTTGCATAAATTAACTACGGAATAACATGATAATTTATGATTAAACGATTACAAAATTACATTAAATAGTATATAAGCAGGAAATTTAAGAGTAAACTAGTATTACATACGAATACAGAAAAGTAAATAAAACAGGCCCAAATTTCAGCATAAAAATTATTGGTACCGTCACTCCATTTGTTTATTTATACAGTAACTCCATTTGTTTATTTGTATCGTGACTCCATTTGTTTATTTGTACCGTGACTCCATTTGTAATTTTGATCCTGTGCAGAGTTTAAGTTAAGCTTGGCGACTAGTTCTCGAGTCTATGCGTGTCAAACCGCTACATGATTATCTATGACGTTTCAATTTTATATAGTTTATGCCTTGCTGAAATTTGAACCTGTTTCATTTCCTTTATTGTATTTGTATTTAATAATGGTTTACTCTTAAACTTCCTGTTTATATAATATTTAATGTAATTTTGTAATCGTTTAATCCTTATTATCATGTTTATAATACAATGTAATTATCATTATTCCGTAGTTCATTTATGCAAATTTTGTCTGCCGATTTGGTCTGCATATAAGCCTGTTTGCACTGTAATTTTTATCTAGTCACTGAAGGGTATGGTGATACCCGAAAGCTCTCTGGTCTTTTTAATTTTGTACATCATAAAGGATGGATTTTATTAAAATGACCTTTTCAAATCTGCGATTTGTTGTCTTAGATTTAGCATTATTGAAGTTGACGTATAACCACTTTAATTATTGATTAATTCTAATTTGTTATATGATGCATCTGCACGTAAAATTTCAAAGCAAAATCTGCATTGATTCTTGAATTATCGTATCTATATACACACAAGCAAATATTTTAAGTTTTCGTAAAATGTTTTGTAGCTAAAATTCGTTTTTTCATCAAAATCCTAAATTCAAAATTTACAGGAATGCTTATTACTATATAATAGTGTTAGAAATTATAAATTATTTAAACGATCTTGTCTAATTGCATCCAATGTACAATTTGTTAAAACACAAAGGAAAATAATTGTCAATAGAACGCAATATGGTTGCAACTATAGAGGCGGAGAGTTGTATATCAATATTAGCATTGCACTGTAAACTCACTATATCAATTGAATAATCCGCTGACAGTTGTTACACATTTATGCGTCTCTTATGAATTGGTACACTGAAATCAGCCCGTTTGGATTTCACTCTGCAATAGCTAATGAATATTTAAACAAGTAAAATGACAGTTTTCACCCAGAATAAATTTTAACATTAAAATGTGACACTAGGAGAATTTCTAAATTCTCTATGACATGGAAATACAGACATATAGTGACGATATCAATTGATTTATTTACATTTTTCAACGTACAAGAATAGCCTCAAGCATGTGTAAAGATAATCCGGCCCCGGGGGAAATACTGACTGGTCCCTATTTTGCCTAGGTATCATTTTTAATTTTCCTTCACAGAGAGCTTAGTTTTAAAGTAGTTTGCATATTTTAGAGAAAATTCAAGGTATACGATGGCCAGGTTATAAGAAATATAAAAGAGACTGGAAAATCATAAAAGCAATCCCTACCTCCGTTCTCAATTATAGTCCCCAAGGGTTATCGATAATAGTGCAGTCTGTCAGGAGGTTTCCAGATTCTAACGAATAGTCGTAATACCAATTCTAGTATCACCGGTGTTATGGATTCCTTTGGTTCGACTCAGTCTCCTGGACTTGGAATTATGGTTTCAGATTCAAAATTAAGAGTCTCGAGGCGATCTTTGATACAGTTGACAAAGTAGGGTCTTGGAGCTCTTTAGAAGTCTCGTCCAACTCTGGCATGGTTGATGCTGCAGGGGCTTTGAGATTTTCAGAAATATCATGCATTGCAGGATCCAGATCAGGTATATCCAGATCAGGTATATAGGTCCCATCTTTTCAGTTGAATACGGTCCCGCTTTACGTAATTGGTGGACATGCCTCCTCCAGATCTCGTTCTCTACTTGAACACTGTAAGATAATAAACCATTTTTATTAATCACTGTTTCCATTTTTCATTTTTCCGCAGCGAAATAGTTTCTTACTGCCACTCTGTCTCCGTCTTTAAATTTGCGGTAGTTAGGTTCCGCATTAACCGACGAACTTTGCTTTTGCTGTGCGTGATCTTTTGTTGTTAGGTTTTAACATATCTAACCTAGTAGTTCTAATGCATCTTTTAAAAACAACATGCTAGGAGACTCATTTGCTACCGAATGGAGTGTAATTCGGTAGTGTAACAGAAATCGGTGTAATTTAATGTTTAAATCTCCATGGTGGTTTACACTTTCCATGTCAACGCACACAGGGGTCGCAATATCTCGAATAAGTAAGCAATTTAAAAAAAATAGGTATACTGTTTTCAATATATGAACATATGTTCATTATAAAAACATATTTTCAATATCTGTTTCAAGAAAGAGTGTCCGAGAGGAATATAAAATCAACGGTTGATGGTCATAGAAGCAAAGAGAAATATGAAAAATAACCGGCAAATTGGTGAGAACTATCTAAATACCAGTTGAAAATCAAATGTCTCAGAATAAGCACATCGCGAATTTTTAAATAATTCGATTTTTAAATTACGATTTTTTAAGCAGTTCATCCATGAACCAATTTCCAATCTCTATCTCCTTTAAAGACAGGGTATTCTTTTTAATTCAGCCAATCGAACATTTTAGAGTGCGCAAATCCTAAAATACAAAATATTGCAACTTAATGATATTATTCCTATTTTCCCGTCATAATACATACATTGTTGCCAAAATTCAAGTTTCTGCCTAACTTGTAAGTGCATTTACCAAACAGTCCATATTTCAAAACATTTGGTGTGGACCATCCTCTTCTTTTCAAATTTTTATTTTAGAAAAATTATTTTCCCAATATGTCGTATTTAATTGTTAATCCGTGTGCCAAATTTTATGTCTATATCTCCCTAAAAATAAGATGTTCCCATTTATTCTACAAATCGAAAATTTTAGTGTGCAGCATGCTTAAAAAAACAAGTATTGGAAAACGGAAATTGTATACTTTTTTCTTTCGAAGAATCTACCATTACATTAACTTTAATGTCTCTTTCTCATTACGAAGTATGTTTTTCTATCACTTAACCTTTCGAACGTTTTGGCGTACAGCACCCTTCTACAGAACAATTTTAAAGCGCTTGATTTTTCTTGGCGGTTTTATTGAACGATTTACACATATACCAAATTGAGCCGGCCGTCCAAATAGTTGCTCTTAGTCCTCTGGACGAGTCGGACGGTCTGGGTCTTCAACATATACCAAATTGAAGGTATCTATCTCTCTTAAACGAAGGGGTTCCCCCTTATTCTGAAATTTGAATATTTTGGTGTGCGACACCCTGCAGTAGCAAACATGGGAAAACTAAAATTGTACACTTTCTTCTTCTCAAACTTTCTACTCTTACACTGAATGTAAGGTCTCTCTCTCATTGTTAAGTATGTTTTTCTATAATTTCGCAATTCGAACGTTTTACCCCGTCGTTACACCCCCTTAAACATTTAAAAAATAATTTTTTTTTTTAGGGGTTTTATCCAACAATTGACCCGTATAACGTAAGTCTTTATCTCACTCAAAGGGAGGCGTTTCTCACATATTCTGAGAATCGAACATTTTGGTATAAGCCACCCCTAAAGTATCAAATATGAGAAAATTGAAATTGCACACTTTCTCCTTTTCAATATATCTACCCAAACACCAAATTTAAAGTCTCTACCTCATAGCAAAGCATGTTTTTCTATCATTTGGCATTTCAAATGCTCTGCTGTGAATCATCTTCACCTCTAATAACATTTTTGAAACATTGAATTTTTCAACCGATCTTACAAAAACAATACATAATGTTAAGAAACTCCTCTAAGTACAAAAAAATAAATAAACAAAATAATATAATAAACCTTCTCCAAAATAGTTATGAGATCTCAAAGGGGTTTACGTTAAGTTCTTTGAGGACCAGAGATGTACTTTCAGGTCTGGGTATCCTGCTAAAGAATTCGAAGCCTTCTTCAAATCACACGTAGTTGCTTTTAGCCCCAGTTATTTTTTTTTAATTTACCTTTTAGAACGTTATAAGAAATAGGTTTTTCTATACTAAAAAAAGTAGCTGACGCCACTGCCTCCGTTTTCCGACAAATTTCGTGCCCCTCGAGTTTTTATATCATGTAACGCAAAAATTATAGTATACAAAAATAAGAAATCTGGTATATGTGTTGAAAAAGTTTAGGGAGTACACATAAATAAACCGGTTTTCGATTTAAAATTCAGTTTAAGAATTATTTAATGTCAAAGTCAAAGGAAGTGTATTTAAGAAGAGAGTTCGCGTTCTGGACAAATTAATAATACCAAGACCACGAAATCTTGCAGTCATGTAGTCATGTACCTACATAGTTGAATTTTTACAAGACGGAGCCCAAATACCTGCTGTCATCTGACGTTTCCTGCCGAATTCCAGGAATAGGGGCCGTCGCATCGCAATCTCCACCGATCAGTGTATATGCTACTGCGCAAAAGTGAGATTTTTCGATCTGATCATTTATGGAATGCCATGGTTTATTACAAATTGGCGATAAATTTATACCTTATACAAATATTAATTAATGAACGAATGCCTATAGACAAAAATATTTAACATTTTTGGAGCAGTGTGCAATATTTAAAGGAGCTGTTGTTAAATTATAAATTTTGGATTCTCATTTAATTTTTTTGTATCACAGTTTTTAAATAGGTGACACCTTCAAAACACTAATAGTATACAGTTTTTATATATAAATTCACGAAAATTCGTCTATTCATACTACGGATTCCATCCAAAATGTGTTTGAAAGAGAATTCTTTAATATTACCGACGGCATTAAGATGGAAATTCTGCGATATACGTTGATCGCTAAGGGATCGATTTTTCTGAAAATCGCTCAAAATTGAGCTTTAATAACTAATTTGAATTAAAAAAATCTCAATAAGGTGTTTCCTCTAGGTAACCTCTGTACCAAATTTCATGGATGTACGACGATTAGATTCTCCTCTACAAGTGACACAATCACACATTCAGATAGACACACACACATACATCTTCGTCTATTATTATAGATATATAATTGTCTTTGTTCGTAATCTACTACAAACTTAGACCCAGAAAAAGTAGTCTTAGAGTGCAGAAAAAGAACTGTAGAACGCCTAACAATTAATCAAATCAATTACGAGAGCTGCTAGCATACAAGTAATAAACTTTTCTTGTAAAATTCTTCATGTAACAAAAAAAAATTCTGCATCCTACCGAGCAGCTGTGTATTTGCGTCTTGTAGAACTGGGCAAATGTATATTCCTTACACTGTCATCTTAAATGTTGAACCAAAATATTTTCTTTAAAAGTCCGCTCAAATTGACGTGAATAAATGAAGTTATTGTTACAAGATAAATGTGCCTCAAGTGGCACACAGCTTGAAACATTCTAGAAAAAAATTATATCTTGCAATGCAAACTCATAAAAATCAAATTTGCTTAAATTGCCATGATTAAATGACGCTGTTAAATTTACGCTGTAATTTACTCTGTAATTGATGCTGTTGGCATGGTTAAATGACGCTGTTAAATTGATGAATTATAACTTGCAATATAAAATCATAAAAATCAATTTCGCTTAAAGTGGCATGATTCAATGACGCTATTAAATTAACGCTGTAATTGACGATGTTAGTAGGATTAAATGAAGCTGTTAAATTGACGCCAATTTAATGCTGTTAAATTGACGAATTGATACCTTGCAATGCAAACTCATAAAAATCAATTTCGCTTAAATTGGCGTGATTAAGTGACGCTGTTGCCCGACAAATATGTTGCAAGAGGCTGCCAACATAAAACACATTCTATGAAAAGTCTTATGTTACGATGCAAACTCATAAAAGTCAAACCTTAACACTATTTCTAACTAGTAGCAGGCGCCTGATGCATGAATGAAAATTATAATTCATTTAACAACATACTTATAATAGAGACGAAAACAAGATACATAATTCCGTGTCTTTATAAGATGACGGCGATAAATTCTTTTTTTGGAAGATATTATTGCTCACTTCTTATGAATGTAGAGCGTATAAGTGATTTTGGTGTTCAAGTCACGTGCTTTTAGGTTTCAAGCCTCATTCATTATACAGCAGCATTATCTTCTAAGAAGTTTTCGACAAAAGGTATTTGCAGCTCAAATTTTTTGTACCTCCTCGCCTATAAAACTTCGTATAGAAATATCTGGAGTAAAAATATAAAGAATGCATATGATGAAAACAGCCATTTCCATCGCACCACTCGTGCGGGCGAAATGGCGGTCGCTCTGTTTGGCCCCTGCGCACTTAATGAAAATTCTGAATTTCAAAAACCGTTTCAAATTAATTTAAGCATGAAAATGGCGCACATTTTGTAGTTGTGTTAACATGGAAATTCCGGTATGTTAAGCAATATTTCATCTCCGATCAATTTATGATGATTTATTCTCAACCTTTTCAGTTATTTTAAAGTAGAAATTAATCAATTGTAGTAGAATGTTTTTAATAGTTTATTTGGAAGGATAGTCGACAAACGATGTATTTAAAACATAACTCGGTTAATCGTAGTTACTACAATGAAATGAAAAACTATAAATGCATCGAAAAAATTTAATAAAAAAAATTGTCTGCTGTACCTTTAAATAAAAAATATCTCGAACGAATGATTGTACACCAATAGAATTAATTAAGAAAATAAAGCTTAAAATATGTTTTTTGTGCATTATGGAATGAAAAGGGATTTTGTGCGGTTTACTAAATATTGATAAAGAAATATTGGAACAAAATATTACAAAATTCTAAAATTTTAGATGTTTCTTATTATTTACAGGTACAGTACTAGGAGGTCACTTGCATAAATCCCACGTGTGTGCAAAAGTTTCAAGTCTCTACCTTTAGAAGTTTTGGCTGTATAACTCATCTCTTAGCAAATCATACGATCTCACTCATCTGTATGGTAAAAAATTAAAAATGAGAGATTAATTAATCACTCGAACAAAATTCTAAGATTTTAGATTTTCCTCATCATTCGCAGGTCAATTTCCATAGATTTGTAAAGTTTCAAGTTTTTACCTTCAGTAGTTTGAGTGGTATAATTCATCTCTTAGTCAATATAATATAGATATCTAAATAGATATTCTGAAATTAAAATATTTCCTTAGTAACAGCATAAACAGCTGATTAAAAGTATCAACCGCTTTCTATAACCAAAATCACAGACTCCTTCTTCAGAATATGAAGACTGAAAAAAAATTGAAATATAAGCATTAGAAATTTGAAAAACGGAAAATTTTCAATCTTCTTCAACTTGACAAGATTTCGATTACTCGAAACTATTTTCGATTACTCGAAAACTATAAGAGCCGTTTTTAATAATAAATATAGATTTTAATACTAAGTTTTCTAGTACACAGTTTTGTCGTTTACTATTTATATCTATAGTCTCGAAGATATTTCGGGTGAAAGTTATAAAAATAAAAAAACTCGCTCAAAGATCTATTTTTAAAAGCTTTTTCGAAAAAGAAGTTCAAAATATTAAAATATTGAAATTATTTTCTTATATTCATAATCTGAATCTTTTTTATATATCCATATTTCCAACAAAACAAGAAAAAATGTTTGCATTTTTATGAATGTTTACATTTGTATGGGGGAGGGGGGGTCCAAAGCATTTATATTTTTTGTAACGCTCCGTTTTTCTCTCAAAGAAACACCTACCATAGATGTTATTCACATCAAAACACTTTCTCAGGGAACACACCTAAAAATGTCTAATTATAAAATAAATAGAAAACAAAACATTTTGGAAAGAACATTAATCAACTAATTATAAATCCCATGTGCAAAATTCATTTTGAAAATACTTGTTAATTAATGAAAACGATTTCATATAACAAAAATTAAAGAAACAAATTAATTCAAAAGCTAACTGAGCTAACATTATCAAACAACATCAAACCACATACATTTAAATTGCTGCAAAAATACCAGTTAGTAAAATACTATGAATTAAAGGAAAAATTAATTTAAAGTTAATAAAATAACATAAATTAAAGGAAAAAATATGTTTTACAAAACTGCATGAGCTAAGCAACATTTGAGCAAATTTTAATTATATCTAAATAAATATTTTGTATTTATATAGATCCATAGATATCTAGGAATTAATTTTTCAATTTGCTCTAAAATATTTTTTTTACAGTTGGCATTAGATTAGTTAAAAATTAGACACAGATAAATATGATTTTTTTTATGGATCAATGTATTCTAAAACAACTTTTTTTTAATAGAATTGCTGCTATAAAAATGTTAATCCTTGTATAACATTTGATCTAACGGTGAAAATAATCGCAAGTTTTTAACAAACATTTTAATAAAATAAACTTTATATGACACTAATTGTTACAGGAAACAAACCTTTAAAATTATAATAAATAATATATTTTCTAATTTTTACATCATTTTACAACCTAATAAATTCTAAAAGGATTGATATCAATTATTTTACCGCACTTTTATTCTATCCTGAGACATTATAAAAAAAATATAATATTAAGCTCGTTGTTTGAAAACTTATGTTGGGGCCTTAATCACATTTATCTCAAAACACGTTTTTTTTGTTTTTTGCATTCGCATATGATATTACATAATTAAATTAAAAAAATCTCCTAAAACATTCTAACTGGACGAATGGCATAATGATGCTCCATTTGAACAATTATCTTTGCCTTAACTAGTAAAATAAAAACTTTTTTGCTCATATTATTCGAAAAAACAAATTTAAAAACTGGTTTTATTACTCAATTACCTAATTAAGACACTAAAAAATGGAAATAAAGATAATTATATAATTAAAAACAATTATCTAAATTGAACCATTTCCAAATGCATCTTGCAAGCCGTAGAAAAATAAGAAATTTCAAAAATAAAAATCATTATTTTATGAAGTACATGAATATCAGTATTTTACTATTTTTTTTAAAATTTTCTATTATCAAATATATTGGTTTCAGTACATCTGAAAATTGTATACATTTATCTCTAGTTGATTTATAAAATACTATAATGAATTACCCGGGGTTACCAAGGGTTGAAAATAAGCACCAATCGCCACTCAATTCACAAAGTACGCTATCCGCAAAGCATAAAAAAAACTTTAAGGCCATTTATAATCTAAATTGTTAACTTTAGAAGTTATTATCGTAAAGACGTGAGTCATTCGACGTGAGATTCAGCGACTGGATTTCCCCTTCCTATCATCAAAACACATCACTCTACTGGCACAAGTGTCGTAAAATATTATCTGAAAATAGCCAAAGAAGTCTGAAAAATTTGCCAAATAATAATAGCCCATTCAGCAGATAATTTAAAGTGAAACAGCGCTTATCTTGCGTCATGTCACGAGCCGCCACTGGAATACTGTTACAATCTTATATTTCAAAATTCAAATATCTATTTGTAAAACTCAAGATTCTAAATTTCTGAATTTTGAATCCTGCTACCGAAGTGCCCGCTATCTGGAATTCCCGGTTTCATGAGCGAGACACTTATCTATTACCTTGCCACAGTGCTCTCTCAACACGTTTTATATTTATTGTCCACGTCCACGTCCACATTTTTATCCACGTGTTTTTAGCTGTCGCAAAGAAAATCAGAGCGTATAAGGTAACTAAAAAGCTAATTCGAATTTTTTTTTAAATGTAGCGCAAGGGGTGCATCTATTTGGGTCCTGAAGTATATGCGTACTAAATTTACATTTCATGATCATACGATGCTTAGATTTCCAGCTACAAACACGTCTTCCTTTATTAAGTAAGATAACCAAGTTAGATTGCATTTTGAACGTCTATTATAAACTAATGAGAACCCGTTTTGCAATAAATAAGACATTGTAAAATAATTTCGGCAAGCAGATTTAAGGATATTTTAATTGGACATTTATATCTTCTTGGAGAATTTAAGATGTTTACTATACAGGCTTGGAAAATAAGGAAACTCAGCACACCCGATCTGATCACAGGCTGATCATAAGATTAAAATCTCCAAGCAGCTACGACCTCCTGGTGTTCATTCTCGTAAATGATTCATTGTGGAAGGGATTTATTTAATGAAGAGATTAAGAGTCAATAACAAAATGTTATACTCTGAATCCCTGGAAATTGCTTCTGGGCGTTCTCCTCCAGACGGTATAAATTCCTGAAGGATCAGGACCATTTAAGTTATATTCACGAAAATCACAGTGAAACTGATCCGATCAAAAGTGCTTGGAAATAATATAAATTGTAGTTGTAATCTCCTCGTCTTCAGCGTTACTTAAAAGGCCCAATGTCTGTAAATTGCAATTGGGAACAACCTTTTTTACTTTCCTTATATGCATAATGTATAAGGAAAGTATTGTGACGGGGTCGAAAGTTCGTATTCGAGTTTTCGGCGGGAGAGCACGTTTCAAGCATCCCTGATCACGAATCAAACATTTTTGAAGTTATGTCTGTGTGTGTGTGTGTGTGTCAGTGAGTCTGTAGAGACGATAACTGACGAACGAATGGACCGATTCGAACGAAATTTGGTACAAAAATCACAATCCGTAAACACTGGAAGCCTATTATTTTTATACGCTATTGAATGTTCAGAACCCCCCTTAAATTTTCGAGTGAAATTTTTAAAAAATCGTCAAAAAATCAAAACCGCTGATAAAGTTATGTAAATACACATTTCGGATGTAATTTTTCATTAGAAAACGTTGACATGAATTTTGGAACGCTAACATGAACCGTTCTTGAGATATTGCACATTTTTCAAAAAAATTATCAAAAAGTCATATAAAATAAAAAAAAATATTTTCTATTGAGAAACATGTTTACTTTTCATATGTAATACCATGCAATAAATTTGGTGACATCATTCTCATGGATATAGCATTCATGAAAAAAGATACTTTGAGTAATACTTTTGTATTTGAACGCCAATAGTCATTTATCTGCTATAAGAATAACTTATTTCTTCGTCCATAACGCATGGAGAGATTTTGGCGACGAATTTGGTGGAATGTCGCCAACTTGGCGACTTTTTTAAATGTTGCTAAATTAGCGAAAAACTCGCCAATGGATAAAAATGGCGCTAAATCAATGACGACTCATTGATGATGACGACATGGAAAATGACGACTCATTGACGAAAATTCGATATCTTGGAAAGAATATAAATAACTACTATAAAAATAATCTACTTTTTTGTACTGTAAAAGTAGTAAATTCATTGCATTATATAAGGAAAGTCATGTGCTGCCCACATCAGATTTTTTTTACGATCTTTAAAAATCAATAACATGTCGTACCGTGGAAAGATTAAAATTGTTTCTGCCAGTACACCTCGGCTACTAATCCTTTATTTATTCATGTTGCTCATAAATATTAAAAATCGATATAAGATCCTCGGAACTTGAATGAAAAAACGCTTATGTTTTAAATATAGTTAGTAGATGAGTAAAATCTGAAATCCTTTCCCAAAATAAGTTTATTTGATAAAAATATAAAACAGATTTAAGTGAGCTCCGAACAGGAGATTTCATGTTTCATAGTTAACGCTATATCGACCATGCCACACAGACTACATGAAGGATGCTTTGTATAAGAATAAAAAAATTTATTGGATTTCTTTACCACCCCATTTTAAAATAAAGGGGTTCCAGGGAGATAGAAATTTATACACTTCGTTCATCTGGAATGTATCAGCTTTCAAGCAAATAAATAATTGGTTCGGTAGATTCTCAGAAATAGATCGACAAATACACTATATGATCAAAAGTATCTGGACACTTTGGATGTTAGAATGTTTTTCGAATTTCTAAACAAATATCAAGAGTGACGACACGTCAAAAGTTTCAAATCACTAAATTAACTAAACAAATGTCCAATCTTCCTACAGACGTACATACGTACAGACGTACATATAGCCAAAGTGCTTTCGAACATCCTCATGTTCATCTTCAGTGGCGATATAATTAAAAACAGATGCCGACATGCTTAAATACTATCTACTGCCGTTAAGTGAAAGTTGCATATCTTGAAAATTGTCAGCTGTACAAATTGGTGAATTACAAAACAGATATAAATTATAAAATATATACGAAGCTCAAAGATAAATATCTTAAAAACTGTTTAAATGCATTAAATATTTTAGAACAAATATTATAAATTAAAGTAACTATGTAAAGGTTTAACTTACACGGAATCGAGAACGAGTCGCCAAGCATAACTTAAGACCTTAACAGGATCAAAATTACAAATAGAAGAACGATATAGATAAATGGAAAGAGATTCGTAAAGTAAGATAGACCGGGGTTGTTACAGCTAAACAAAAGAAAAGAATTTTCAAAAAAGGAGCGAAACTTATCTTTATTCACTAATTGAGCAAGGGCAGTCGTTTGCTTATCATTTTTTATGTCTCGTGTATGTTTAGACAAACGGATACCAACCGTACGTTTTGTACTACTGATATAACATTTATAGACATTATCCGGAGAAAGAAGGGATACAACATACACCCCAGCAAGATTTTTAAAGTTAACATTATCCTTAAATTTATCAGTACGAATACGATTGAACAAAGTAGTAACAGTAGAATGGGCGGGCTTAAAATTAAATTCGGTACAAAAATTGATAAGAGGACGAAAAATTTTAGGATGGTAAGGGCAGCTAGATTTAAACGGTAATAGATCATTAATGGGAATAAGACTAGAAATGGGTTGTAAAAATTTATGGCAAATTTTAGCAAAGATATTATGAACAAACTCATAAGAGTAGCCGGCATCTTGACCGAGTTTAAAAATTAAATCAATTTCACTTTTAAGTGAAAATTTATATCTCTTTTATAATTCACCAATTTGTACACCTGACATTTTTCAAGATATGCAAATTTCACTTAACGACAATGGATTGTATTTAAGCATGTTTTTAATTATATCGCCACTGAAGATGAACATGAGGATGCTCGAAAGCGCTTTGGCTGTATTTGATGAACGTCTATAGGATGATCGTACGTCTATAGGATGATCGTACGTCTATAGGATGATCTTAACTGGCTTTGTTTAATAAAGTGACCTTTGGATCTGGTTTTGAAATTTGTCATTTGTTTAGTTAATTTAGTGATTCTAAACAAATACTTGCCGCAGTATTCTGTAACTTTGGCGATGTGAAGAACATGCTTGAACGCACACTTTCCAGTAAAGTTTCGGTGACTTGTGCATTTAGGGGACCACCAAGATATTAAAAAATGGGGAAAATATATTTGATCATCCTGTATCATAAAAAACTGGAAATGATTTGTAACTTTCACAAAATAGTTAACTAGCTTTGTTCAATGTGTATAAGCATTTTCGTAAAACAAAAACGTATATTCATGAAGATATAAGCGTTTCTTTAAAAAAAAATATTGTTACATGTTTTTTGCTTACAATATCCATAGGTTTCAATCAAAATTCATGAAACTTACAGAACACTTGTCAACGTCCAAGAAAAACATTATACTTAAATTGAAAATTAAAGCATTGAATATACGATGAAATATAAGCATTTGAAGAAACTAAGTTTTTACTGTGCAGGCACAAAACATAGCAATAGTTTTCTTTCATGATTTTGTAGTGAATACTGTAGAGCAAATTCTATAAAAAATCCACTGAAATATCGTGAAAATTCACAAAGATATCGACGATATAGTGATCAGTTTTTCTCTGACTCTCTTAAAGTACCTGGATGATAAGGGGTTTTCCACAAATTGACAATTTACAAATACATCGGACACCCCTGTACAAAATGAAAAATCTGATGTGGGCAACACATGACTTTCCTTATATAATGTAATGAATTTACTACTTTTACAGTAAAAAAATAGGTTTTTCTTATAGTAGATACTTATATTCTTTCCAAGATATTGAATTTTCGATAATTAGTCGTCATTTTTATCCATTTGGGGGGATTTTCGTTAATTTGGCAACATTTCAAAAAGTCGCCAAGTTGGCGACATTCCGCCAAAATCGTCGACAAAATCTCGCCAAGCGTTATGGACGAAGAAATAAGTTATTCTTACAGCAGATAAATGACTATTGGCGATCAAATACAAAAGTATTACTCAAAGTATCTTTTTATGAATAGAACAAGCTAGATCCACGAGAATGACGTCATCCAATTTATCGCATGGTTATTACATATGAAAAGTGAACAAGTTTCTCAATAGAAATTTTTTTTTATTTCATATGACTTTTTGATAATTTTTTCAAAAATGTGCAATATCTGGATAACGGTTCATGTTAGCGTTCTAAAATTTATGTCAATCGCTTTCTAATGAAAAATTACATAAGAAATGTCTATTTCCGTAACTTTATTAGCGGTTTTGATTTTTTTACGATTTTTTCAAAATTTCACTCGAAAATTTAGGGGGGTTCTGAACATTTGATTGCGTATAAAAACAATAGGCTTCCAGTGTTTGTGGATTGTAATTTTTGTACTAAATTTCGTTCGAATCGGTCCATTCGTTCGTCAGTTATCGTCTCCACTGACTCAGTGACACACACACACACACACACACATACTTTCACACACACACACATACACAGACATCACTTCAAAAATGTTTGATTCGTGATCAGGGATGCTTGAAACGTGCTCTCCCGTCGAGAACTCGAATTCGAATTTTCTACCCCGTCACAAAACTTTCCTTGTACATTATGTATATAAGGAAAGTAACTAATCCAATTTTATGCAAATAATGATCAAAAGTCACCGGACACCCCTGTACGTAGTTGGACTAGTTCATTAAATAATCATTTCTGATGTAGTAAATTTTCATTATAAAACGATTGACATAAACTTTAGAATGCTAGCATGAGTCGCTCTCGAGATATTGCACATTTTTCAAAAAAAATTATCAAAAAATCATATAAAATTCATAAAAAGTATTAACTATTGTGGAATTTGTTCACTTTTCATATGTAATATAATGTATAAATAATACGATAAATTTATTATCATCATTCTCATAGATTTAGCTTGTTCCCTTCACGAAAGAAGACACTTTGGGTAATACCTTTGTAATTTGACGCCAGTAGTCGTTTATCTACCATAAGGCTAACTCATTTCTACGTAAACAATGTTTGGTGAAACTTCGGCGAATTTGACTGAATATCGCCAACTTAGTGAGTTTTTAAATGTTGCCAAATTGACAAAAATATCGCCATATTGATAAAAATGTCGCCAAATTGATAATAATGACGCTAAATCAATGAAAATGAAGACCAATTGATGAAAATTCAATACCTTGGAAATAATGTAATAATTTACTATAAGAGAAGATACTTCGGGTAATAGTTCTGTATTTGGACGCCATTAGTCGTTTATCTACTTTAAGAATAACTTATTTCTCCGACCATAATGCTTGACGAAATTTTGGCGATGAGTTTGGCGGAATATCGCCAACTTGGCGAGGTTTTAAATGTCGCCAAATTGATGAAAATGTCATCAAATTGATGAAAATATCGTCAAATTGATAAAAATGTCGTCAAATTAATAAAAAATGGCGTCAAAGTAATAAGAATAACGCTAAATCAATGAAAATGACAACTAATTGATAAAAGTTCAATATTTTGGAAAGAACATAAGAATAGCCTATTTCTCCGTCTGTAACGCTTGGCGGAATTTTGGCGACATATCGCCAACTTGGCGACTTTTTTTAATTGATGCCAAATTGGTGAAACTCTTGCCAAATTGAGAAAAAGTTATCAAATTGATAAAAATGTCGCCAAATTGATAAAAATGATGTCAAATGGGATGCAATGTTTTCCAAATTTTTAATTCCATCATATGATGGGCATACATTTTATTATATAAGTAATGCTCTTCTAAATATCATCAACTTGGCGATATTTAGCCTCACATTGACGAAGATATCGTCAAAATTGCAAAAATGTCGCCAAGTCAATAAAAATGACGCCTAATTGATGAATTTATTATTAAAATATGTAAATATATTTACTATATTGCTTAGGATGATATCGATATTGACAATTGTTAATTTAGAGTTTCGTAAAATGTAAGTTAATTAGGTAAGAAATAGTTTTACATGCTGTCATCAGGAAAAGTACCAAATGTACAATTTAACGCTACAACACTGTGCGATGGATTTTTTCATCACTTTTTCACCGTTAAAGAAGTAAATTCATTGCATTATATAAGGAAAGTCATGTGCTGCCCACATCACATTTTTTTTATTCAGATTCTAGCTTTCTCCCTCAAAACTCCCATCACGAAATCAATGAACAAAATACAGTTTCCGTTTATAGCAGAGAATGTATTTAGGTTTAATGCGCAATTTATGTAAGCAAAAATTTAGGCACGATGAGGGGGATCCAGCGTATCCTCGAAACAGCCGCATTCTGCATTATTTTTCCATTTGTGTTTAAATGTGTTGCTAATGTCTTTCTTATCTCTGGGCAATTGTATGTTGACCACCCGTGAATAAATCGTAACTCAACTCCAGCTTATGATCTTGTGGGGCACTTCAAATCACCACTAGTTCAACGAAATAGAGAAAATTGCGGCAAACATGTTTTATTGGGGTTTCATCAAGCGGCAGCCCAAAGTTTCTTTTCACTGTGCTCAATCAACATGCCCGCAGAAAGCCCACTAATTCATTAAAAAATAAGTTTACGTTCTTTGCCAAATTTGTAGAACTATTGTTATAAGCTAATTTTATAATTTCTATTGAATTTTTGCGTGTTGGGTTTTCTAATTTTCTTTGCTGTATTTATAAAAGTGCGCTTATTACTAGGAACAGTACTGAAAAATCATTTGAATCACTGTTAAAAACTCAGTCACCTTATTAAAAACAAGTCATCACGACTTCATTTTTGTATCACCTTATTATTCGTGTCGTCCTTTATCGTCAGGGTTTGGTTTGATTTTAATTCACTAAAAGGCTTTCCACAGAATAAACAAGTGATTAAAATGCCCGATCTTAAGACAGCGTCCCCTGTCAAGTTTAAAATAGTCGTTTATAGCAATTAAAATGAAAACCGAAATTTGCGTCATGAAAGCGATTAAAAATTGTGTCCACATCATAAAGTAAAAATGTATGCCCTTAATCAGTGAGAAGAAAAAACAAAATTAATACATTTCTTATTCATATAGAATATAAACCTTACTATGCCTATATCTTGCAAATTTTCAGTATAGAAATACGTTTTACCTGACTCTAGTTGTTGAGAACAAATTATTATAGCAACTATAAAAATGTCTATGGAATTCACTTCGAAATAGATATTACATTCATAATAAATTACTATACTACTTCATTATAATTTACTAATTTTAGTTAAGACATTAACAATTCTACATACAAAAATCACAACTTTAGAAGTTTCATCATTTCATATACTATTAAGCGCATGTAATATTTATTTCTTTTTTAAATCAAATTTTCACCATCCAGCGTGGGAACTTCAGTATGTTATTATTGAATTTTCTACATATTTTGTGACAGTTCTCTAACTAATACTGATGATTAATTAGTCAAATAAACGATATACTTGCAACTTGGACGCATTTGTGAAGCTACAGTAGTACATTTATTTTTCACACTTGCTAAATTCATTCTCAAATAATTTATTTGCGGAAAATTTGCATTTCCATGTTGAAAACTTTCCATTGATGTATATTTGACAAAAAAAAATTCCGAACACTGATCGTTATTCCGGCTGCTCGGATTATACCGTCAAATAAAAAGTGTAATTTGACTCGGAATAAGCTGATCCACTATAAATAAATACGTATATAATTTGTATAAGTAATCATCTTTACACACTCTTTTGCAAAAAAAAAAACAAATCACCATGAAGAAAGTTATTGTTTTTATTGAAATTAAATATGCATACAGTTCATACACAGGTAATGAAATGATTACAAAATCAAAGCCGCAGGACCCATCAATGGTTAGCAATTGCACATTGAATTTCCAAATCAGTAATTGGTAAAACCCTCCTTGGCGGCAATGAATGCTTGTATACGTCTAGGTAAAGAGTGATAAAGTTTTCTAATGTCACCTTGCGATACATTCTGCCAGACATTCCTCAATTGTTGCTCCAAATCTGCTATACTTCGGGGTGCCCGAATCTGGCGGCCTAGCATGTCCCATACATGCTCGAATGGCGAAAAGTCTGGTGACCTTGCTGGCCAAGGAACAGTATGAACAGGAAGCAGACAGTCCACAGATATGCGAGCAGTATGTGGCGTGGGCATTGTTTTGTCGGGAAATGGCCCCAGAATAACGTAACGAATATAATAAGAATAACGTCTAATTGCGTATAAGGTCTTCGGCAACGTCGTAACGGCATTATTGGTTGTGTCTCCACTGAACTGCGACGCCGATAACGAGCAAAGGTAAACCATCCACATTTTTAACCTGTTTTATAGGATGCTAATTACGCAGCTATGATCGAAGTTAACACTCATCGGCCCTGCAAATTTAATCATTTGCATACTTGATATAAAGGAATATACATGAGAAATTTCGAGATGATCGCATTATTTTTAGGGGTGCTTCGTTTTTTTTTCCCAAAAAAGTGTATTTAAAAGCTCATTGTTTCCAACCCTTTATTTATGTTATTGTAGGTTTTCTCATGTTAATATTATGCTAAACATAAATTCTTGTGCACATTCGACTATAAATATAGAAGTTACAGAGAAAAAACTTTCGTAGTCTAACTCCATATTTAAGACAATAAAGTAAAAGTCACGCATACTATATTTCTATTTCGTAGATGTAGCACATTTTTTTTTAAAACATCTTATCAAAAGGCTTGTGGCGTTCAGAGCCCGTGAATTTTAAAGGCAGTATATATGGCATTTTTAACCATCAGTATGTTAATATTAAATGAAGTTTTATAAAGCCAAAGAATTCAGGGCTCTTGTAACCACCAATAAATATTCCTTAGAACATTGGGTGAAAATTGTTGGCCTTTTATTCAAATCGTCCAAAAATCATTTTTAATTTCTACTTAGGTTGTTTTAGTTATTGAAGGCCAGAGTGTGGGCCGTTTGGTTGCATGTAGGCCTTGCAGATCGCGGTAAGCATCGTGCAGGTCGAACGTCTGTGTTTGCAGATCTAAGTAATATTTTCTTATGTAGATCTCTATTCTTATCTCGGAAATCAGAGAGCTTAGATTTTTTACTACAGACGAACAAACAAACAAACATCTTCCTTTATTATTATATGTAGATGCAAAAGGCAATTTATTTGGCACGGCAATTTTTCGAAATTAGTTGATTATAATTTGATAGATATATTTTGTTTTGCTTCTTAGCATTTACTTTCCAAATATATCGCATTATTCATTGGTGTTCATAAAAATATTTATATTTTTCCGACGATATTTCAATTCATAAAAAATATTTCATTTTCTCATTTTTCCGGAGCACTTAAGCCTAATATTCACCTTTTCTCAGATTTCTCTCCTAATTTGCACTTATTACATTCTGGTTACAGAAGTGTTGTATCTCCTGAAATCCAGCATGAAACTGCGAACAAAGTAGCTCAGCGTAAATGGGAAAAACTAATTAGATAAACTCAGTCCACGCGTCGCATTTATTATAATTATCCGCCATTTGCGGAAGTTCGTGCGGTGTTAGAAAGAAACCAGATTAGTATCTGGTATCACCTGAGGTACATTTCAACAGTTGAATCAGCTTGGAGTGTAATTCAGAAGTGTTAAACAATCACCTCATTCTGTTTGTGTATAGCGATTAAAGTTTCAAATTTTCATATTTGATCATTTTCACGCAACACTTTCTCATACTATGTAGTATAGAGAAAGTATTGTTTTCAAGAAAATTTTCAAATTCGATATTTTGGTGACAATATATGTTTCAAGACCTTCTGAACATGTTTTGACTATTTTTAAAATGATGTCTGTATGTCTGTGGTCAATTTCTTATGTACACCATAGCGGCCATAAATTATAATAGATTTTCACGAAACGTTATATCCGGCTTTGTTGTTAAAAAATGTAGAACTATATGGAATTTTTTAATATTTGAGCGAAAACTTCAAAATGTATTCGAAATTTTATATTTTTTTAACAAAGCTGCATAGGACAAAATTTGACATAACCATGCAGAAAAGGGATTTATTTATGGCTCTATGATCACGAAACAGTAGTTTCAATGATTGTTGTAAAAGATAGTCAATGTTTATGTTTGTGACGTCATTATCCCCCCCCCCTCTCGGTGGGCCAAGTTATCCACCCTCAGAGGGTACATTATCAAGTATGGTATCAATAAAAAGATTTTTTTCAGGCCCTTTAAAGTGAAGAGTAATGCACTATAATTGTAATAAATTGGACCCACAATACCGATTTTTCAAAAATTTTCGTATAAAATTCGAAAAAAAAGATACTAAAGGTGGATTTTGGTATGAGAAAGTCGAATTGAGACATACTTAATTTTTCCATCGAAATTTCAGATTGTTGGTTTAAACTCAGGAATTTCGTAAGTTAAAACATACGATATGGGTTGGCCATGACTTTCCTTACAGATATTTTGAATGACATTCACTTTAATGCCAATAACATCTATGGTTGGCGTATATCCGACTGAAATCGGAGTATTACGAAATATGTTAACACTGTGGACGCTTATATCTCGGAACCTAATAGTTAAAAATGTAAACAATTTTTTTTTATCTGAATAACACTTATATGAATACAGAAAACTAATACACACGTTTTAGTTGATAGAGAAAGGGTGTAATAAAATATTGGAAACCTGGGTGGGGGGGATTGAAAATATTTGAGTGGGGTTCAAAAAGGTACGGGAGCATCGAAACAAAGAAAAATATGAAATTTTCAGACTTTTTCAATCACTGGGGTAAAAGGGGATGGTAAAATATTTCAACATTTTTGTTTTTAATGTGAATAAATAACATCTATGATTGGGGTCATATAAACACTTTGGACGCAACTAGATAAAAATTTAAATTATTTTTCTTTTTTTGTCGGACATAGGGTCCAGATTATGAATATATAAAAAAAAATTAATATTTTATTACTTTAAACTTTTTTTTAAATTAAAAAAGTAACTCTTAAAGAGTTACTTGAGTGTTTTTTCTAACTTTCATTCGAGATATATAGTAAACTATGAAATATATATATAAATAGTAAAAAAAAGTATGTACTAAGAAATTTAATATTAAAATCTAGATTTAATACTAAATTAGAAATAATGTAGTCTTTTCAAAAGATTCCTTTTTATCTAAACCTGAGATCACGGTTGCAAAATCCAGCTTTTCCTGCACAATTTGTGGCATTCTGAACCACCAACAAAGAATTAAATTCCGCTCTCCATCTAATCAGGGAGAGGCTAATGAGCTCATTGTATGCTTATTATGAATTCACAGATCCTTATATATGGGATAATTGTTCCTAGCTGACACATTAAAAGCGCTTTCAAAAGTTTATTATTTCTCTCATTAAAAATATTCAAAACACATATTGTTATTATTTATTTCTCTGAAAACAAAATTTATCCAATTTCACCCTACTCACCGACACCTTTTTCAAGCACATTAGGACAACTGGGATCACATTCTTATTTTTTAATTACTTTATTTCCTATACCGCACCATTATTATATATTCAGAATATTTATTGGGGTTCTTTGTAGTATAAAAATAAATAAATCTTAAAAAATTAGAAACATTTGAGCGAGTCAGATGCAGTCTAGATGGAAAAGATAATACAAGTGATTCAGTATGTTCTACCTTTCCCATGATCTTTCGGGTTTCCATAGAGACCAGAGGAACAGGCGGATACGCCCCGCCCCCCAACTTTTTTAAATGGAAGGAACGTACCCCCCCCCCCCCCTACATACATAAGTGTTTTCAGAGTTATGACACGTTAATTTTTACAAAACTAAAAAAAATACACATTGTACTGATATGGAAAGTAAAACATTAAAGACTGGATAGAGAAAAATAAAAAATACTCTATTCTTTATCTTGATTATCTAATATAAAAAACTAGACCACAAACATGGTTGACTTGGGATTTCCAGAAATCTGTCTGGATTCAGTACCAAGACTACGTTACATAAGCTGTTTAGATGATAGCCGATAAGCAGGGAGAAACAATTTTGGATAACGCTGCGGGTGACCCTGTTGTCGTATAAGGAGTGTCAAAATTTCAAAGGGTGTGGGGACTTAAGTCTGTAGACCCGTTTCCTAAATGGGCCACTGATAACGTCTACTCCCCCCACTAACTTTTCCTACAAATCTACAGGTATGACCTTTCTCCACAGCTAAAATGGACATTTATCATCAATTTGGGTGCATATATGCAAATGAATCACTACCAAATCACATTTAATATTTTATCTTTAAAAAAAAGCCAGTAAAATACGCAATATGTATAGTCCAAAAGTAAAACACTGTAAAATGCGGGAAAATACATGAGACTGAGTCATTTGCGATGGGCAGTAAACTATATACAAATTTTAAGTTCCTACAATGCTATTAAAATAACAAACAAATTGACACCACAAGTTTCAGGAGAGAGATAAGAAAACGTGAGATAGATAAAAAAAAAGCAAAATGCTATAGCAGACATAATCAGAAAACTGCTGTTTCATTTTTATATAGAATAAGTATCTAGGTTGACTTTACAAAATACTGTATGAAATATTTGCTAAAATCATGCGTTAATCAATAAATAAAATTTATATAACTTTTGGTTAAGTTTTTGTGATTTCATAAGTTGCAATATTTTCTGTATCGCTTTTCAACTATATGTTCTGAAAGAATGTCTTGTTTCTGACTCTCTGGTGTTTTCATAGCTTACGGAAGCTTCGAATAGACGTTTTTAAATGAAATATCTCTTGAAGTTTGGAATGGATTTGAATTTATGTAATCAGGCAATGAAATATTCAGATATAAATTTAATTTCCCTGCTATGAAATTCGAAATAACGGGAAATGAAAACTTGTTTTTGTCAGTCTGTCTGTCGAAATCGTTTATAACTCATAAACTGCTCAAAGGATTTACATAGGTTTTGCTGATTTTAACTGTTTTCCTGAAATGCAAATAAATATTTGCAGTTCGGGAAAACAGTTTTTAAACATTCTGACATAATTCAAATTATCAAAACACAATAATATACACAGCAAAAACCTATGATCAGGGTGATAAAATTAATCCAAATCAACTTTCTAATTTCAGGCCACATATTTTTTTGTAGAGTAAGTCAACGACTTTTGAATTTATAATAAAATTTCTGCATATTAATTTTAGCAATATTAAAAACTAAAATTGTATTAAATTTCAAAATTTGTGTATTTTGAACTAACCAACACAATTGAACGAAATTTTCATATACGTATGAATAATTTTTATTCTTAAAAGCATATACGTACGCATAAATTTTATTCTTAAAACCATATACGTACGGATAAATCTTATTCTTAAAAGAATATACATGCGCATAAATTTTATTCTCAAAAGTTAGTACATACAAAAGTTTCTATAAAACATTTTACTCCTTCTATCCACATTTTTCACACCGTACTATTGCCTTCCGAGAGGTTGGTGGTGGGGGAAGGAGGGTACGGTCCCTGTGGATGCCTCCCCCACTGGGTTCCGGTCTAAATTGGGTGGCACTTCCCGGCCGTCCAAACAGTTACCTTACACCTTTCTGGTAGGTCGGACGGTCTGGGTCTCAACAACACCACCCTACTATCGAGTTAATTTCTCAAAGTTTAAAACTACTAGAGTTAGATAAATTGTTATATAACAATATTTCTTTCTCATCTATCATTTAAATAAAGAATGTGACTTTGCTCGAGATTCAATAATAAACTACATCATAACGTAAAATGCAGCGCAAATACAGATAAGTAAACATACTTACGTTTCGGAAATCATTGAAGTTTCCTCTTCAGTGTAACAAGCTTGATCCAGAACACCCAAATATGAACTGGTCAAACAGAACGATAGAATCTAATATAGTAGCACCACCTTGTGTGACGAAATGAAAATTAAATAAAAAAATTGAAAATCAAGGGAACTTGAGAAGCCAATAAGAAAAGGAAATTTAAAAAAATAAATATAAAAATAAATAAAGTCACCGGTTTAATTTTTCGTTTGTCTCCATTTTTTAAAACTAACCTTCAGTTTTCGATTTGGATTTGTTTGACGCTTTTCATATCGATGAAAATTTCAGTACTCTGGTTAATAATTTGTCAATGACACCATATTTCTCCTAGGTATGGCACGACCATGGATAATTTTTATTTCTCTGTTTCGCTTTTTCTGCAGGTCGAGTTCACATTCTCTGCATTTTACTTACTTATTTAATTTTTTCAAATTCATACTTCTTGATTTTACTATTTATCTCGTTTTATTTCCTTTTTGACACACTAAGTGGCGCGGGCGCGGTAGCCCATTGGTTAGCGCGCTGCAGTTGCACTCGGTAGGCCCGGGTTCGATTCCAGCCACTGCCAAAACTGCCGCCGTGTTCATGCGGAGTACGATCACGTTAAACATGTGGGTCCGAAAGTCCTTCCGAGAGGTTGGTGGTAGGGGAAGGAGGGTACGGTCCCTGTGGATGCCTCCCCCACTGGGTTCCGGTCTAAATTGGGTGGCACTTCCCGACCGTCCAAACAGTTACCTTACACCTTTCTGGTAGGTCGGACGGTCTGGGTTTCAACAACAACACTAAGTGGCGCTACTGTATTGAATTCTACCGTTTAACCATTTTCTGTTTGACCGGCTTACTCTGCGCTCATTCGAACGTCCTTATTCAAGTTTCTTGAACTGAAGATGGAAATCTAATACTTTTTGGGGCCTGCGTACGCTTACTAATATTTATTTGCGCTGCATTTCATGTTATAATCCAGTTTATTATTTATCTACCACTTTTTCCAGAAGAAAAGATTAGATTAAAAATAACGCAAACAGACTGAATTAACAAATTTTATTGTATTAAAACAGATGGCCTCTTTGCAAAAAGTGTATTGCTACGTCTCAGGTTTAATATGTTTCTCATAAATAAAAGTGAAACATTGGATTCTTCTGCAAATGGGCTCGTAACGAGTATTAATGAATGTGAAAGTACTTCTTATTCCATAGTATCGCTATTTTCCCCTTAAATATACGTATATATAAAAACATATTATTTTGAGAATGGCAAATGAATCCGCATTAGTCCATAATCAATGTCGCTTTTCATTAAATAAAGTAACGAGGTCTGCGGTATGAATACATTTATTCTAATGTTCATTTAAAGATAACCAGTAAAGTAGGTCATCGCAGATTACTTTTACACATAATCTCCATACTTGTCCAGGCAATTGTTCTATCGATACATCAAGGCATAGATCCCAAACCTTAAGAAATCGGTGTCAAAGTCCTACCGTCAAGACATTGTAGCTTGTTGAACTTGGTTGCCGGATGCATATCGCTTTCCAGCCGGATGTTGCTTTAAAGGCCGAAAGAGGCGAAAATCGCTGGAAGTCGGGTCAAGGCTGTAAGGTTGAAGCTTTGTAGCAGTTCCCTCGTACAGTTGGAAGTATGAGGCCTAGCAATATCGCCAAGCGGCATAACGATAAGGATGGCCAATGATAACGAATGGTCTATCACAGGTACAACTTTTTTCTTAGTTATGAGGTTGAATATTCACATTTATTAAATTCATTAAATAGGAATGTGATCTGGCACTTTTATTTAACTCTTCAAACTTTTATTTGACTCATCATGAACGATGGTTGTCTCTCTAACTTTGATGGCGTTTTTAATATATTTTTCTACGTCTTAGAGAGCTAAAATTTGATGCACTGCTTAGTCTAATAGAACATTTACATATATTAAAATTTGACGGATTTTTGAAAAATAGAAAGGCATTTTCTTTTTTTTTTTTTTTTTTTTGCAAAATGGCCCACAAAAATTCTATTGTAATAAGATAGTTAAAAAAGAGGCCAATATTCAGCTGAATATATATATATATATATATATATATATATATATATATATATATAAATATAAAAAATATAAAAAGAATTTTAAAATTTGAAAAAAGAAGGAAGGCTTAGCGAGAAGCTTACTTAATGGCGGTAAGGGGTTGTGACCTTACACCCCAGTTGTCAACAAGCTTGTCATAAATGCCGCGGCATTGCACTCCTGGACGCCAGCCCTGGCTGAAGCCAACCCCCGGAGTGGCAATAACAATTATCACAAGACCGTTAAAAAAGAAATGTCCAATGGTAATATGAAGACCATCACTGGAAGAGCAACTAGTAAATTTCGCCTATTTTGCAAGGCATATCAATGCATATACCTTATCAAATGCAATACTTGTGCCCTGTCCTATATCGGACAAACAAAAAACCCTCTGAATATACGTATCAACTTACATCGAAGTCACATCAAGAAAAATTCAAGCAATAATCAAGAATGCCATTTACTTTACTCACACTTTCAAGATCATTCATTCAGTAATATCACAGTTTCAATATTAGACTTCGTGATCAAACAAGAAAATCGCATTTGGTGGGAGAACGTGCATATTCTACAGCGTAACACCGTATACCCCTACGGACTCAATTCTGTTATGTTCAACACACTTTATAACAACGATTATTATTTTTCGTCCCAAAACTTTAGTATTAACTACAGCAATGTTACAGGACGTAAAAGATGGTTCCGCAGTACTAAAAGGAAAAAGAAAAATATAAATAATTGCATTGAATCTTTTAAAAGTTTTTTACAGGATGTTTATAGATTTGATACACACAAAGCTGATATCATACGTATTTATGTTCTGAGTATACGTAAAAAATATATGCAAACCCTTTGGACCATTTGGTCCAAACAAATTAAAATTTGGCAAACTAAAGAATCAACTTTATTCCAAAAACTTAATTTTGCCACCCTCAGTGATTGGTTAAAAAAACGATCAAAATTTCTTAATCTTAAATTGAAAAATGATGAAGTGGATCAATTTAAATATTCTGCATATCTTAATATCCTGTTTCAAAACAAAACCTTCAATCATATTCCTTTTAGAAGAATTTTGAAAGAACATCAACATCATCTTCCTATACTTAACTTAAAAATCAAGACAACCTACAGATATGAAATTCCATTGGGAAGAAGAATTTTTAACTATGACTTCTTAAGTAAAAATCTACAAACTGAAAATATAACAGCATGTAATTGTGAAAATAATCCATATTCTGATCCTTTGATAGGACATATAGTCACTGGTGATAGTGCTGTCCTGGAGGATAGAAATTTAATACGGGCCTTTCAACTTGGTACAAAATATCGTAATCCTCATATAGGCAATTCATATGAAACTTTTCAGCAAGATATTGATAAATTTATCTATGATCTGTCAATTCGATTTAGTATGCCTGACTTCACCTTCAATCTATGGCGATACAGGATATGCAACGAAGTTTTTTTATAAAAATTTATATCAACCACATGACAATTGCAAACTGAGCTTTAAGTATCTCAAGACTATTCAAGATAAGTTCATAATTACATACACTGATAAAGTTTCAAGCAATTACGCATTTACCTGCAAATTCTATTATATTCAAACCTTAAAAGAAAAATATGAAAATGTTATGCTATATCGAAAAGTTAACCTTCCCCACCAAAAAATTACTAATAGGATTAAAGCCTTATATAAAAAAACAGGTATTAAATACAATGGCATAATTAAGTACCCATACTTAATATTCCTAAATTGCATAAGTGCCCTACTAGTTTCAGACCAGTTACAGTCGGCTGTAATACTTATCTTACAAAAGCTAATTCTATTCTACTTAAACTTTTAAAACCTCTGTTGCATCAAATCAATAATAAAGGTAGTTACATCATCAAGAACAGTCAAGAAGTTATAAAGTCTTTAAAATATCACAATAATCCATTATACTTTAAAACCTATGACTTTCAGGAACTCTTCAACAATATTGATCTTGAAGGCTTATCTAATATCCTAAACCTTTTATATGAAGAATACGACTTGAAGAAAACAATAGAATTCATTAAATATAAGACTTTAATTAATATTGTCATTAAAGAAAACTACGTTTTCAATGGAATTTCTATATATCTACAAATTAAAGGCATCCCCATGGGAGAGGGTGTTCTTCTATACTTGCTGATCTGTACCTCAATTTTTATGAAAGCCAATCACATCTTAATAATGAAATCATATACCTACGTTATGTGGATGATTTGATAGTCGGATATGAAAATTAAGATTATAGTATGAATTTTGATTTCTACCCACCAAACTTAATTTTGAGAGAAAATCCAGCTACACTTAAAAGTGTAGTGGAATTTTTAGATTTAAGTATAGATTTCAGTAAAATACCTGTAAGTTTTACTATCTATGATAAAAGAAAAAGTTTTAATATATCTGTAAACGGTCTGATCAATTGGAATTCCAATCTTCACTTGAATATATTTAGGAATGTATTCTTGGGGGGATTGGCTAGAATTATGAGAATTATCTACAATGAAGACATCCGTATTGATTTTGATCGGACATTTCTACAACAAGCATATCTACAGCAATACCCCATTCCTTTTATGCTACATTATATTGATAATTTATACAGTAACAATAATGCTTATTGTTCAAAGTTAAAATCTATTTTATATCATTTAGCAGATGAAGGTTCGCATACTATGAATAACAGGACCGCAGAACGATAACACGAAGTTATATACAGGTCATTGTGGTCTAAAGGACTAGTTGCTCATCCAGTGATGGTCTTCATATTACCATTGGACTTTTCTTTTCTAACGGTCTTGTGATAATTGTTATTGTCACTCCGGGGGTTGGCTTCAGCCAGGGGCTGGCGTCCAGGAGTGCAATGCCGCGGCATTTATGACAAGCTTGTTGACAACTGGGGTGTAAGGTCACAACCCCTTACTGCCATAAAGTAAGCTTCTCGCTAAGCCTTCCTTCTTTTTTCAAATTTTAAAATTCTTTTTATACTTTTTATATTTATATCGTGTATAGTATTAGTAGCAGCTTTGCGCATATATGCTATAACTCTTCAATATCTTTAATAACTTCCATTTTCCATCTTATATATTATATATATATATATATATATATATATATATATATAGTATTGTGGCAATTAATTGAGAAATGTCATTTTTTTCGTTTTATTACACGTAAGCTTAGGAAGAAGCACTCCAAATTAGCTCAGAGTTCAAATTGCAGTTATTATCAAAGTAGCAGGTGTTCGTATGTACCTGGTAAGTAGCAGGTGTTCAAATTCTTCCGCCAGGTGGCAGGTGTTCCGCAGTGGTAGTTTCTCAGTTGTTGCGGGGCTCATTAGCGTCATGGATATCAGCGCGGAAACACGTGCTAAAGTGATTGCGCTTAGAGAACACACTTCTAAGACGTTCGAGGAAATAGGTAAAATATGTGGAGTGAGTACAGAAACTGTCGGGAGGATCTGGAAGCGGTTTCAGGAAACAGGAAATGCTGGAACCAACCGCTCTGGAAGATGCGGCCGAAAAAGATCAACTTCGACTCGTGACGACAAAACTTTACATCGAATGAGTGTTAAAAATCCTCGATTAACCAGTTTTGACCTGTCTAAGTCCATGGTGGCAGCTGGTGTTGATATTGCACCTTCAACAGTGCGATACAGGCTGTTATAACGCGGACGGAGAGCACGTCGACCGTACAAGAAGCAGCTTCTGACGCTTCGCATGAAAAAAAAAGGTTGGAATGGGCACGGAAATACAAAACATGGACTGAGAAGGACTGGGAGAAAGTTCTCTTTTCTGACGAAACACATTTTGTGGTTCAGGGATTTAGATCTATGTTCGTGAGAAGGAGCCAAGGAGAACCTCTCAATCAGCACCACATCAATCAAGCACCCAAGCATCCGCCCAAAAAGATGTTTTGGGGTTGTTTCATAATTTTGGGGACAGAATATCTTGTTCCCGTAGAGGGAATGATGAACAGTGCCAGTTACGAAGTCATATTGACCCGAAAAGTGCTTCCAACCATGGCTAAACTGTGGCCGAACGGAGATTGCGTTTTCCAACAAGACAGCGCGCCATGTCACACTTCGAAGCGAATCAAAAATTTCTGCTAAAAAAAAATATTACCGTACTGGATTGGCCCGGGAATTCACCAGACTTGAATCCCATAGAAAATTTGTGGGCTATTGTCCAAAAACGGCTTCACAAATTTGACTGTACGACGATGGACAAGCTAATTTCGGCCGTTATTGACATATGGTTCAGAGACGTTGAAATTAAAACTACATGTGCTAGTCTAGTACATTCCATGCCGAAACGTGTCTGTGATGTTATAAAGTCTCGGGGAGGTCATATCACTTATTAGTTTTAAATGTATCCATAGAAAACTTGAATAAAACTGAATTTTATAAAAAAAACTGCATTTCTCAATTAATTGCCACAATACTGTATATATATATATATATATAGCGAGTTTTAAATAAAAGATTTTACCCCCCCCCCCCCAAAATTTTTTATATTTGTTATGAAACAAAACTAATTTCCTCGAATTTCTTAATTTTCTATTTAATTTACATTTTTTCATGTACAATATCCTTCGCTTTTTCCTTGAATAACAAATAATTTAGATTATTCTATGTATTGCAACTCATTTGGGTTATATATATATATATATATATTAAAGACGTTCATTAAATCTCAGTAATAATCTAGTCATAAAACACTTTCAGTAATCAATCGCATCAAAGAACACTTTCACTCTTGAACGAAAATAAACACTGTACCCCAAATTGAAATTAATGATATTCATTTTACGTAAACAAAACTACTCAACTCTGAAGTCAGAGAAGATCCAGAGGGCAAACGATAAAATAAAGGAATTTCGTTTCGGAAAATGGAAATCAATAAAATTAATAATTTTGCAGTAATAAAAGATAAAACTCTGTATGATTAATCTTCTTCATTGAAACAGACCCCAAGAATAATGTATAACATTAATCTGAATCCGTTTTATAATCAAAAGTAATGTATCAGGCTCTAAGTTTCTTCGTATATTTTTCTAAGAGATGTAAAATAACACTGCCCATCATCCTTGTTAAACGAAGATTAAGATAAATGCTTCTAGAAGCAATATTTACTTTTAAAGAATTCAAACAAGTACTTATGCAGGTTTAGTATTTTAAAAGTTGTTTTGACATAGATAAATAAGGTATTTATATTGATATCCGGAAGGGTATTTTCTAATTAAAATACAAGTAGATATCGGAAATAACTCGTTCCTTCCAATTACTTAATAGTACAATGATTTAAATATCTTAAGTTTAACTATAAAAGAAATGTTACTGTTTATGTAGCTCAAAGAAAAAGAGTCGACTGGCAAGATAGAGATCGATAGTTTGAATCCCGGTTGAGATATAAATTTTATGCAATGCCGACCAAGCAACTTAATTAATTGTGTTAGATGCAATAGAGTAGTGTTTCTCAACCGGCGCGACGCAGCCCGGTACCGGGGCCCTAGCATCAATTATACCGGGCCCTGGCATCAATTATACCGGGCCCTAGCATCAATTATACCGGGCCCTAACATCAATTATACCGGTCCCTAGCATCAATTATACCGGACCCTGGCATCAATTATACCGGGCCCTGGCATCAAATATACCGGGTCGTGGCATCAATTATACCAGGCCCTAGCTTCAATTATACCGAGTCCTAGCATCAATTATACCGGGGCCTAGCATCAATTATACCGGGCCCTAGCATCAATTATACCGGGCCCTAGCATCAATTATACCGAGGGGCGAGAGATTGGACTTTGTCGTTTTAGTTTTCTCAGCATTTTTTAGGAATAAATATTTAATAGTGGAAATATACTAAGGAGAATAGCATTCATGAGCGCTTCGAAAAACTCAGAACCAGAACCTAAATAACATCTGTGTAGCAAATACCAGTGACCATTCAAATTTTAATATGATTAAGAGACTGATCAGTTGACTTCTATGGTGAATTCTAATGGATAAAAATGTTTCTCTCTCAACAGCGTTTTTCTTTTTTCAAATCAACATCAGTACAATCAATTTAATACTTCAATAATCAATTTTATATTGAATAATATTATACAATTTTGGTGATAAAAATGGGATATGTCAATGAAAATCTGCACAAATTAATTGAATGATGTTGACCTGAAGAAATTACTATATGAAACACGATTTCATGAGTCCAGTGATTGATAACTTATTTAAATGTAATTATGTACAGGTTGTCCCAAAAATATTGAAATGCGCTTTAATTCTTTAACTGTTGGAGATAAGTGGGCAATGTAAATTGCAAAAATGTTGAAAATAAGGTAGAAAATAAGACTACGTTAATGAAATAGTCCCTTCCATTCATTTTCAAAAAGTTGCACATTTAAATTTTTATACGACCCCCTTAGACAAATTTGGTCAATAAGAATTTTTTTTTATTTTTAATGCAACAAGATCATTAAAAAACTGCATATCTTTATCTTTAAAATCAACTGAATTATGATAAAGGAAAAAATCTGACTTTTGCCACTTTTCCGTACCATGTGAAAGGCTGTTTCATCAGTGAAAATAGGGATCATAAACAAATTGACGATGGAAATTGTTTAGATCAAATATATGTTAATATGTGGCAAAATTTTTTATCACAAATGCATCTAAATAAAGCATTACACAGACAGAGATCGTATAAAACTGTGGTACTGACTACGCGGTTGGGTATCCTATGTATTATCATCCAGTTTTATCTTTTTTGTGATATGTCACAAATTTACATTTCTAATTTGATATATAGTCCCTATTCACAATGTTTAATTTTCAATTAAATATATCTCGCTCAATTTTAAAGATACAGATATGCGGTTTTTTTATGATCTTGTTGCATTAAAAATAAAAATTTTTTGATTGACCAAATTTGTCCAAGGGGTCGTATAAAATTTTAAAAAGTGTAACTTTTTGAAAATGAATGGGAGGACTATTTCATTAACGCAGTCTTATTTCCTACCTTACTTTCACCATTTTTGAAATATACATTGCCCACTTATCTCCAACAGGCAAAGAATTAAAGAGGGTTTCAATCTTTTTGAGATGCCCTGTATATTTGTCAACATGCCACACCGTATATATAAATGTAGTAATACGCTTTATAATTATGCCATGATTAATTATCAATAGTTAAGTTAGTTTAAAGTATGAACTTAAAAATGGAATTAGAAGGGTATTTACAAGTAAATTTGTTGAGACCGGGTCCTCATCTTATAAAAAGAGAATTTATCGGACCATGATCTCACAAAGGTTGAGAAAATTATTAGTTATTGTAAAAGAACATTTAGTCACTATTCTAATAAAATTAAGCGCATATATTCTTTTGCTTCACTTACTTCAAGTTCTACTGTCCAATTTCGAAAAAAAGCAACGTTTAATAGTACAGTTGCTGCACTGTTTAATAATACAGTTACGTGGCTGTTTATATAGCAACAGATTAAGTATGGCTGGTATTTATTACCCTCTGTATTCGTATTTTGTCCATTCCGGGTGTCGACTCCTGCAGAGTCCGCTCGATGATAAGAGCTTGCAATTTCGTCCCAGTAGCTCGACTGTAGAGCGTTGGCTGGCCAGTTTGAAGATCCAGGGTTCGATTCCCGGTTGGAGCGGCAAATTTCTTTACAATGGCGCCCGAACAAATTAACCCTGAGGGTTGGAGCAAAGATGTCGGAGGTCTGAAGACCCCAGACCGTGCGTCTCACATAGTGGGTTCAGAGTAGCTGGCTGGGGAAAGGATACCTCCTGCACTCAATAGGCACCCAAGGTCTACCATCCCGCCAAACAACTTTTATTTAGGTCTAAGAATATAACAATTGATGGAAAATATTGTGATTAAACAGACAGTTTTACATTATATTTGAACTTGACAAGTACGTCCATTTTACAAAAATGGGAAAAGGGTTATTGCGAATATAGATAAAAAGATCATTGAAAAATAAAATTTAAAATGAGGTATAATAACATAATGAAAAATAGATTAAAATTAAAGAAAATAATAAAATTTTAAAAGTAAAATTTAGAAAATATATAAAAGAAAATATATGTAAAGGAAAAAAAAATTAGGCGTATGAAAAACAGAAACAGAAATTTAGAATAAAATTTAGATAATAAAAAAAATACAAATAAAAAGGGTCAAAAGAAAAAGAAAGACCCAAGAAAACCAAACATTTAACATAGTTTTTTTTTTTAAAGAAAAAATGGAGGGAACACAATAAGTTCACTCTGAAAGTGACCCTAATAAGACGAGAGCGGATTCAGTGGACTCTGGAAGATTGAGCGCCGATTTCAAATTGAGAAGATAACGACCACACAGGATACTAACTTGGGTAAAATAGTAGTAGCAGGAACCTAACCTGAGGTAAAAATAGCAAGAACTGATCAGTCAGATTGTCAGTTGTCCGCCAATCTGACATTCGAGGATGGAGAATGCAGAATCCACTTCGATGATAATAACTTACAATTTCATCCTCGGCTGGTCAGATCAAAGATCCAAGGCTTGATTTCCGGTTGGGGCAGCAAGGTTCTTCACACTCCTACTAATTTCTCCCGGCCATGCATTTAACTGCCGTAAACCCCTGGGTTGGCTGCATGGTCTGGGCCTTTCACACTCCTACTAATTAAGCGATGCGCTACAACTTTGGTTATTTCACCTATCTCCCTTTGTGTCCGAATTCATTATTCTAACTTTTGATATTCTCCACTATTAGCACTGTAATCACTTTCATTCGATCGGACACGGTCACTTGACTTCACATAGACCTGACATGGACTTTTCCTTACAAATTTATTGGGCTGCTTAAGAACTTTCCTAGGAACCCTGTATTCAGGGTGTTCTAAAAAAAGTGAACCGTGTGAGATTACTTGAACCGTTGGTTGCAGACGCACATAGTTTCAATTGCAAAAATGCTTTAAATAAGGGGGGAAATTGTGCAATAATAATTTAAACAATGTGCAACATTTCTGTAAAAAATATTTTTAAAATTAAATTTTTGTACAGCCGCTCTTGCGAAGAAATTTAAATTACTAAAATATTGCCCATACTTTATTTAGCTAAATTAAAATGAATTGTATCTCAAAAGTGCAAATTTGAGTAAAAATAAATTTTCGAGCTTTCTGACTTTTTCGTGGCTCTTTGAGACACTTGTAATCACCTCAATTCATGAATCCAGGAGTCGTTCGCGAATTGAAGTGATTCACAGAAATCATTTAGTTTTGATACGATTTCCTTTTACAGCAGTTTGAAGCTACTATTAAGAACAGACAGATGATTATGGTAAAAAGTCATTCTAACCCTTAAAGGAGATGGAAAACTGATAATTATGATTTTGTTTGATGTTATATGTTTTCTAATAAAATTCATGTCAAAAAAAAATATGTTCATTATTTTTTTAATTGACTGAGGGTTTCGGTTGTATTAGGAACTAAGAGATCGATTGCATTCTGAACTAAGAGATCGATTGCATTCAGAACTAAGAGATCGGTTGAATTTACAGTAAATTATAGTCATCTCACAGAGATCGGCATACCGAAAATTGCCATAATATAAACCTTAGTGATGTAACGGAGTTACTTAGATGTTTGAATAAAAACTATGAATCGACGAAATAGGGACGTAATAGCTTTCGAAAATATTTTCATAAAATAAATTTGAATAAATTGTAAAAGTTTTAGTAACCATTTGCTACCGAAATTGATTTGTGGATGTCCCCTGTTTTTTCCAAATCCAAATTTAATCAATAACTATATCAAGATTGATGGTTTTACAGCCAGTTTCTTATCAGTTTTACTAAATACGGTATGGGTAACATGTTTGTAATTTGTATTTTTTCTCTGTAGGGGCTGTACAAAAAGTTATCATTTTAAATTTGTTTCAGAAGTTTTGAGCATCATGTAAATTACTATTTAATAATTTCCAACTTTATTTAAAGCAGTATTGCAATTGCAATTGTTTGTCTACAGCCAACGGTTAAAAAAATTCTCACTGTTCACTTTTTATTAAACACCCTGTACTATTATAAGAAAGTATTATAAGAAAAGTGCAAAGTTTTCACCGTATCAAACTAGTCAGACTCTGATCCATTCTATAAAAGAGTTTGAAAATACGTCAAAGGAGGACTCCTCCTCTAAAGTGAATCATTGGCATCCAAAATACATGTCTGTCAAACAGCCCACTTATATCACGATTGACAGTTTTAATCCTCGTAAAAGTGGCATCTCTGTGGTATGAGGGTATAAAAGAAATATTTCTTGACAAATATTCATTTATGCATAAAAAATATTATATTCTAGAAGTAATGCACAAACTTTATCTCAGTTTCATCAATTTTCATCATGTACTTCCATCTTTATATTTTTTTATCCCATATCTTTATTACAATCGATCTAGCAATATTTGTAAATTTTATTCGCCAACACCGTAATGCCCTTCGCAAATCTGGGGGGGGGGGGCACGCCCTGCTCGCTATGGCCACGCTTTAACGTTGCGTGCTACGGTAATACAAACAATGAGAGTCTGGCCCTTGTTCTCTGGCACTCACCAAACCCCAGAGTTCGCTTCGTAAGCTCTTTCAACATGGCCAACGCACAATGATGAGGAAAAACGGAATTTGCGAAAAAACCTCACTTTGGCATTTTCAATATCTTTGAATATTTTTATGCATATAATTTCGAAGTAAGATTTTATATGGATAGCAGTATTAGAATTATTAAAATATATTTAATGAAAGATTTAAATTAAGATAAATCTATCTAATTATTAATCTCTGCTTATTATTGTTTCGCTATTTGTTATAGTGATTGCTAAAGTTAGTTGCCGAATCATTGTTATTGCCATCTGTTATAGTCATTACTACAGTCATTTATTATAGTCATTGTTATAGCCAAGTGCCGAATCATTACTATAGTCATTTGTTGTAGTCACTGTTATAGTCAGTTGTCGAGTCACTACTATAGACATTTGTTATAATCATTGCCATAGTTAGTTGTCGAGTCATTGCTATAGTCATTTAGAGATGATAACGTCTATCGTCAGGGTATCCGGGTGAAATCGGAACGTTACGAAAAATGCATACATTTTGTACACTTATATCACCAAACCTAATAGATGAAAATCTAAATAATGCATACTTTGTCTTATTGAAAATAGAGTACTATTTATGAATATACAAAAATTATTTAATTTTTTTAATATTTTTTCTTTTTTAAGTTTTGAACCGAACGAGTTTTTGCTTCACTTTGCTTACTTTCGCTCGCATTATCTCCTTATTATAGAGTATTTAGGAAAGTGATAAAAATGTTCGGTAGAAAATTCAATTTCTAGTTCAAAAATTTGTTTCTACAAAGCGTTTACAGTTTTTTAGCAATAGTTTTATTAAGTTAAAGAAAATTGTAAAGTTTTCATTTTTAAACTTTGTAATGCTTATATCTCGAAAACTAAAAGGGCTAATTTTAAACAATAAGCGAATAGTTTGTAGTTCCTTTGGTACTTGATCATCTAATTATTTGCCCTTTTCAACGGCTGAATCCTGAATCATTTTGCCGTCATATGACGTTACCCCGGCGCACCAGAAGGACGGAACACACTACACCCTTATTGAATACTACTACATCTATGAGTACAGGTAGGACTCGAATCAACAACCTTGTAGCCGAAAGAGTACGAGGAAAAGCTTGCTTTAGAGCTATCAGCCACCGAGTGGTCTTATGTTAATTATAATAGTAAAGAACTTCAGTGAACCGTATATTTCGATTTTGTTAGTTGCAGAATTTAACGTGCACATAACAAAACTATAAAATGTAAAGTCAGTCGATTTGATGCAAACGATGTTCAACTCAAACTTGAATCAGATCCTATAAAATACACTGCGGACGATTAAACTTGTATGGACTTGTTATTCACTTGTAACTGAGAAAAAGTTGTTTCAATTATCTATCTTAATTTAATTTCCATAGACCCTTTTTGTCTGTTGTAAACGAAACGTGTGAGATTGAAAACAACAAATAAACTTATTGAACTTTATCAGAGTTTTATTTTACAAGAAGCCCTTTAACGCAAAAACATTTCGGCCCCGTTGAAACTATTGACAATTATATTATTTAAACTTTTCTCATTAATATATATATATATATATATATATATATATATATATATATATATATATATATATATATATATATATATATATGCGAATATATCAAATTGAAAAGATAAAATGCAGTTGTAATAGTTCTGGTGGTTCAGTTTAAAAAATCGTCTGCCAGTCACTAGACAGAGATGAATTTCATTTCCTTTGCAAAATACATTTGGATTTCATCCAAAGAACAAATTGTTTGAATTCCTGCTTCTATCCTTTCAATTTTGTTTCATCAAAGTTTTCTCAATTTAGAAAAACTATAATGGGTCTAAACTAAAATTTTGCCCGAAACATTTGAAAAGACGAAAAAAAATAAAGCATTTTAAGTCATCATTCAAAGTTAACATGGTTTTTTTTGTCACATTGCTTGTATTTTATTCGCTTATATTTTTCAAAAATAAACACCTGTTATATATATATATATATATATATATATATACATACATAATAGGTGTTTATTATATATATATATATATATAATAGGTGTTTGTTGTGTGCGTGTATATATATATATACATATATATACGCACTTAAATGCAAAACTATTAAATTATCTATCATTGAGGTAAAGGGAAGCAGTTAAAACTTTATGTTGAGAAAACGCCAAAATCGTTTGAGACAATAATTCTGTTGGGGTCCCATCGCATTGTATATATTTCTATGACGAAAGGCGTGCACTTAATTCCATAACATTTAAACTGTTAATTTTGCAGAAAATATTTATCAATGCAATGCAAATTATAACTCAACCAATAAGAATTTTTCCTGCGTATTCACTTCTTTTAACTTTCGAATTTTGTTTCCATATATTCTAAACCCGTTCGACAACCCGGAATAAAGCACCTTCTACTTATAATTAGGGAACTTTAATTAGAAAATAATCAGAAATACATATAATAAACTTTATGCTTTCCTGTTGTGTTAAATGAGAACAGTGGGGACCTGACTGACACTAGCGACACCTAGATATAATTCTCAAGGCATTGTGGCATTTATAAGCTTTTCAACCATAGAAGTTTCATCCCCTCCCCTTTAATTCCATGTTATTGACACTCAGCGCAAAGCAAATTGGAATACACTATGAAAACCACGCTTCAATATTTCTCAGAGGTGTCTTCATAGGCCAATGAGGTCAATTCACACGTGTTGTTTTCTACGGGTATTTACAACTTACATATCCATAACAACCGACAAATCTGACAAAACTTTGCCCTAAATTAACTCACCGTAATTGGAAAATATTGTCATAATATTACTTTAAAACTTTAAAATAACGCTCCCATCACTAAGTTATATAGTCCATCTATAAAATGCTATATATAATAGAAACACATTGTGTTATCTGTCTTTTTATCTACCTCTGGGTAACGCTGCTACAAAATTTTACCAAACGTGTTTCAATCTACTAAGGAAAACGTATTTATTCATCCATAACGCTTGGCAAAATTTTGGAAATGAATTCGGCGGAATATCGCCAATTTAGCGGAATGTTTTAAATGTTGCCAAATTGACGAAAATATAGTCAAATTTATAAAAATGTCGCCAATTTCGTAAAAATGACGCTAAATCAATGAGATGACGACTAATTGATGAAAATTCAATATATTGGAAAGAATACAAGAATCTACAATAAGAATAACATTTCTCCATCTGTAATGCTTGACGAAATTCTGACGACGAATTTTTGCGGCATATAGTCAACTTTGCGAGTTTTTTAAATGTTGCCAGATTAACGAAAATGTTGCCAAATTGATAAAAATAACGACTTATTGATGAAAATTCAATATCTTGAAACTAACATAACAAACAACTATGATAATAACCCATTCCTCCGTCCATAATGCTTTTTAAATATAGCCAGATTGAAGAAAACGTCACCAAATTGATAAAAATAGGAGGCAATGCTTTGCAGATTTTTAGTTCCGTCATATGACGGGCATACCTTCTAGTTAAAAATAAATAAGTAAAAACAGAAAAAATATACCACTAAGGAATCGCAGTTTTGAAAACACTGCCCCAGAGAATGGTACAGTACTGCACTTTTGAGATATATCTTTGCTCAGGGAATATTATAGATCCATTTAAAGTTTCCGCCCACTGGCATCCAAGTTCACCTATTCTGCTTCCTTCTGAAAGATCTTGAATATTTTTCGAATAATATACAGCAGCTCTGGACTTCAAAAATGACAGCACATGAAATAACATCTAAGTAATGGAAATAGTATGTCGGCCAAATGCAACTGCCATCTCAGATCTTGAAACAAACGGGAAAAATCTCTTTTGTTGTGTTTTCATTCCAGATATTAAATTGAGCTTATATTTCCCTCACTATAACTATTTACAGCTGCAAATTAAGACTCAATGTTTCTCTTTATAAAATCTAATAAAAATTTTATAAGATCAGGGATATCTTTCTCGAATTGTTCAGAAAACGTGCTTAAATATTTATAAAACTTTAAATGTTAAAGCACCTTTCCACCAAGAGCTGGAATATTTGAGTATAATACTAGTCTGCACGGCTGCACAGAACAGTCTGTATCCAACCTGTGAAAAAATTTGAAAGAATGGCTTTAAATTGCATATTTTTAACAAATTTAATTGCACGTGGCACATAACAAAAGTGAACCTTGCTTTGGTACCTTAGCAACGTAGCATGCAATCAGAGCTAACGTAAGTCAGCAAAACAAGGTTTCTAAATTTCATGTTTTATTGACATTTTTGATGAACTAAATTTTAATTTACTTCAAAACATTTAAATTCTTAAATATGTTTGCTTATATTTAAATATTTAATATTTAAAGTTATTTTGGACTTTTTTTAGGGCTTAAATATTTACTTTCTAATACTATGTAAATAATATAGTATAGAAAAAGTATTGTTCTCACGAAAATTTTCGAATTCGAGATTTTGATGCCAATATATGTTTTAAGACCTCCTGAAAACGTTTTGACTATTTTTGGAGTGATGCCTGTCTGTATGTATGTATGTATGTATATATGTATGTATGTGGTTGATTCCTTGTGTACACAATAGCGGCCACAAATATTAATGGATTTTCACGAAATTTCATATCCGGCTTTGTTATCAAAATATCTAGAACTAAATAGAATGTTTTTAAATAAGAGCGAAAACTTCGAAATGTATTTAAAATGTTATATTACTTTAACATGGCACCATAGGACAAAATTTCACATAATCATGCGTAAGGGTGTTTATTTATGACTCAATGAAAACACGAAACTGTTTCAATCACTGCTGTGAAAATAGCCGCAGTACAATTTTTTCTGTTTGTGAAGTCATTAGCCCTCCTCGGGGGGAAAATTACCCTCCAGGGGATACATTTTCAAGTACGATATCAATTGATATATTTTTTTCAAGCCCTTTGAAGTGAAGGATAACATATTATAATAGTAATTTGCACGCTGCCACAACTGCCGCCGTGTTCATGCGGAGTACGATCACGTTAAACATGTGGGTCCGCAAGTTCTTCCGAGAGGTTGGTGGTAGGGGAAGGGGGGTACGGTCCCTGTGGATGCCTCCCCCCACTGGGTTCCGGTCTAAATTGAGTGGCACTTCCCGGTCGTCCATACGGTTACCTTATACCTTTCTGGTAGGTCGGGCGGTCTGGGTCTCAATAACAACACTATAATAGTAATCATCTGGACCAATAATAACAATTTTTCAAAAATTTTCTTTCAAAATTAAAAGAAAGATACCAAATATGGATTCTGTTATGAGAAAGTCGAGTTGAACCGCATTCCAGTTAATTATAAATAAGTGAACTGCGTAGTTAAAGAATTTGGAAGGGCAGTGCTAATGTAATTCGTGAGATAAAGAATAACTTCGAAGGGAAAAGTTTTTCCTGCGCCCACGGCCGCAATCAGGACTGAAGTTTTAGAAAGCAGCATGACTTATAAACATTACATTCTTATAATTTTAAAACATTTAAAAGTGAACAAAAAATATTAAAATTAGAATATATAAATTATAAAAATAGACAAACGTTTCAAACATTAAATTATTGAAAAGAAAACATAATATTTCTTTTATTTAAATTATAAAAAAGTAAAGTCTTAAATGTAACTCATAATTACAATTAACTGAAGCGTGGCTTAGCTCGATTCTCTCATACCAGAATCCAATTCTAAGCAGCCCCCCCCCCCCCTTTATTAAACAACTTGTGAATTGTTTTTATTTTATTTTACTTTTTGTGTGTGCAAATTTTACAAGAAAAAAATTTAAAAATCTGTATCGTTGTTTGAAATGATCCCAATTATAACATGTTACTCTTCATTTTAGAGGGCTTAATAAAAGTTTGATAACGTACTCCCGAGGGGGAGATAATGATGTTACGAATACAAAGCTTGTATCACGGCTATTTGTCACTCACTACAATGTTTCGTAATCATTGAGCCGTAAATAACCCCTTTTATGCTTAATTATGTCAAATTTTGTCTTATGCTATCATGTTAAAAAAATATAAAATTTTGAATAAATTTCGAAGTTTTCGCTAGAATTTTAAATAATTTTATCTAGTTCCAGAACATTCGTTAACAAAGCCTGTTAAAAAACTTCATGAAAATTCTTTATTATTTGTGGCAGCTATAGTATACACAAGAAATTAACCGCAAATAGACGACAGATACCAGACAGGCAGACGAACATCACTCCAAAAATAAGCAAAACGTATCCATGAAGTCCTAAAATGTATATTGGCATCAAAATCTTGAAATTTAAAAATTTCGTGAAAACAATACTTTCTCAATACCGCGCATGAGAAAGCGAAAATTACATTAATTTAAGCATATTCATATTTCAAATATATTTTTAAAATTTATCAAAAAAATAATAGTGATCACCAGCTTATAGCTTCGCAGCTAGTAATTTTTTTATTTAACAAGCAAAACGTTTTCGCTGATAAAGCGACTGGAATTATTCATCCAACAAAACACCTCTTGACATATCTTTGCAGTGCAGAATTGCGGTCAAAAACTGATTTATTTTGCCAGTTATTTACATTTCTTTCGAAATCCATTTAAGTGATGCATTTCCTTTTTCATCCAGAATGACATGCTTGTGGAACTACCATTTTTGGCGTTTCTGCATAGAGAATGGTACTTCAAGTCCATTATGTCATCTTCATCCGCCCATCGAAGTTCCCACTCTCTATTTCCTTCTTCGGGAACGCGAGTATTTTCCGGACAAGAAGCAGCTCTCGCCTTCAAAGATGACAGAATCCAAAAAGGCATTCTAAATGATTGTAATAAGATGTCAGTCAAACGCAGATGCCATTTTAGACCGTAAGAGAAAGAAGAATATATGGTTTGCAATAACATGATTTTGTACGTCTTATTTTATGTTCATTTTTATTGCATTCTTTCACATATTTTGAGAAATTTAAGATGTCATAATCTGTATTAGCATAACTATTAGAAGTGTTACAGTAAATCAAGCTGCAGCTTGTGAGACAATGACATCAAAACTTTCTTGAAAAAACATACATATGTCAGTTAAGTGATGATAATTGTTTTGAGGACGTTATAAACCCCCCTTCTTCTGGTCAAAAGAACACGTAGAACACTATGCCCCCTTAACAACCGATTTTAACAGTCTGTTCTTAAAGGTTGTTAAGGGCATATACTATTCTACATGCTCTTTTGGCAGCCTGAAGAAGAGGCTTATAATGCCCTCGAAACAATTGTCGTCACCTAACTCACAAATGCCTGATTTCTCCATGGAAGTTTTGTATGTCATTATATTGGAAGTAAGTCTACATTTATTCCTTGGGATCTTTAAACAACCCTTTATCTATCTATCTATATATCTGTCTCTCTATCTGTCCGTCCGTCCGAGTAGGCAAATGTCAGAATCCAAAGCTAGTAAAAGAATCGTAAACACTATAACCATTTCCTAGAGATTTCTTTATTATAATAAAAAACAGGTTTACGTTAGAAAACGCAAAACTTTCGCGAAATTTCTTTACAGATGATATCCTAGAGTCTCAACTACAGACATTTCTCCTATCTGAGCTTTACAGGAGCTCAAATCCTACTGTGGTAAACCAATTACCGACTTGACATTTGCAGCGTAATGCCTGCCATCTCAACCCTTTTCAGCTTCTGAAAAACAGTTTGGTTAAATTTAATTAATCTAAATTTAGCACGTTTTATCTTCGTAAAATGAAAATCAAAAATCTACATGATTTGTATAAAATTGGATATTGCTGATTTAGATAATCAATTTTTTGAAAATCAGGTAATTTCAGGGGATGCCGCAATATCTCAATATTTGTCAATCAACTTCTCACATCTTAGCTTTAAGGAACTCATTGAAATTGCAAAATGAAGAAGGTAATTGCAACATGAAGAAGGGATGGGAATTTAACGACAAGCAAGATTTACGTATCACCGCAACTCCTCTAGATAGGAACCTAAAATTTAAGAAGATTGCTCCTCATAGGTCATAGATACATGTTAAGATAAAATACGCTCAGTGAATCTGAAGTTTCAACATCAAGAAGGAGAAATAAAATTCTCCTAAAACTTATGGAGAAGATTAATTAAGTAGTAAATAAAACATGATAAAATTTTATATCTTCATTTTCCATATTCATTAGTATGCAACAAATCTGTTAACAACTTCTGACGTTCATTCCATTCACGTTAGAATGTAGTACTTTTTGTAATAGTCTTGTATTTTTATGCCAAAAATTTCGCCAATATACATTTATTTCACAGATCATTAATTAAATGTCAATTACTATCATTTTGAAGAGGATTTGATGTTAATTTAATGCCTAAATCATTGTGCGGGGGATCTTGAATACTATTATTTTCTGTAAAAGTAAATTCATTGAATTATGTAGTAAAAATCATGTGCTGCCCACATCAGAATATTTAACTTGGCTTCGAGGTGATAAACACATAATTACTATACCGTTGAACTCTATTGTACAGGCATACATATATGTTACGGGTTATATATAGAGAGTTTTCGTATCACTTTTACAACGAGAACTTTACATTGATTCTAACTATAAGAATAATTTCGAAGATAAATGCAACAATCGGATACTACATAAAATTAAACATTCTTTGAAAATGTATTTAGTTTTTAATTTGGTCAGATTGTCAATCTGAAGCAGTACTTGTGTGTTTATAAATCTTCTGTTATTAAAATATTTCTTATCATCACACAGTAACTTAAAGGTGCTTTAATTTGTTTTTTCATTTTATTACATTGTTCAAGAAATTTTCAGATATAATTTTTGTTCTTTTCGTAATTTAAACAATAAATTCTAAACTGCAGGTTTCTAACGTGTTTTAATATCAAATTATTTTTATCGCCTGTTGCTTTTATTTGAAAATGAATAACCTCGAAATATTTTACCTTGAAGCAACTAATATGAATTTTTACATTAATGTGTTTCTTTTTTTACCATTCCATTCATTTCTTTAAAAGTCTGCTTATAAAAGAATTTCATTTGAAGAGCTTTTCTTATATAAAGATTGATCAATAAATAGCAAGTCAAAGCAAATATAACGAAAAGTAAAATATGTATTTCACTAATAATTTTCGTAAGTGTTTAGACACTCATCACACCGCGTTATAAGCGTCGTAGTGCAATTTAAAAAAAATATTCTGGGACACTGAAGATAAATAAAACTATCGGATACTACATAAAATTAAACACTCTTTGAAAATGTATTTCATTTTAAATTTTGGTTAGATTGTCAATCTTAAGCATTACTTGTGTTTTTATAATTATGCATCTGTATTAAAATTTTCTTATCATACAAAAACTTGAGGGTGCTTTGATTTGCTTTGTTTTTTCATTTTCTTACATTGTACAAGGAATTTTCAGGAATAATTTTTGTTCGTTTTGTAATTAAAACAATAAATTCTAAACAGCGAGTTTTTAACGCGTTTTAGTATCAAATGATTTTTATCGTCTGTTTCTTTTATATCAAAATAAATATTATCGAAATATTTTGCCTTGGGGCAAATAATGTGAATTTTTACATTAATGTGCTTCTTTTTTTTTACCATTCCATTCATTTCTTTAAAAGTCTGTTTATAAAAGAATTTCATTGGAGGAGCTTTTCTTATATAAAGATTGATCAATAAATAACGAATCAAAGCTAAGATAACGAAAAAGCGAATATGTATTTTAGCAATAATTTCCGTAACTGTTCAAACACTCATCACACCGCTTTATAAGCGTCGTAATGACATCATTTTTAAACAAGAAAGATTAATCATGCATAAAGCATTGATTATGAAACACTTTCCAACTGAAATACACTTTTATTTAAACATCTCTAAAATGCGATACATTTAGCGCTGATATATTTTAAATTATCACAGTACTAAAATAATTTATTATATTTGAAAACTTAAAACTTCATCGAAAAAATTGACGTCATCGAAATATAAATAGGCTGGCTCTCTATGTAAGAGCAATGAATGTTTCATCCATATCACTTTTATTCCAGACTCCAGAGCTAAATAATTTTACGTGAAAAGAATTCAGCAATTCTTATACAACTCATCTTACAATCACTTGTTTACATTCTGCATCCATTAAAATTAGGCTTCGTTGTAGAAATAATCAAATTTCGATGATCATTTAAACTCAAAAATATTGTAATTGCGTTGGCACAGATATAGATGCACAAAAAATACTCAAAAATAAAGCGGTTTTAGGACGGATGCAGCACTAAATATAAAAGTAAAGAAACGTTAAAAATTCGACTTTTACACTAGGAAAAAAATATGGATGCCATATTTTATTTTGAAGTGGATCACGTGATCCCTTCATACAATATGGGTGTCATTATTATTTTCATTTTTATCTAAAAGACTACCGGACATATTTTGCTGAATTTTTTTTATATATTTTATGGGATAATTTGAATATTTCCTAAAATTTTCTGAACCATTTGTGAATTTTAACTTCGTTTAAAAAAATGTTTGAAAAGTTAGGTCTCATAAGGTTCAATGTATTTTTCTTTTTCAACCAGGGTTCAATCCAAAACTAATTGGGTTATATTATTCATTTATATTCCCATATGTCCCACAAACCGTCTCAACAACATACTAAAATTTCATTTCGATAAAGTCATTTTTACGGCAGTTATCGTGCGAGCGGACAGACAAATAGAATGAACAATGTCCTAAATAATTTTAAACTATATTGGAAAGTGTTAAAAATATTCTAGGACACTGTCGAAGTCAAGGAGTGACAGCACCCGTATGCAAATCAATCTGAGAGGCCAGGAACACGCCTTCGTCGCCAAAAAGTCTTAATTTCTCATTAAAACCTCTCTCTTTAAAAGGAATACTATATTTGCTCTGATTTTAAATTTTTTATAGAGTTAAAATGCTGAAAATATATAATGTGAGCAGCATATGACATTCCCTGCATAAAGAGATGACTCACTTGTTTTACAGCAAACTCACGATGTGCAGCCATAAAAAAAATGAAAAACTCGACAGCAATTGCACAATATATAAAGAACAAAACGAAAGATATCATTCGATAGGGATTAATATCTACTATATATATATCAATATATAAATTTTTTCTAAGGGATTATCTTCATAGTTATTTTAGCACTAACTCCGAAATCTTCAAGGGCAATCAGAAATATTGCAAGCACCCGATAAGCAATATAGTCCTTATATATTGAACGACTTTACTTCTTCAAAAATATTGAATTTTTATCAATTTTAGGATCATTTGTGTTAATTAAGCGTCTTTTCTTCAATTTGGTGGCACTTTTCGTCAATTTAATGACATTTTCAAAAAGTCGCCAAGTCTCCAAATTTATCCCCAAAGTCAACCTATTTAAGAATACTTGTTACCTATTTTAATTTTATATAACTTTTTCGATAAATTTATCTAAAAACTGTATCGAATTCCAGAGGGGGTTGGTGGTTTCACTGAGGATCTCCATTTTCAGTTTCGGAGATGTCACTTCCGGATTTTTCAAAAATTTTTAAGACTGTACCAAATTAGTATGTAAAGGAGAAAAAAAATCTTAATTGTTCCGTGTCAAAATTGATACACACCATTTGCCACCATGCCTTCATAAATTTCTTGTTTAATTTATAATAGAAACATTGATTGTATGCCCAAGACATAAACTTTCCTGTTTGAACTGATTTAAAAAAGTACACATTTTTAATCAAATGTTTCAGTCCTGTAAATTGATAACCTCATTGAAACCATAAGAGTGATATCTAAGCGAGAAAAACTAAATTTAAAAAGCTCAAATTAATCTGAAGATCTAGAATGCAATCGACTTCGCCACATCCAGGAAAAAGTTCTACTCAGGAAACAAGTGTGTTTGCACTATATGACGTTTATTCGCATGAGAGCAATTTAAGGAGATATAATGTTTAATGAGCGCTTTTAATTACAAACTTCTTATATATAACGCTGTTTTACGAATTTACGGTTGAGCAAGCTCACTGGACATTCTTTTATTCCTAAAATCTTATGTAGCGTATTAGTTTTAATTTTTAAATAAAGCAATAGAATTCCGCAGAAACCTACTTTTGAATATTTTTCAGTTTAAACGCTTTCATGGATAACTAATTTCAAGCAATACAGTGGTTACTTATAAATCTAATTTTAATGGAATTTTTCTTTTCCGGTGAATGGTGCCATACTGTAGCGTGAAATTGTTTTTTTTTCTTCTCGAGAATTTTTAGTTAGACTGTATAGTGAGTGGAAGGAAAGCATGCATAAAACTATTGTTGTTGGATTTTTTTTTCAGTTTTAACGAAAACAATAAATTCCACGCTGAACTAGTTGAATATTTTCTTTAATATCACACGATATTTCAAAGTATGCCTATTCCATTGGAAATTTAATATTTTCGAATCAGACTATTTTGCGGGCAAGCAATGTACGTTTTAAAACAATATCGGAATTTCCTTTTCCTTTTCAATTTCTTTTACTTTCTTCAGTGTAAATACGTAGAAGATTTTTCTTTCTAGAAATATTAGAGTTGGTATATTTATGTTGTAACAGTATCAATTAAATTAATAAATCTTTTCCAGAAAATAATCATAAACGTTATTCTACCAGCTAGAACATTATTCTGTCAATTGAATTTTCAGGACATCAAGAACATTATTCTACAAACTGAATTTCCAGGGCATCAAGAACATTATTCTACAAACTGAATTTCCAGGACATCAAGAACATTATTCTGCCAACTGAATTTCCATGACATCAAGAATGTTATTCTACCAACTAAATTTCCATGACATCAAGAATATTATTATATCAACTGAATTTCCCGGACATCAAGAACATTATTCTACCAACTAAATTACATGGAGAAAAGGAACCTCGCATCCTTCTGCAGATAAGGACTCGAACTCCTGACATTTTTGCCTCGATACCATCTGTTTGTTTGCTGACCAAGATACCTGGTTCTTTTACATGGACAACCAAAACCTGCCTTTTGATTGGAACCTACCCTTTAAAGTGGATTTTTAAAAGATTATGAACAGGTATGCATACTCAGGGCTCCCCCACTTATACCCAAGATCAGTGGCGTCGCGTCCATAAAAGCTACAAAGCTGAGCCTCTCCTGTTTAAAATCTGATTTAAAGAGTTATTTAAACATACTTTATTTTTATTATAATTTTTTTAAATAACTTTGCAAATATACATGTTGAAGTCCCAGACCACTCGGTTGACCCAGGGATTTGGTAAATATGCATGTGTAATTTTATAAACATGTTACGATTTAAATGCTTAACGTGACACGTTTCAATATATTTTTTCCATTAAAACCCATATCTTAATGTTTTAGAAGCTGAAATCACATCCAACCTTAGAGGTCTATTAGGAAAAATCTGGTATTAAAACCACTCAACTGTTAAATTCCTCCCTAGCTAATTAACTAATATGGAAGTCAGCTTACAGAAAAGTGTGGCTATTGCTTCCCCCATTTTCAGCCCTTTTGTAAACAGTTTAATTTAAGAGAATGATTGGATGTGGCACGGCCAACATATCTAGTCAGCCTTGTAATAAGGGACGTAACATCTCATCAATAACGGGTAGGCGAGGGTAGCGAGTTAGATAAGAAATTTCTTGAACAAGACTATGGATCCTCCATTTTGGGTCAAACGTGGTTCTATTAATCAATCTAAGAAAATAATGATTATTTATAATACTAAAGACTGAGTCATTTCCTCGAACAACTCAACATTCGCCTAACTTTAAACAATATCAAGACGAAGATATATACTAATAATGACTACCATTGAATTTAAGTAGTTTGCAAAGTAGACTTAGCTCTTTATATCGGCATCAAGGTTAACCCGGCATCAATATGGTGAGATATTCGTTTGCGTAGTCAGGAGTTTTAGAAAGAATAAATCTGATTTCCCTTTAAAAATCACATGTTATACAAGAATCTCCCTTTTTTGAATGTGAAGAAATATGTACTCATTAGGGCAGGGATTCTCAAAGGGTGTGCCGCGGCACATTAATGTGCTTCGAAAGTCTGTGGCTGCGTCGAGAGAGAAAAAATGTATTAAAGTAGGAATATAAAAAAAACATAAAACAGATATTACATATTTTTAACAACGTTATTCATTTATATAAGAGGAACAAATACATTGTCAGTAATACTACGAACTGGAATGACTAACATTTTCTTTTAGTCAACATAATTTTTGCAATTCAGAGAGAAATACCAGCTTGTTTGTCTTTGCACAATTTTTTAATATGAGGCCTTATTCTACATTAGGAAAAGCTTATAGAGCGGTGCTGTCACCTATAATACGAATGTATCTTAATACCCTACTCAGCGAAACAATGTGCCGCGGATTAAGAAAGTTTGAGAACCACTGCATTCGGGAATGGCATGATTTAAGATATTCATCAATATTCAACCAGTGCACTACTTGCTGCTTCGGAAACCCCAACGCAAATTTAAAATTGTATTTAGGAATAAAATTCTAAAATTAATTATTCAGTTTCCAAAAGCGAAAAAAAAAATCCAGACTTTTAAATTCGTCTCGACGTTCTTACTAGTTAATAATTAATTCATGATGTGCCGAGCGGTGAAATATCTTGCTTGGCATCTGGACCTGAAATGTGAAAGTTCGCACTTCACTCAGGATTTAATTTTTTTTTCTGTGTTGTACAGTAAAGATAAAGATATTTTAAAACAATATTTTTCTTTTGTATTTAGAAGGTAGATAAAGTTTTGTGTAATATTTCCGTGCCTAGAAATGTGTGATAATGCAGTCAGCAGAAGTTAAAGGAAGTCAGTAATTGGAGAGGTACTGCCACTTGCTCTCAGCCAGAGAGTCATAAGCCCCATTAGTTGAACAATAACATTGGTCTTTTGTGGGTTCCACATCAGCCAAACTAGTACTTCTCAAACCATAGTGCATCGTACCAGTAGATTTTTTTTTATTTCAAACGCGGCCTGCAAATTAAAAATTGTTTTTTCAGGAAGTTCTTGTTATTTTCTTTTTATTTCAATCTTGTATTTAACATAATATGGTGTTTATTTCTCAGTCGACTCAGCATTGTCAGTATGATTCAAATCTTGGAGGAGCTAACTAATCAAGTTCCATTAATCCCAGTAACGTGAAATTTGGTCGTTGTTTTGTGGGGCATTTCAATTCCTTTTATTATAACCGTTTATTGGAATACCCGGTCCAGAACTTGCTATATGAATATACTCTTTTTACTTTCCCTGCAATACATGGTAATGTATAGGGAAAGAATTGGAATCATGTCGAAAATCGCAACTCGAGTTTTCGACGGATCTACGCGTTTCGAGACCTCTAGAATACGAAAAAATTATTTTTGGCGTGACATCTGTGTGTGTGTCTGTCTATCTATCTGTCTGTCTGTGTGTCTGTGCAATGTATGTATCCACTCTAACTCAAAAAACGAATGGACCAAATTTCATAAAATTTGGTAGGTAACTCACTTGGATGTGACCCTGGTGCTGATTAGTTTTTGGTATGATTCGTAAAAACAGAACCCGCCTTTTGTTGCGAAAAGGTCCGTAAGAATTTCATTTATCCGCTCTAGCTAAAATACTAAGTTACCAAATTGCACAAAATTTGGTAGATAAGTTACTTGTGGGACACTCTGGTGCTCATTAGATTTTGATACGATTCGGAAAAGAACAACCTGCTTTTTTTTACGAAATGTTCCGCAAAAATTGCCAAAATCTAAAAAAAACACTACGTATGCTGAAATGTATCAATTAAATTCTTGTTTTATACGCAATTTTTGGCGAGGAAAAGAATATAACACACTCCAGCGCGCGTGGTGGGTGACCACCTCGGAACACCGCGTGCTGTTGGCCATCTCGGATGCGGTATCCCCGTGGTTTGCGCGCTAGATTTGCACGCTGCCACAAATGCCGCCGTGTTCATGCGGAGTACGATCACGTTAAACATGTGGGTCCGTAAGTCCTTCCGAGAGGTTGGTGGTAGGGGAAGGAGGGTACGGTCCCTGTGGATGCCTCCCCCACTGGGTTCCGGTCTAAATTGGGTGGCACTTCCTGGCCGTCCATACAGTTACCTTACACCTTTCTGGTAGGTCGGACGGTCTGGGTCTCAACAACAACAACACTCCAGCGCGCTAACCAATGGGCGCGGTAGCCCATTGGTTAGCGCGCTGGAGTTGCACGCGGTAGACCCGGGTTCGATTCCAGCCGCTGCCAAAACTGCCGCCGTGTTCACGCGGAGTACGATCACGTTAAACATGTGGGTCCGTAAGTCCTTCCGAGAGGTTGGTGGTAGGAGAAGGAGGGTACGGTCCCTGTGGATGCCTCCCCCACTGGGTTCCGGTCTAAATTGGGTGGCACTTCCCGGCCGTCCAAACTGTTACCTTACACCTTTCTGGTAGGTCGGACGGTCTGGGTCTCAACAACAACACTCCATTATACTTTAGGACTAACCGTTCTCAAGATATTTGAGATTTCATGCATTTTTGTTACGCCGTTATCGGAAAAATGTCCAATTACCAAATAAAAACAAAAATTGAATTAAAAATGCAAATTTAGTATTATTTGGTGCAATTAAACTCAATCTAATGAATTATTAAAGAAATAAAAAAAATATGAATTTAAGTCTGCAGGGAAAGTCATGTGCTGCCCACATTAGATTTTTTATTAATAATTAGAAAACTAGAGAAGCTAGAAAGTCCAAATTTAGCATCGTTGTCTTTTGCGTTATATTTTAAAGGCATAAACACACACACACACACACACACACACACATATATATATATATATATATATAATTTAAAACGAAAAATAAGTGGACGACCAAATGCATTGCATAAAATGGTAGAGGGGGTTGCGACCCCTCTTTCCTGTTTAAAGCAGCTTTTCAGCCCGGCAAAGCAGCTTTTAATTATATATATATATATATATATATATATATATATATAATATGAAAATACCGTGAAATATAATATTATAAAATCATCAGAAATCACACTTAAAAGGCGCAAAGCTGCATTAAAAAGAGGATTAAAAATATTGTCAAAATGAAAAGAGGTATGGATGGAAACAATATACCAAAAGATGGCCGGGGGGAGTTGTGACCCCCTCACCCCGGTTAAGCATGCTATGCGTCGCGACAACACTCCCGGAGAGCCGGTATATTGCAAAATAGAATACGAAATATATATATATATATAATGGAATATGTTATATATATATATATATATATATATATATACATATATATATATATATATACATATATATATATACATATATATATATATATATATATATATATATATATATATATATATATATATATATATATATATATATATATATATATATATATATATATATATATATAAGAGAGAGGCTTGTATATATGTTTTTACGTCCTTGAGCGAAAATAACGACTTTTATTTATTAACGGTTTTTAATCGTTAGAACGACTTATATTATTAGCAATTATTATTCAAGCTGTTTTGTATTTGAAAATTTTAGACGTGCCGCCTTAAGGTAATTATTCAAAATAATAATACCATTATTAAATTTTTGTTGATGCCATTCCAACCATAAAAATAATTGAGGAATTCCACAAAAAGCCAATTTTTAAATTAAGATTACATTGTAGACGTATCCCAAGTACTAATTATGACTGGAGAGTAAAACATGGTCCTTACCTTAATAGTAGTCTTATTCATTACTTTTTATGCAATACATGGTAATGTATTTGAATTGGATTGATAATAAGAACTGTAGTTTTCGACGGATCTACACGTTTTGGGCCCTCTAGAACAAGAATACACTATTTTAACGTAATTGCCTGAATATGTGTATATATGTGTATATTAAGCATTGCTTAAGTCATTAAGCTTTGCTTGTATTTAAGCATATTGTTATTTTTATGTCCTGGAATAATTTTAGAATGCATCATTGGAGCTATTTTATTATCTCCCACCAAAAAAGAAAATTGTTTTATTTATGCAAATTTAATATAATCTTAAATAAGTATCATTTTATGTGTTATTTAGTGCAGAAAAACCTACATGAAGGCATTACGGAATACATGACGAAATTGAATATGAATTTATAGAAAAAAGTCATGTGCAGCTGTCGTCAGATCACGTCAGATATTTTCTATTTTGTCAATTGAATTTATAGAACTATTTAAAAACAGATGCTCTACAAAAAATAGTATTTTAAAGGTTTTTATGGTCTATATTTTAAGTTTTGTTTTTTTCCATAAAATTGAATGATAGTGTCAGAAAATTTGGCGACATATCAGCTCAAAATCTTGTATGTTCTACCGAAAGAATTTTACCACATTTTGAATACTGGCTTTAATGGCTAACATAGACAAATCTAACTTAGACAACTGCCCTAGCTACAGTCTTAGACAGCTGACATAATCAAACACTCTCATAGACAACTGACATAGACAAATGCTGATTTAGTCAACTGATATACAGGGTGTATATAAACTGTTTTGACAAAATAAGAGGGGTGATAGTACCCATCAAGACAAACAATATTTAATATGTAACCTAGGGTCGCATTCCACTCTTGAGTGCCAGAAAAGAGCAACTTCAAAACACGTCCAACAAGCACCAGTCGCCACGACATAGCTGTCGTGCCGGAGAAGTATCACATCTCCAGAACATCACCGTCACTTCTAGTCTTCCGACACGTCTTGAATGCCACATATCCCGGACGATGGATTGGACGTAGTGGACCTGTGGCTTGGCCTCCACGCTCACCGGACCTCAACTCACTGGACTTCTTTTTCTGGGGGCACATAAAATCATTGGTGTACGAGACTCCGTAGAAAATCTCGTTACGAGAATCGTTGTTGCAGCGGACAGGATAAACACGACACCATGTGCCTTCGAGAGGGTGAGCCAGTCGTTCATTCGCCGGTGTGAATTGTGCAACGGCACCCTTGGCGTCACTTTGAGCATCTACTTTGAGTCTTTCTCTGGTGTAAATGAATGGGATTGTGCAACTTATGATTACGTTAATTCTCCTTATTTTCACTGTAACTTTAACTTTACGCTTTTCTGACACTTAAAGTGGAATACGACCCTAGGTTCCACTGTAAATATTATTCATCTTGATGAGTACTATTATCACCCCTCTTATTTTATCACAACAGTATATACACCCTGTATAAGGACTTTGACTGCGAAATTAAACATAGTCTTAGCTTAACATTCAGCCTAAAATCGTGCGTGCCTTTCCAAAAAACGTATGCTAGACAGAAAGGAAATTCCACGTTTTGAATAAAAACCACAAATTACTTAATCAATGTTCCCATAACTGAAGAAATTCTACGCATTTTAAAGTCACTCGGCGTGCTTCGTAGTTAATAATTCATTTATGAAGCGCAGAGAGTTGAAGTACTTCGCATGGCATCTGGACATGAAATGTCAAAGTTCGAACAAGTCTGTTTAATATCTAATTCTTCATTGGAGCAGTGGAAAGATAAAGCAGCTCAATGAGTTTTTCCTTTCGTCATTCACTAAGTATATAGATGAAGAAAAGTTTATGAAATGATTGAAAATAAATAATTGAAAACAAGTAGCCTGGATAACTCAAGATCCAGTAACAAAAAATTACACATATTATTTTGTATCTATGTCAGTGTTTCTCAACCACAGGGACGGAGCCCAGTACCGGACCCTCACATCCATTATACCGGGCCTCGAGAGATTATCTTGGAATTTGTAGCTTTAGTTTCATAAACATTTTTATGAATGAATATTTCATAGTGGAAATAATCTAAGGAGATTATTTCCACTATGAAATATTCATAGAAGTACCGGACCCTCGCATCCATTATACCGGGCCTCGAGAGATTATCTTGGAATTTGTAGCTTTAGTTTTATAAACATTTTTATGAATGAATATTTCATAGTGGAAATAATCTAAGGAGATTATTTCCACTATGAAATATTCATAGAAGTACCGGACCCTCACATCCATTATACCGGGCCTCGAGAGATTATCTTGGAATTTGTAGCTTTAGTTTTATAAACATTTTTATGAATGAATATTTCATAGTGGAAATAATCTAAGGAGATTATTTCCACTATGAAATATTCATAGAAGTACCGGACCCTCACATCCATTATACCGGGCCTCGAGAGATTATCTTGGAATTTGTAGTTTTAGTTTTATAAACATTTTTATGAATGAATATTTCATAGTGGAAATAATCTAAGGAGATTATTTCCACTATGAAATATTCATAGAAGTACCGGACCCTCACATCCATTATACCGGGCCTCGAGAGATTATCTTGGAATTTGTAGTTTTAGTTTTATAAACATTTTTATGAATGAATATTTCATAGTGGAAATAATCTAAGGAGATTATTTCCACTATGAAATATTCATAGAAGTACCGGACCCTCACATCCATTATACCGGGCCTCGAGAGATTATCTTGGAATTTGTAGTTTTAGTTTTATAAACATTTTTATGAATGAATATTTCATAGTGGAAATAATCTAAGGAGATTATTTCCACTATGAAATATTCATAGAAGTACCGGACCCTCACATCCATTATACCGGGCCTCGAGAGATTATCTTGGAATTTGTAGTTTTAGTTTTATAAACATTTTTATGAATGAATATTTCATAGTGGAAATAATCTAAGGAGATTATTTCCACTATGAAATTTTCATAGAAGTACCGGACCCTCACATCCATTATACCGGGCCTCGAGAGATTATCTTGGAATTTGTAGTTTTAGTTTTATAAACATTTTTATGAATGAATATTTCATAGTGGAAATAATCTAAGGAGATTATTTCCACTATGAAATATTCATAGAAGTACCGGACCCTCACATCCATTATACCGGGTCTCGAGAGATTATCTTAGAATTTGTCGTTTTAGTTTTATAAACATTTTTATGAATGAATATTTCATAGTGGAAATAATCTAAGGAGATTATTATTCATGAATGCGTCAAAAATCTCAGAACCAGAAAGCCTAAATAAATATATGTAGCAAATGACGGTGACCAGGCAGCTTTTAAATTTTAATATGAATAAGAAACTGCTCCTCTGACGTGATGAATGACAGTGGATAAAAATTTTTCTCTCTCAACAGGTTTTTTTTCAAAGAAATAAAGGGAATATATATTGAGAATATACAATAAATTGGGTATACAGGGTGTCCCAAAAAGATTACACGCGCTTTAATTCTTTACGTGCTGGAGATAAGCGGGCAACGTAAATTGCAAAAATGTTGAAATAAGGTAGGAAATAAGACTACGTTAATAAAATAGTCCTCCCATTCATTTTCAAAAAGTTACACTTTTTAAATTTTTGTATAATCCCCTTAGACAAATTTGGTCAATCAGAAAATTTTTATATTTAATGCAACAAGCTCATTAAAAATAATAAATATCAATCATACATAAGGCATTGATTATGAAACACTTTCCAACTTCAATGCAACGTTATATAACATCTCTAAAATGCGATACATTCCTCGATAATATTTTTTAAATTATCGCAACACTACATTAATTTATTATATTTGAAAACTTAAAACTACATCGAAAAAAATGAACTTCATTCAAATGACGGCATTGAAATATAAATTGCCTGGTTTAAACATATCTAAAATACGATACATTCCTCGGTAATAATTTTTAAATTATCATAACAATACAATAATATATTTGAAAACTTCATTGGAAACAAATAAACGTTATTCAAATGACGTCATCGAAATATAAATCACCTCTATATAAAAGTAGCATTTCATTCATAAACATTTCTCCAATCCTTTCATTCATCGCAATACTATAATAATTTATTTTATTTAAAAACTTAAAACCATGGAGGTCCAAGTAATTTAACTGTATGCTTAAAACTTCATCGAAAAAATCGTCTGGTTCTCTGTGTAAAATCGATGAATGTTTTATCCATATCAGCTATATTGCAGACTCCATGAGCTAAATAATTTTGCGGTAAAGAAATGCAGCAATTCTTATACAACTCATTCAACATATTTTGGCATTTACATTTCCCATAAGTGAAAATTCGGCTTCGTTGTAAAAATAATCAAAGTTTGATAATCATTTAAACTGAAATACATTGTAATTGCGTTATTTCAATATGTAGATGCGCAGAATTTAACCAAAAGTAAAGCGGTTTTAGGACGGATACAACACTCAATATGCATTAAAAAGAACTTTAAAAATCACGATTTTGAAACAAGATGAATGCCATATTTTATTTTGAAATAGGTCACATGATCTCTTCATATAATGGTCACGTGATCTCTTCATATAATGGTCACGTGATCTCTTCATATAACGGTCACGTGATCTCTCCATATAATGGTCACGTGATCTCTCCATATAATGGTCACGTGATCTCTTCATATAAAGGGTGTAATTATTATTTTAATTTTTATTTAAGAACTACTGAATATATTCTGCTGAAATTTTTTTTTCTATATTTTATGGGATAATTTGAATATTTCCTAAAACTTTTGAAGCAATTTGTGAATTCTAAATTCTCTTAAAAAATGTTTGAAAAATTAGGTCCCATAGGGTTCAATGCATTTCATTTTTCAACCCAGATTCAATCCAAAACTAATTGGGTGATATTATTTATTTTTATTCCCATAGGTCCCACAGACCGTCAGAACAACATACTGAAGTTTCATTTTGATAAAGTCATTTTTACAGCAGTTATCGTGCTAAGGGACAGACAGACAGACAGAATGAACAAAGTCATAAACACTTTTCAACTATGTTGTAAAGTGTTTACAATGTCATAAACACTTTTCAGCTATGTTGTAAAGAGTTAAAAAACCGCATATCTGTGTTGAGCGAGTTATATTTAATTGAAAATTGAATATTGTGAATGGGGACCATATATCAGATTAGAAATGTGTATTTGGACATATCACAAAAAAATAAAACTGGATGATAATACATAGGATACCCAACCGCGTAGTGAGTACCACTGCTTTATATGATCGATGTCTGTGTAATGCTTTATTTAGATGCATTTGTGATAGAAAATGTTGATACATGTTAACGTATTTTTAATCTAAACAATTTCCATCGTCAATTTGTTTCTGGTCCCTATTTTCACTGATGAAACATCCTTTCACATGATACGGAAAAGTGGCATAGGTCTCTATCTAAGTCCTCTATCATAATTCAGTTGATTTTAAAGATACAGATATGCGGGTTTTTTTAATGATCTTGTTGCATTAAAAATAAAAAAGTGTAGTTTTTTAAAATGAATGGGAAGACTATTTCATTAACGTAGTCCTTTCCTACCTTACTTTCAACATGTTTGCAATTTACATTGTCCACTTATCTCCAGCAGGTAAAAAATGAAAGCACGTTTCAATATTTTTCGGACACCCTGTATATTGGGAATATATACCCAATTCTTTAAATTGGGTATATAAATAAGATGATTAATTATTTTAAATTGGCCTCATTTCGCAGTTTTAATTCAAGTTCTGTTTTCACTTGACGACTGGACGTTTTTTCAAAGTAGACGTGGTGAAAATGCGAAAATACTTAAATAGCTCGAGAACGGTTAACCCTAGAGTTGGGGGGTCGTCTTGAAAAATTACATGAAAAACAGGCATTTAATTGATATTTTTGAACATATGTAGATTTCTACGATTTTTGCGGACCATTTCGCAAATAAAATTCTTTTTTCCCGAATCGTACCAAAATTTAACTGACAGCGAGGTAAGCCATAAGTGACTATCGAATTTTGCTAAATTTGGTCAATCATTTTTTTAGCTCGTGTGGATGCATGCAATATTTTCTGGCCCATTTGCAAGAAAAGGCAGATTCTATTGTTCCAAATCAATCGTATTCTAATCAACGCGAGGGTCACCCACGAGTGACTTACATATCCCATTTTGGGACATTTTGTTTGTTAGGTTTCAGCTAGGGTGAGCAATACGGACATCCAGACGTCACGCTAAAAATATTTTTTCGATTACTCGAATTGCGATTTTCTACACGATTCCAATACTTTATAAATTACCATATATTGTAGGAAAAGTATTAAGTCTGTAAATTATCGTATGATATATTATACTATATGATTTTAAAATTTGATGTGCAAGACTGTTTGATCTTTATATAATAATTAAACTCGCTATGTGATAATTTTGCAAAACTTTGAGTGAGGGCAAACAAATTCAGTCTTACTATATACTTACAAAAACAGCCTATAGGAGCTTTCCAAAATTTGGAATAGATCTTCTATTAAAGATAACATCATAAATACAGATAAGTGATCCATGATGATGTTATCTGCAGTGGGACAATGCTCCGCATGTAAATTCTTCAGCAAGTGATTAAAATTTAAAATTCTTAGAAGTATATTCTGATAACTGGTCCGTTAAGTCAATAAATTAGGTTCATCAAATCAAATACTATACGCTATACTTATCTTTATGCCGCTATCTACGTATTTCTCCATTGAACACATTATTAAATATATGATGTGGGTAGCACATGACTTTCCCTACATAATGCGAGTACTTTACTTCTTTTAATGTGAAATAATAATGGACAAGAGGTATATTAAAATTAAAAAAACATGTTTTTATTTTAAAATACACTTAAAAGTAGAAAATATATTTTGCTTCAGTACCCAAAAAATTATCATGCACACATGACTAAAAATAAAATCGCGGCGATTTTCATTCGTTTTACCTTCAACAAAAATCTTAACTTATGGATCATGATTGGCTTCCAATAATCTTAAAAGTTCTGAAATTTACTATAAATAAATTCTGGGTCGCAGTAATGAATATGCAATGGTGAGTTTCCAAAAGTATACACAGCTGTACTTGAGACATAAAGATAAAATATTCAGCAGAATATTCGAAACAATGTGTAAGCACAGCTCGGAAATTTGGCAAACAGGTTTATTGCTGCACATATTATAACATTATATTCCCACTAATCATTTCCTATTTTACACAACATTGCAGAAATTGATTCCCCTTTTACAAAATCATTTATAAAATATTTTTTCGATAACAGAAAAATTACTGCAATAAAAATTAATTAAAATAAGCTCCCACGCTGTTACAGTTGGTCATGTGTATGAAAAATACACTTTACACCTAATTGGGTACTGAAAAAAAATTCATTTCGCTACTTTTTAATGCATTTTGAAATAAGAGTGTTCATTAAAAAGTTTCTTAATATATTTTTACTCCTTCAGAGTTCTGAATTATTTTATAAAAGTTCAGAATTATTTTTATAAGAGTTCAGAATTATTTTTGGATTCACAGCAATTTCGTTGGCATAAAGAGGAATCGAGAGTCATACCCCCCTTGCAATAAAAAAAATCTGATGTGGGCAACACATGACTTTCCTTATATAATGCAATGAATTTACTACTTTTACAGTTAAAAAAATGCTATTCTTATAGTAGATACTTATATTCTTTCCAAGATATTGAATTTTCTTTAATTAGTCGTCATTTTCATTGATTTAGCGTCATTTTTATTAATTTGGCAACAAATAAAAATTTCGCCAAGTTGGCGACATTCCGCCAAATTCGTCGCCAAAATCTCGTCAAGCGTTATGGGCGGAGAAATAAGTTATTCTTACAGCAGATAAATAACTATTGACGTTCAAATACAAAAGTATTACTCAAAGTATCTTTTTCCATGAATGGAACGAGCTAGATGCACGAGAATGATGTCACCCAATTTATCGCATGGTATTACATACGAAAAGTGAACACGTTTCTCAATAGAAAATATTTTTCTTTTATTTTATATAACTTTTTGATAATTTTTTTGAAAAATGTGCAATATCTCAAGAACGGTTCATGTCAACGTTCTATAATTTATGTCAATCGTTTTCTAATGAAAAATTACATAAGAAATGTCTATTTGCGTAACTTTATTAGCGTTTTGATTTTTTGACGATTTTTTCAAAATTTCACTCGAAAATTTAGGGGGGTTCTGAACATTCGATTGCGTATAAAAACAATAGGCTTCCAGTGTTTACGGATTGTGATTTTTGTACCAAATTTCGTTGGAATTGGTCCATTCGTTCGTGAGATATCGTCTCCACAGACTCACTGACACACACATACACACACACACACACACACACACAGACATCACGTCAAAAATGCTTGATTCGTGATCAGGGATGCTTGAAACGTGCTCTCCCGTCGAAAACTCGAATTCGAATTTTCGACCCCGTCACAATACTTTCCTTATACATTATGTATATAAGGAAAGTAATCAAATTAGTTCCCCAAATAATGAACAATTCTGTCCGATAACAGAAATATCCCTACCTCTGTAACTGCTCTGTCTCATTTATCTTGACTGCGGAAATCCCTTTTTGTCTTCGAAAGCAGTCAATATGTTCAATCAACTGTTTAAGATGTTACTAAAGAAGCATTTTATTTTCAGATCTCATGAAAACACGTTCGAGCATAAATAAGTATAGAATTTAGAAATCGAATCGCGTGTACAAACATGATGTTACTCTGCCATATGCATTCAAATGCACACAAAGCATTAATATGTATAAAGATTATATATTTCATATTTTCTGGACATAGGAACTCATTTTCTACTTTATTCGATTTCGAATTCTCTATGGGGGGAACTGGCATGAAAGAAATCTTTTTCGAATATCCTCCATAAACAGCAACAAAGAAATCACTAAGTTTCTCTGGCTTTAGAAAGAGAAGAAGCGGAAAAAATATGATTGCATTACCGAAATAGAAAAAAATTGAGGGAATAGAATATTTTTTAACGGGGAAGCAACGAATATTGTACTTCATGACAAATTGGGTGGAATGAAACAAAAATAAAATAAAAGCATGAAAAAATGTTGATATTTTTTTTCCATCCAGGCGAAATATGCAAAGGAATGTATAAATTTTTAAATTTTGCTTTCTACGTACATAGTTGAAAGTATTATTTCACCATAATTTTTACTTCCCCATACATGGTATTGAGAAAGTATTGTTTTCCCGAAAATTTTCGATTTCGAGATTTTGATACCAGCATATATTTTAAGACCTTCTGAATACGTTTTGACTTATTTTTAAAGTGATGTCCATCTGTCTGCGGTCGATTTCTTGTGCACACAATAGCAGCCACAAATATTAATGGATTTTCACGAAACTTTATCCGCCTTTGTTTTCAAAAAATCTAGTACTAGATGGAATTTTTTTAAATTCGAGTGAAAACTTTGAATTTTATTCTAAATTTCATATTTTTTTTTACATTCCTTATATACATAATGTATAAGGAAAGTATTGTGACGGGGTCGAAAATTTGAATTCGGGTTTTCAGCGGGAGAACACGAACGAATGGAGCGATTCGAATGCAATTTGGTACAAAAATCACAATCCGTAAATACTGGAAGCCCATTGTTTTTAAACAAAATTGAATGTTCAGAACACACCTAAATTTTCGAGTGCAATTTTAAAAAAATCATCAAAAAATCAAAACCTTTAATAAAGTTGCGCAAATAGGCATTTCTTATGTAATTTTTCCTTAGAAAACGATTGACATAAACTTTAGAACGCTAGCATGAACCGTTATCGAGATATTGCACATTTTTCAAATAAATTTATCAAAAAATCCCATACATTAAAAAAAATATTAACTGTTGAAAAACATGTTCGCTTTTCATATGTAATATCATGCGATAAATGGGTAACATCATTCTCGTGGATCTAGGTCATTCCATTCCTGAGAAAAGATACTTTGAGTAATACTTTTGTATTTGAACGCCAATAGTCATTTATCTGTTATAAGAATAACTTATTTCTCCGTCCATAACACTTGGCGAGATTTTGGCGACGAATTTAGCGGAAAGTCGCGAACTTGGTGACTTTTTGAAATGTTGCCAAATTAACGAAAATCTCGCATTTAGATAAAAATGCGCTAAATCCATGAAAATGACGACTAGTTGTCGAAAATTCAATATCTTGGAAAGAATATAAGTATCTACTATAAGAGTAACCTTTCACTGTAAAAGTTGTACATTCATTGCATTATATAAGGAAAGTCATGTGTTGCCCACATCAGATTTTTTTGTTTGTGATATCGTTAATCTCCCCCCTTTAGGGTGCTTCTTACCCCCCTCGGAGTATATTGTTACGTATGATATCAATTGGTTTTTTTTTTTCAATCCCTTAAAAGTGAATAGTAACACGCTATGGTTGTAATCATTTGGAACCACGATACCGATTTTTAAAATTTTTCCTGTAAAATTTGAAAAAAAAAATGAATTATAGTATGAGAAAGTCGAGATGAGCCACTCTTCAGTTAATTACATTCCAGATTTTGACGAAGTATGTTTAAGAACAGGACATATTTTGATATTTTTTTAGAAACAGTCATTCTGGAATTTACTTCAAATATAGAAGTAAAAACCTGTTGTGGGCAGAACATGACTTTCCCTGCAGATTTATATGCACGCTCTCTTTATTTTTATTAAATTTAATTCACTATTAATTCAATTTTCGTTCTTAGTTGGTAACTGGACTCATTTTTAAAGGTGGCGTAGATAAAAAACGAAATAACGAAAATATCTCGAGAACCGCCAGTCCTAGTGTAATGGGGTTGATCTTATTCTTTTCTTCGTTAAAAATTACGTATAAAACAAGCATTTAAAGGATATATTTCAGCATACGTGGTTTTTTATTTTATATTTTGTCGATTTTTGCGGGTTATTTTGCAAAAAAAATGCAGGTTATTTTTTCCCAATCGTACCAAAACCTAATCAGCACCAGGGTGACCTACAAGCGACTAATCTACCAAATTTCGTGAAATTCGGTCCATTAGACTTTTAGCTAGAGTGGATACAAGCTTTTGTGGGTCATTTCACAAAAAAAGGCGGGTTCTTTTATCCTGAATCGTACCCAAAACTAATCAGCTCTAGATTCTCGCTCACAAGTGACTTACCTACCAAATTTTATAAAATTCGGTCGATTAGTTTTTTAGTTAGAGTGGATACAAAATCTGCACAGACAGCCAGACACACAGACACACAGACAGACACTCAGACAGACACACAGACACACACACAAACGTCACGCTAAAAATAGTTTTTCGTATTCTAGAGGTCTCGAAACGTGTAGATCCGTCGAAAACTCGAGTTACGATTTTCGACATGATTCCAATACTTTCCCTGTACATTACCATGTATTGCAGGGAAAGTAAAAATTAACGTCTCTAGTTCTTTATAATTAAAATATTTTTTTTATTTAGCAGGTGAAGTGTGTGTCAAAGCATGCTCCGGACGGATCACATTACTCCTAAAACCCACTCAATTATTATCCGAACAGAATGGAAGGGGAAACCACAAGGACCGTATCCTACTTCTTTGGTCTTCTAGGCATAGAGTGTGGCATTCTCATAGAACCTTCCTTCTTTAAAGTGGTATGTATTAACTGAATTTTCATCTAAAAAATTGCATTTTTGTGTGTTTAAAACGTCCTCGATACTTACATTGCTGTATTAAAAAAAAATCTGATGTGGGCAACACATGGCTTTCCCTGCAGACTTATATTCACGTTCTCTTTATTTTAATTAAAATTAATTCACTTTTGATTCAATTTTCGTTCTCATTTAATAACTGGACTTATTTTCAAAGGTGGTTTAATTAAAATACAAAAAACCTAAAATATTTTGAGAACGGTTAGTCCTGGTGTAATGGGGTTGATCTTATTCTTTTCTGCGTTAAAAATTACGTATTAAACAAGCATTTAATAGATATATTTGAGCAAACGTAGTTTTTTATTTTAGATTTGGTAATTTTTGCTGGACATTTTTCAAAAAAAATCTGATGTGGGCAACACATGACTTTCCTTATACAATGAAATGAATTTACTACTTTCACAGTAAAATAAATAGATTTTTCTTCTAGTAGATACTAATATACTTTCCAAGATATTGAATTTTCGAAAATTAGTCGTCATTTTCATTGATTTATCGTCATTTTTATCCATTTGGCGAGATTTTCGTTAATTTGGCAACATTTCAAAAAGTCGCCAAGTTGGCGACATTCCGCCAATTTCGTCGCCAAAATCTCGCCAAGCGTTATGGACGAAGAAATAAGTTATTCTTACAGCAGATAAATTGGCGTTCAAATGCAAAAGTATTACTCAAAGTATCTTTTTTCATGAATGGAACGAGCTAGATCCACGAGAATGATGTCACCCAATTTATCGCATGATATTATATATGAAAAGTGAACATGTTTCTCAATAGGAAAGATTTTTTTTTCTATTTTATATGACTTTTTGATAATTTTTTTGAAAAATGTGCAATATCTCGAGAACGGTTCATGTTAGCGTTCTAAAATTTATGTCAATCGTTTTCTAATGAAAAATTACATAAAAAATGTCTATTTACGTAACTTTCGTATTGGTTTTTATTTTTTGATGATTTTTTCAAAATTTCATTCGAAAATTTAGGGGGGTTCTGAACATTCGATTGCGTATAAAAACAATAAGCTTCCAGTGTTTACAGATTGTGATTTTTGTACCAAATTTGGTTCGAATCGGTCCATTCGTTCGTCAGTTATCGTCTCCACAGACCCACTGACACACACACACACACACACACACACAGACATCACTTCAAAAATGTTTGATTCGTGATCAGGGATGCTTGAAACGTGCTCTCCCGTCGAAAACTCGAATTCGAATTTTCGACCGCGTCACAACACTTTCCTTATACGTTATGTATATAAAGAAAGTAAAAGGCAGGTTACTTTTTTCGAATCGCACCAAAATCTATTCAGCACCAGGGTGTCCCACACGTGACTTATCCACCGAATTTTGTGAAATCCAGTTCATTAGTTTTTCAGCAAGAGTGGCAAGTTTTTGCGGGCTATTTTGCAAAAGGAGGCGGGTTCTTTTATCCCAAATCGTACCCAAAACTAATCAGCACCAGATTCGCCCACAACTGACTTACCTACCAAATTTTATGGAATTCGGTCCATTAGTTTTTTAGTTAGAGTGGATACAAAATCTGCACAGACAGACACGCAGACACACACACAGACGTTACGCTAAAAATAGTTTTTTCGTTTTCTAGAGGTCTCGAAACGTGTAGATCAGTCGAAAACTCGAGTTGCAATTTTCGGCATGATTCCAATACTTTCCCTATACATTTCTATGTATTGTAGGGAAAGTAATAACTAGCAATCCAACGTTTATAAATTAATAGTATCTCCTTTATTACACACTGCTCCAAAAGAAAAAAAATCTGAACCAATTCGTTTATTAATTATAAATTTTTTAAGCAAGAAAACCGTTAAAATTTTCGATGACCCGTAATTTCGTCCAAGCGATCTCAACTTTCCCTTCAAGGGTTGCGCATGCACTTAAAGCCACTGAAGCCTCCTTTAATTTCTTAGAAGAGATAGCATTTTCTTTTTAAGCTCTTATTTTCTTTTTTTTCGGGTTCGGACGGGGTGCTTATTTAGGACCCGGATAACGCCGGATATTTGTTCTAGTACTTAATATTCGAAAGTTTAAGTTACAATTTTCATTTCTGAGGACATGTCTAAGCCAAATATAGCTTAGAATTTGGAAAATTTTTCATAGAAGAAACAAGTTGAAACGAGCATGAAATAGTCTCAAAAGATGTATTCATATTGATATTTATTTACTTGCAGATTCCAAATACATAAATATTCCTTATCTACTAAAAGTTGTTTGTAGCAGGTAATCTGTTATTAAATTATTTAAAATCATTTTAATGAACTGAACTGTATTTCACCTACCAAAACATTGAGCACCAAACCGAGTTTATTAAGATCTTTCGACTCAATTGAAGATGCTCGTTTCTCCCATAAAAGCTATCGTATCCTCTTGGTAAATTCGAAAAGGGAAAAAAAATAAGAGTAGAAATAAAAATCTGATGTGAGCAGCACATGACTTTCTCTGCAGACACTGATTCCTATTTCCCTTATTTCTTTAATAATTAATTAGATTGAGTTTAATTGCACCAAATAACACTAACTTTGCATTTTTAATTCAATTTTTGTTTTTGTTTGGTAATTGGGCATTTTTTCGATAGCGGTGTAACAAAAATGCAAGAAATTTCAAATATCTTGAGACCGGTTAGTCCTAAAGTATAATGGAGTGTGTTATATTCTTTTCTAGCCAAAAATTGCGTATAAAACAAGAATTTAATTGATACATTTTAGAATACGTAGTCTTTTTTTTTTTTAGATTTTGGCGATTTTTGCAGGCCATTTCGTAAAAGGTTGTTCTTTTCCGAATCGTATCAAAATCTAATCAGCACCAGAGTGTCCCACAAGTAACTTATCTACCAAATTTTATGAAATTTGGTCAATTAGTATTTTAGCTAGGGGGGATACATGAAATTTTGAGGGCCATTTCGTAAAAAAAGGCAGATTGTTCTTTTCCGAATCGTACCAAAATCTAATCAGCACCAAAGCATCCTACAAGTAACTTATCTACCAAATTTTGTGAAATTTGGTCAATTAGTATTTTAGCTAGGGTGGATACATGAAATTTTGAGGGCCATTTCGTAAAAAAAGGCAGATTGTTCTTTTCCAAATCGTACCAAAATCTAATCAGCACCAGAGTATCCTACAAGTAACTTATCTACCAAATTTTGTAAAATTTGGTCAATTAGTATTTTAGCTAAAGTGGATACATGACATTTTTAAGGACCATTTTGCAAAAAAAGGCGGGTTCTGTTTTTACGAATACTACCAAAAACTAATCAGCACCAGGGTCTCACTTACATACCAAATTTATTACCAGTGACTTACATACATAAATAAATTACCAGTGACTTACATACCAAATTTATGAAATTCGGTCCATTAGTTTTTTGTTAGAGTGGATGCATACACTGCACAGACAGACACGCAGACACATAGACTCACAAACACACACACACAGACGTCGCGTTAAAAATAGTTTTTTCGTATTCTAGAGGTCTCGAAACATGTGTAGATCCGTCGAAAACTCGAGTTGCGATTTTTGGTGTGATTCCAATACTTTCCCTATACATTACCATGTATTGCAGCGAAAGTAAAAATTAATTATATATATATATTTTTTTAACTTACGTTAACCAATTTATTTTAGCCTGACAAAATCATCTCTAGATGAAATTTTGGAAAACCAATCTGGTGGCTTTTGTCTCTGTTACATGCAAACAGGCAGACACAAAGAAAAACCAATTACGATAGGTGTGTTTTCCATATTCACAGTCTGCGAAAAAAAAAATAAAACTGCGGCAACACTTTTAATTTAAATAAAATATTGTGAAAATCGCAGTCGTATATTTTATTCAATGTTTTAAATCATGCAAAATCATTTATTATTTTTTATGTGTTTAACCTTGCACAAATTTTATCTGTTTGGTCAGTTAGTTTCTGGCAGTCCAGTAGCATGGAGTAAAACGTCTGCCGGGGCTCAGGCCAGATTTCGCAACTAGAAATTCGGACCGTATACTGGAAAGGCCAGATCACACAGTACAAGCTATATGTTTTGAAAAATTATAATGATAACCTATATATACTAATTGCCAAGTGTCCGTCTGTCTATCTGTCTGTCCGTCTGTCTGTCTGTCTGTCCATCCGTCCGTCTGTCCGTCTGTCGCGCTTTTTTTAGGCACTTCCCGAATAGATAGAGACTTGCAATTTTGTACACGGCTCGGTCGTTCCATAAAACCCCCGGGAAAAATCGAATTTTTCGGAAACGTTCTCTAGAGGGAGTGTTCCACACGAAAACGTTCGAAATGTGAAATGATATGAAAACATCCTTTGCGATAAGATAGAGACTTTAAATTTGGTGTACAAGTAAATCGTTCGAAAGGAAGATGTGTGCAATTTCAGAAGTGTGCAATTTCAGATTTTCAATATTTTCTTAAGAGGATGCCGCATACCAAAATGTTCGATTTACTGAATAAATGAGAAATGGCTCCTTTAAAATTTGATAGAGGCTTGAAATTTGGTATAAGGGCTAATCATTTGACGAAAAGACCCAAAACGAATATAATTTTTTTAAAATGTTCGTTTATGGGAGTGCTCCAGAGAAAAACGTTCGAAAGGTGAATTGATAAAAAAAGCATGCTTCGAGATGAAATAGAGATATCAAATTTGGTGTAAGGGTAGATAGCTTAGGAAGAAAGTGTACAATTTCAGTTTACTAATATTTCTGCTTTAGGGGGTGCCGCACATCAAAATGTTCGATTTTCGGAATAAAGTAGAAACGCCCCTTTTAAAACGTGATAAAGGCTTCATATTTGGTATATGGGCGAATCATCTGATAAAAAACACAAGAGGAATAGAGTTTTTCGAAAATGTATATTTAAGGGAGTGGGTACTCCACACAAAAACATTCGAAAGGTGAAATGATAGAAAAAGAATGCTTTGCAATGAGATAGAGACTTCAAATTTGGTGTACGGGTAAAAAGTTGGAAAGGAACGAAGTGTGTAATTTCAGTTTTCCAACATTTGCTATTGTAGGGGTGCCGCTCAATAAAATATTCGATTTGCCGAACAATTGAAAAACGCCTCCTTTACAATTTGATAGAGGTTTGAAATTTAGTGTATGGATTAACCATTTGATAAAAAAACCAAAGATGAATACGGTTTGGCAAAAATGTTCATTAAGGGAGTGCTACACAAAAAAACGTTCGAAAGGGGAAGTGATAGAAAAAACATGCTTCACGATAAGATGAAGGCTTTAAATTTGGTCTACGGGTAAATATTTGAAAGGAAGAAGGTGTGAAATTTCAGATTTCCAATATTTGCTACTTTAAGGGGTGCCGCACGCTTATATGTTCGATTTTTAGAATAAATGAGGCACGCTTCCTTTTAAATGTAATAGAGACTTGATATTTGGTATATGGACCAATCATCTGATAAAATAACCCGAGATAAAATAACAGAGTTTTTCACAAATGGGATTCCATTTCATTTATGGGTGTGCTTCACAGAAAAACGTTCAAAAGGAGAAATGATAAAATAGCAATGTTTCGGGATGAGATAGACTTAAATGTGGCGTACGGGTAGATCGTTCGAAAGGAAGAAATGCGCAAATTAAATTTCCCAATATTTTCTTCTTCAGGGGGCTCTGCACTCCAAAATATTCGATTTTACGAATAAATGTGAAACGCGAATTATTCAAAAATTTACATTATTTGGGGATTGCTTATTGTAAGACCGTAGATTTTCAACGGGTATTCGGCTAGTAAATACTAATTGCCAAGTGTCCGTCTGTCCGTCTGTCACGCTCTTTTAGGCACTTCCCAAATAGATAGAGATTTGCAATTTGATACACGGCTCGGACGTTCGATAAAACCCACTGGAAAAATCGCATTTCTCGAAAACGTTCTATACAGAGGGTGCTCTACACCAAAACGTTCGAAAAGTGAAATGATAGGAAAGCATGCTTTGCGATAAGATAGAGACTTCAGATTCGGTGTATAGGTAAACCGTTCGGAAGGAAGAAAGTGTGAAATTTCAGATTTGCAATATTTCCTATTTAAGGGGGTGCCGCACACGAAAATGCTCGATGTTCCGAACAAATGAGAAACGGCTCCCTTAAAATTTGATAGAAGCTTAAAATTTGATATATGGACTAATCATTTGATGAAAACACCTAAGACGAATATAGTTTTTTTAAAATGTTCGTTTAAAGGGGGTGCTCCAAAGTAAAACTTTCGAAAGGTGAATTGATAAAAAAACATGCTTCGGAATGAGATAGAGATTTCAAATTTGGTGTACAGTTAAATAGTTTGGAAAAAAGAAGGTGTATAACTTAAGTTTTCCAATATTTTCTTCTTAAGGGGGTGCGGCACACAAAAATGTTCAATTTTCGAAATAAAGGAAAAACACCCCTTTTAAAACGTGAGAAGCTTGATATTTGGTATATGGGCGAATCATTTGATGAAAAGACCCAAAACAAAAGAGTTTTTCAAAAATATTCGTTTTAGAGGGTGCTACAGAGAAAAACGTTCGAAGTATGAAATGATAAAAACCATGCTTTGGGATGAGCTAGAGATTTCAGATTTGGTGTACGGGTAGATAATTTGGAAAGAAGAAAGTGTACAATTTCAGTTTTTCAATATTCTCTACTTTAGAGGGTGCCGCACAGCAAAATGTTCGATTTTCGGAAAAAAGGAAAAACGCCCCTTTTAAAACGTGATAGAGGCTTGATATTTCATATATGCGCGAATCATATGATAGAAAACCTAAGAATAATGCAGATTTTCAAAAATGCTCATTTAAGGGGATGGGTACTCCACACAAAAACATTCGAAAGGTGAAATGATAGAAAAAACATGCTTCTCGATGAGATAGAGACTTCAAATTTGGTGTATGGGTAGATAGCTGCATTGGAAAAAGTGTGTAATATCAGTGTTTCACCATTTGATATAGTAGGGAGCGCCGCACGCTAAAATATTCGATTTGACTAACAAATGAAAAACGCCTCCTGTACAATGTGATAGTGGCTTGAAATTTGGTATATGGACTAATCATTTGATAAATACATTTGATGAATACAGTTTTTCAAAAATGTTCATTTGAGGGGATACTACACAGAAAAACGTTCGAAAGGTGAATATAATAAAAGCATACTTCGATAAAATAAAAGCATACTTCGATGATAATAAAAGCATACTTCGCGATAGGATAAAGACTTCACATGTGGTGTACGGGTAGATAGTTTGAAAGGAAGAAAGTGTGCAATTTCAGATTTCCAATATTTGCTACTTTACGGGGTACCGCATACCAAAATGTTCGATTTTTCGAATAAGTTATACACGCTTTCTTTTAAATATGATAGAGGTTTAATATTTGGTATATGGGCCAATCATCTGATAAAAAACCCAAGACGAATAGAACTTTTCCTAAATGTCCATTTATATCTGTGCTCCACAGAAAGTCGCTCGAATGGGGAAATGATAAAATAGCATGCTTCGGGATGAGATAGAGACTTTGTGTATGGGTAGATAGTTCGAAAGAAAGAAGTGTGCAATTTTAGTTTTCCAATATTTTCTTCTTTAAGGGGTTGGCTCTGCATACCAAAATATTCGATTTGCCGATTAAATGTGAAGCCCGAATTATTCAAAAACTTACATTATTCAGGGGGTTGTTTATTATTGCTAGACCGTTGATTTTCAACTGGTATTCGGCTAGTAATCATTATTGTTTATATAGCTTTGCTTTTAATACAGCGAAAGAAATAACTTTCTTGAATAATTCTGAGCACATAGTTAGCGAACATTTTTATTTTTGATATATCTAAAAGAAAACCAACGGTTTGGACCGAGATGCAGAAAATTTTCAGGTCGGGTTGGGCTCAACCCAGGTTCAGACTCAGACTTGAACCCAGTAGATTTAATAAATTTTGGCCCGTGCCCCATGCGGGCAGGATAATGAGACAAAAAGATGCACTGCATAGGAGTATGAGTCGCATAAACGATTTATAAAAAGAAAAATCATTAAGGATAGTAAGGGATTGCGTGTTGACTGTATAGAGGCCTGAAAATTTTGCCCTTGACAAGACGTTCCAAAATCTAGAATGCAGCTCCATAATAAAAAACGTTCTCATTGAAAAAAGATGGTGGTAGTAGCATCAATATGACGTACCTTGACAGTTGGTTGCCAGTCATATAAAATAGAGGGTGCATATAATATTCCAGTCATATGAAATGGGAGAATCTGATGAAACCAATTATTATTATTAATTGCATTTTACAAAAGCAAATTTTATAAGAGACATTTTTGAACAAAATAAATCCATAAAGTTTCGTCCTGTCAGTTAATACACAATTTTCACAAAATCTCATTACTCTTAAAATGATGAAACTCTTGAGTATATATATTTTCTCCACGAAAAATTGAGGCGACAGAGGATCAAATAATCACGTACTCGATATAACTTTAACCGTAACTATAGAAACTGATGACGTCACCATCAGCATTGATATTCCGAGGGAAATCATTTTAAAACCTTAATGGTGCCTGTCATTTTGTTTTCTTAGATAATCAGTATCGTCTTTCATATTAATTTCACACCAGTGTTTGATATAACAATATCATAACAGGATTAAGGTTGATATATTCCTATATCCTTTTGTACTAGAATTATTTGAAAACATATTTCTTCATGCAATATTACCCTTCATCATATTTCAAATGTTCTTCGCATTTTTTTATTTTTATTTTTTTTATTTTTAAGAAATGATTCTTTAGATCAGGGGTTTTCAAATTTTAGTACACACTCGGAGTTTTTATTCGTTTTTTATTAACAAAAGTATTTCTTTTAAAATACAAAAATCAACATACAAAACAAACCTGTTGATTTCGAGCACAGTTTTCACCAAACATGATTGTTTGAATTTTTTTGTACTTGTCGAAAATTAAGTTATATGATTTTATACAATTTAATACAGTAGCAATTTACTTTTCCACAATGTGTGTTGATATGGGATTATGTATAGTAACTGCGTAAAAATTTAAATAAGAATTTTATAATGCAACGAAATAAATTAACACAAAATTGTAACTAATGCAAAATTGTTACTCAGAACTGTAATACATAATTAATTACTTTCATCGATAGCATTTCATTACTATTTTCTCTACCATTCATTTTACATTTTCCGCCATTCATCATTATAGAGAACATAATAGAAAAGGGATCGAAAATTGGAAATCTTGTTTTCAATAATTTACACATTTTATGCACTCTTGAATATCCAACCTTTTTCTCGCACAGTCTATCTGTGTGTATGTGTGTTTGTGTGTGTGTGCGCGCGCGCAATGTATATATAATCTCTGGCTCAAGATTTATCAGGCAATAATCATGGACATTAATTTCGCAGTTCAGTCGTTTATACGTCACCTTGGTGTAGAGTCTGCATCGGGTCGGGTACCCGCAGATACCTACTGTTTACCCGCTTTCCGAGTAGGGTTCGAATCGGATATTCTTTATTTTTGAAGTTACAGATCGAGTTCCCTTTACTGTCAAGCTGCGATCACATGTCTACCAGCACACATAATTTTGAAGGATAGTGCCTTATTACATTTTTCTTATGACAGTAACAGGATAAATGCGTAAACGATGGTTATAAACAGTAAACAGCAGGAGTTTGTACATGTGCGTTAGATATTTAAAATGAAACGAAGAAAATTTTAAAATTCCATTCCAATTAGGATACCATGTTGACAATTTTTATTACTTTCCTTATATACATAATGTATAAGGAAAGTATTGTGACGGGGTCGAAAATTCGAATTCGAGTTTTCGACGGGAGAGCACGTTTCAAGCATCCCTGATCACGAATCAAACATTTTTGAAGTGATGTCTATGTGTGTGTGTGTGTGTGTGTGTGTGTGTGTGTGTCAGTGAGTCTGTGGAGACGATAACTGACGAACGAATGGACCGATTCGAACCAAATTTGGTACAAAAATCAAAATCCGTAAACACTGGAAGCCTATTGTCTTTACACGTAATCGAATGTTCAGAACCCCCCCTAAATTTTTGAATGAAATTTTGAAAAAATCGTCAAAAAATCAAAACCGCTAATAAAGTTACGCAAACAGACATTTCTTATGTAATTTTTCATTAGAAAACGATTGGCATAAATTTTAGAACGCTAACATGAACCGTTCTCGAGATATTGTATATTTTTCAAAAAAATTATGAAAAAGTCACATAAAAAAAAATTCCTATTGAGAAACATGTTCACTTTTCATATGTAATACCATGCGATAAATTGAGTGACATCATTCTCGTGGATCTAGCTCGTTCCATTCATGAAAAAATATACTTTGAATAATACTTTTGTATTTGAACGCCAATAGTCATTTATCTGCTGTAAGAATAACTTTTTTCTTAGTGCATAACGCTTGGCGAGATTTTGGCGACGAATTTGGCGGAATGTCGCCAACTTGGCGACTTTTTTGAAATGTTGTCAAATTAATGAAAATCTCGCCAAATGAATAAAAATGATGCTAAATCAATGAAAATGACAACTAATTGTCGAAAATTCAATATCTTGGAAAGAATATTAGTATCTACTATAAGAAAAAACTATTTTTTACTGTAAAAGTAGTAAATTCATTCCATTATATAAGGAAAGCCATGTGTTGCCCACATCATATTTTCTTTGTGGTGGGATCAGACGGGGCCTCCGCTCGAGAGAGGGCCGTAGCAGTCAAATTAGTGGCGTCACGAAAAACGATCCACGGTTGGCGAAACGATCCCGTTCGCTCAGTTTGCGAGTTTAAACGGGGCCTCCGCTCCTCCGCTCTCCGAGAGAAAGAAAAAAAAAAGTACGAAAATATTTTTAAAAACTAGCTTTAAACTCGCAAACTGAGCGAACAGGATCGTTTCGCCAACCGTGGATCATTTTTCGTGACGTCACTAATTTGACTGCCACGGCCCTCTCTCGAGCGGAGGCCCCGGATCGGGTCGGGTTGCGGGTCGGCAATTTTCTTTGTTGCTGGTGCGAGTCGGCTCAAACCCAACCGACACATTACTCTGCCTTGGTACTAATTAGATATTGGTACAGAAAGGAGAAACTAAATTTACATATTTCGAACTCAACAGTGAAATTAGGACGATTATTCTTGTTGACTTGAAAATGTATTCTATTCTTTTAATTACTAATTGTGTTATACTTTTTTTGTTCTATCTAAAGTTCATAAAGTTCATTTCGTCCCATCGTTTCAAATATTGTAGTTCAGCAAAATCCTATGTTTCTCGTTTTACTCCATTACTTTGCTTTAATATTTATATAAAACCATGAATTATGATTTTGTCAATAAAATTCGTAATTTCAAACCAGACAGGTGTATTACAGCTCCTTTTGAAGTCGCGTCACTCTTCACTAATGTTTCTGTCGAAGGTGCTTTGTATACCTCAGGAAAACGTTACTGTAATTTCATTCCTTTGAGTTTGAAGTTGATGACCTCATCTCTTTAATTCGTACATATTTGTTTCAGAACAACTTCGTCTTTCAAGATGCTTACTTTAAAATATCCGGCGGTTGGCCCATTGGTAATCCTCTGAATACACACACTTTTGTGCGACATTTGCATGAACTATTTCTAAGTTTCATTGCTTTGTGTTATACAAGTGTCCCTTTCCTGTTTGTTTCGTGAATGATTGTTTGCTCTTCTTGACGGTCAAATGTTGAAGTCGAGTCTGTTCTTCCCATTATAAATCCGATTCATTTTTGTTTTCAGTTTATCTGTGAGTTATAATGTAATGATTATCCTTGTTTCCTGGATGTGCTGGTTGTTTTCAGTGAAAACTGATTCCGAACACTGTTTACCGTAAGCCTGTTGCAGTTAGTTAACCATTCTCATTATAATTATTGTCTTGCCCCCAATTCCAAAGCTTTCAATATTCAATACTTATGTCTACCGCACTATTACAATATGCCCTACATCTGACTTATTAACGTCTGAACTGTAATATTATAAAATTGGCATCTTAGATCATGGATTCTCATAAAAATTATTCAACGTGCTTTTTCAAAATTTTCGAATCCACCAAAGAACAAGGAGTTTGCCTTCCATTCCATCCTAAAACTTATTAAGAATTTTAGCAATTTCATGGCAAGTTTGACCTCAAAATGGTATTTATTCCCTCAATAAATTCTCATCAATAAAATAATATTTTAACTTAAGGACTCTAACTAAATTTTCAATAATTGGTGCATTTATCAAATTCCTTATTGATTGAGTATAAAAATGCTTAATAGTTCTATCGAAAATGAAGTATGCTTGCTACCACATGAAGGCTATTTCATTTCTTATTATATGCATGAATCGTATAATTCTCCCAATTTGCTCATCACGCCTCAAACCAACATTTCAACCCGACAAATATATTCCAGCTAGAATCAACAGTGCCTAAATATTGCCCAGCTGTATTAATTTGCTTCAAAACCCCTAAAATGATATGCTCATCTTCTGCAATATTTAATTCGCAAGGAATTTTCCGACCTAAGACACACAAGGGATTGCGGCGAAAATACCAATTTCCTCCGGAGGCCGTGAATAACACAAAAGTGACTTCAGTGACCACTATCATGGGAGTTCTGAAGTTATTATTAGAAATATTCCCCTAGACAGAATATACTCGAAGGGAAATAAATACCCCAGTTTGTGAAACAGTTATGTGGATTGGGAATACCGCGAAATAGCTCTGTTTGATTCGATATTCACTGTGGTATCTTATTGTGACGTTATTCATGCGGCTCGAAATGGAATTTTATTCAAATAGAACATTGTATTTTACATATTTATTGGCGAAGATTTTCCAAAAATGATTTATGGAATGGATCATAAATAGCGGTTTGAATATGTAAATGCATTTGGATAAATACTACAAAAGTTCAACATTAAAGGCTTGTGGTAAATTATGAAATTGTAGGAAAATTTAGAATTCAAATAACGATTTAGGTAGATTAATGTCCAAATATACATTTTAAGACATATTTATTGAGTCAGATATTGCTATATATTCGACAAATATATTCTAGCTAGAGTCAATAGTGTCTAAATATTGCCCAGCTGTATTAAGTCCCTTCAAAACCCATAAAACGATATGCTCATCTTCTGCAATATTTAATTCGAAAGGAATTTTCCGACTTAAGACACACAAGGGATTGCGGCGAAAATGCCAATTTTCTCCGGAGGCAGTGAATAACACAAAAGTGACTTCAGTGACCACTATCATGGGAGTTCTGAAGTTATTATTAGAAATATTCCCCTAGACAGAATATACTCGAAGGCAAATAAATACCCCAGTTTGGGAAACAGTTATGTGGATTGGGAATACCACGAAATAGCTCTTTGATTCGATATTCACTGAAGTATCTTATTGTGACGTTATTCATGCGGCTCGAAATGGAATTTTATTCAAATAGAATATTGTATTTTACATATTTATTGGCGAAGATTTTCCAAAAACGATTTATGGAATGGATCATAAATAGCGGATTGAATATGTAAATGTATTTGGGTAAATACTATAAAAGTTCAACATTAAAGGCATTGTGGTAAATTGTGAAACTGTGGGAAAATTCATATACTTTTAAAGCGTATATTTTTTTATTCATATATTTTTAAAGCGTATATGAAATTGTGGTAAAATTCATATACTTTTAATATTTATATACTTTTAAAGCGAAATTACATTTGAAAGAAGATCTTAATGGAAGAACTTAAAGTGTATTTTCGTAAACAGCCCCCCTTATAACTAGGTCCCGGAAGATGATGACCTAAAATTTCCCCAAAATTGTCCTTAAAATTATGAAAAAATGTTCTTAAAAAAAGATGAAAAAGTGTCCTTTTAAAGCTGAAAAAATAAAAGAATGTCCTTTTAAATGAAAAATGCCCTTAAAAATAAAAGAACTTCCATAAAACTTAAAAAGAAATCCCCCCCTAAAACATTTTGTATTATATTTTTTCAAAGTTATAATTTAAATAACCCCAATATTAGACAATTAATTGATCTATACTCTAATTACTTGCAAGTACATCAGAATTACGTTGAATAATGGAAAATATTGCACCCTAAAAGTTAGATCCAGTGTTAACCTGTTCCATCAGGTAGTGCATAAAGGGTTTACAATGTCAGCAATAAAACAAGATATGAAGCTCCAAATTTGAATTCTGTATTCTCTAACTCTTCTGAAGCTCTAAATTTCGCACTGTCTCCTTATAAAGTGAACGATGAGGGTCCTCTTTCTCTAAATCTGAACAGCGATAAAAGGTATCTTGAACTGAATTGTTAAGAATTTCTGAAGATTTTTGGCTTTCTTTGTCTGACAATCCTGATTTTGAGTGTTGCAATTTGAAAGCATAAATCTTATGAGCATGCAATTAAAAAAAGTAGCAGAAAATAACCTAATAATACAAAAAATAACCTAAAATAAATACAAAATTCTCTCAAAAAATAAAAAAATGGACGAAACCCTCGAAAAATATCCTAAAATCTCTTTAAAATTGCCCTAAAAGAGAAAAATACCCCAAAATGCAAAAACAAAAATGCAAATGGCATCAAAATCCATGACATAATTATAACGTATAGATTTATAATTTCGCTGAAAACTGTTCATGACATTAGAACAACAAACCCCTTTAGTAAGTGAAGCAATATTTTGTAAAAGAGTTTGCAGAGAGATATTCTAACGAGCATTTGGAATATCTACATGCATTACATTTTTCTGTTTTACTACCTATGTTTTCTTTTCTCTGTGCTTGTCTTTTATTCTGTTGGCAGGATATCTATCCAATAAATTGAGCAAATTGAATAAAATTGGGTAGTATTATTTCTTTCAGTCTCTATATACATCAGAGACTATTGCTTTTTGGGAACACCTGATTAAGAAAAGCGCTACATTATTTTAACATTTTTACAACTATCGGGTGAATTGTAAGAAAAGTAATTGCATTAACATTCTCATAAATTTTTTGCTTATACAATTTGTAAAATAAGAATCACAAATTGCTTAAAAAAATTATTCTTGTATGAGAAGTTCGAGTTGAGACACACTTCAATTAATTTAATAAGTTCCATTTTGTTTAAAAATGGCACTTCGAAAGAAGCCGTCTTGATTAAAAATTAGCTCAAATTTCTTCGGCCCCGTACTATACTGCATATTGTATTACTTGCGTATAAATGTGCAAAGTTTCAGACTTCTAAATCACTAGATGGTCTACCAAATATGCATTTTAAAATATGTTTATTGGGTCAGATATTGCTATACTTTTAAAGCGAAATTACTTCTGTGGAGAAGATCTTAAAAGAAGGATTGTGGAGAAGAACTTAATGGAAGAAGGATTGTGGAGAAGATCTTGATGGAAGAAGGATTGTGGAGAAGATCTTTATGGACCTTGCTATCACCCATTTCGTCCACCAACGACGAAATCGAAAATGCTGCTCCATTACAGTTTTTCTAGTGAAGAATATGATGGGACAAAGATTCAGCCTTATAGGTCAATGCGGTCTTTTAGCGGGTCTGTAAAGACTTAAAAATCCATTTTCACACCCCCTAGAGGGGGTTAAATCAAAAGTCTACCACTATTAATTTAGATCCGGTGGTTGATATTATGTGTACAAAGATTCAGCCTTCTAAGTCACAGGGAGACGTTTATGAAGGGTCTGGAAAACTTTTAGGAAAAACTATTTTCTGCACCTACGAGAGGAAAATTAAAAATCACCAGAAGGCTTCTAAAAGATCTGATAAGACACAGACGTGGTGGACAATTATTATATAGATGAGAGAAGATTTTGAGGGTACTTTTATCCAGAAATAAAAGGCATCACTCTTAATTAAATTTCACAAGTTGTTTTAATTATTGGGATTTTTACTTTTCTACGGGAAATATATACCTCTTGAGAAAAGTCATACGAACTGCATGAAATTTGGTTCATTTATTTTAATCAACAAAGTCTTATTGATTTTCAGCGAAATCGACTTATAAGAAACCTCCAATATGTGTTCCTGTTTCTCCATAGTAACTAAAGTTAAACCTGTAAGGAAAGCCTTATGTTGAATCCATTGAATTTTTTGCATATCATTTTACTTATTACCTATATTTTTACTTTTTATTTTATCATTCATATACCGTATTTTATCTCTTTACTGAATACCTTTCATTCATGCGTATATTCAGAAATAAAACTCGCTGAATTGCAAATAATATTTCTAAAAAACCAAATGCTGAAAAAATAGAAATAGATTCCGTAGTAAACGAGGTAGGAAATTGACAAAAAAATAAAAGCGAGCACTAACTACTGCCACATATTTTTTTCTATTCATTTCATTTTTCTTTCTATTCTTTTCGATTGCGTATATCCTTTTAAAAAATGAAAGTCTTTTGTTTCAAGTTTTCTTACATTGCTAAAAAAATTTTTAAACTGCATGCATTTTTAAAAAAAGCTAGCAACTTCCCGCAGATATCCGCAGAAGAAGGAAGTCTGTTAATTGAATTCTTCAGAAGTCGAATAATTGAATACACGATTTGACGAATGTTTAGTTAACAATGTTAACAATGTTTAGTTAACAATGTTAACAATGTTTAGTTAACAATGTTTATTTCACAATGTTTTTGTCAATGTTAACCTACTATGCTCCGCTATACGTTTGATCAGTGTTTCCCAAGGTATATGTGATCGCTTTCCCTTATAAAAAATTTTTATCCTATTCTTTATTATGCGTCACTATTCACTATTATGTGTCCCATTCACTATTATGTATATTATCCTATATAGTGAGGGAGAGAGGACATTAATTCATTTCATCTCGAAATTTTATTTAAAATAGCTTTACTTAAGAAATAAAATAGTAAAATAATTAAAATAAGTAAAATAGTTTTTAAATAAATAAAATAATTTTATATTTTAAAAAAGTAATAACTCTTTATTACACAATGAGAACTATGCCATCAATTTTTATTCATCAGACGAAAACTCCTTTAAAAAATTATAAGTACAAATAAATATAATAATTCTGCGATCCAAAGCCTCCAAATTGTACAAATTTATAAATTATTTCTTATGTTCATTAAACAAACATACAGCCCCCAAACATACACTCGTGTAGCACATTACTGGTGCTATTAATTGCTGTCTTGAATGTCATTAAACTGTATCAAACATATGCTGCCCTACTTCAAAAAAGAAATATTTCCTTAGTAAACATCATAAAAGGTTGAATAAATGTATCAACCGCGCGGTTTCTGAGACTAGTGGAAGTATCAGGATGGAAAAGCAGAGCACCAACATCAACACTGGCCAGATGTCTTTGTTGGTACTGCGGCTCGGCCTTTTTATACTGACAAAGAGAATTTGCCCCCCAAACCTATTTACCTTTAATTAATCATATGATATTCACTAACGAAGCAATGACGCAAGTTCAAATCTACATGCTATGCTATAATCCTGAGAGCTATAAGTTGCACAGGTTCAATTCATTCTATTTGTAATTCTATTTGTAAACTTCGTGATCTGAAGCTGAGAAATTTTGATCTCAAGGCCAGTACTAAGCTACATACGATAAAACTTCACAAATTCATATTCTACAGCCGACTCTAATATCTAGTCGCTTCCTTATATCTTATGCATACCCTTGCAAAATCTTGTATTTTATTATTTGCAAATAAAGAAATCACACCGCGAATTGGTATTTAAAAAATGACAAAAGCAAGACTACCATTTTGAAAACAATCGAGTTCCCTTTTTCAGTGCAACTAAGCCAAGCCTAAAGACTAAACTCTAATCCTGAAATCCTAAATGAGAACATAATCACGTTATAGCATAAATGCATAATAGTCTACATTTTTTACACCCTACTTTATACTCTATTGAAATAGTGGTGGCGCCACTTAGTATAACAAAAGAGGATAAAACAAAATTAAAATGCGTCGAAATCCAGAAAAGGTTTAGTTGGAAAGGGATGTAGAAAGAGTATGAGCGGGAGAAATAAATTAAATATAGTTTTTACCTAAATCAGAGAAAAAAGGCATCGGACAAACTAATAAATAAATTTTTGAATTTTTATTGATATGAAGAGCTGCAAGGAAATCTAAATTAAAACTTCTCATTTTATATATTCAAAATTATATCAAAATGTATACATATCTTTTAATTCACTGCTCGATAACTAATCATTAGTTCGATTTTTCATTGCCTCAATTATCCCTTTTTTTTAAACTTTTCATATCAAGACGAACAATCTGGTTAATTATTAGCTTATGACACTTTATTACTTTGAATTATGGCCTGACCATGTTTAATGTATTTCTATCTCACTTATTCTCTATTTACAAACTTTTACCTTCGTTTCGTCCCACAAGGTGGTGCCACCACTGCTGTTATTTACAATTTTGGTAACACTTGATTAAACTCCCATTTGCAGCTAAGATCTTGACTTATTCCTACTGAAGAAAGAATTCAAGTATTTACGAAACGATCATTTATTTCTATCTGCGCTAAATAACACAATCTTTCTCAATATCTGTATCCTATATAATATTAAAGAAGCACAGATCCCATATATGGAATGTTACTCTTTGCAAAATATTTCCGATCATTTTTCTCTCTTAAAGACCTCCAGAGACTTGGGATGTAACTGCCAATTGCAATCAAGGAAGACCTTCTGTGACTCTTTCATGAATGACACAAAATTCCGACGACCAACATCAAGAGAACTTATTCTTTAGGTGCCACTCATGATTGGCAATATCGTCTACAGAATTTGAAGTTGATGTACAGCAAATGTTTGTATGGATAGAGTAAGAATGTGAAATAATATCGTAGAGCTTATTTTCCAAGTGTACATTATTTAAATACTAGAAAATGTACCCGGCTTTGACAGGGATTAAAAGCAAGGATAATCTGAACTCATGCAATCAATTTTTTAAAAGACATAGTTGCGCCCAGCCCGCTTTTTGAAATCAGAGATAAAATTAACTGCTGTGAAAACCGCACATGAAAGCCTTCTTTAGTTCCAACGCCTGTGTAGACACGAACAAAAGTTTGCCACGCAAAGACATAAACATCAATTGCTCTCCAATAGCAACGCTCAGTTATCAACCATCAAACGGAGAAAGAATAGAATAGAAGTTTATGACTATTTACTATTTACTATTTATTATGACTATTTACTATTTTCATGATTTTGGCTGAAAATTAATATAATAATTGAAAATTAATATAATAGAATAATTAAAAAGAATTGCTAAAATGTGAATATTTACAACCATAAAGGGCGCCCACGAGGCATCCTTAGGCCCGTTTATAAGATACAATATACAAATATACAAGAATACAGCGCTTTTCAATATAGGATATAAGTGCAACAAACATTTATGTCAGCTAAACAAATACGAATACAACACCCTATTAAAACAAAATATGTATTATACAAAATAAGTAAAAATTTCATAATTTTAAAATGACTGCTGGAAGTTGTGCCAGAAAAGATAACAAAAAAACAGTCTAGGGCATGCACGAGCCGTTACCATTGTTACGTAAGAATAAATATTTTTTTTTACTTTTTTTTACCTTTCTATTTATATTTTCTATATCTATTTCTACTCCGTTATCAATGGTTTCTTATTTAACTATATTTTTTCAAAAAGCAGAAGAATATATTGTTTTTTCATTGAAAGATGCTTTTAAGTAACCCTGGTCAACAAATTTCATGCAATAATTTTTATCCGTTATGACGTTAGCCTTTTTCTTTTTATATATTGAAACAGAGAATGGCAGGAAAAAATATTATTTTGCTCTAGTTTCGAAAATGTTGCACATAATATTGTCAAAATATAGTACAAACATGCTACAATGAAACGCTACTTTTTTACAGTTTTCATAGCACTAAAACCGTTGACATTATTTTGAATTAGTTCGCTCCTAACATTTAAACATTTTTAAATCATAAAATTGAAGACATTTTAAAGCTAGAAAATTCTATATTTGCGTGAGTTGTTTACGTTTAACTTGGTGTTTAAATTGTGATCCTGGGGATCCGTGTGATAGTCCAACAATAATAAAAGCACATCGAACAGAAAACGTAGGCCAAATAAGAAACGTAAAAACTGACTAAACTAATTCTTTTTTAATACAAAATTAAATTCCTATTCAATCGTTAGTTCTTGTGTCAGGAAAAACTAGAGTTAATATTTTAATTTAGCTTTAATTTTCATAACTTGAACCACATTATAGACTATTATATAATTGACTATTTAGAAAAAAGGATACAGTTTGAATGTTGACCAGTTTAATTAATGATCGGTAAATAAGAAAAATAAGTTGTTACATATATTATGAATATCAAATTACAAATTCCGTTGTAATTGAAATAGATAAAAATCTGTTGAGTCCAACGCATGGCTTCCACTAAAGATAAATGAATTTCGTAATGGAAGAAAACAACGCAAATTTCAGCTTTCTTGTATAACAATCTTGATGACCATCGATAAGCTTATTGTTAATAATTGCAATTGAACCAATCAATAGCTTATAAATATTATCAACCTACAAATATTGTGCTATAAATAGTATGGCTTATTATATTAGTGTTTGATTCCAGTTTTTGATGAATTTTGCGAGCGATTTCCCCCAAAAAAGTCCAGTTCTATTTTGCCGAATCGTACTAAAATCTAATCAATACCAGGGGAACTTAAAAGTAAATTACCTACCATATTTTGTTGAATAGTTTTTGAGCTGAAGTGGAAACATACCTTGCACAGTTAGTTGATTGGTTGGTTGATTAGACTGTTTTGGTACAAAATCCAAAGAGAATATGCTGTGCCAGACATTGGTATCAACCTACATACTCTGCACAGATACACACACACGCATGTCACGTGTTACAATTAGTTTTTACGTGTTCTAGAGTGTTCGAAAAGTGCAGATCAATAGAAATCTCAAGTTCCGATTTTCGACACGATCCCAATACCTTCCCTATACATTACTATGTATTGTAAGGACAGTAAAATGTGCTTTTATTACAGCGTTTGCTCAATTTTAATTTTATGTTTATATTCCAACCATATCTCAATACACTCTTCCATTAAAACTTAATCAACTGAAAATTTTTCATTATCAGAATTGTGTTCATCACTCTATAAAGAGTAACATCTAAATACTTTACTTTCTGAGACGCTTGGGCTGATGATCAAATGTAATCAAACAACCAATCAATACAATGTTAAATCTCTAGTGAGTTCCGCTGGAATAGAACAGAGTTCGCAAACTTTACACCCGAATAAATCAGCCTTGGATAAGATTTCATGAGAAGGAAACACTTCCTCCTCCGCATTAAGTACGAATTTCCTCATTGAAAAGAGGGATTCTGGAGATTATTAATGAAATACGAATGAAAAAGCTGAACACAGTAAATTAATCTTTTCATTTTCAATACTTTCAGAGAGAAGGGTGGGATTTCATTCTTATTAAGAGAATCGCTGAGCGGAAAGAACCGAATTACTTCTTGTTATAAGCTTCGTTAGCAGTGGCTCACACAGTTCGTAAACTTTCAACGTGCGTAGTTTGATTGTATCGTAAAGTTTGACTTAATTTTGTCCTGGATGTACATGATATTTTGTGGCACAATTGGAGGGATATATATCTTATAAAATATTAGATGCTTACTCTAAGTGCGCCAGGTAGCATAAAATTGTGGTGCATAGCAATTGTTCTCTATATCTGCAATAACAGCAATCGCATTCTGTAGAGTGTATAAAAAGAACGAAAAAGTGTATAAAAAGAACGAAAGAGTGTATAAAAGCACGAAAGAGTTATAAAAAGCACGAAAGAGTGTATAAAAGCACGGAAGAGTGTATAAAAAGCACGAAATAGTATAAAGGACGAAAGAGTGAATAAAAAACACGAAATAGTATAAAGCACGAAAGAGTGAATAGAAAGAACGAAAGAGTGAATAAAAAGTATGAAAGAGTGTATATAAAGCAGGAAAGAATGTATAAAAAGCACAAAACTAGTCCACGGGAGGCTATCTGCAATGGGAACACGATCCTAGCTGGATCTTTTTAGGCGGTTTCTGGGAATATGAGGTGCATAATGTTATTTAAACACTAGAAATAAGGTCCTAAATAAACGTGCACTTAAATAAGCGCCCGCTACTTAAATAATGCATTTGAACATAATTTAAAATGGCTTTAATCCAGAAATTATACGCTCTCAGCTAAAGCAAAAATAAAAGGAATGAAGAGGGAAGACGTGGCTTAATCTTTTAAGCGGGCTCCACCGGTAGAAGATCGAATCCATAGTCGCGGAAGATGCTTTGCGATTACTCAATGCAATCACTAAATAAATTACAAAAATTTAACTTGCTTATGAAATTGAATTTTTTTATTAAAATGCTGTGATATTGACGGAGCTTTTAGCTAAATTATAAAATTATGCTATTAGTTTTTTTTAATGCGACGATATATATATATATATGTGTGTGTGTGTGTGTGTGTGTGTGTATGTGTGTGTGTCAGACAACATTAGGAATGCAAATTTCGATGTAATTCAAAAAATATAAATAAACATGAAAGAATTTGGTTCGAATATTGTTGAAAAGAACGTTCTTTTCGATGGTGTCAAGAAGGAAATTCTGTGATAATATTTTCAGTTACTAAAGAGCCGATTTGTGTAAAAATACTGAAACATAAAATAACTAAGAAACTAATTCAATATTGAAAAAAATAACGCCGAGGTGCACTTTTCCGGGTCTTGAAGTATCTGTGTACTACATTTCATGTCCGTACGACACTTTTTCGCTACAGACTGCACAGACACACAGCTATCTTCATTTATTAAGTGCTTGAAAATGTACCTGGCATTGCCCGGGAGTCAAGCAAGGTAGTTATATTAAATAACAAAATAAATACATTTTATTCATATAAATAATAGTGAGAATTGCATACCACAATTTAAATCTTTATTTTAACAATTTCCACTTTTACCCGTATCACGACTGTTATTATTAACCCGAAAAATGACCGGCTAATGTACCCTAAACGAAAATTTCCAGAAAAATTGACACAACTTGAAAAATTCTTAACCAATTTACAAAATTCAAGCCGTTTCCGAAACTCGCTGAAAGTCGCCATTGGCGGTAATTAACAACATTACCAAGGTTATGGAATTTTCCACCAATATCACAAGTAACCGGGTATTGAAATAATAATGATTACCTGTAAATGTCGTTTCTCCTCGGGGGCATGCAATGTGCCCTGAAAGCATTTTAAATACTCGTAACAGTATTGGGATGGGAAAATTTTAATTAAAAAATTATTCTTTTAACTAACGTTAAGAATAGTTTTAGTTTATAAAATTGAAATTTCCCTCGCTTCATATTAATACCTAGTATATATGTATATCGCAAATAAAAAATATTTCTATTTTGTTGTTTCATATAGGAACATCGTTGCACACTAGGGTCAAGAATATATTTTATCGACAGAGCTAGATCCCCAATAATAATTAAACATCCAATCATGGAGTGTGTAATCCCAGATCAGCTCAGATGAAATAAATTCCGAGTTAGAAAAGCTTCCAACCAAATAAATCTACCTCCAATAACATTTCGTGAGAGTTAAACACGTGCTCTTCAGCATTAAACAAGTTTTCTTATTAAAAACTGGGATAGTAAAATTTATTGAAAGAAATGCATCCGGAAGAGCTGAGGCAGAAAACAATCACTGAACTTTATTAATTTAAAATAGGAAGAAGTGTTAATTCCATTCTTATTAAAAGATACCAGAATGCACACAAATTTCTTACTACTTGATTTAAATTTTGTTAGTAGTAACCATTGGCGTATGCGGAATTTTTTTTCCAGAGGGGTGCTAAAATTGATTGCATTCAAAATTTAAAGATTACTATCTACCTTGAAATACGTATTGTTACAAAGTAAATTTGAATAGATGGTATGAGCATCCCATTTTAAGAATTAGTGTGTATAGCACTCTTAAAAATTATTATGCATCCATTTTTAAAAATTAATGCATACCACTTTAAAAAGTATTACCTCTTTTATAACAGAATTCTAACCTTCCTGGAGACAGAGGAACTAAACTAACAAATTGGACATTCATAAACATACCAAATGAAATAATCCTAAGTTTTCCATTTAGACATAAGTTTAAATTGTTTTTATTAATATACACGTGGGAGAAAACACACAGTTGTGGTTGAATGTTCTAATTCCAAAAAGCAATTTCTTAATTTTTTTTTCTTTCATATCAGCTTTTAATTAAATTAACAATTTTCCAGGGGGTGCTTTTGCACCCTACCTAATCCCCCCCCCCCTAAATATGCATGGCAGTAACTTACAAATGGAGTCTTATTGTAGTTTGAAAGTATCATAATACTGTTCATTATTTTGTCTTGAGTGAAATAATGAAAGTGATTTAAAGTATTTGTTGTTTGTAAAGTCCAAGCCAAAATATGTCGGTGTTAACCACAGAAAAATGGACCACATTGAATATCTCGCGTTCTAATTATCTGATCAACGAATTTAAACTTACATTTTTTTGGTCCGGGATCCACTTCAGATGAAGTTAACTTACCCCACTCTGTCCGATTAGTATAACTCTGTAAGGTTAGAATCTGAACTAATTTATTTACAATCATATATTTATTTACAATCATATCGGGCTTTATGCGTGTGCATTACATGCACACGCATAAAGCCCGATAGAGGGCGCAATTATATACAAGATACATCATAATTTCGTAAACAAACAAATGGGTTTTGCTCAGATTAAGCATCATGTTTTTGTGCTCTAATCGATTAGTCGCATCAGAAAACAAAGTTAGTTGCATGTTTCTGCGTAGAAATATTTTCAACATAAGACAATTAATTCACATTCTTCATTGATATTTTGTGAAAAAACATTTTTAGCTATATTAAAGTGAGAAATGTATCAATTGAATCTGGTTTGATGTAAATAACATCTATGGTTGAGGTTTTTCTGGCGGAAAAAAACGGAGCGTTACGAAAAATTGTAAACAATTTGGATGTTTATACCCGCAACCTAATAGATTAGAATGTAATTAATTTTTCTTGTTTTGTCGCAAGAAGGGTCCAGATTATATAAATATATAAAAATAATTTAAATTTTTTATATTTTTTTTTTTGTAAAAACTTAAAAAAGTAGCTCTCCGAGCGAGTTTCGTTTTTCAATTCACTAAATTTCACTCGAGATATATAGTACATTATAAAAAAAAGATATAAATAGTAAACGATAAAAATGTGTACTAGAAGTTTTAGTACTAAAATCTATATATTTATTATTAAAAAATGCTTTTGTAGTTTTCGAGTAATCGTCTTGTTGAAGAAGTTGAAGAAGTTTGAAAATTTTTCATTTATCAAGTTTATAATGCTAATATCTTAGAAACTAAAAATGATAGCTATAAACTATAAGCAAGAATTTATAGCTCCCTGAAAGCCCTATATGGGTATATAATCAGATTTTGGATCGAGTTCTATTTATATTTATTTTTTCAAAAAGTTGAGTCAAAAGTTGAGTTTTATTTTACAAAATATTATTCAAGCAAAACCATTTCGTCTCCATCGGACTGAAACCACCGCTGATTTTTTTTTCTCCGAAATATGGTTTTTAACACTTTACAACATAGTTGAAAAGTGTTTATGGCTTTGTTCATTCTGTCTGTCTGTGTGTCTATCCGTTAGCACGATAACTGCCGTAAAAATGACTTTATCAAAATGAAATTTTAGTATGCTTTTCAGACGGTCTGTGGGACCTATGGGAATATAAATAAATGATATCACCCAATTAGTTTCTTATTGAACCGGGGTTGAAAAAATGAAATACATTGAACCCTATGAGACCTAATTTTTCAAATATTTTTGAGCACATTTAAAATTTACAAATTGCTTCGACATTTTTAGGAAATATTCACATTATCTCATAAAATATATAAAAAAATTCCAGTAAAATATATTAGGTAATTTTTTAATTAAAAATTATTTAATATAGGGAGAAAAACGAATTCTATTAAATTCTGACTTTTGCGATATCCTCCAGAAAGAAAAAATAGATATATATAATAAATATCTTTCCAAAAGTTTAATTATTTTATGTATGAAAGAGGCTTCACATTTAAAAATAAATTTGGTAGATAACAATTTTTCAATTTTTTTTTAAATTTTATATAACTTTTCATGATATACTTATTTGATGGCGTTTTTAATGCACTTTCCTACGTCCTAGAGAATTAAAATTTGGTACACAGATTAAATTTGTAGAACATTTTATTCTACAACAATTTGGTGGATCCTTAAATATAGATCCTACATTTTTTTCGAAATGGCCTGCAAATAATCCCCGTTCACTTCTATAAATCATTGTTGTAATATTGTTAAAAATTCTGATGTGGACAGCTCATGTCTTTCTCTGCAGACTCATATTTACGTTCTCTTTATTTCTTCAATAATAATTTCAGTTTATCTGCACAAAATAACATCCATAAGTATTTTAAATGACATTGAATTTGCATGTTAAACTTAAATTTGGTTCTCATTTGATAGATGGACTTATTGTCAAATGGGGCGTAGCGAAAACGCAAAAAAAAACTAAAATATCTCAAGAACTTCTAGTCCTAAAATAATGGGGTTAGTCTTATTCTTTTTGTTGTCAAAAATCACGTATAAAATAAGAATTTAATTGATATAATTGAGCACACGCAGTCTTTTATTTTTATATTTAACGATTTTTGCGGGCCATTTCGCAAAAACAGCCCGTTCCTTTTTCCCGAATCGTACTAGAATAACCTACAAGTGATTTATATTCCAAATTTTGTTAAATTTGGTATATAAATCAATTGTAGGTTATTGAAATATTATACGCCAAATTGTGTTAAATTTGGTCCATTAGTTTTTAGATAGAGTGGATAAAGGCAATTTCTGCCGGCCATTTCGCAAAGAAGGCAGATTCTTTTATTAGGAATCGTACTATAATCAAATGAACATCAGGGTTTCCCACAAAAAACTTACCTCCCAAATTTTCTTAAATTCGGTCCATTAGTTTTTCAATTAGAGTGGATGCAATATCCTCACAGACACACAGAAACACACACAGATACACCCTTACACACACAGACGTCTTCCTTTTCGTGTTCTGGAAGTCTCAAAATGTGTAGATCCTTCGAAAATTCGAGTTCCTATCTTCGGCACGATTCCAATACTTTGAACACATACATACGCACATACATTTATTATGTGTGTATCTGTATTATCTGTGTATCTAAATTTCGGGCCTACGCAATTACAATAGTTGTGATTTTAAATGATACCTAAGCTTTTATTATTTCTTCAACGAAGCCTAATTTTAACTTATGCAGAATGCAGATATCTCAAGCGATTGTAAGGTGAGTTACATAAGAATTGCTGAATTTTTTTCACACAAAATTATTTAGCTCTGGAGTCTTGAATGCAAGTTATATGAATGAAACATTCATTGATTTTGCAGTTTTAAATATTTAAGTATAATAAATTACTGTAGTACCGTGATAATGTAAAAGATATATCACCTCTGAATGTATCACATTTTAGAGATTTACAAATGAAATTGCATTTCAGTTGGAAAGTGTTTCATAATCAATGCTTATGCATGATTGATCTTTCTTGTTCTTCTTATTTTTGACTAGCTTGAGCTCACTATTCAGGTCAGTGTTCTAAAAGAATATTTTATTTGGATGCATTAGTTCCCTATCGTTTAAACGAAAATATTTTAAATATAAAATATATATCAATAAAATATTATCTCGGTGTATATTAGCAATCCGCATAAAACTTTCTTTTTATAATTTTTAGCAATCTCATGCTCTGTGAAACAATAAAATACTGTTATCTATTTAGGGCTTGACATATATCTGTGCAAATGATTGCCGTTAGAAAAGTGGACCAATGACCCTTCCGGTCATAAATAAAATAAAATGAAAATTTAGACTTGATAACTTAGTATTATTGCCAATACTAAATCCGCACCGATAAGTTATTTCAATTTTGAAATTTTTCCGTGGTCACATTTTTACTTGCTGATATAGTGACTTGAAATGAAATTATTTAATTAAAATTTTATATACTCCCCACTTTCATATTTATTGAATTCACTTCCATGTTTATCAAATGAAAAAAATGGGCGCAGCCCAATGAACTATTGATATATTTCGGCCCAGCTTTTTGCAATTAAATCTTGTCGATATTTTCTAAATAATGCTTCTTTTTTGTATAATTGAACAGAATTATCAGGGTTTTCAATTTTTTGATTTTCTAATAGGATGCTATGTGCCCTAAAATATTCAAAACTCATTTCAATTGCTGCGCACCTTTTTGCTCAGACAGATACGTATTTACTAAGTTCAAAAGTGACGGTAAAGAGTAATGAATGTTATTTTAAAAAATTACACAAAATACTGAGACGAAAGAAAATGGACTGCTGAATAAAACGAAAATTGAATTAAAAGTGCAAATTAAGTGTGATTTCAAATAAATATGCATATTATTTTGTGTAATAAAACTCAATTTAATGAATTAGTAAAGAAATAAAGAGAAAATGAATTTAAATCTGCAGAGAAATTCATGTGCTGCCCACATCAGATTTTTAATACGTTATAAATACTTTATTCGCAGAAGTAGAGGAAGATCTTATAAGATAAAGTTGGGGAGAAACAAAATTTTTATGTTACAAACCACGACCACCCTCCTTTTCTCTCTACAATGAATTGAAAATGAAAAAGTGGGCATTTTCCTCTTACATAGTATTGAGGCGCCCTACGTTTTGATGATAGAAAAACATTATAAAAATGTTTAAAATATTAAATAAATAGCCATTGCGCGTAATTTCTTTTAATTTGAAAAGCGAATGACCTCATTTGCAGAACATCGACAAACACCGTTCATGAGATATTGCACATTTTATATTAAATAAAAAAGTCATGAAATATAAATATGCTCACTATTTTCAAATAAGCAAATGCTTTGTGGATACTTTTAACCAGAAATAAATAAAAACCATTGCTTAGAACTTTAACATACGTCATTCTTGAGATATTAGAATTTTTACTTAGAAAATGCGATATCTCTCAAAATAATCAAGCAATTATATATTCATATAAATCAGTAACGGCAAATATCATATTCAGCTATATCTGGTTCTGCTATCCTATTAGCTAGATCCGATTCCGCTATCGTATTAGCTAGATCCGATTCCGCTATCCTATTAGCTAGATCCGATTCCGTTATCCTATTAGCTAGAGCCGATTCTGCTAACCTATTAGTTAGACCGGATTCCGCGATCCTATTAGCTTGATTCAATTCCGCTATCCTATTAGATAGATCCGAAGCCACTATCATATTAGCTAGCTCCGATTCCACTATCATATTAGCTAGATTTGATTCCACTATCCTTTTAGCTAGATCCGATTCCGTTATCCTATTAGCTAGATCCGATTCTGCTAACCTATTAGGTAGACCCGAATCCGCTATCCTATTAGCTAGATCCGATTCCGCTATCGCATTAGCTGGATCCGATTCCGCTATCCTATTAGCTAGATCCGATTCCGTTATCCTATTAGCTAGATCCGATTCTGCTAACCTATTAGCTAGACCCGAATCCGCTATCCTATTAGCTTGATTCGATTCCGCTATCCTATTAGATAGATCCGATGCAACTATCCTATTAGATAGATCCGAAGCCACTATCATATTAGCTAGATCCGATTCCACTATCCTATTAGCTAGATCCGATTCCGCTATCGCATTAGCTGGATCCGATTCCGCTATCCTATTAGCTAGATCCGATTCCGTTATCCTATTAGCTAGATCCGATTCTGCTAACCTATTAGCTAGACCCGAATCCGCTATCCTATTAGCTTGATTCGATTCCGCTATCCTATTAGATAGATCCGAAGCAACTATCCTATTAGATAGATCCGAAGCCACTATCATATTAGCTAGATTTGATTCCACTATCCTTTTAGCTAGATCCGATTCCGTTATCCTATTAGCTAGATCCGATTCTGCTAACCTATTAGGTAGACCCGAATCCGCTATCCTATTAGCTTGATTCGATTCCGCTATCCTATTAGATAGATCCGAAGCAACTATCCTATTAGATAGATCCGAAGCCACTATCCTATTAGCTAGATCCGATTCCGCAATCCAATTAGCTAGATCCGATTCCGCTATCCTATTAGATAGATAAGAATCCGTTATCATATTAGGTAGCGATTCCGCTATCCTACTAGCTAGATCCTATTCATCTATCTTATCAGCTAGATCGAGTCATAAAAAGCATTAATTTGTAGTATTTTCCTGATAATATCTAAACTACTTAATTAGTAGGAAAACTTCAAGAGTGGGACTAACCCTATTTCTTAGGACAGAATTGTAAAAATTAAGATAACCCATTTAACGATGTTTAATTAACCTAACTTATAAGTACTAAATAATACTAGTAAAATTTATAAGTGTCAGCCTTTGAACCAATAGTATAATTTATCAGTCAATACTTATACAACTAAATAATCAAACATCCAATTAATAAAATCTATAATCCCTGATTAATTCAAAATGTAGTTGAAAAAGTTTTCAACCAAACTAAGACTATGATAGGATTTATGAGAATTGAGAGCTCTTTCCAGAGCATTAAATAAGAGTTTTTTTTCTTATTTGAAAGAGGGATTATGGGGATTGTCGAAAGAAATACTCCTGTAAGAGCTAAGCTGGTAAACGAATCGTTTAGCCTTATTACTTGTAAATGCAGGAAAAATGAATTGTATTCTTATTAAGATATACATAATACGGGAACAAGCTACTTACTTCTTATTTAGATCTTCATTGGAAGTTGTGCATAGTCCACTTCGATAACAAGAGCTTGCAATTCCGTCCTAGTAGCTCAACTGTATAACATCGGCTGGCCAGTACTAAAATCCTTGGTTCGATTCCCGGTTGGGGCATCAAGATACAATAGCATCCAAGCAAAATCAACCTTGTAGGTTAGTGCAATGATAATAGATGTCTGGAGTGATCCTAGTACGACTAGCACGGATTCAGTGAAGTCTGGTATATGGAGCGCCGATTTCAAATCAGAAGGACAACGTCCAAGGAGGAAGCTACCATGGAGAATAAAATAGCAGCTGAAGACCAATGCTGACCAGTACAAATGGTACAAATGGTTCGTGGTTCAATTCCCGGTTGGGACAGTAAGGCTCTTTACAGTTGATCACAAATGAATTTTTAATTACAATGAAATCTATGTTTACTTTCGCATAGTATTTGTTCAGAAAAAGTATTGTTTCACCGAAAATTTTCGAAATCCCAGATTTTGACAGATAAGTACGTTATAAGACCTCTTGAATCTATTTCATACATTTTTTAAATATGCCCATCTGTGTGTATATTCATGTGTGTATGTGTGAAATGTGTCATATGTGTATGTGTCATGTGTGTATGTCTTTCATACTTCAAATCATTATAAGTCATTTGAAGTATAGGATACATTATGTGAAAAACTAGAACTTGAGAGAATTACATTTTTAGTGTTATCATGATTAAAATACAAATTATTCAAAATTTAAGACATTTGTAGCATTACCTCCTGTAAAAATGCTGTCATAATTCACGTAGCAGTTATATACTGTATAGTACGTCTTTATAATATAGTGTCCTATAAGGAAATTTATAATTTGAACTTCGTAATGAATGTTAATGGTACAAAATAGTTTATATTAACAGAGATCGGCCAAATGCACCTAATATGTCGACATCACTAAGCTGTTACCAACTCAAAAAATAAACTTCACTGTTAAGACGAGCGACATTGACCGAGAGATTATGTTTGATGGATGATTAGTTGAACCTTTACTTGCTCTTATGTAACGTCCTGTTATTGGTTTCTAATGTTTACCTGACAATATAACTTGTTAACCAATATATTTTTTCTAAAGTATGATAAAACACGTCAAAATTATATCGATATATTTAGTAAAGACCACAAATATTGTAAACCGTCGTTATTCAATACACCATCAATGACGTACATGAAAAGTACTCCAAAAGGCCAAAGCGCTTCCTTAATGAGTGACGGTTCTATGAGTGACGGTTTAAAATATTTGTAGTCTTTACTAAATATTTCAATATGGTAAACCACGTCTAAAATACATCAATATATTTAGTAAAGACAAAGACAACAAATATTGTAAACCGTCGTTATTCAATACACGATCAATGACGTACATGAAAAGTATTTCAAAAGGCCAAATCGCTTCTTTACAACATCTATACCTGACGGTTTAAAATATTTGTAGTCCTTACTAAATATTTCAATATAGTAAACCACGTCTAAAATATATCAATATAATTAGTAAAGAAAAAGACAACAAATATTGTAAACCATCTTTATTCAATTACATCATATTTCATTACATTTTCATGTACATCAATGACGTACATGAAAAGTATTTTAAAAAGCCAAAGCGCTTCCTTAAAACATCTATGAGTGACGGTTTAAAATATTTGTAGTCTTTACTAAATATTTCAATATGGTAAACCACTTCTAAAATATATCAATATATTTAGTAAAGGCAACAAATATTGCAAACCGTCGTTATTCAATACACCATCAATGACGTACATGAAAAGTATTTCAAAAGGCCAAAGCGCTTTGGGACAACACCTATGCGTGTTAAACCATTATATGATTTTCTGGAAATTTAGTGTTTCACCACTAATGTTATATTTATGCATCGGCCTAATCTTTTTATGTACTTGGATTTTGAAATGAATTGAATTATTTTTGATTGAAATTTATTTATTTGTAATATATGTTAATTGTAGTATCGATATTTCCGATTTGCCTCATGCAAATTTATAGTCACGATTGCCGGTTGTATATGTCTGTCACGCTCATGTCTGTCAGTTCCTTGTTATTGCCACTGATAATGGGCATTATGTTATCCGAAAACTCTTTGGCCTTTGTGAAATATTTTTCATGTACGTCATTGATGGTATATTGAATAAAGGCGATTTACAATATTTGTTGTCTTTCTAAATATATCAATATATATATTTTTGTAAAGTGTATTAATGATATTTAAACGTCTTAACAAATAATGTATTCAAATGATTAATATTGTTGTGAATGTATAATTCTCTCACCGGAGTCTTTTCTTTTGAAAACCAGACAGAGAAAACACCCAAACAGACTTTCCCTTGACGTGAACGTAGGATTTCCATAATTCCGAAGTTCGAAGAAGGGTTACCAGATTTGACGATTTATCGAAAATTGGGCAACGTTTGGCGAGTTCCTGAATCTTCTAGAAGCACCTCGAAATAACGATTATTCTACGTGATATAAGAGATTTTCAAAAGTTTCTATAACGGATCTATAAAAGAAATCATAAGACTAGAAGAAATCAGTTGACGAGATACGAGCTACATTGAACAGTGACTTTAGTCAATGTTTTGAGAATAGTAGCTGCTATTTTGTGAAATTACTTTAGTCAATGTTTTGAGAATAATGTCAGTTATATTGTGAAATTCGTGGAGCATTTAAGTGCTGTTTGACTGTGTATTGCTCCTGTATACTTTGTGCTTGTGAATAAACGTGTTAGTTATCCAGAAATTTGGACTTATTCTTGTTTCCTGAACGCACACCTACGATTTGAGAGGATACATCATAACAACATTAACATTGGCGCATTAACAACATTAACGCTGGCGTATATTTGCTACAATATAAGAACATCGAGCAGAGAGTCTTCATAGCAAAAACAAAATGGTTCTGTCTGCAGATAAAAGAAAGTTGGTGAAAAATGTTCTTCTAAATCGACTTTGTCGCAATCATTTGAAGTTTATCCATCATTTATTTAAAGTTATTCTAATCATCTCTAGTTTGGTTTCAAGTTTTAACAAAGAAATAAAACAGTATTTCTATAAATTACTCATTAATCTGCTATATTTTGAATGTTGCAGCATCGTAATCGACCATCTAGAACAACTCTTAAAAAGCTATTTTTTCCACAAATGATCCTTAATGCCGCAAATCAGATCGAAATGATTCGGCAAGACTCAAGAAATAGAAAGTGGCAAACATTTTAAAAATCGTCGTCTTGTAAAAGTCTGCAGCTGTGTTTAGATGATGGCGAGCAAACAGCAAATGGCATTCCACATCTATGACAACTCCCATTATTTATTCAGTTGCCATGCTTTAACAACTGATACACCTATTGTAATTTTAAAAGTCATTTTTAAAAAAAAATGCCTCGTTTTGGTGTCAGACGCGCCTTTGTGGTTTAGTAGGGATATAGTTACAGAAATAGACTGCATGATAAATGGGTTTTTAACTCCTAAAGATCATTGTATTTGTCATCTATTTGCAAAGTCATTTATTTCCAAAGAATTTGTTTTAAAGCATATTTATCCATTTCTCAATGTTAAAAATCATTTCTTTATAAAAATCAAATCCAATTCATAATAAGAATATTACAATAGACAAATAAAAATTACTTAAATCGGTTAAAATTACATAAAACAGTTGAAAAAATTACATAAGAAGGATGTCATGAAACGCATGTTATGAAAAACAGATATTATATGTTATGAATTATAGTAGATGATAGTGGATGATAGTGGAATGATAGAATTAAAATAGACAAGTAAAAATTACATAAAATCATAGAACTTACATAAAACAGTTAAAAATTTCAGGAAATTGTTGAAAAAATTACATAAAAAGGGTGATATGAATTATTTTCTTTTAAAAATGAAATTTATAATGAGAGTAATTGAATAGACAAGTAAAAATTACATATAAAAATTGAAGTTACATAAAATAGTAAAAATTACACAAAACTGTTTAAAAAAGTTATGCATAAAACGGATTATAAGAATTATTTTTTTACTGAAGTTCAATCTATAATGATGGTATAGATAAGTGGAAATTATATTTAGAAAGACATGCAACACATTTTGGAATGGGTTTTGCGCTTGTTAACTCTCAAATCCTAATACCTGATAATAAAATAACGCACCTAAACTAGCGTTCCTAAATCTATAAATACACTCTCATTGAAAACTCATTGAAAACAATTTTGCTCTCTTCAACGCTAAAAAGTTTAAGCTAAAAATTCGAAACTGATCCACTTGCAATGCAGCTACTTGCAATGCAGCTACTTGCAATGCAGGTACTTGCAATGAGAGGACATGATACTTAATCATCCCAAGCATTCTAAACTCTAAATTACGGATATGTGCTCTTTTAGTATTCACCTGTAATCCAAGATGAACAGTCCTGTAAAAATTAGTGTTTCAAGCTTATTAAAGTGAAAAATGCAATAATCACTCCGTTCGGTCATTCCACCCTTTTCTCTTCATAGTGGTGGGTTTCAGTGATATCTGTTCTTAGTGATCTTCTGAAAAATCGAAGTGTCTAGGTAGAGCGGTTTGGAAGATACGGTCATAAATGCTTGAGTTGGAAATTTACCTTTTATATGCATATAGACTAAGGTCAGACTGCGCATGGGTGCAATGACCAGAGCCCTAGCCACCAAACTCGCCAATAAAGGATACCACAAAATTTTTAAATCACGCTTCTAGTCAGCCCAATCATTAATGCAATTAACTCGACGTTGCTTGTGATTATAAATATGTGAAAATTCTAAACTTATTTATGTTGCTTTAAAAAAAAACATTCAGGATTTGAATTAAATTTCCCTATAAAAAAAATAGCAAATACGAGTATAGACGCGGACGAATCTGAAGAATAAAGCACCCTTGTCCCGTTTTAAAACCAATGTACAAAAATATGAAGTTTGGTAAATACTCGTATACGACAAAATCAAGCCTCTGGAATTGAATCAGAAATTATTCACCTCATTGCAACAATTGTTTAAATACATTCGGAAATATATGAATTTAAAAAATATGTTTCTAAAATAATAATGCAATCTTATATTCTACAGTCGTAACTGATATGACAATATAATATTGCTTATTTATTAAATTTAATTCCCATAAAAAGGAACATGTTAATCTTTATAAAATTATCTTCACGGCAGGTCTTGATGTAAGATATTACCCGCACTATTTTTTCCTGTTTCAACAATATACTATTTAAACGCAATAATATATATATATATATATATATATATATATATATATATATATATATATATATATATATATATATATATATATATATATATATATATATATATATATATATATATATATATATATATATGAGTTTCGAAAACATTTTCCAAATAAAACCGATAACTTACAGAATCAAATGAAAAATATTATATCCCAAGACAGCAACTGATAGAATCCAATCAGAATTATAATACCGTTAATTTATAAAACTTATTTTTATATCCGATTCTTTATTATTTAAATCGTATAAATAAAATAAAAATCGGCTGCAGAATAAACGCAATTTGATTGAAATCCGTTTTCTAAGCAACTTGATTATAATTTTCTTCAAATAAAATTTCATGAAATAATCATCTGCATAATGCTATTTCAATGGAAGATTCAATTTTGCGCTGTTACTTTCCTTATATGCATTGTATCAGGTACAAGGAAAAATACTGTGACGGGATCGAAATATATCGAATTCCAGTTTTCGAGAGGAAAGCACGCTTCAAGCATCCCTGAACACAATTCAAACGTTTTTAAGGTGATGTCTGTGGGTGTGTCGTGCGTGTCAATAAGACCGTGGAGACGATATCTCACGCACGAGTGGAGCTATTCAAACGAAATTTGGTACGAAAACTACAATCAGTAAGTACTAGAAGCTTATTGTTTTCAAACGCAATTAAATGCTCGGAAGATCCCAAAATTTCGATTGAAATTTCAAAAAAACCATAAAATAAACAAAACCTTCAATAAAGTTACGTAAATGATTTTTTATTGTTGCGTATGTGATTTTTTATTTGAAAACTATTTACACAAGCTTTAGAATGCTAACATGAATCTTTTTCAAGGTATTGCACATTATTCAGATAAGTTTATCAAAAAATCACTTAAAATAAAAAAGTATTAACTATTGTGATATATGTTCATTCAATATATGTAATATTATGCGGTAAATCAATAATATTCGGTAATATAATACTATGCGATAAATCATTCAATATATGTGATATTATCCGATAACAGCATTCTCATGGATCTAGCTCATTCCATTCACGAGAGAATGTTATTTTGGGTAATAGTTTTGTATTTGGACGTTATTTTGGGTAATAGTTTTGTATTTGGACGCCAATAATCAAAAATAACCTATTTCTTCGTTCATAACGCTTAAATAACCTACAAAAGGATGAAAATTACCGAAATAAGAAGGAAGTAAACAAAATCGAAAAATTACAGAGATTTCCAAGCAAAATAGAAGAAAAAAATAATTTTCATTAATAAGGGATATAAACTGGAAACCAATGGAGAAAGAAACTTGTAAGAAAGTCCATTTCAAAAATGGAATTAGGAATAAAAACGATCTTAGCTTTGGAAAATTAAAAGTACTATTAGAGACCCCAAAATTGTTCTGCAATTACAGACTTAGGAACGTCATGTTTAGAAACATGACTCATGTGTTCCTTAATGCAAAATTTGGGAGCACATACATTAAGGAACACATGAGCCATGTTTCTAAGTCTGTAATTGCAGAATATTTCTTGGGAATCTAATTTTGCTGTTTTTCTCCAATTCAAGAGACTCTGGGTTAGAGTTTGATCGGCTAAGTTTAAATATATTAAGTACGTGAACTGGCTGGCTCAGTGGTCATATCCTCTGTTTCCAATTGCAGATGGTGTGGGTTCGAATCGTTTTGGTATCTGTACTTTTTCTGATCAGTCGCTCCGATAAGTTTAAATATATTAATTAGGACCTACTGTATGTGTGCCGTCTGACTCAGTGGGTATGCTATTTGTTTCCAATTCCCGAAGCTGTGGGTTCGAGCCCCTTTGGTATCTGTGCTTTTTCTGATCAGCCTCTCCGTTAAGTCAAAATATATCAATTTTTAATTTCGGAATGGGAGCTGGATGGTTCAGTGGTCATATTGCCCATTTCCAGAGGCTGTGTGATCGAGTCTATCCACTTGCATTAAGAAAAGCGTATTGAACTGCTTTTGTATCTGATCTTTTTCTCACCAGTCTCTCATCTAAATACATAAATTAGGAACTACAGTATGTGAACTGGTTGGCTCAGTGGTTATACTCTCTGTTTCTAATTCTAGAGACGATTTGGTCGAGCCATTTGGTGTCTGTGCTTCTTTTGTTATCAGTCTCTCTGTTACGTTTAAATATAATAATTGGGATGCTTGTTATGTGTGCTGGCTGGCTCAGTGGTTATGTTACCAGTTTCCAATTCTAGATGACGCGCGTTCGAGTCCATTGAATCGTTTTAGTATCTGTACTTTTTCTGATCAGGCTTTCCGATAGATTTGAATATATTAATTAGGATTTTCGGTATGTAAGCTGGCTGGCTCAGTGGTTACGTTGTCTGTTTCCTATTTCAGATGCTGTGGGTTCGTGTCCGTTGAATCTTTTTAGTATCAGTATTTTTTCCAATTTGTCCCTCCTTTATGTTTAAATATATGAATTGGGATATGAGCTGGATGGTTCAGTGGTCATGTTGTAGATTTCCAATTCCCGAGGCTATGAATCGAGTCCATTCGCATTGATAAAAGCGGGTCGAATTATTTTGGTATCCGTGATTTTCCTAATTAGTCTCTAAGTTAAACTTAAATACATTAATTAGGGCCTACAGCACGTGAAGTAGTTGGCTCAGTGGTTATGTCGTCTGTTTCCTATTCCAGATGCTGTGAGATCGTGTCAATCGTTTTGGTATCAGCAATTTTTTTGTTAGTCTCTCCGATAACTTTAAATATATTAATTAGGATTTTGGGTATGTAAACTGGCTTGCTCAGTGGTTACGTTGTCTGTTTCCTATTTCAAATGCTGTGGGTTCGTGTCCGTTGAATATTTTTAGTATCAGTATTTTTTCCAATTTGTCCCTCCTTTATGTTTAAATATATGAATTGGGATCTGAGCTGGATGGTTCAGTGGTTATGTTGTAGATTTCCAATTCCCGAGGCTATCGATCGAGTCCATTCGCATTGATAAAAGCGGGTCGAATTATTTTGGTATCCGTGCTTTTCCTAATTAGTCTCTAAGTTAAACTTAAATACATTAATTAGGGCCTACAGCACGTGAAGTACTTGGCTCAGTGGTTATGTCGTCTGTTTCCTGTTCCAGATGCTGTAAGATCGTGTCAATCGTTTTAGTATCTGTAATTTTTTTTGTTAGTCTCTCCGTTATCTTTAAATATATTAATTAGGATTTGGGGTATGTAAACTGGCTTGCTCAGTGGTTACGTTGTCTGTTTCCTATTTCAAATGCTGTGGGTTCGTGTCCGTTGAATCTTTTTAGTATCAGTATTTTTTCCAATTTATCCCTCCTATATGTTTAAATATATGAATTGGGATATGAGCTGGATGGTTCAGTGGTCATGTTGTAGATTTCCAATTCCCGAGGCTATGAATCGAGTCCATTCGCATTGATAAAAGCAGTTCGAATTATTTTGGTATCCGTGCTTTTCCTAATTAGTCTCTAAGTTAAACTTAAATACATTAATTAGGGTCTACAGCTCGTGAAGTAGGTGGCTCAGTGGTTAAGTCGTCGGTTTCCTATTCCAGATGCTGTGAGATCGTTTCAATCGTTTTAGTATCTGAAATTTTTTTTTGTTAGTCTCTCCGCTAACTTTAAATATATTAATTAGGATTTGGGGTATGTAAACTGGCTTGCTCAGTGGTTACGTTGTCTGTTTCCTATTTCAAATGCTGTGGGTTCGTGTCCGTTGAATCTTTTTAGTATCAGTATTTTTTCCAATTTGTCAGTCCTTTATGTTTAAATATATGAATTGGGATATGAGCTGGATGGTTCAGTGTTCATGTTGTAGATTTCCAATTCCCGAGGCTATGAATCGAGTCCATTCGCATTGATAAAAGCGGGTCGAATTATTTTGGTATCCGTGCTTTTCCCAATTAGTCTCTAAGTTAAACTTAAATACATTAATTAGGGCCTACAGCACGTAAAGTAGTTGGCTCAGTGGTTATGTCGTCTGTTTCCTATTCCAGATGCTGTGAGATCGTGTCAATCGTTTTAGTACCTGTAATTTTTTTTTTTGTTAGTCTCTCCGTTAACTTTAAATATATTAATTAGGATTTTGGGTATGTAAACTGGCTTGCTCAGTGGTTACGTTGTCTGTTTCCTATTTCAAATGCTGTGGGTTCGTGTCCGTTGAATATTTTTAGTATCAGTATTTTTTCCTATTTGTCCCTCCTTTATGTTTAAATATGTGAATTGGGATATGAGCTGGATGGTTCAGTGGTTATGTTGTAGATTTCCAATTCCCGAGGCTATCGATCGAGTCCATTCGCATTGATAAAAGCGGGTCGAATCATTTTGGTATCTGTGCTTTTCCTAATTAGTCTCTAAGTTAAACTGAAATATATTAATTAGGGCTTACAGCATGTGAACTAGTTGGCTCAGTGGTTATGCCGTCTGTTTCCTATTCCAGATGCAGTGAGTTCGTATCAATCATTTTGGTATCTGTAATTCTTTTGTTAGTCTCTCTCCGTTAGCTTTAAATATATTAATTAGGATTTTCTATATGTAAGCTGGCTTGCGCAGTGGTCATGTTGTCTGTTTCCGAATCCAGAGGCGAGGGTTCGATTCCATTCACCCGCGTTTGTGCTGTTCCCAAAAACGCGCTTTTTAGAAATGTGTTTCCTTCCATATATAAATTGTGTATCAATATTATTTTATTATTACGTGACCGGAAGTGACGTCACAGGAAATGACATGCCGGATGTGACGTCACAGGGCGTCACTTCCGGTTTAGAGAAGAGTGGCAAAGAGACTTGCTGTTCTAAAAAATGCATAAAATTTTGGGACTTCGTTAGCGGGAGTCACTTGGTGCAAAACAAGCCCTGCACGAACTTTGGACGAGGAAGAGTGGTGAGCGCGACACCGAAGCCAGCAGGACCGAAGAGAAACCCCGCCAGCAACGGTGGAGCTCAACCACCGCTCGTCCTCCATCTCGTGCAGATAATTTAGTAAGAAATATAAGAAAGTTAAGAAATAAGACCTAAATCTAATCAATAGCCCCGATCCCTCTTCTATCCAGACGTAACGTTCTAACACCCGCTACCCTCTAACACTGCAATCTTACCTTGCGTACCCAGGCGGGAACCGAGCCCAGAACCTATACCCCCGCAGCTTGACGCCCCAAGCCTCTCGGCCAAGAGGGCGTCGAACATAGATTCGATTTCGGTATATTTAACTTTAATATCTTAATGTGCCGGTTTAAATAATTTTATAAAATGCCGAGGACAGAACACTTTGAATAAAACTTTGACTTCACGCCGCTTTTGTGGTGAGGACAGAACTCGCTCTCAAGAGACCCGCGTATTCGCTACCCAATGCTTTGACCACTGCACCATCTAAATCACGACATGTACTGCCAATATGAACTATTTAAGTTTTCCATATGTAAAAATAAAAAAAATGAGCCAGGAAGCCCTAAAATGCTATATTTTAGTTCAGAATTGTATAACAGGATACAATCAGATGTTCTATTCAATTTCCATATTTTACATTAGAAAATAGCAAAAATTACATCAGATTTTGTCCTCTTACATATAAAATTCTAAACTGAAATATAGCATTCAAGGACTTCCTGGCTTACTTTCTTTTACTTCCCTTATATATATAGTGCAATGTATAAAGAAAATATTGTGACGGGCCAAAAATTCGAATTCAAGTTTTCAAAGGGAGAGCACATTTCAAGCATCCCTGAAAACGAATCGTAAGTTTTTAGATGATGTCTCCGTGTATGTGTGCTTGTGTGTGTGTGTGTGAGAGAGAGAGAGAGAGAGAGGGTGCTGGCGAATGTGTTTGTGTCAGTGGATCCGTGGATACGATATCTCAGGAGCGAATTAAGCGTTTTAAATGAAATTTTGAACAAAATTAGCAATCATTGTTCATTTTGTCTTTTTCCCATTCCAGATGCTGTTGGTTTAAGTCCATTGAATTTTTTGGCACCTGTACTTTTTCTGATCAGTCTCTCCGTTAAGTTAAAATTCTATTATTGGGAACTTTGGTATCTTAGCTGGCCGGCTCAGTGGCCATGTTGTCTGTTCCCAGTTCTAGATGATGTGGGTCCAAATCCATTGCATCGTTTTTGTATCTGTTCTTGATCAGTCTCTCCTTTAAGTTTAAATTTATTAATTGGGATCTTTGGTATGTTAGGAGGCTGGGTTAGTGGTCACGTTGTCTGTTTCCTTTTCCATATGATGTGGATTTGAGTCCATTGTATTGTTTTCTTATGTGTTATTTTAGGTTCAGACTCTCCGTTAAGTTTAAATTTATTAATTGGAAAGCTCTGTAAGCAAACTGCCTGGTTCAGAGGTCATGTTGTCTGTTTCCTGTTCCAGATGGTGTGTGTTTAAAGCCAAATTGAATTGTTTTCGCATTTGTACTTTTTTTACGAGTCTCTCCATTAAATATGAATATATTAATTAAGATCTACTGTATGTGATGTGGTTAGCGCAGTTGATCTTATTTTGTTTTCCAATTCCAGAGGTTGTAGATTTGAGTCCATTTTGTCGGTTATGTAACTGTACTTTTCTGATCAGTCTCTCCTTTAAGTCAAAATGTATTAATTTTGATCTCCGGTATATGAGCTGGACAGTTTAGTGGTCATATTGTAAATTTCCAAGTCCAAAGACTATTGGCTCGAGTTTAACCACTCACATTAAGAAAGCGGGTCGAATCATTTTGGTATCCGTGCTTCTCTTTATTAGTCTCTCGGTTAAAATGAAATGCATTAATTGGGACCTCCAGCATGTGAGCTGGTTGGCTCAGTGGTTATGTCCTCTGTTTCCTACTCCTGATGCAGTGAGTTCGTGTCAATCGTTTCGGTATCTGCATTTTTTTTGTTAGTCTCTCCGTTAACTTTAAATATATTAATTAGGATTTTCGGTAAGTAAGCTGACTGGCTCAGTGGTTCAGTTTTCTGTTTCCTACTTCAGATGCTGTGTGTTCGTATCCGTTGAAACGTTTTGGTATCTGTATTTTTTTTCTAACTGTTCCTCCTTACTGTTTAAATATATGAAGTGGGATCTGAGCTGGATGGTTCAGCGGTCATGTTGTGGATTTCCAAATCTAGTGGCTATGAATCGAGTCCATTCGCATTGATAAAAGCGGGTCGAATTACTTTGGTATCCGTGCTTTTCCTAATTAGTCTCTAAGTTAAACTTAAATACATTAATTAGGGCCTACAGCACGTGAAGTAGTTGGCTCAGTGGTTATGTCGTCTGTTTCCTATTCCAGATGCTGTGAGATAGTGTCAATCGTTTTAGTATCTGTAATTTTTTTTGTTAGTCTCTCCGTTATCTTTAAATATATTAATTAGGATTTTGGATATGTAAACTGGCTTGCTCAGTGGTTACGTTGTCTGTTTCCTATTTCAAATGTTGTGGGTTCGTGTCCGTTGGATCTTTTAAGTATCAGTATTTTTTCCAATTTGCCCCTCCTTTATGTTTAAATATATGAATTGGGATATGCGCTGGATGGTTCAGTGGTCATGTTGTAGATTTCCAATTCCCGAGGCTATGAATCGAGTCCATTCGCATTGATAAAAGCGGGTCGAATTATTTTGGTATCCGTGCTTTTCCTAATTAGTCTCTAAGTTAAACTTAAATACATTAATTAGGGCCTACAGAACGTGAAGTAGTTGGCTTAGTGGTTATGTCGTCTGTTTCCTATTCCAGATGCTGTGAGATAGTGTCAATCGTTTTAGTATCTGTAATTTTTTTTGTTAGTCTCTCCGTTATCTTTAAATATATTAATTAGGATTTTGGATATGTAAACTGGCTTGCTCAGTGGTTACGTTGTCTGTTTCCTATTTCAAATGTTGTGGGTTCGTGTCCGTTGGATCTTTTTAGTATCAGTATTTTTTCCAATTTGTCCCTCCTTTATGTTTAAATATATGAATTGGGATCTGAGCTGGATGGTTCAGCGGTCATGTTGTGGATTTCCAAATCTAGTGGCTATGAATCGAGTCCATTCGCATTGATAAAAGCGGGTCGAATTATTTTGGTATCCGTGCTTTTCCTAATTAGTCTCTAAGTTAAACTTAAATACATTCATTAGAGCCTACAGCACGTGAAGTAGTTGGCTCAGTGGTTATGTCGTCTGTTTCCTATTCCAGATGCTGTGAGTTCGTGTCAATCGTTTTAGTATCTGTAATTTTTTTGTTAGTCTCTCCGTTAACTTTAAATATATTAATTAGAATTTTGTGTATGTAAACTGGCTTGCTCAGTGGTTACGTTGTCTGTTTCCTATTTCAAATGCTGTGGGTTCGTGTCCGTTGAATCTTTTTAGTATCAGTATTTTTCCAAATTGTCCCTCCTTTATGTTTAAATATATGAATTGGGATATGAGCTGGATAGTTCAGTGGTCATGTTGTAGATTTCCAATTCCCGAGGCTATGAATCGAGTCCATTCGCATTGATAAAAGCGGGTCGAATTATTTTGGTATCCGTGCTTTTCCTAATTAGTCTCTAAGTTAAACTTAAATACATTAATTAGGGCCTACAGCACGTGAAGTAGTTGGCTCAGTGGATATGTCGTCTGTTTCCTATTCAAGATGCTGTGAGATCGTGTCAATCGTTTTAGTATCTGTAATTTTTTTTTGTTAGTCTCTCCGCTAACTTTAAATATATTAATTAGGATTTGGGGTATGTAAACTGGCTTGCTCAGTGGTTACGTTGCCTGTTTCCTATTTCAAATGCTGTGGGTTCGTGTCCGTTGAATATTTTTAGTATCAGTATTTTTTCCTATATGTCCCTCCTTTATGTTTAAATATGTGAATTGAGATATGAGCTGGATGGTTCAGTGGTTATGTTGTAGATTTCCAATCCCCGAGGGTATCGATCGAGTCCATTCGCATTGATAAAAGCGGGTCGAATCATTTTGGCATCTGTGCTTTTCCTAATTAGTCTCTAAGTTAAACTTAAATATATTAATTAGGGCTTACAGCATGTGAACTTGTTGGCTCAGTGGTTATGTCGTCTGTTTCCTATTCCAGATGCAGTGAGTTCGTATCAATCATTTTGGTATCTGTAATTCTTTTGTTAGTCTCTCTCCGTTAGCTTTAAATATATTAATTAGGATTTTCTCTATGTAAGCTGGCTTGCGCAGTGGTCATGTTGTCTGTTTCCGAATCCAGAGGCGAGGGTTCGATTCCATTCACCCGCGTTTGTGCTGTTCCCAAAAACGCGCTTTTTAGAAATGTGTTTCCTTCCATATATAAATTGGGTATCAATATTATTTTATTATTACGTGACCGGAATTGACGTCACAGGAAATGACATGCCGGATGTGACGTCACAGGGCGTCACTTCCGGTTTAGAGAAGAGTGGCAAAGAGACTTGCTGTTCTAAAAAATGCATAAAATTTTGGGACTTCGTTAGCGGGAGTCACTTGGTGCAAAACAAGCCCTGCACGAACTTTGGACGAGGAAGAGTGGTGAGCGCGACACCGAAGCCAGCAGGCCCGAAGAGAAACCCCGCCAGCAACGATGGAGCTCAACCACCGCTCGTCCTCCATCTCGTGCAGATAATTTAGTAAGAAATATAAGAAAGTTAAGAAATAAGACCTAAATCTAATCAATAGCCCCGATCCCTCTTCCATCCAGAAGTAACGTTCTAACACCCGCTACCCTCTAACACTGCAATCTTACCTTGCGTACCCAGGCGGGAACCGAACCCAGAACCTATACCCCCGCAGCTTGACGCCCCAAGCCTCTCGGCCAAGAGGGCGTCGAACATAGATTCGATTTCGGTATATTTAACTTTAATATGTTAATGTGCCGGTTTAAATAATTTTTAAAAATGCCGAGGACAGAACACTTTGAATAAAACTTTGGCTTCACGCCGCTTTTGTGGTGAGGACAGAACTCGCTCTCAATAGACCCGCTACCCAATGCTTTGACCACTACACCATCTAAATCACGACATGTACTGAAAATATAAACTATTTAAGTTTTCCATATGTAAAAATAAAAAAAATGAGCCAGGAAGCCCTAAAATGCTATATTTTAGTTCAAAATTGTATAACTGGATACAATCAGATGTTCTATTCATATTCCATATTTTACATTAGAAAATAACAAAAATTACATCAAATTTTGTCCTCTTACATATAAAATTCTAAACTGAAATATAGCATTCAAGGACTTCCTGGCTTACTTTCTTTCCTTTTTACTTCCCTTATATATATAGTGCAATGTATAAAGAAAATATTGTGACGGGCCAAAAATTCGAATTCAAGTTTTCAAAGGGAGAGCACGTTTCAAGCATCCCTGAAAACGAATCGTAAGTTTTTAGATGATGTCTCCGTGTATGTGTGCTTGTGTGTGTGTGTGTGTGAGAGAGAGAGAGAGAGAGTGGGTGCTGGCGAATGTGTTTGTGTCAGTGGATCCGTGGATACGATATCTCAGGAGCGAATTAAGCGTTTTAAATGAAATTTTGAACAAAATTAGCAATCATTGTTCATTTTGTCTTTTTCCCATTCCAGATGCTGTTGGTTCAAGTCCATTGAATTTTTTGGCACCTGTACTTTTTCTGATCAGTCTCTCCGTTAAGTTAAAATTCTATTATTGGGATCTTTGGTATCTTAGCTGGCCGGCTCAGTGGCCATGTTGTCTGTTCCCAGTTCTAGATGGTGTGTGTCCAAATCCATTGCATCGTTTTTGTATCTGTTCTTGATCAGTCTCTCCTTTAAGTTTAAATTTATTAATTGGGATCTTTGGTATGTTAGGAGGCTGGGTTAGTGGTCACGTTGTCTGTTTCCTTTTCCATATGATGTGGATTTGAGCCCATTGTATTGTTTTCTTATGTGTTATTTTAGGTTCAGACTCTCTGTTAAGTTTAAATTTATTAATTGAAAAACTCTGTAAGCTGCCTGTTTCAGTGGTCATTTTGTCTGTTTCCTGTTCCAGATGGTGTGTGTTTAAGTCAAATTGAATCGTTTTCGCATTTGTACTTTTCTTACGAGTCTCTCCATTAAATATGAATATATTAATTAAGATCTACTGTATGTGATCTGGTTAGCGCAGTTGATCTTATTTTGTTTTCCAATTCCAGAGGTTGTAGGTTTGAGTACATTTTGTCGGTTAGGTAACTGTACTTTTCTGATCAGTCTCTCCTTTATGTCAAAATGTATTAATTTTGATCTCCGGTATATGAGCTGGACAGTTTAGTGGTCATATTGTAAATTTCCAAGTCCAAAGACTATGGGCTCGAGTTTATCCACTCACATTAATTAAAGCGAGTGGAACCATTTTTGCATCTGTTCTTTTCTCAACAGTCTCTTATTTAAATACATAAATTAGGAACTGAAGTTATGAACTGGTTAGCTCAATGATTATGCTGTCTGTTTCTAATTCTAGAGGTTGTTTGTTCGAGACCAATAAGTCGTTTTGGTGTTTGCTTATATATTAATTGGGATGTTCTGTATGGCTGGCTTTGTCAGTGGCCATGTTGTCTTTTTCCAATTTTAGGTGATGCGGGTTCGAGTGCATTGAATCGTTTTGTTATTTTTACTTTCTCTAATCAGTCTCTCCGATAAGTTTAAATACATTAATGAAGGTTTGCGGTATGTGAGCTGTCTGGCTCAGTGGTCACGGTGTCTGTTTCCTATTTCAGATGCTGTGGGTTCGTGTCCGTTGAATCGTTTTGGTATCTGTGATTTTTCCTATCTGTCCTTCCTTTAAGTTTAAATATTAAAGGTTTAACGGTCACGTTGTCGATCTCCAATTCCAGAGGCGGTGGATCGCGTCCACTATCTGCCCATATTGAGGAAAGTGGCTGGAATAATTCTAGTATCCGTCCTTTTTCTTGTTCGTTTCTCAGTTAAATTTAAATACATTAATTAGCATCTTCAGCATGTGAACTGGTTGGCTCAGTGATCATGCTGTCTGTTTCCTGTTCCATATGCAGTTCACGTAATCGCTTCATACATGGCGCTAAAAAAGTATAAGGACAACATATAATTGAATTAAAATATACTTTATTTTCACTTTATCAAAATGAATTTTTGATATTTCTGACCTCTAATATGAAATTATACAATAACATTTACAGCACATAAAACAACAAATATGAACCTTACAAAAGTTGACCTTGCAAAGATTATCACTAAAGAAAATATAGAAAAAAGTATAAGGACATGTTCTAAATTACTTAACATTCCACTTAATAATCAAGAAAACAACCTTTTTTAACACTTTACAACATAGTTGAAAAGTGTTTATGGCTTAGTTCATTCTGTCTGTCAGTCCGTTAGCACGATAACTGCCGTAAAAATGACTTTATCAAAATGAAATTTTAGCATGTTTTTCAGACGGTCTGTGGGACCTATGGGAATATAAATAACTCAATCAATTAGTTTTTGATTAAACACGGATTGAAAAAATGAAATATATTGAACCCTATGGGAGATAATTTTTCAAACATTTTTTAAGCAAATTTAAAATTCACAAATTGCTTCAAAATTTTTAGAAAATATTCAAATTAACCCATAAAATATATAAAAAAATTTCAGTAAAATATGTTAGGTAGTTTTTTAATTAAAAATTATTTAATAGAGGGAGAAAAACAAATTCAAATTAAATTCTGACTTTTGCTATATCCTCCAGAAATAAAAAAGAGATATATTATATGATAAATATCTTTCCAAGAGTTTAATAATCTTGTGTAAGAGAGAAAGAGGCTTCATATTTTAAAATAAATTTAGTAGATAACAATTTTTCAAATTTTTTTTTAATTTAATATAACTCTTCATGATATATTAATTTGATGGCATTTTTAATACACTTTCCTACGTCCTACAGAGTTAAAATTTGGTACACAGCTTAAATTTGTAGAACATTTTATTCTACAAAAATTTGGTGGATCCTTAAATATAGATCCAACATTTTTTTTTTCGAAATGGCCTGCAAATAATCCCCGTTCACTTCTATGAATCATTGTTGTATAGTTAAAAATTCTGATGTAGGCAGCACATGTCTTTCCCTGCAGACTCATATTCACGTTCTCTTTATTTCTTTAATTATAATTTGAGTTTATCTGCACAAAGTAACAGTCATAAGTATTTTAAATGACATTGAATTTGCACGTTAAACTTAAATTTGGTTCTCATTTGATAGCTGGACTTATTGTAAAAGGTGGCGTAGCGAAAACGCGAAAAAAGATAAAATATCTCAAGAACGGCTAGTCCTAGAGTATTGGGGTTAGTCTTATTCTTTTTGTTGTCAAAAATCACGTATAAAATATGATTTTAATTGATATAATTGAGCACACGTAGCCTTTTATTTTTATATTTAACGATTTTTGCTGGCCATTTTGCAAAAACAGCCCGTTCCTTTTTACCGAATCGTACTAGAATAACCTACAAGTGATTTATATACCAAATTTTGTTAAATTTGGTCCATTAGTTTTTAGCTAGAGTGGATAAAGGCAATTTCTGCGGCCATTTCGCAAAGAAGACAGATTCTTTTATTACGAATCGTACTATAATCTAATAAACATCGGGGGTTTCCCACAAAAACTTATGATATTTGACATGATATTGATTTATGATATGACAAATTTTATGATATTCGGTCCATTAGTTTTTCAGTTAGAGTGGATGCAATATCCTCACAGACACACAGAAACACACACAGATACACCCTTACACACACAGACGTCTCCCTAAAAATAGTTTTTTCGTGTTCTAGAAGTCCCAAAACGTGTAGATCCTTCGAAAATTCGAGTTCCGATCTTCGGCACGATTCCAATACTTTGAATACATACACACATACACATATATTATCTGTGTATCTAAATTCCGTACCTACGCAATTACAATAGCTGTGATTTTAAATGATCCCTAAACTTTTATTATTTCTTCAACGAAGCCTGAATTTAACTTATGCAGAATGCAAATATCTCAAGCGATTGTACGGTGAGTTATATAAGAATTGCTAATTTTTTTCACACAAAATTATTTAGCTCAGGAGTCTGGAACACAAGTTATATGAATGAAATATTCATTGATTTTGCATAGAGAATCAGACGATTTATATTTCGATGCAGTTTTAAATATTTAAGTATAATAAATTACTGTAGTAATGTGATAATGTAAAGATATCACCAATGAATGTCGATAGCCCAGACCATCCGACTCGTCCAAAGACATAGAGCAATTAGATGGATGGCCGGATCACCACTGAATGTATCACATTTCAGAGATTTTAAATGAAATGTGATACATTCAGTGGATGGCCGGATCACCACTGAATGTATCACATTTCAGAGATTTTAAATGAAATTGATTTCAGTTGGAAAGTGTTTCATAATCAATGCTTGTGCATGATTGATCTTTCTTGTTTTCAATTACTTGAATAAGCCGAGAGGTCATCGATGCTGAAAGTTCTTTTAAAGTGTCTATGGAAATGTTATTCCAAGCTTGTTTGATGGCTAACACAGGATCCTGTTTACACTGATATTGTGTGCCATTTTTATAAACTTCTCGGGCTAGAAGGCCCCATAAATTTTCTATTGGATTGAGATCGGGATTCCTCGCAGGCCAATCAAGTAAATTTACTGAATTAGCTTCATAACAGAGTTTTGTACTCTTAGAAACGTGTATGGAAGCGTTATCCTGTTGGAAAATATAGTCCCCTGAAGAAATTAGTGGGGCCTCAGGTAACAAATATTCTCTAACATATCAATATATTTGTCAGAGTTCATTTTGTAGTTGATAAAGACTATAGGCGTCGTTCCGTTTGCTGCAAAAGCGCCCCAAATCATTACTGTGCCCCCACCGTATTGACATTTGGAAAAAACTTCTTTGCTTTTACGCAGATTATACCAAAAATAGCGAAAACCATCTGGCCCATCAAGATTGAACTAATTTTCGTCCGAAAAGATTGCATCAATCCATTTTGGACCGAGAGAAATGTATTTATTTGAAAATTCCTGTCTTCGTTCCTTATGTTCCTTTTTAAAAGGCGGATATGACATTAACTTTTCATACCAAATATTCGGATGTTTATTCAAAACATTTTGAACTGTTCGTGTGGAACATGGTCCAAATTTCTTCCAACTTCATTTGCAGTTTCTTTTTTCTCGCAAGCTCTTCTTACAACCATATTTTTCTGTCGATGCGTTAGAATTGCTGTTTTTCCAGATCGTTTTTTCATTCCATACATTCCAGGTTCTTTTAGAAAATTATAAACTACAGTTTTAGATCTTTTAATTTTTTGCGAAATTTCAGGCCCACTCAATCCACATTCTTTAAAAGCAAGAATTTTCCCTTTTTCAGGGTTAGATAGATGAGTTGCTTTTGGTATCGTACAAAAATCGTGAAGAAATGAGGCAAGTTTGAATTTGTTTTAAAAACCCAGTCTTTATATTTGAAATGGTCATTTTCCGCTTTCAAATATGCAAATTTTACTATAAATTTAGATGGGAAAAACTGCTGTCACACTTTTTTAACACTTTACAACATAGTTGAAAAGTGTTAATGACTTTGCTCATTCTGTCTATCTGTCTGTCTGTCTGTCTGTCTGTCTGTTAGCACGATAACTGCCGTAAAAATGACTTTATCAAAATGAAATTTTAGTATGTTTTTCAGACGGTCTATAGGACCTATGGGAATATAAATAAATAATATCACCCAATTAGTTTTTTATTGAACCCGGGTTGAAAAAATGAAATACATTGAACCCTATGGGACCTAATTTTTCAAACATTTTTTAAGCAAATTTAAAATTCACAAATTGCTTCGAAATTTTTAGAAAATATTCACATTGTTTCCTAAATTATATAAAAAAAATTTCAGTAAAATATGTTAGGTAGTTTTTTAATTAAAAATTATTTAATAAAGGGAGAAAAACAAATTCAATTAAATTCTGACTTTTGGTATATCCTCCAGAAAGAAAAAAAAGATATATTATACAATAAATATCTTTCCAAGAGTTTAACTATTTTGTATACAAGAGAGGCTTCACATTTTAAAATAAATTTGGTAGATAACAATTTTTCAATTTTTTTAAATTTTATATAACTCTTCATGCTATACTTATTTGATGGCATTTTTAATGCAATTTCCTACGTCCTACAGAGTTAAAATTTGGTACACAGCTTAAATTTGCAGAACATTTTATTCTACAAAAATTTGGTGGATCTTTAACTATATATCCCACATTTTTTCTCGAAATGGCCTGCAAATAATCCCCGTTCACTTCTATAAATCATTGTTGCAATGTTGTTAAAAATTCTGATGTGGGCAGCACATGTCTTTCCCTAGAGACTCATATTCACGTTCTCTTTATTTCTTCAATAATAATTTCAATTTATCTCCACAAAATAACAGCCATAAGTATTTTAAATGACATTGAGTTTGCACGTTAAACTTGCATTTGGTTCTCATTTGATAGCTAGACTTATTGTCAAACATGGCGTAGCGAAAACGCGAAAAAAATAAAATATCTCAAGAACGGCTAGTCCTAGAGTAATGGGATTAGTCTTATTCTTTTTGTTGTTAAACATCAAGTATAAAATAGGAATTTAATTGATATAATTGAGCACACGTAGTCTTTTATTTTTATATTTAACGATTTTTGCGGGCCATTTCGCAAAAATAGCCCGTTCCTTTTTCCGAATCGTACTAGAATCACATACAAGTGATTTATATACCACATTTTGTTCAATTTGGTATATAAATCACTTGTAGGTTATTGAAATATTATACACTAAATTTTGTTAAATTTGGTCCTTTAGTTTTTAGCTAGAGTGGAAAAAGACAATTTCTGCCGGCCATTTCGCAAAGAAGGCAGATTCTTTTATTACGAATCGTACTATAATCTAATGAACATCAGGGTTTCTCACAAAAAACTTACCAACCAAATTTTATGAAATTCGGTTCATTAGTTTTTCAGTTAGAGTGGATGCAATATCCTCACAGACACACAGAAAAATACACAGATACACCGTTACACACACAGACGTCTTCCTAAAAATAGTTTTTTCGTGTTCTAGAAGTCCCAAAACGTGTAGATCCTTCGAAAATTCGAGTTCCGATCTTCGGCACGATTCCAATACTTTGAATACATACATAGACACACACATATATTATCTGTGTATCTAAATTCCGTGCCTACGCAATTACAATAATTGTGATTTTAAATGATCCCTAAACTTTTATTATTTCTTCAACGAAGCCTAATTTTAACTTATGCAGAATGCAAATATTTCAAGCGATTGTAAGCTGAGTTACATAAGAATTGCTGAATTTTTTTCACACAAAATTATTTAGCTCTGAAGTCTGGAATACAAGTTATATGAATGAAATATTCATTGATTTTGCATAGAGAATCAGATGATTTATATTGCGATAGAGTTTTAAATATTTTAGTATAATAAATTACTGTAGTACTGTGATAATGTAAAAGATATCACCACAGAATGTATCACATTTTTGAGAAATTTTAAATGAAATTGCATTTCAGTTGGAAAGTGTTTCATAATCAATGCTTATGCATGATTGATTTTTCTTGTTTCCAAGATCATATGGGTTTGAAATTTATAAAGTAAATTTATACATATTTATTTTTGGAAAATTTAACTGATTTACATGAAAAAGAACTTAATTGTATCAATAGTTTTACTTAAGAAATTTGCATACATCTCCATTTAAGCGATTTCTAGATTTGGCGAGTTTTCGCTTGTCCTTATACTTTTTTCGCGCACTGGTGTAATTATTATTGTGTAATTATTAAAGGTGTAATTATTATTTTTATTTTTATTTAAAACACTACTGAATATTATTTTATATATTGTATGGAATAATTTTAATATTTCCTAAAACTTTCGAGGCAATTTGTAAATTTTAAATCCGCTTAAAAAATGTTTAAAAAATTAGGTCCCATAGGGTTCAATGTATTTCATTTTTTCAATCCGAGTTCAATCCAAAACTAATTGAGTGATATTGTTCATTTATATTCCCATAGGGTTCCACAGAGAGTCTGAACAACATACTAAAATTTCATTTTGATAAAGTCATTTTTACGGCAGTTATCATGCTAACGGACAGACAAACAGACAGAATGAACAAAGTCATAAACACTTTTCAACTTTGTTGTAAAGTGTTAAAAAAAGAGTAGATTTATTTAAAAACAGTGGGAATATCTCCTTTTGAGAAAGGAAGAGATAATATAAGAAAGTTAAAATCGAGAGCTACAACGGTATAAAACAACTTTAAGTTTCATTAATCTTCGAAGTTAAAAATGGCAGATATTGTTCATAATTACGTCAACCGTGAACAAACAGTTAATTTTGATATCAAACTTCGCTCATTTCAGTCCTCAGCTGAGAAAATTGCAACGAAACCAAATTCTAAAATTTATTTAAATTGAAAATATTTCTGAACTAATTTCAAACAGGGGTTGCAATCCCAGACGTTATTTACAATCCCAGGATATTAAAAATAAGAATTTTTCAATCCCGATTTTCCTCGGGATTGGGAATTAAATCTTACTTCATTCAAAGAAAGCCATATTTTACTCATCGTGCTTTGTATGTCACTCTGGGATGTGTGCATTTTATACTGGATATCCATTTACAGTTTAATAGCTTGGTTCTATTTGAAATATTTTTAAAGATCCACATTTTTGCAAATTTAGTAATTCCATTTCTTTATCCATGACTTCTGTCCATTTATCCTTTCGATTAAAACATGCAGCCCCTTCATAACCTCAACCTTATGGCATATTTTACCGATCCTTCGACTTTAGTATACTTTGATCTGGAGAATTAGTTGAATCTACAGTTTCGTCACTTCATTATAACTCCTGATTTACTTCCATTATCTCCTTACTCCTTACTATCATTATCATTCCTGATTTTTTTTAACCTTTATATACCAGTTTAGCTATCAGATATTTGAATACTTCGAAAACACCAGCTTTTGACTTCAGAAATTTAGTAAATATTTTCTTTAGAAAGTCGTTCACTATTGTTAGAATGTATTTAGCTCCGCTATGAAAAATTATCTGCGCAAGAAAGTCTGAAGAATAAAACATCTTGGTTCCGTTTGCAAATATCCGAAGTTTAGTAAACATACTCCAAAATAAATTCATTAAAATTGTAACAAAAGTACCATTTTTACCCACTTGAAGCAATCATTTAAACACATTCGAAAATTTATGAATCTAAAAACATTTTTACTAAATTTTGTCTTAAATCTTATATTACATAGCAGTAGCTAATATAGCGATAACGAAGATTTTCTTTAGAAAGTCGTCCACTATTGTTAGAATATATTTAGCTCCGCTCTGAAAAATCATCTGCGCAAGAAAATCTGAAGAATAAAACATCTTGGTTCCGTTTGCAAAACAATGTACAAACACACATCCGAAGTTTAGTAAACATACTCCAAAATGAATTCATTAAAATTGTAACAAAAGTACCATTTTTACCCACTTGAAGCAATCATTTAAACACATTCGAAAATTTATGAATCTAAAAATATTTTTACTAAATTTTGTCTTAATCTTATATTACATAGCAGTAACTAATATAGCGATAACGAAAATACAACACCGTTAAGTTATTAAATTTATTTTACATTAATTTCTTCATTAAGATAGGATACATTGAATCAAAATTGTCTGCTGCAAAAATACATTTAATTTAATTACACTAGACATAATAATATTTATTTTCTTTAAACAAAGTTCCTGAAAAAAGTCGTCTCTATATTGCTATTTTTATGAAATACTTTTTATTAATATCTTTTCAACCCCTGGACATATTAACCCGAACCATGGACGGGTTGACCCGCAGTGATGTAGAGAATAAAGGGTACCAAATTTGAAAAAAAACTCAATCAAAAATTGTGCATTTGTGTATGAAACAAACGAACGAACAAATAGACAGACTTTCGGTTTTACATATATATATATGAAAAGATAGAACAATAGAAGACGCTCCACATCACACATGATAAGTCACTACTTATTTTGTTGCCGTGCATTAACGATCATCAGTCCACCTTTTGTGATTAACAAAGCATTCGTCCATATAAAAGCTCCTCCAGAGATTTATTTATGCATGAGTCATGATATATTAGCAATGGAATGCAGAATGCCTGCATTTTAACTCTCAGAAAATTATACTTTGAATGAACGATTTGCAAAAGAAGCATTCTAATGCATCCATTGTATACGTAATTTTACTCGACTGATAAATCTGTTTTATTATTAAGAATCTTTTCCTTTTCAACGAAGTTCAGAGACATAATGGGATGTTGATTCAAAATGTTGGTGGAAAGTTAAGTCAAAAGGTATAAAGACTGAAAATATCGTCAAAGTCCATTAATCTTCCAATCAGAAATTCTGAGTATTATTCTTCGTACAATTCTTCAGCCAATAACAAGTTGTTAACTGGAAACTCAAGCTTCGTTAATTGCAGCCAACGGCTGAGGTAATCTAAATAAACTTTCAGCATCAATTAAACTAATTATGTTTCGTAACTAATTTGAGCTTATAGAATGTAAAAATATTACAAAGATTATAATGACTGTACAATGTGTAAATATAATTTCTGAACAAGAGGGCACCAAGGTACATGGTAAAGTTGAAAGAAGTCAATAATTTATGAACGATGGTAACTAGAGCTAGCTATGAAAGTGAGGTATCGGTACAATAAAATTGCTATACACTACCAGATGAAACTGACGACAGCGCTACTGGCGGCAAAACTTGGAAGTTAACACTCGTATCTTGGAAACTATGAGAGATACAAAAAAAAATACGAATTAGAAAATTGTTAATCATCAAATTAGTAAAAAATGACATTTTACAGAAGCAAATGATGCAGCTCGAATTATCTAAACACATTCTATGTGCACCGTATTTAATAATGGCTGTGACGCGCAAGCTACTCCTGCACATAAAATATGCAAGAAAATTTACCAACGACCGTTTACCAGCAAATGTGTGTACTTTGATGAGCAGCGTGTCAAAAAAGATCATGATGGGCTATTCGAAGGAAGATTATACGTAGTACTACTTAAAGGCACATTCAAGAGAAACACTGTGAAAGCTACAGGACAGCATGCCTTATCATTTCCTACTGCTCCACATTCACCCGTAATGCTGGCGAACGTGCAACAGAAAATTATTTAATGCATGCAAAGATGTAGACAGCGGACTTATTGAACATACTGCAGAGTCTTATTGGATGATAAGAGCTTGCAATTTCTTCCCAGTAGCTCCATCGACTAGACAGTTTGGAGATTCAGGGTTCGTTTCCCGATTGGGGCAACAAGGCTCTTTACAACGGCGCCCGAACAGGGAGGGAGAATGCAGAGTCTACTTCGACGATAAGAGCTTGCAATTGCATCCCAGTAGCTCAACGGCAGAGCATCCGCTAGCCAGTTTGGAGATCCAGAGTTCGATTCCCGGTTAGGGCAGCAGGACTCTTTACAAAGGCTCCCAAGCAGGGAGGGGGACTACAGAGTCTACTTCGATGATAATAGCTTAGAATTTCGCCCCAGTAGCTCAACGGTAGAGCATCGGGTAGCCAGTTTGGAGATCCAGGGTTCTATTCCCGGTTGGGGAAGCAGGGCTCTTTACAATGGCGCTCGATTCCCGGTTGGGGCATCAAGGCTCTTTACAATACTTCACTTTCCGAGATAGAAATGCTAACTTCCAACATTCTGTCGCTAAAAGCACTGTAGTCATTCTCATCTGGTAGCGCATGGTGACTTTACTATACCAATACCTCACTTCTACAGATCTAGATGCCATCCCTCAAAATTTATTCCGCCTACTGACAACTTTGCACCCTGTATTTAAGGAATCATGCTTCTATTACAGTTACAAACATCCCTGAACAAGTTGTGCGTAAAGATCTAAATGACTCCACGTATACCGTTACATGTTATAGAATCGCAATACAGAAAATATGGAAGGTTTCATGGGAAGGCTTGTTATGTGTATAAAATGTCCCAACAGATATATTCATATATTCTACAAATATACAAATATGCTTAAAATGTAATATTGTACAGAACAGTTATGTCATATAGTCTAGATCTAGAAGACAAAAAACTACTGGATTCTTCTGAATTAGATTCGAATTTGAGACCCTTAAGAAAATATTTGACATTTCTTCTTTATTTAACTTTCTATTTGAAGATATTTAAATACTAATTGCATGCAACTTAAAGGGATTAAACAGTATATCCTCATGGTTATTTTTACATGAGAAAAATTTGCCATATTCGGGGATATTTAATACATATTAAATTAGGTATATACATATTAAATATAGGTATAGCTAAATAAGTCATTTAAAAGTAAAAAAAGTTGGGTTTTTAAGCTCGTCATATGCAGATAATAATGAATTTTGCCAGACAATTAACTACTAATATTTGGAATATAAATGCATGAAAAGTTGAGAGAATATCCATATCAAACGTATTTCAATAATTTTTTTCTTTATACGTAAAATTTTGTATAATTTTTTCTTTAAATAAACCATACATCTAAAGGCTGTACTTTACTCATCAAGGATTTAATACAATCAATTTGCTTCAGTAAGGTAGCTAGAATAAAGCTTTTAGAGTTTTTCGATAAACCGAATTTTCAATAAATTGCATTTTTTTTCTTTCCCTTCAGCTTGTCGAATGTTTAGCGTATCGAAATTTTACTATGTCATTTCTGTTATCAAAGGGAGCTATAAAATCTGAAGCAAGTTAAATCAGTAGATACAAAGATGAAAAGCGATGTTAATGCCCATTAATCTTTGTAGGAAAAAGCGCAAACACCATTATTCGTAACAAATCGTATGACATATATGGTATTGTTCAAAGGCTGTGTTCATCTACTATAGCAGGAAAATAATTTTAACATATAAACTTCTGTGTTTCAGTTTTACATTTCTACTTCAATTGGGTTTTGAGAAACGCGTTAGCGTTCCGTTCAGCCAAGCCATGTCCGAAGCTAGCAAGTGTATATTATACATGACGTCACAAACCCTAATTTCCGGAGGACTCTAGCTCATCCCCCAAGAAAGCTAAAGACTTGATTCCTTTTTTTCTCTGTAAAGGCGTCTCAAAGCTGTGAAAAATGAAATAGAAATTACAATTTGAAAAAATAACATGCAATTGCAAAAATAGATTTGAAATATGACAACGTAAGCCATAGTCTGACACATGAAGTTATTTCTATCCTTAAATTTATCAGAAAAAATACGATTAAATAACGTAGAAACGGTAGAATAGATGGCCTTAAACTTAAGTTCATGACAAAATTGAATCAGAAGAATTGAAAAAACCGCCGGATGAAAAGAAAGACTAGATTTATAAGACAAAATGTCAGAAAAGGGAGTGAGATTAGTACTAGGATAAATAAATTTGTAGCAAATAGTGAAAAATATTTTGTGAATGAAATCGAAAGAGTAAGCTACCTCATGGCTAAAGTTAAAGTCAATTTGAGTAACTAAAGCCAAGGTAGAAGAACAAACGTTAAAAGCACGATTAAAAAAAGCAATAAAAGAGGCTTATTTAGAAGAAATAGAGTGAGAAGAGTTAGAAAACGTAGGTTTAAGAAAAACAGTAGTATGAAATCCAATGAGTCACGGCAAACAAAGACGTCCAAAAAAGCCAAAGAACTTTGGTTTTTTTGACTCCTCGTTTCCTGTTCATACTACTACTATTTTACTTTATGAATCATTTTTCATTTATATTTACTGTGACTCTATTTGCCATTTTGATCCCTTTCAGATCCTCAGTTATGCTTGGCGTCTCGTTCTCGACTCACTGCGTGTTAAACCATTGTACGATATTCTGGATATTTAGTACCTTTATTCTTTTGCGTCTGACGACATATCTGTTAGTTACCCTGTAATTTTTTATCTTTATTCATTTATGTATTTTGTAATTAAATTATTTTTTTTAAATATATCGAGTTTTTAAACATGATTTATATGCACATTTTGCCTCGCGGTTGAGGTCTGTATATTAAAGCTCATGTTCGCCACCTATTTTTACTTTCCTTATATACATAATGTATTAATGTATAAGGAAAGTATTGTGACGGGGTCGAAAATTCGAATTTGAGTTTTGGACGGGAGAGCACGTTTCAAGCATCCCTGATCACGAATCAAACATTTTTGAATTGCTGTGTGTGTGTGTGTGTGTGTGTGTGTGTGTGTGTGTGTGCGTTCGTGCGTGCGTGTGTGTGTGTGTGCGTGTGTCAGTGAGTCTGTGGAGACGATATCTCAAGAACGAATAGACTGATTCAAATGAAATTTGGTACAAAAACCACAATCCGTGAATACTGGAAGCCTGTTGTTTTTAAACGTAATCGAATGTTTAGAACCCTCCTAAATTTTCGAGTGAAATTTTGAAAAAATCATCAGAAAATCAAAACCTTTAATAAAGTTGCGCAATAGACATTTCTTATGCAATTTTTCCTTAGAAAACGATTGACATAAACTTTAGAACGCTAGCATGAACCGTTCTCGAGATATTGCACATTTTTTAAATAAATTTATCAAAAAATCACATAAATTAAAAAATATATATTAACTGTTGAAAAACATGTTCACTTTTCATATGTAATATCATGCGATAAATTGGGTGACATCATTCTCGTGGATCTAACTCGTTCCATTCATGAAAAAAGATACTTAGTAATACTTTTGTATTTGAACGCCAATAGTTATTCTGCTATAAGAATAACTGATTTCTAAGTCCATAACGCTTGGCGAGATTTTGGCGACGAATTTGGTGCAATGTCGCCAAATTGGTGACTTTTTGAAATTTTGCCAAATTAACGAAAATCTCGCCAAATGGATAAAAATGCCACTAAATCAATGAAACTGACGACTAATTGACGAAAATTCAATATCTTGGAAAGAATATAAATATCTACTATAAGAAACATCTATTCTATTATTGTGAAAGTAATAAATTCATTGCATTATATAAGGAAAGTCATGTGTTGCCCACATCAGATTTTTTAATTTGCCACTGATGAAGGACATAATAATGCCCGAAAGTGCTCTGGTTATGTAATTTTTATGTACATCATCAATGGAGATTTTATTGAAGACATTTAAATAATAGTCAACTTTGGTTGTCTTTATTTTTAAAGTTTTAATGATTTGACGTGTTTTCTAAACGATTTTATGTAGATATATCTTGTTTATGATGGATTATGGATATACTTTATGTAAAAGTTATGTAAAAAGTGTTTATGTTGGAGATACTTTATGTAAAAAATTGGAACTTTTTATGGTGGAGATACTTCATATAAAAGATTGAAACTAGATATATATTTTGTTTATGATGGTGATGTTTTATATAAAAAGGAGTACTTTATGTAAAGATTATATGAAAAGTATTTATGTTGAAAATACTTTATGTAAAAAATTGAAACTGTTTATTATGGAGATATTTTATGTAAATAATTGAAACTAGATATATATTTTATTTGTAACGGAGATACTTTATATAAAATATTTGAATTAGATATATATTAAAGATATGAAATTTTATGTGAAACAAATTTTATGTAAAATCTGAAACTGCATATATATTTTGTTTATAAAATTTTGTGTACATACTTAAAATAGTACATAAAATGGAACTAGATAAAACTGGTTTTAATTCATATGATTATAACTATTTAAAAATGGGTATTTTTACAATAATTTTTCCTACAGAGGGATAGTAGGTAAATTAATTCCAGTCCGATTGAGCCGAAATGGTTTTGCGTGAATAACATATCTCTTTGTGGGTAGACATCTTCAAGACAGTTCAAAGTATTAAAATATCGAAATGAGAACCATCTTTTCAAAACAGGTCAAAATATTCTAATAATGACATGAGAATTTTTTCAAAATAGTTTAAAATATTAAAATATCGAAATTGTAACCACTATATTTAGAAAACAAAAAAACCTAGTCAAAAATCCAATTATGTATTCTTATTTCAAAAGGCTATAAATTAAGTCTTTCAAAAGGCTATAAATTGAAAGGCTTTTAAAAGGCTATAGACTACTTCTTATAGTCCATAGCTAGCATGTTTATTTTTTCAAATATAAGCATTATAAACTTGAACAACGGAATTTTTTTCAGTCTTCTTAAACTTAACAAGGCTATTCCTTTAAAATTATAATAGCTTTATAAAAACAAATTATTCATTTATGAATTGTATTTCCTGCTGGATATTTTCGTCGCTTACTGTTAATATATATTTTCTATTGTTTAGGAGACATTTCGAGTAAAAGCAAGCAAAATGAAGCAAAAGCTCGCTCGGACGAAACCATTTTAATTTCTATAAAATAAAAATTTAAAATATAAAAATATTGAAATGAATTTAAATAAATTAAAGACAAATCTTTAGATTTTAAAAGTCATTGAATAAACATCTTATAGACGTGCACATAGATTAAAAGCCATAATTAAAAGCCATATTAAAGTCATAAAAGCCATATATTAAAAGCCATAAAAGCCCTATATGTACGTCTATAGAATGTTTATTTGATGACTTTTAAAATCTAAAGATTTTGTCTTTAATTTATTTAAATCAACTTACAATTTTGAAGTATTACCACTCTAAGTATATATTGAAATTATTTTATATATTAATAAATAGAAAACAATTTCTGACAAAAGAAGTAAAAACTGTTTGCATTTTTATTAGGTTCGAAGATATCAGCATCAAAGGTACCTTTTCCGTAAAAATCCCCAACCATAGATATCGCTCAAGATTGATAGTCAGAACTGTGTTACGGATGTAAATGATATTAAAATAATTTATATATTAACACAAATCATATGAATATATCCAACTAATTGGAATGACTGACCTGATGACAATTTTTAAAAATATTGAAGATTTTCTAATAAAAGAATTTTTAAAATAATTTTGAAGAATCCAAAGAACAACTTGAAACGAAACCACCAAAAAAAATACATTTCATTTTCATTCTGTTATTAATTTTAATACAAAAGAACAAGACAATATTAAATATAAATGCATGAAACAAAATATAATAGCCCTTAACTCTTCCAATATTTTTAATTTAACCGTTTAAAATTTATTCAAAGATTTATTTCCGTATAATATTTATCAAAAAACATTCCAGTACTGTGAAATAAAATGGCACAGCAAAAAACGTTTCGAAATATTGTGTAGATGTATCAAGATTATATTTCTTCCCACAAGACATTCATAGTTAATACATATTTCATTATTCTATATTGTGTTAATGAAAAACTGCCCAATCCCATGCATTATCTATTTATCTTATTATATATATCTAATTAAGGAATGTGGAAGAAAAAAATATTTTACGCTCTTGGACATTTATTCATTACATCCATACCTTTCAGTTCATACCAATAAACGCTCTAATTATGAACTTCCTGAAAAGAGCGCATTCTTATTATCAGAATAATGAATCTCCATATACATTTTTTTATAGGAAATGTCAACCTCTTCTTTTAATGTTCGCGGGACAGCTTTAATTAGGAAATGATCGATGTAATTATATATTTTAATAGAAAGAGATTTCTTCTCAATTATCAGGTACTGTCAGTCAGCTGCTTAATCCAGTTCCATAATTAAGACAATGCAAATTGATCTGAATAATGAATAATATAGGCACTGTTATTATAACGTTTCATGCATAAAAAGTGCGAAATTGATCCATAAATAGTGTTATCTGCCATAGGAGCGCTATTTTAACTGTGGTAACACTCGTATACGCATGTTCTGTGAGAATCATTTTACTTTGCTTTAAGTTTGATTTACACACTTGACTTTGCAGAGTCCACTTCAATAATAGCAAGAACGATCAATCATTCTTAAAGCATTGATTATGAAACACTTTCCAACTTCAATGCAATTTTATTTAAACATCGCTAAAATGCAATACAATCCTCGATAATATTTTAAAACTTATCAAAATACTACATTAATTTATTATATTTGAAAACTTCAAAGAAAAAAATGAACTTCATTCAAATGACGGCATTGAAATATAGATTGCCTAGTTTAAACATCTCTAAAATTCGATACATTCCTTGGTAATAATTTTATAATTATAATAATACAACAATAATTTATTATATTTGAAAACTTCATCGAAAACAACTGAAATTCATTCAAAAGACGTCATAGAAAAAATAACACGCCTGGCCCTCTCTATAAAAGCAGAATTTCATTCATAAATAATTTCCCATTCATTTCATTCATCATACTATAATAATTTATTTTATTTAAAAATTAAGACCATGGAGCTACAAGTAATTAAACTCTATACTTAAAACTTCATCGAAAAAAATCGTCCTTCTCTTTGTAAAATCAATGAATATTTTATTCATATCAGCCATGCAGGCTCCATGAGCTACAAAATTTTGTGTTAAAGAAATACAGCAATTCTAATACAACTCATTCTACATATTTTGCTGTTTACATTTTGCATGCGTGAAAAATCGGCTTCGTTATAGAAATAATTAAATTTGGATGAGCATTTAAACTCAAATATATTGTAATTGCGTTGTTTCAGCATGTAGATGCGCAGAATTTAAGCAAAAATAAAGTGGTTTTTGGACGGATACAACACTCAATATGAATTAAAAAGAACTTTAAAAATGACGATTTTGAGACAAGATGGATGCCGTATTATATTTTGAAGTTGGTCACGTGATCGTTTCATATCATGGTCACGTGATCAATTCATGTAAGAGGTGTAATTATTATTTTAATTTTTATTTAAAAAACTACTGAATATATTTCGCTGAATTTTTTTTATATATTTTATGGAACAATTTAAATATTACCTAAAATTTTCGAAGCAATTTGTGAATTTGAAATCCGCTTAAAAAAATGTTTGAAAAATTAGGTCCCATAGGGTTCAATGTATTTCATTTTTTCAACCCGGACTCAATCCAAAACTAATTGGGTGATATTATTCATTTATATTCCCATAGGTCCTACAGACCGTCTGAACAACATACTAAAATTTCATTTTGATTAAGTCATTTTTACGGCAGTTATCGTGCTAACGGACAGACAGACAGAATGAACAAAGTCATAAACACTTTTCAACTTTGTTGTAAAGTGTTAAAACCCTTAATTCTGTCCTAGAGTTCAACTGGGAAAAGTCTCAAACTGTCCTCTGTCCAGTTCGAGCCTCATCTGGAATAGCGAAGTTATTTACAATGCCGGTGGAGCAAATTAACACTGCAAGCTAGTGCAATTATATCGGGGATCTGAGAGGGATCCTAGTACGACTACCATGGATTCAGTGAACTCTGGAATTTTGAGCCTCGATTACAAATCGAAAGATCAATGATCACTCAGGAAGACAACCTGGAGGATAAAAATAGCATCAGAAAGCTAATCGGATGTAAAAACAGCAGGACATATCCAGTCATATTGCCAAGTTGTACGTCAATCTGACATTAGATGGAGTAGAATGCTGAATACACTTCAACAATAAGAGCTTGCAATTCCTAACAGAGGTTCAACTAGGAGAACCCCGGCTGGTCAGTACAAAGATCCACGGTTTGAGCCCCATCTGTAGGTATATATTGATACAAAAAAACTGAATGCATCAAATTTATTAACTTGGCTAACTTACTACAAAATTCAAACATTTTAAAGGATTATATTTGCACTATAATCATGAAATATAGCGGGTGTTTTGCAAAAAATATCTGAAAAAAATATAAAATTAAAATGAAATATTAAAAATAATCAGCAAACAGAAGATAATTTAGACATGATAGTAGCACCCCCCTCCAGAACTCCTTATTACATAAAAATGCAAAATTTAATTTTTATACACCACCCCCTCCCTCAGTAAAATTTTTTCCAATTAAACTTTACGCCGCGCTTGGTTATAGCTAAAAAATTTACCGAATACATTTTGATGAAAAATTCATTAAAATATCGACAATTCAAATTCTCCAGAACTACAAGTGTGAACATTTAACTTCCTTTGAAAGTAAACATGAGGGACATCTACAAATCTCTTTAAAACAGCAAATTAAAATTTACTACTATTTAATTTTGAACAATTTATTTGTTATGGGTCCCTTGCAATCGAACAAAAAATACGTACCTTCAATAATTAAAATATCTCAACGAATTTTTTAACAAAAGGCACCGGATAGATTTCTTTTGCTGTAATTAAGAGCACACAAATTTTGCAAATTGATTTTTTTTATTCCGGGACGTATAAAAAATTGAAATTCACTTTTTCTTAAATTAGTAGTTCCGGAAGCTCAACCATCGCAAGTAAATTCTACTCTTTTTGTTAATTATTTTTCATATTTCGCTTCGATATTTTATTCCTTTCGGAAAGCTCTTGAAACACCCGATACATGGTGGACTACCCAGTCCACACGACTCACCCTAAGGTATACGCAGCAAATTGAATAAATTAGAAAAAATTGAAAGATTGATTAAGAAAAAATTTAAATTCACTTTTTCTTAAATTAGTAGTTCCGGAAGCTCAACCATCGTAAGTAAATTCTACTCTTTCTGTTAATTATTTTTCATATTTCGCTTCGATATTTTATTCCTTTCGGAAAGCTCTTGAAACACCCGATACATGGTGGACTACCCAGTCCACTCGACTCACCCTAAGGTATACGCAGCAAATTGAATGAATTAGAAAAAATTGAAAGATTGATTAAGAAAAAATTGAAATTCACTTTTTCTTAAATTAGTAGTTCCGGAAGCTCAACCATCGTAAGAAAATTCTGCTCTTTTAGTTAATTATTTTTCATATTTCGCTTCGATATTTTATTCCTTTCGGAAAGCTCTTGAAACACCCGATACATGGTGGACTACCCAGTCCACTCGACTCACCCTAAGGTATGCGCAGCAAATTGAATGAATTAGAAAAAATTGAAAGATTGGTTAAGAAAAAATTGAAATTCACTTTTCTTAAATTAGTAGTTCCGGAAGCTCAACCATCGTAAGTAAATTCTACTCTTTTGTTAATTATTTTTCATATTTCGCTTCGATATTTTATTCCTTTCGGAAAGCTCTTGAAACACCCGATACATGGTGGACTACCCAGGGCAGCAAATTGAATGAATTCGAAAAAATTGAAAGATTGATTAAGAAAAAATTGAAATTCACTTTTTCTTAAATTAGTAGTTCCGGATGCTCAACCATCGTAAGTAAATTCTACTCTTTTTGTTAATTATTTTTCATATTTCGCTTCGATATTTTATTCCCTTCGGAAAGCTCTTGAAACACCCGATACATGGTGGACTACCCAGTCCACTCGACTCACCCTAAGGTATACGCAGCAAATTGAATGAATTAGAAAAAATTGAAAGATTGATTAAGAAAAAATTGAAATTCACTTTTTCTTAAATTAGTAGTTCCGGAAGCTCAACCATCGTAAGTAAATTCTACTCTTTTTGTTAATTATTTTTCATATTTCGCTTCGATATTTTATTCCTTTCGGAAAGCTCTTAAAACACCCGATACATGGTGGACTACCCAGTCCACTCGACTCATCCTAAGGTATACGCAGCAAATTGAATGAATTAGAAAAAATTGAAAGATTGATTAAGAAAAATTTGAAATTAACTTTTTCTTAAATTAGTAGTTCCGGAAGCTCAACCATCGTAAGTAAATTCTACTCTTTTTGTTAATTATTTTTCATATTTCGCTTCGATATTTTATTCCTTTCGGAAAGCTCTTGAAACACCCGATACATGGTGGACTACCCAGTCCACTCGACTCACCCTAAGGTATGCGCAGCAAATTGAATGAATTAGAAAAAATTGAAAGATTGGTTAAGAAAAAATTGAAATTCACTTTTCTTAAATTAGTAGTTCCGGAAGCTCAACCATCGTAAGTAAATTCTACTCTTTTGTTAATTATTTTTCATATTTCGCTTCGATATTTTATTCCTTTCGGAAAGCTCTTGAAACACCCGATACATGGTGGACTACCCAGGGCAGCAAATTGAATGAATTCGAAAAAATTGAAAGATTGATTAAGAAAAAATTGAAATTCACTTTTTCTTAAATTAGTAGTTCCGGAAGCTCAACCATCGTAAGTAAATTCTACTCTTTTTGTTAATTATTTTTCATATTTCGCTTCGATATTTTATTCCTTTCGGAAAGCTCTTGAAACACCCGATACATGGTGGACTACCCAGGGCAGCAAATTGAATGAATTCGAAAAAATTGAAATATTGATTAAGAAAAAATTGAAATTCACTTTTTCTTAAATTAGTAGTTCCGGAAGCTCAACCATCGTAAGTAAATTCTACTCTTTTTGTTAATTATTTTTCATATTTCGCTTCGATATTTTATTCCTTTCGGAAAGCTCTTGAAACACCCGATACATGGTGGACTACCCAGGGCAGCAAATTGAATGAATTCGAAAAAATTGAAAGATTGATTAAGAAAAAATTGAAATTCACTTTTCTTAAATTAGTAGTTCCGGAAGCTCAACCATCGTAAGTAAATTCTACTCTTTTGTTAATTATTTTTCATATTTCGCTTCGATATTTTATTCCTTTCGGAAAGCTCTTGAAACACCCGATACATGGTGGACTACCCAGGGCAGCAAATTGAATGAATTCGAAAAAATTGAAAGATTGATTAAGAAAAAATTGAAATTCACTTTTTCTTAAATTAGTAGTTCCGGAAGCTCAACCATCGTAAGTAAATTCTACTCTTTTTGTTAATTATTTTTCATATTTCGCTTCGATATTTTATTCCTTTCGGAAAGCTCTTGAAACACCCGATACATGGTGGACTACCCAGGGCAGCAAATTGAATTAATTCGAAAAATTTGAAAGATTGATTAAGAAAAAATTGAAATTCACTTTTTCTTAAATTAGTAGTTCCGGAAGCTCAACCATCGTAAGTAAATTCTACTCTTTTTGTTAATTATTTTTCATATTTCGCTTCGATATTTTATTCCTTTCGGAAAGCTCTTGAAACACCCGATACATGGTGGACTACCCAGTCCACTCGACTTACCCTAAGGTATACGCAGCAAATTGAATGAATTAGAAAAAATTGAAAGACTGATTAAGAAAAAATTGAAATTCACTTTTTCTTAAATTAGTAGTTCCGGAAGCTCAACCATCGTAAGTAAATTCTACTGTTTTTGTTAATTATTTTTCATATTTCGCTTCGATATTTTATTCCTTTCGGAAAGCTCTTGAAACACCCGATACATGGTGGACTACCCAGTCCACTCGACTCACCCTAAGGTATGCGCAGCAAATTGAATGAATTAGAAAAAATTGAAAGATTGGTTAAGAAAAAATTGAAATTCACTTTTCTTAAATTAGTAGTTCCGGAAGCTCAACCATCGTAAGTAAATTCTACTCTTTTGTTAATTATTTTTCATACTTCGCTTCGATATTTTATTCCTTTCGGAAAGCTCTTGAAACACCCGATACATGGTGGACTACCCAGGGCAGCAAATTGAATGAATTCGAAAAAATTGAAAGATTGATTAAGAAATAATTGAAATTCACTTTTCTTAAATTAGTAGTTCCGGAAGCTCAACCATCGTAAGTAAATTCTACTCTTTTGTTAATTATTTTTCATATTTCGCTTCGATATTTTATTCCTTTCGGAAAGCTCTTGAAACACCCGATACATGGTGGACTACCCGGGGCAGCAAATTGAATGAATTCGAAAAAATTGAAAGATTGATTAAGAAAAAATTGAAATTCACTTTTTCTTAAATTAGTAGTTCCGGAAGCTCAACCATCGTAAGTAAATTCTACTCTTTTTGTTAATTACTTTTCATATTTCGCTTCGATATTTTATTCCTTTCGGAAAGCTCTTGAAACACCCGATACATGGTGGACTACCCAGTCCACTCGACTCACCCTAAGGTATACGCAGCAAATTGAATGAATTAGAAAAAATTGAAAGATTGATTAAGAAAAAATTGAAATTCACTTTTTCTTAAATTAGTAGTTCCGGAAGCTCAAACATCGTAAGTAAATTCTACTCTTTTTGGTAATTATTTTTCATATTTCGCTTCGATATTTTATTCCTTTCGGAAAGCTCTTGAAACACCCGATACATGGTGGATTACCCAGTCCACTCGACTCACCCTAAGGTATGCGCAGCAAATTGAATGAATTAGAAAAAATTGAAAGATTGGTTAAGAAAAAATTGAAATTCACTTTTCTTAAATTAGTAGTTCCGGAAGCTCAACCATCGTAAGTAAATTCTACTCTTTTGTTAATTATTTTTCATACTTCGCTTCGATATTTTATTCCTTTCGGAAAGCTCTTGAAACACCCGATACATGGTGGACTACCCAGGGCAGCAAATTGAATGAATTCGAAAAAATTGAAAGATTGATTAAGAAAAAATTGAAATTCACTTTTCTTAAATTAGTAGTTCCGGAAGCTCAACCATCGTAAGTAAATTCTACTCTTTTTGTTAATTATTTTTCATATTTCGCTTCGATATTTTATTCCTTTCGGAAAGCTCTTGAAACACCCGATACATGGTGGACTACCCAGGCCACTCGACTCACCCTAAGGTATGCGCAGCAAATTGAATGACCAGACCCGGTACATAGTCGAAAGCCCAGACCGCCCGATTCGTCGCAGGACATGAGTATCAGATTGGACGGCCAACCCGGAACATGGTTGTTGTTGTTGAGACCCAGACCGTCCGACCTACCAGAAAGGTGTAAGGTAACTGTTTGGACGGCCGGGAAGTGCCACCCAAGTTAGACCGAAATCCAGTGGAGGTAGCATCCACAGGGACCGTACCCTCCTTTCCCTACAACCAACCTCTCACAAGGACTTACGAACCCACATGTTTAACGTGATCATACTCCGCGTGAACACAACGGCAGTTTAGGCAGTGGCGAAAATCAAACCCGGACCCGGTACATGGTGTATAATTTTAAGAGATTTCTTTACTCTCAGACCGATTATAATACAAATCAGCCTTTGAATCAGGGAATATGAACATATGAACGAATCGAGTAGAGACGTATACAGGATGTCCCAAAAAGATTGAAACGCGCTTTAATTCTTTACCTGTTGGAGATAAGTGGGCAATGTAAATTGCAAAAATGGTGAAAGTAAAGTAGGAAATAAAACTACGTTAATGAAATAGTCCTCCCATTCATCTTCAAGGAGTTCCACTTTTTAAATTTTTATATGACTCCCTGAGACAAATTAGGTCAATCAAAAAAATTTTATTTTTAATGCAACAAGATCATTAAAAAATCCGCATATCTGTATCTTTAAAATCAACTGAATTATGATAAAGGAAAAATCTGACTTATGCCACTTTTCCGTACCATGTGAAAGGCTGTTTCATCAGTGAAAATAAGAATCATAAACAAATTGAAGATGGAAATTACTTAGATCAGAAATACGTTAATATGTGTCAAAAAAATTTTATCACAAACGTATCTAAATAAAGCATTACACAGACAGAGATCAATCATATAAATCAATGGTACTCACTAAGCGGTTGGGTATCCTATGTATTATCATCCAGTTTTTTCTTCTTTTTTGTGATATGTCACAAATTTACATTTCTAATTTGTTATATGGTCCCCATTCACAATGTTCAATTTTCAATTAAATATAACTCGCTCACTTTCAAAGATACACATATGCGGGTTTTTGTAATGATCTTGTTGGATTAAAAATAAAAATTTTTTGATTGACCAAATTCGTTTAAGGGGGTCGTATAAAAATTTAAAAAGTATAACTTTTTGAAAATTAATGGGAGGATTATTTCATTAACGTAGTCTGTTTGGGACACCCTGTATATCATACATTATATAGATCTATAAATTAGTTTCATTAATCACAGTGGCATAACTAATATTAAAAGCGGTTAAACCAAGCAGTAAATTCGCCAAAAATGAATTTTGAAAGGGGGTGAGAGGGGGACAAAATATCTTGATTCCCATTTCTTCAAATATCATTTCTACAACTTTCAAAGGATTCTGATGGGTTTTTAGGGATATTATACCCCAAATCCCCCTTTGATGACACCACTGAGCCCTAGAAACATTGGAGACCAGAGCAAGCCGGAATATCTGTGGTGTCCCAAAGCAAAACAATTTTTTCCTCAAAAATTTTATTAAAAAATAAAAGTATTTTATTGGTATTAAACCGATTATAACGCATTAAATTATTCATGACTAATTAAACTGAATTTTATGGAAAATGCAGATTCCATTTTACACAAAATATCTATTATTTGTAAAAAATAAATTAAAATTGTTCTCAAAAGATCGTTAAATATGCGGGGTTTCTATCAGGCCGCAGGCGAAAGCCAAGTCGTTTCGCCTCCTTTAACGATGGCTTCACTTCGCAATCGCCTTTACTTCTTTTCTTCGGCTCAACCCCCTACAACCTACCCGAAGGTGAAAGGTATCTGTTTGGACGGCCGGGAAGTACCACCCAATTGAGACCGGAACCCAGTGGAGACGGCATCCACAAGGACCGTACTCTCCGCATCCTATCCCCAACTTCTGGAACGGACTTACGGACCCACATATTCAACGGGACCTTACTCCGCATGAACACTGGGACAGTTTGGGTAGAGACGGAAATCGAACAAGGGTGCAATCCCCGCGCTCTAACCACTGGGCTGACCCACCCCTTTTCACATTTTTTGGAATGCCACACAATTTAAGTCCCTCCTCAAAATAAAATAGTTTTTATAAGTGTTTTTATTTGGGGATATAAAATTTAGGTCCCTAATATTTTCGGAGGAATTTTAAATTTCAGGGGACATTTTACGTATTTTACTAAAAGGATTAAAATTCCTAGTTACACCGCTGATTAACCCCGTACAAAATTTAGACAAAAACACGTGAAAACGCATGGTTCGGAAGCATGCGCAAGTTTTATGCGTCGCATAAATACTTCCAAAGCTGCAGAGTAATGCCTAGCCACACAAACATACTTCTGCATTTCAGAATGGGTTTCAAACTTATTAAAGAAAGATACATAGAGCGGTTGAAGCAGAAACTGAAGAAAAACCGCTGATTTTGCAAATTCTGGCAAAATTTTTACATTAACCCATGTGTTTAATTTTCCACGACGGAAAGACTGAAACATTTCACTTTACCGTTATACAAAATCGTCATTAATTTCAAACGCATATTCGAAGCATGAAAACTTTCATGCATTTTCAAGCATACTGATTTCTCATTTACAGGTCTATTTATAATAGGTTATCATTAAAGACGCCATCTACCGGTTAGTTCTGCTATTTAAATAAATACTATTAAAAAAATAATAGAAATTAAAAATTCCGCTATTTAAATAAATATATTCATAAGTGATCTTGTTTAAATAAAAAATAGGATCACTTTAAATAGTAAGAATAAACGAGCGCATTTGAAAATTCCCAAATTCGAAAATAAAAAAAATCATTCCAGTATTAAAATTGTACGCAATAGACATTAGTGTGCAATATTTATTTTGAAACGTTTTTAGTAAATCCTCCTTAACAGACACCTCCATTTAATAGATATTATTTTTAATTTGCAGTTCTAAAAGTACATGTGGTTATGGGTATTTATCTGCAAATTAGCAGCTCCTTCGAATAATGAGCAAAGGTTTTTGTCGTTTAAAACGCATTTGCTAAAACATGTTTATAATGCATAAATGGACATTCTTAAACACGCATTTAAAAAATACAATTCAATCACAATTCTAATTAGTAAAGAAACAAACAGAACAAATGAAAGCAAAAACCGTATTTTTTTTAAAGTACACCCTTTTACTATTTGTGTATACCCATTTGTTATTTGCATGTAATTTATATGAAAAATGTATTTATTAAAATTTATTTAACTTAAATGTATGAATGATAACGAGATACTGTCAGATTTCCAGCGATTCCGGTTCTTGAATTATTCCCCCCAAACTAGTACATTTTCATTGGAGGTCCAGCGCGGGCTGTCATGGTAAGGTTCAAAATCCAAAGTAAATGTTAAAATATACCACATAAAACAACGACATACTAAATTTAAACCTTTTAGCAGTTTCGGCTAAAGTTATTCCCAAAATATGAGAATCTATGGCGGATCCTAGATGAGCTATCTCCATAAGGTTCAAAATCCAAAGAATTAAAATATACCTCAAAAAGACAACGACATGCCAAATTTGAACATTCTAGCTGCCCCAATTCTCGAGTTATTCAAACGAGTACAACGACAAGCCATTGCCGACCTAGCCCGATAAGGTTGCAAATCAAAAAAATTAAATTGTACCATAAAAAACAACGACATACCAAATTTCACGTTACTGCGATTAATGGAACTAGATTAGTTAGGACCTTTGATTTGAATCCCACAGACAAACAAACAGTAGATCAAGATAAATAATAGGTTGTAAAAATGGAAATATTCACTTAATGATAATTTGCAAAATGGTTCCGGAAATATTTTAATTACTGTAAAATGCTCAAGATATACTAATATTTAACATATAAAACGGTTTAAAATGAGTCCCAAAGTTGCCAGGAAGTTTTATAACAGAACGTGTTAAATTTGTTTTATGAATTTCACACATAGAAACACACAATTTTCGTTTCACACATAGAAACACACATTTTTCGTATCACGTGTGAATATCTAACAAGAAAGATCAATCATGCTTAAAGCATTGATTATGAAACACTTTCCAATTTCAATGCAATTTTATTTAAACAAGTCTAAAATGCAATACATTCCTCGGTAATATTTTGAAACTTATCACAATACTGCATTAATTTATTATATTTGAAAACTTAAACCTTCATCGAAAAAAATGAACTTCATTCAAATAACGGCACTGAAATATAAATTGCCTGGTTTAAACATATCTAAAATGTTATACATTCCTCGGTAATAGTTTTAGAATTATCATAATACTACGATAATTTATTATATTTGAAAACTTCATCGAAAACAACTGAAATTAATTCAAATGACGTCATAGAAAAAATAAAACGCCTGGATCTCTCTATAAAAACAGGATTTCATTCATAACTTTCTCCCATTCATTTCATTCATCACAATACTATAATAATTTATTTTATTTAAACATTTTATTTAAGACCATGGAGCTACAAATAATTAAACTCTATACTTAAAGCTTCATCGAAAAAAATCGTCCTTCTCTTTATAAAATCAATTAATATTTCATTCATATCAGCCATGCAGACTCCATGGACTAAATTATTTTGTGTTAAAAAAATACAGGAATACTAATACAACTCATTCTACATATTTTGTTGTTTACATTTTACGTAGGTGAAAAATAGGCTTAGTTGTAGAAATAATCAAATTTGGATAATCATTTAAACTCAAATATATTGTATTTGCGTTGCTTCAGTATGTAGATACACAGAATTTAAGCAAAAATAAAGTAGTTTTAGAACGGATACAACACTCAATGTGAATTAAAAAGAACTTAAAAAATCACGATTTTGAAACAAGATGGATGCCATATATCATTTTGAAGTGGGTCATGTGATCGTTTCATATCATGGTCACGTGATCGTTTCATATAAGAGGTGTAATTATTATTTTAATTTTTATTTAAAAAACTACTGAATATATTTCGCTGAATTTTTTTTTATATATTTTATGGAACAATTTGACTATTACCTAAAATTTTCGAAGCAATTTGTGAATTTTAAATCCGCTTAAAAAATGTTTGAAAAATTAGTTCCCATAGGGCTCAATGTATTTCATTTTTTCAACCCGGGTTCAATCCAAAACTAATTGGGTGATATTATTCATTTATATTCCCATAGGTCCTACAGACCGTCTGAACAACATACTAAAATTTCATTTTGATTAAGTCATTTTTACGGCAGTTATCGTGCTAACGGACAGACAGACAGACAGAGAGACAGACAGACAGACAGACAGACAGACAGATAGACAGAATGAACAAAGTCATAAACACTTTTCAACTTTGTTGTAGAGTGTTAAAAATTAGTCTTGAACTTTATGACTATAAGTTTTAAAAATTGTAATTAAAAAATATATTTAATTTTTATATTAAAATTTACCGTTTAAGAGTTCATCATAAATAAACAAAATTTAGACGAAATGATATTTGAGGAATTAAAAACTATAAATTTTTCTTTTACAAACACCCCTCTCCACAAACACACAAATTCTAACAACGCCACTGCTCTTGAATAATATTACGATTGCCAGTGCGTCACAAATAGATTTTGATTCATATTGATTTAAAACACAGCTCCGCTGGATAAATATATCAAAAACTGCTGAGGAGCATAACGTTAAAAGAAAACCTAAAAGTTTTACTAAAACACACAAATGGTTCTGAAATATCCGCCAGTTTTACTTGTCACATAAATATTTTCGCAACTGCAAAGAATTGCACAGCAGCACAAATATACTTCTCTATTTTAGACTTCGCGAAACACGTAAATCGGAGAGAGCTGTACGAACTGAGAAACAACGATTCTGCAAATTCAAAAAAAAATTTATATTCACTCACATATTTACTGCTGAGCTTCAGAAAAACTGTAACGTTCCACTTCAGTTCTATTCTATATATAAATCTTTATTTCACTCACAATGCAGATTCGACGACGGAAAAAGTTTGATGCCTCTGCATGCATTCGCAAACATACAGCGGCTTACGCGATTTCTTGTTTTCCCTTCTGCAAACGATTGGGATGACTGTGTCTTCCAGTTAATTCAGTTATTCCGATATTTATATGCAAGCAAACGCATTTGTAAATTGAATCACATAAAATAAACTAACGCATTCAAATATTTAAAAACAAAGAAAAAACATAAATCCATGCAATTGTGCGCTCAAACAAGTTATGTAAATTGCAAAAAATGCAGTCAGCTCCTGATTATCCTCGACCCCGACAAGAGAGTGATTGAGAGAGAGAGGCAGTGATTTAGTACAATTAAAACTATCTGATGTGAGCAACACATGACTTTCCCTGTAGGCCCAAATTAATTTTATTTGTTTCGTTAATAATTCATTAAATAGAGTTTAATTGCACAAAATAACACGGATAATTGATTGAAATGACGCTGCATTTACACTTTTAATTCAGCTCTCTTTTTCGTTTGGTATCTGGACTTATTCTCAAAAGCAGCTTAGCAAAAATGCGAAAAAAACTAAAATATGTCTAGAACGGCTAATCCTAGAGTAATGGAGTTGGTTTTATTCTTTTCATCGTTAAAATTGTGTATAAAATAATCATTTAGTTAATACATTTTAGCATACGTAGTCTTTTATTTTAGATTTTGAAGATTTTTGCGGGCCATTTCGTAAAAAAAAGCAGGTTCTTCTTTTCCTAATAGTACCAAAATCTAATCAGCACCAGGGTATTCCACAAGTGGCTTATCTACCAAATTTTGTAAAATTTGGTCAATTAATTTTTTAGCTAGAGTGGACACAATGGATTTTTGTAGACCATTTCGCAAAAAAAGGCGGGTTCTTTAATCCCGAATCGTACCAAAGTATAATCAGCACCAGGGTCGCACACATGTGAGTTACATACAAAATTTTATGAAATTCAGTCCTTAAGTTTTGAGTTAGAGTGGATACATACATTGCACGGACACACACACAGACGTCACGCTAAAAATAGTTTTTTCGTGTTCTAGAGGTTCCAAAACGCGAAGATCCGTCGAAAACTCGAGTTGCGATTTTCGACATGATTCCAATACTTTCCCTATGCATTACCATGTATTGCAGGGAAAGTAATTAACTGAGTGTGGCTCAACTCGCCTTTACAAAAAAAAAAATTTTGAAAAATATGTATCGTGTGTCCAAATGATTACAACTATGGCGTATTATTCTTCACTTTAAAGGGATTGGAAAAATCTTTCGAATAATACCATACTTGATAATGTATCCCTAAGGGGGCAAATGGCATCACAAACAAGAAAAAATTGTAGCGCGGTCATTTTTGTCAACAATAATGGAAACTATTATCGTGAAGTATCGTGATCATAGAGCCATAAATAAACCCTTTTATGCATGGTTATGTCAAATTTTGTCCTATGCTGCCATGTCAAAAAAAATATAAAATTTCGAATAAATTTCGAAGTTTTAGCTCGAATTTAAGAGAAAAATCTATTTAGTTTTAATTTTTTTTTATAACAAAGCCAAATATAAAGTTTCGTGAAAATCCATTAATATTTGGGGCTGCTATCGTGTATACAAGGAATCAACCACAGACATCACAGACAGACGGACATCACTGCAAAAGTAGTCAAAACACGTTCAGGACGTCTTAAAACATATATTGGCATCAAACTCTCGAAATCGAAAATTTTCGTGAAAACAATACTTTCTCAATAGTACGTATGAGAGAGTAAAGAGCGATGGATAGACAAATTAATTTTACAAAACTGCTTTGAGAAAAATGTTATTATCGTAGTTCAAGATTATACAGGGTGTCCCAAAAAGATTGAAACGCGTTTTAATTCTTTACCTGTTGGAGATAAGTGGGCAATGGTAGGAAATAAGACTACGTTAATGAAATAGTCCTCCCATTGATTTTCAAAAAGTTACAATTTTTAAATTTTTATACGATCCCCTTAGACAAATTGGGTCAATCAGAAAATTTTTATTTTTATGCAACAAGATCATTAAAAAAAACGCATATCTGTATCTTTAAAATCAACTGAATTATGATAAAGGAAAAATCTGACTTATGCCACTTTTTAGTACCATGTGAAAGGCTATTTCATTAGAGAAAATAGGGTTCATAAACAAATTGACGATGGAAATTGTTTAGATCAAAAATACATTAATATTTGTCAAAATTTTTTATCACAAATGCATCTAAATAAAGCATTACACAGACAGAGATCATATAAAGTAGTATTACTCACTTCGCAGTTGGGGCACATTATTAAAATATGCATACATTAATCTTTTTTGTGATATGTCACAAATTTACATCTCTAATTTGATTTGTCCTCATTCACAATGTTCAATTTTCAATTAAATATAACTCGCTCAATTTTAAAGATACAGATATGTGGTTTTATTAATGATCTTGTTGCATTAAAAATAAAAAAATTCTGGTTGATCAAATTTGTCTAGGGGGGGGGGGGGGTCGTATGAAAATTTAAAAAGTGTAACTTTTAGAAAATGAATGGGAGGACTATTTCATTAACGTAGTCTTATTTCCTACCTTACTTTCAACATTTTTGCAATTTACATTGTCCACTTATCTCCCAGGTAAAGAATTAAAACGCGTTTCAATCTTTTTGGGACACCTTGTGTATTAAATCAAAGGGATTACCCCCCCCCCCCCCCCAAAAAGTCATTCTTGATTTAGCTAATAGCTAGTCCCTCTGATCCTTGTGAAAATTTGCTGAGAACAGAAAATTGTTCAATTGTCAAGAAGTTTTTGTCACCGAACGTTATGACTTTCGTACAATCTGTGGATCAGGATGTAATCTCGGCAATGAAACGGAATTACAGATCAAGGCATAAGCAAGGAAAGCGTATAGTAATTGCCACTATTTTGCTCACTTCGGCGTTAACACTGGGTGCCGCGTTACTGTTTACTTTTGCCAATGAGTCGTCGCCGGTGCAGAGCTTACATCATTGAAGACATTTTACGGAAAATTACGGTAATCTATATAAATAATATTGAAAATCTGTCAACATTGGAAAATCTCATCATCATAGGAGAACGGCTACATCGCATTTCGTGAAATTTAGTGGGTAGCCTTGGAATAACTCCACTTAAAATTTAGTCTATGTTTCACATTTCTAAAACTAGGCGTTGATATTAATCAACAACGCACAATTAAGCCTTCCATGGACATAGCATTATACAGACGATATATTTTCCGCAAATTTATTTGAGAAAAATTATATCACGTTGTTGAGCAACGAATTTAAATCCAATGAAATTGTGCAGCAAACGATTTCTATTAAATATTTTCCAATTTAAATAATCAAGAAATGTATATAAAAATAAATTTTATCGGAATGCATTGCTGACTGGATTACATCAATTACAGCTTTCTAGTTGAAAGGTTACGGGGATAATTGATATTTTCAATTCCTGAAGTCTGATCTGTTTTATTTTGGCAAACTCATATATTGTGTTTAGCCAATTTTTATTCCAAAATATAAATGGTATGTAATTATAATACTATTTTAGCGCTTTTATTTTGGAATATGTTGATCCAATTTCATATCGCTTTCATTTTGAAAAAAATAACTTTATTCTGCAGTAAAAATCTGTTCTGCATATACCATATTTTTTATTAGTATTATATTAAAATATAATTTTATTTTATTTTTATTGAAAAACTACTAAAGAGTGGTAATGTAATTTTTTTTTACATTCCAACAAAATTAATTTATCAAGTGTTAGAAAACTGAATTGTATGCCTCTCAAAAGATTGCATTCAATTCAGAGTACTCAAAATTAAACATTTCAATCATGGAACATTATTTTTATATTTTTTTTAATATAATGAATGAATAGAGTTCAATTCTTAAAAGAATTTGTAATTTTACATATGATTGAAATTCTGAAATATTAAAAATCAAGAATATCAAGGCTGTTTTAATTTCCCTGTAGATTATATTATAATCTGCTTTTTAAATAGAAAATAAAAATGCCATCGATTGCTAGTTAATTCGTAATTCAAAGTTTTGACAATTTACTTTTTTATTCAAAATTAATCTTTACTGATATGCATTTTAGCCGAGTTCTATTTTACTAGCCTCTTTCATATTAAAATTCTACAAGAAAATTAGATATTTCATATTTCCTTTAAAATCTCATTAGTTTTTAACACTTTACAACATAGTTGAAAAGTGTTTATGACGTTGTTCATTCTGTCTGTCTGTCTGTCTGCCCGTTTGCATGATAACTGTCGTAAAAATGACTTTATCAAAATGAAATTTAAATATGTTGTTGAGACGGTGCGTGGGACATATGGAAAAGGAAATGAAATACATGAAAAAATAAATGGAAAAAATGAAATACATGAAAAAATGAAATACATTGAACCCTACGGGACATAATTTTTCAAACATTTTTAAGCGAAGTTAAAATTCAGAAATTGCTTTGAACGTTTTAGAAAATATTCAAATTATCTCATGAAATATATAAAAAAAATTCAGCAAAATATGTTTGGTATTTTTTTAAATAAAAATTAAAATAATAATTACACCCATATAATATGAAGAGATCATGTGACCCACTTCAAAATAAAATATGGCATCCATCTTTTTTTTTCTAGTGTAAAAATCGTGATTGTTGAAGAGCTTTTAAATTTATATTTAGTGTTGCATCCTTCCTAAAACCGCTTTATTTTTGCGTATTTTCTATGTCAATGCAATTCCAATATTTTTGAGCGTAAATGTTCATCCAACTTTGATTAATTCTACAACGAAGCTTAATTTTAATGGATGCAGAATGTAAACAAGTGATTGTAAGATGAGTTGTATAAGAATTGCTAAATTTTTTTCACACAAAAGTATTTAACTCGAGTCTGAAGTAAATGAATGAAATATTCACTACTGTTACATGGAGAGCCAGTGGATTTATATTTCGATGACGTCATTTGAATAAAGTTCATTTTTTTCTGTGGAGTTCAAAGTTTTCAAATAAAGTAAATTATTGTAGTTCCGTGATAATTAAAAAAATATCACCGCTGAATGTATCGCATTTTGCATTTAAGTTGGAAAGTATTTCACAATCAATGCTTTATGCATGATTGATCCTTCTTTTTTATTCCTAACTTGTATTTCTTAATTTGTCTCGTATTTTTACTTTCTCATACTATAGAAAGTATAATATGAGAAAGTAATGTTTTCACGGAAATTTTCGATTTGGAGATTTTGATGCCAATATATGTTTCTGGACCACCTAAACGCGTTGTCACTATTTTTAGAGTCTAATCTTCTATCTGTGGTCGATTTCTAGTATACACAACTGCTGCCATAAATATTAATGGATTTTTAGGAAGCTTGTTATCCAGCTCTGTTAATGAAACATCTAGAACTACATAGAATTTTTTGGAATTCTAGCCAGAACTTCGAAATTTATTCAAAATTTTATATTTTCTTAACATGACAGCTTAGAAAAATGTTTGACAAGCTTTTGGGGCAATCTTGGTACCACACAGCAATTTTCAGTTACAATCTTAAATATGAATGATTCCAAAAAAAATCCAATTATATTTGGTCTTTTGTTCTATCCCGAATAATGTTACTGCTGCTTGTGAGATTCTTGTACTTTCTCGATGGAAGCAGTTAAATAACTCATGTCTTTTTTAGTTACCTAACTTTCATACGTATGTCTACAGCTATCATAGACGTGCAAGTAATTTATGTTCTTGTATTCTACAGTTATACGTGGACGGTGCAGGTATATGTATCTCGTTACAGTGTGCCGAAAAAAATATAAAAACAATTTTGGTCGGAATTAAAAAAAATCAAATAAAACCCTATAAAGTAATCCAATTATGTACTCCAGATTATTAAAAATTATATTTTATGCATCCCTCCCCTCAAAAAATTTTCTTAGAAATAAATCAATTGAATAAAACAAATAAATATGTATATATATATATATATATATATATATATATATATATATATATATATATATATATATATATATATATATATATATATATATATATATATATATATGTGTATATATATATATATGTGTGTGTATATATATATATATATATATATATATATCAAATGGCCAGGCACTTGACTTTCATCATTCGCCTATATATCAGCCAGAAACGTGAACCATTTAGCCATCCTGGGACGTTGCCCCAGAGGGGGGTGGAACACACTGCGCCCAACAACACAACATCCATGCCTTACGTGGGACTCGAACCCACAACGCGGCAGCCGAACGATCGCTTGGAAACGCTCGCCGTTCGACCACCGCGTCGGCACGAATAAAAATATCAATCGAATAAAAAGGAAATAAAAATGAATTCTATCCTGAACTCAACTATTGATAAACATATTTCTCAAAGTACACATAATCAATTGTTGGAGTCCTGAGACATGTCTGTCTTCACTACAAAGAAGTATTCGTTTTCTAAAATAAAATTAAATCCACGAGCAGTGTAAAGGATCAATATCACAAAGTAGTTTATTCCTAATCTTGAAATTCTTAAGAAACTGTAAACTGTACTACAGGTTGTTTCACTCGCTCTCGGCCCTTGATTTTCTCTTATAACTTTCAAACTAATGGACGTCATTCAGTGAAATTTAACGCGCACATACCTTGGTGTATGAGAAGTAGCTTTGCTTTTCTTGCAGCTTGTTTGCATGTGCTAGTGGAAACCCCCATCTCCTGCGACAGCTTACATAAGGATTTCTGTTGGAAGGCCAGTTGTCTGTTTTCTTACTTTTGGGCTAGAGAGTAGTGCCGCCACTCATGTCCTTCTGCACCACGCTGCCCATATAAAGAAGTGTGTCCATGTCAAATTTCATTGAGTTGGGTTATAAAAGTTATAAAGGAAAATCTGGGCCCGAAAGCGAGTGAACCACCCAGTATATAAAAGACAAGAAAGATCAATCATACATAAAGCATTGATTATGAAACACTTTCCAACTGAAATGCAGTTTTATTTAAACATTTCTAAAATGCGATACATTCAGGGATGATATTTTTTAATTATCACAGAACTACAATAATTTATTTCACTTGAAAACTTAAAACTTCATCGAAAACATTTAACTTTATTCAAATGACGTCATCAGAATCTATATCTCCTGGCTCTCTCCCAGCTGTAAAAGTATTGAATATTTTTATTCATATACTTTTATTCCATACTCCAGAATTAAATAATGTTGCGTGAAAAAAATTCAGCAATTCTTATACAACTCATCTTACAATCACTTGTTTACATTCTGCATGCATTAAAATTAGGCTTCGTTGCAGAAATAATCAAAGTTTGATGATCCATTAAAATAACAAATATTGCAATTGCGTTGGAGCAGAATATAGATGCACAGAAAATACGCAAAAATAAAGCAGTTTTAGGACAGATGCAACACTAAATATAAATTTAAAAGAACTTTTGAAATCACGATTTTTACTCTGGGAAAATAAGATGGATATCATATATTGCTTTGAAGTGGGTCACGCGATCTCTTCATATTATGTGGGTATAATTATTATTTTTATTTTTATTTAAAAAACTGCGGAACATTTTTTTTATATATATTTTATGGGATAATTTGAATATTTCCTAAAATTTTCGAAACAATTTGTGAATTTTAACTTCGTTTAAAAAATGTTTGAATAATTAGGCCCCATAGGGTTCAATGCATTTCATTTTTTCAATCCGAGTTCAACCTAAAACTAATTGAGCGATATTATTCATTTACATTCCCATATATCCCACAGACCGTCTCAACAGCATACTAAAGTTTCATTTTGATAAAGTCGTTTTTACGGCAGTTATCGTGCGAACGGACAGACAGACAGACAGAATGAACAAAGTCATAAACACTTTTCAACTATGTTGGAAAATGTTAAAAAGCCCTTATCTTTGCCGTTTGTCTCAGGTTGCAAGAATTTAGTGACCTTTGCGACACATTTGACGCCATATTGTTAACTTAGCAACATTAGGAAATATCGCCAAATTGAGAATAAATCAAAATCTTAGAATAAGAAGTTTAATTTCTTTGATAATCTCCGTAACTTTGTGAGAATTATAATTTTAATATTCTTGATCCAAGCTATGGCGAGTTTCATTGGAACAGGTATGTTCGCAGTATATGTATGTTTTGTTCGAGGGTCATATAAAATTTTCGTTTCGGTAGAGAAGATCTGGGAAGGGTCATTGATATATATTTAAAGATGATAAGGTGAATCCAGGAAATATTTTGATTATAAGTGTTACCTCCCTACATCTATTCGCGAAATAAAAAGTTTATTTCTATGTTTCTAGCAATGCCTTGATCAGTTATATCCCATATCTCGATAACTGCTCAAATGATTTTACGATATTTTGCACGAAGTTTTTACAACGATTTATGTCGTTACTTATCTTTTAAGATGCTTTTTTATTAAACTAAATAAAGTAAAATGGAAAATGGGGAATAAAGATTTTTAAATGAAGAATAAAGATTAAATGAGAAGTAAATAAAGGTGAAGAATAAAGGTTTAGTGAGGAATGAAAATTTGAATATGGATATTTTGATCCCTTTAATTTGAATATGCACATATACAGGATTGGCTTTTATATATGTGCATCTTCAAAGCAAATTTTACATAAATATTAGAAAGGAAATTTTCTAAATAAAATATAATTTAGTGTGATTTGGGTAATATAATTTCTCACGTTATCATTTTTCATGACAAGCATTTATAAACGGAATAAAAATGTCATTAATAATCTCCATGATCACAGACATAAAAGTGAATCTTTAATGATGCTCCCTTTTATACCATGAATAATTGTTTCGGTAACGGTATGAAGTAGCTAATATTAATGAGATCAACAACGGCAATCTCTTTCAACTGGGATGTACATAATTCATGTTTATGTTCTAATTCAAGATTACACGTAATGAATAAAATATGTCTGTATATCAGTTTAATACATCAGAATGAAATTATTTACTTCGGTAGATATTAGGGAGAACATTTACTTAAATAAACACATTGAATATCTATGCATTAAATTTCGTTTCTGAATGCCATAGAATGTTCGAAGAATTCGCTCAAATGAACATATTTAAAAATTTCTAGTCATAACCGGGGTTTTATCAAACTACTTACTCTCGTGCAATTTTCAAATAATTATCTCATTGAAAAGAAAAGAGAGTTTTCATTTATTCGCAATTCGAAGAAATTGATATGCGGCATACCTCTGAAGTAACAAATATTGGAAAATTAAAATTGGTCATATTCTTTTTGACCAGGTGTTGAAGACCCAGACCGTCCGACTCGTCCTGAGGACTTGAGTATCTATTTGGACGGCCGGTTTAGACCAGGTGTATCCCTCTTCTTCAGAAAACCATTGAGATAAGTCGACTTGTGGATTAAATTCTTCTTAATGCTGATATTGATCCCACAGCCGTCGTCTAGTCCTCTGAGCTACCTTAGCAGTGGACGGCATCGTATTTACGTCCACTGTTACGTTGATCACTTCTCGCACTATACCATAGTTACCGTTTTGTCTTAGTTTTCGCATCTGCATGAATAGCAGTTTTGGTGGTATCAATCTTGCCATTGCTGAATCTAAATATAGAGCAATCTACTCGGCTTTGCTGGGTACATGAGGTCGTTCGATCGACTCAACCGAGGTATCTTCTTGATGTCTAGTCATCGTCGACAGTTACTACACAACTAAAACTCACTCACATCTTCATTTTCAAACTCCACTCGAAGTATGTATATATATATATATATATATATATATATATATATATATATATATATATATATATATATATATATATATATATATATATATATATGTATATATATATATATATATATATATATATATATATATATATATATGTATATATATATATATATATATATATATATATATATATATATGGATTCAAATGATTAAGAAATGAAAGAAGTACAAAAGGATGGGGATGCTTACAAGAAAGTCGAACGGCCAAGGGGGATTACGACCCCTTGTTCCCGGTTGAAGCACACTTTTAATCCCAGGAAACGTTCCCGGACTCGCCTGACGCAATCCTCCACATACCGACATTGGACAAGCAAAATCCAATCCATTGAAAACCGAACATGAAAACCCAGATCAATAAATTGGAACAATACGAATAGCAGGACAACATGGATGTCTATACAACCTATACCATCCATATCAACACTGACTTTTCATTACGTGCAAATCCGTATAACATGTTACGGTTAAGATTCGTGTTACAGTTAAGCTTCTTGCATACAGCGTGACGTAACTATAACGTGACGTATATGTATATATATATATATATATTCTTTTGTTTCACTTGCATCAGATCGTTTCGAAACCACATTATGTCGCGTACGCCACATACATAACCAAATGGATTCTAATCGAAGGCTTTCTCGAAATGCTCATATGCAAACTTCCAATTCTTCTGTATGTGTTCACTTCTCATTAGTCCATTATCATCACTCGAACTGTTTTCTAAACGAAACGTCTTGTATTGTATGTCGTTGTCCTCGTGGAATTCCATTAGTAAAGGTTGTGTCGTTGTACTAGTACTCGGCGATTCACCCTTACGCTCGGTCGCCGCAACTTTCTTTCGTTATCTATACCCTCTCTGTCATTCTGCATTTGATTTCTTGGGCTCCTGTTGCTCCTTACGATCTTCTCTTTTGTCTTCGTATGCGTTTCTTGTATTCCTATTGAGTTTTCGTATGCAATTTCGACGACAATATGAAATTTTTCCCTTTTCCACCAACTCGAAGCTCACTTTTAAGAAAGTTCCGGTCGTTCACAATGATCGTTGCCCAATATTAATTGTAGCGTAGTTCGTTAGATTACGAATGACGTTCGCAGTCCTCACTTAACGGTATCCGAAGTTACACAGGTTCGAAGCCCGCTGCGCACCTTAGAATTGCGGCATTTCCCGCGCGCGCTCTGCGGTTGCACGCTCAGTCCGAAGATCATCTCAGATACGGACATCCTTTGTCTACTCAACACTATATTTATCGTGGGGGTGTTGCTCTTAATTTTGAAATTATAGGACGAAACATTATCATCCATTTTCGAAACGCTCGACTTTTCGTGCATGCCCCCCAGTGATGTCCCGATTTTAAAGACGTACAAAAACTGTGGAAGCTGCACAGCAGTATGTAAGACTCCTAAATATACAGGCTGACGCACCCACCCTTTTGACTCCAATCGGTCCAGTTAGTTACGTCTTGCGATTTCCCGCTACTCTACTTTCACCGTAATGCTGGTGAACGTACCACAAGAAGTTCTTTCCTGAACATTGTGGCAGAGGGTGGGCATATTCATGGTGACGGCATATTGAACATACTTTACGTTAAACTGCACGCTATGTGAATAGCCCTTTTGTATTAAATGAAATAACATTTCCTAATTCGGTGATGCTCTACAACTTTCTAATAAACTTTTTTTCTGTATCTGTTAAAATTTCTGAGATAGAACTGCTAACTCTAAAATTTTGCCGCTATGACTGCTGTCGTCACTCTTATCTAGTAAGGCATAGTCTCTTTAATCGATACCTCACTTCCATAGCTCTAGCTGACATCGTTCGAAACTTATTTTGCCTGCCTACAACATATACCGGACACGGTGTATGATAGAAACTTATTTCAATTACATTCAATTTCTCGAAAAATTAGCTTTTCCTCTACCAAGTATAAAAAATATAAATAGTTTATCACAAATGTTACACCAGATTGAATACAAAACAAAACCAATTCTATAAAGTGAAATATTGATCTGCCTTTTCCATTAATGTGTTCCTCCAATTTGATATATTCAGAAAAGTAACAGGAAAAGAACTGATTATTTTTTTCCAGCCATTTGTCTCGACCCATCTTCACAATACCGAACTTTAAGAGTTTTCCAAAATTCACTATTTCTGGCTGACTTTTATAAAATATATATAACTTTTTAAATCGAATTCTTCAAAACATGCCTTCGGGACCTTTCAGAAGGAGGAGTCACGCCACACACTCGAAAATCTATTAAAACGAAAACTGAAAGGAAATTCTTGTGCGGATTGCTAGTGAACAACAAATACATCTATCTCATCGACGAGGCATTTATTTTATTTACGAAGGTCGATTTTTGAAACAAACTTTTGGAATGGTTCAACTTTCCAATAGGCAGGGTGATTCGAAATTCTCTCTATAAACTTTGATAAGAGATGGGCACTAAATGGGCGAACACTAAAATAAACATTTTCAATAAATGAATACGCATACGTTGCGCCCTTTAGCACCAAAATGTACGCATATGTTAACAAATGTACGCATACGTTACCAAAATGTACGCATACGTTAGCTTTTGGTGCTAAAGGGCGCTATTGGGTTCTTTCTTTCAACCCAGACTGTCCGATCTACCCGAAAGTGTAAGTTATCTGTTTAGACGGCCGACATAGTACCGTACAATTTATACCAGAACACTGTGGGGTGACATCCACAGGAACCATACTCTCCTTCTCCAGGCACCAACCACTCGGACCCACATATTTATCGTGCCCGTACTCCGCATAAACACAGGGATAGCTTGACCATTATCATTCGTAACGTGGACTTCTTACATTGAAAATAAAGCATCTTACAAATGTTGAAATGGCTGACAAGCATCTGGGCTGGGGTAGCACAGTGACTATGGTGGGGGGATCACACGTGATATCCTAGATCGATCCTTTACTCCGCACAAAACTATCCCCGTGTCGACGAGGAGTATGAGCCCAATAATTCTCTGTATCTGAAAATCCATTCAAAGTGTAAAGAGTTAGAGGAATAATGGTGCGGACCCTGTGGTTGCCATCCCCATTAGGTTCTGAACTTAATTAGGGGTTCTATACCGGCAATCCAAACAAATACTTTAAACCTTCAGATAAATCAGATGTATGGGCAGTACGGCTGACATGAATCTAGAATATAAGGCTGCCAATTGAATGGGAAAAGCTGCTGTAAGATTTACCAACAATCTTACAGCAGTTCTTCCCTTTCCATTGGCGGCTCCTTACTCTAAATCCGTGTTGTCCCCTGTATATTTCGTGCAATACTTGCTTCATTTTATACACATACGAAGAACGCGTTGCGAATAATAATGGCGATAAATAATCAATTGCCGCGCCGCCCAACAGTGACCTCTAGCGCCAAAGAGGTGACGTCTGTAGACATGAATTCAATAACGTAAACAGCCTGTTTCAGTATTTTCTATCTCCCATTACAGTTTGTTCAAACAGCTTCGAATCATCCTACGCTAAAACTTCTGTAGTAAGACGACTCCCTCGACTCATGCATTGTTTACAATATTCTAAACAATATTGTAAAAAATATTGTTCACAATATTGTTCAGACACATTTGTAAAGTTCACCTCAATTATAGATTTAATGCAAAAACTGGTAATTTATTTCCTTGCAGGATATTTACTTAGGATATTTACAATAGCACCCAAAAAACGGTTTTACTACTCTAAAGGTTGAATGAAGGCGTGGACTGAGGTATGATTAATACCGAATGTAATACCAAGTTTTGCTTATTTATAATAGAGTGTTGGAATTTAAATTAATTATATAGCTTAATTTGTAATAATTGCATATCTCGTTATGTGGGTTTTCAAAATCCTCAAATCACTCAGCGTCTTAAAACAATAAAACTCCCTGAAATATAAAACTCACTCACATTTTCCGGAAAGGAACAGCATTACCATACACTATGACAAAGGAAATGTAAGCTTTAAAACTAAATCAATTAATTTAAAAAAGTAGTGAGTAACTCTGTTACTGGAGGATTGATGTGAAACTCATTTAACTCAAGAATTGATTTTGACAATTTTCTGGATGGTAGCATGTAAAATAATTTTGAAGTACCAAATTATTTTATGTTTCGCTCAAACATAGTTTGATAATTGGAAATATTAGTAACATCTGCTAAGCAATATACTCCATTATATTAAAATATATTAATCATAATTTCATCAATTTGATGTCATTTCCGAAACTTTGGTGTCATTTTTGCCAATTTCGCGGCATTTTCAACGATTTGGCTACCACATTAAAAAAAATCGCCAAGTTGGCGATATTTCGATAAATTTTTTGTCAAGTTGGCGATATTTCGTTCTGGTTATTTGATGATACTTATGCTGTTCAGTTAATATTTTTTATATACATTTATCTGAAAAATGTGCAATATCTCAAGAACGGTTCAAGATAGTATTCGAAAGTTTGCACCATTCATCTTAGAATAAAAAAATCCACAAAAAATCAATAATTTTGCATTAATGAAAGTCCTAATCTTTTAGATTTTTTCAAAAAAAACATTCGAAAATTTAGAGGCTTCCAAACTTTCGAGCATGTTTAAAATCAATAGGGTTTCAGTATTCATAGTTCCAATATAGTACAAAATTACGTAGGAAATGTTCCATTCGTTCGTGAGATATCGCATCGACACACACACACACACACACACACACACACATCACCTCAAAAACGTTCGATTCGTGTTCATGGATACTTAAAACGTGCTCTGACGAAAACTCGAATTTAAATTTTCTACTCCGTTACAATACTTTCTCTATACATTATACTATGCATGTAGGGAGAGTAAATATGAATGCTTTGCGATCATTATGAGTTATTACCTTACGACAGAAATTGTAGTTCACATTTCTCAACACGTGGAAAGAAATATCTATCTATATTTCCCACTCCTCTGCCCATTAGATAATGCAAGACCAGCTAACAGTGCATATTATATATATATATATATATATATATATATATTACATCTTACTTATTTAAGATATTAAATCAATAAGAACCACACACACACACACACCACTTGTTCATATACAGAGAAATAATTTTTATATTATTTTTAATCATTTTTATCCTCTAGTAGTTGCAAAACGGAGCATTAAGAGAATTTGGTTACATTTGTCTAACAACTTCATGTTTAAAACTAATAAATGTTTCTATAAAAAAAGATAATCAATAACATTTATTTTATATTCACAATTTTTACTCTATTTCGTCTTTCATGCGTTCGCCTTCAAATGTTTCGTTCTTCATTTCGTTCTTCACACACGCACTAAAACGCACATACACACATAAAGAGAAAGAGAGTGAGCGTCATCACCTCAAAAACATTTGATTCGAGTTCAGGGATGCCTGAACCGTGCTGTTCGTCAAAAATTCGAATTTTACACTCCGACACAATACTTTCCCTATACTTTCCTTATACTTTCCCTGTACAATATACTAATATATGTAGGGAAAGTAATAATAGGATAAAAATTTAATATTATCGAAATGAAAACATTCAATGTTTTAATTAAATCAAGTGTAAAATAATGCATAGAAAGTATCTCGGCACAAAAAAAAATGTACACGAAAAAAAAAAGAAAACAGATACTCATGCGTAAAATCGATAAAAAAAAATAAAATAAAAAATCTTTCAAAACCTTACATTCCGTTCCTTTTTGTTTCTTCAAAATCGTTAAATTTCAACAAATAAATTAAATGCTAATTCGATACAAGATTTTTATAATGCTGATAAAAGTAAATTAGAAAATAACTAGAAGAGTAAATCCGTCATAAGATGGGGTAAAGTTGCAAAAGAGTGGCTCCCATCCGCCATCCATAAAATATTCCCTCCCCGTTCGTCCACCTGCAGCACATACGCTCCTAATATCCTCAGACACATGAGAGTCATATACCTCTCCCATTCAATATTACTATTTTTATACGAATCCCTATCAAAAGACACACATACTAAATGCCATTCCCTAACATAACGCAATTAACTTGCGCTCCAATAAACTCCCTAACAAAATGTAACTCATTTTGAATAAAGAATATTAAATTAATAATTCCCTCAAAACGGACGTTATTTTGTTAATTTTGTGCCACTTTACAGAACAATTATCATTAATAAATCTGATCATGACTGAGTAAAATTTAAGAAAATTTAGTTCAAAAATAAAATTAAGAGTAAGAATAATTATTTAATTGTTATTTTAAAAAACTGCCGAACATATTTTGCTCAATTATATATATATATATATATATATATATATATATATATATATATATATATATATATATATATATATATATATATATATATATATATTTATATTATGGAATAATTTGCGATAAAAGGCAATTTGCGAATTTTAACTTCACTTTAAAATGTTTGAAAAATTGGGCCCCATAGGGTTTAATGTATTTCACTTTTCCAACCCTGGTTCAATCCAAAACTAATCGGATATTATTAATTTACATTCCCATATGTTCCACAGATCGTTTGAACAACATACAAAAATTTCATTTTGATAAAGCCATTTTTACGGCAGTTATCGTGCGAACGAACAGACAGACAGAATGACTAATGTCATAAACACTTTTCAATTATATTATAAAGTATTAAAAATGATCATAGCTTCTGAAAAATTAAAAACATGATTAAAATCCCAAGAACATGAACCCAAATCCATGGTTAGCTCTCACGAGTGATGGTTGCATTTCTTATGTGTCCTGACGAAGAAGGATGTTTCTTGCTTTCGAAGCCGGTCGATATCATTAATTTCATGTTGTATGCTACTTATAACGAAGTTATTTTAATGTCATTACTTTAACGGCAATATAAGCTTGCACGTATAGAATATTTAATTTAATCAGTTGATGAAATAGAACATAAAACTTCTCAGAACCAAAAAAAAAAAAAAATCACTGATGCTTAAGAAGCTGAAAGTAGTTTATCGATACTATGCGAAAACGTAAAAACAATCTTGCAAAACAATTTTGCTGTCTCAAAAACAGTTTTGCAATGACTTTTTATGTCAAAACAGGTAAAAGAGAAACAACATTTTTATATAGATCATTAAAAAAAAACAAGAAATAGGATAGGAATTCTTGTTTTCTAAATATTACTATCATTTTAAGTCGAAATCAAAGCAGGATTCCATCACGCGGCCGAATATAAAACGATGAACAATGTTACATAGTTAAGAATCTGATGTGGGCAGCACCTGACTCTCCCTACAGGCTCAAATTCATTCTCTCTTTATGTCTTTAAAAATTCATTAAATTGAGTTTTATTGCAAAAAAATAAACACATACTTTTTGAAATTACGCTGAATTTGAAATTACACTGGCAATTCTTCATCCAGTCAGGACAAACCCATAAACCACGTGCATTGTTGGAGGGGGGGGGGGGGGTATAACCAATTACAGTTCAGAGTCTTAAAGGAAGTTGTTTCGCCCCGAAGCCAAGTTTAAAAAGTTTTTTCACAACAAAGACAAGAAAAGATGTTTCAACTGGAAAAAAGTACTTGGTGGAGAAGAGTAAAACCTCCGAGCTGTGCAATCGAGTAAAACGCGGGTCCAGTAAAAACTCTCTTGAGAGTAATGAAAAAAGCCAGAAATCTACAGGTTATACGTGGAGTTATCAATTCACAGTTATATTACTGCTGAGCCTGTGTAACTACTCAGATGTTCCAACAAGGTTCCATTCACCACGAAGGTGTATGCACGCTTCTATATGTTCGTATGTCGAGATATTATTAAATTTATTTCGCCCTTCCAATGTCTCTCTAAGTATCGCATTGTTCGAGAAATCTAAAGATTATTGTCTTAATTAATAACGCGTATAGTTTTTGTAGTAATAAGGCTAATCTGCAGATAACTAAAATCAAAATGAATTTTAATATTACTAAAGACTTTTTATTGATTATTACTTTCCTTATATACAATAATGTATAAGGAAAGTATTGTGACGTGGTCAAAAATTCGAATTCGAGTTCTCGACGGGACACCACGTTTCAAGCATCCCTGATCACGAATCGAACATTTTTGAAGTGATGTCTGTCTGTGTGTGTCTGTGTGTGTGTGTGTGAAAGTATGTGTGTGTGTGTGTGTCAGTGAGTCTGTGGAGACGATAACTGACGAACGAATGTACCGACTCAAATGAAATTTAGTACAAAAATTACAATCCGTAAACACTGAAAACCTATTGTTTTTATACGCAATCGGATGTTCAGAACCTCCCTAAATTTTCTAGTGAAATTTTAAAAAAAATCGTCAAAAAATCAAAACCTCTAATAAAGTTACGCAAATAGACATTTCTTATGTTAATCGTTTTATAATGAAAAATTACATAAGTTTTAGAACGCTAACATGAACCGTTCTCTCGAGAAATTGCACATTTTTCAAAAAAAATATCAAAATATCATATAAAATAAAAAAAAATATTTCCTATTGAGAAACATGTTCACTTTTCATATGTAAATACCACGCGATAAATTTGTGACATCATTCTCGTGAATCTAGCTCGTTCCATTCATGAAAAAATATACTTTGAGTAATACTTTTGTATTTGAAAGCCAATAGTCATTTATCTGCTGTAAGAATAACTTATATCTCCGTCCATACCGCTTGGCGAGATTTTGGCGACGAATTTGGTGGGATATCGCCAACTTAACGAAAACCTAACCAAATGGATAAAAATGACGCTAAACCATTGAATATGGCGGCTCATTGACGAAAATTCAATATCTTGAAAAGAATATAAATATCTACTATAATAATAATCTATTTTTTTTACCGTAAAAGTAGTAAATTCATTGCATTATATAAGGAAAGTCATGTGCTGCCCACATCAGATTTTTTAAATTTACTTTACAGTAACGGAAAGTAAGCACATCTCACTGGAAGAAATTTAGAGGGTTATTCACAACATAGCGCAGCTTTTTAAAGAGCATTTGAAAAATTATTTTTCACCACCTATTCAATAAATATAAATCCATTATATACAATTACATATAATTTAAGCCACAATAACCATGAAAGACATTGTCATAGTTGCAAAACTCGTCGCTAAATTGCAGAAGTTGTGGCAAAAAGCCAGTTGAAATCGAATCAGTCACTAATAATGGCACTTTATAGATCGTACAAAACGTTAGATAATTAAATTCGAGAATAATGACATAACTCGAAATTAAATAGTATTGGTAGAACATTTTTAGGTAAAGTAAGTAGATCACAACTAAAAAACACATCTCATGTGAGCAGCACATGACTTTCACTACATAATGCAATTCCTTACTTCTTTCTCAGCCTAACAATGATGTACAAAACACGCGAGACACTGTTTCTGCGTTGAATTATACATTAACGTGTACCAAATTAATTTTTATTTTGAACAACTCTAACTTGACAATTAGAAATATAACTAGCACGCGCTGAGCGATATAGTTCATATATTACGATTTTAATCAGTAGAAATTAATATTTTATTAAAGAAAACCTATGATTTGAGTTCCAGTTAATAGATTCATAAAATTTAAACCTTTAATTCTAATAAGGTTCTTCATATGTTGATAATATATTTAACCTTTCGTTGTTTAATTTAGAGAATGCAATGCTCTTTGCTATGACTACCACCTAATCATCTCCGAATGTATATATAAATAAATTAGCACATCATAATGACTTGTTAAGTTGTAAATATTCACCGATTGTAATATTTGCACCAAATTCCATTTGAAACGCGCCATTCTTCCTTTAGTTGTCGCATCCACAAATTACACTAACTTATATACACACAGAGAGATATCAGAAACGTTCGATTCGAGTTCAAGAATGCTTAAAACGTGCTCTTCCATCTGAAACTCGCATTCAAAGACCGTCACTATATCCAATATTTACTTTAATGTTCGTTCAAAATTTATGTATCCAAATTCCTCTCACCACTGAATTACATTTTAAAACGGGATTTCCCATTCAGTGCTAATGCCTTTCACCCTCTTGTTCAATGTCGTGAATTAAATTTTAGACCTGGTGTCTCTACTGTGAGCCACATGAATTCTGATGTTGTCTTAACTTTCAGATATATCAGGACTGATAAATTTAAACCACAGCTTTTAAGTCATGCTGGGGTATACGTTGATCCCATTATTTCTTCTGGCAATGTTTATAAATTCTATATTGGTAGCATTAAACGCTCTATTAGTATTAGATTCACGGAACATGCACGTGACATTACAAATGAAAAAGTATCTATTAGTTTATTCCTCATTGTTCTTAATGAGCAATTAGTTCCTTTATATGATAAGACGTTCATTTTAATGTTTAATTATCCTAAAAATACTTTATTTTGTGAATCTATATTTACATTTATTGGAATTTTGATTGCAATTGTGATCCTGCACAATAACTCAGCTTTGATTGGCGTCTTATCCTATGAAGCGCCTTATTTCTATGAAGAATTAACAGTTATCTACGTACTTATATATTTAAAAATACTAAAAAGATATATGAATACATGTTCGCCTTTGTATTTCAAATGATCGTGTATCTCTGTTTTGATTTTCTTCTTTTATATATATATATATATATAAATCTTTCGATATACATTGTACTAACATTCACAAATCAAAATTCGGGAATTATTCGGGCAAAAAAATAACAACCTACAACCGCAATTTATTAATCAACAAAATTAACACAATTCAAAATTACTCTTCTTTCTAGACACTAGGGTAGTGACTTTTTTTGAGCCACGGGCAACATTTGAGTCAGAGACTGACGGGCCAGGTATACAAAAATGCGTATCCTCGTAAGCAACAACAAAAAAACTGTCTTCGCAAACAAAAATTAAAGAAAAATGCGACAGAAAGTATCATCGAAACGGTTGAATTTTGTATCTTTTATTTATTTGTGCTTATTACGTTACTTATGTTTTTACTCATTCAGTTCGACCCAGTATATTTTTCCGCTTATTTCATTTAGTATCATCCTTTATTTGGTACATTTTTTATCATTATTCAGCAAGTAGTTTTTAATTAAACTAAATTTTTTATATATAATATACTTTTAGAAATATTATTGGTACATAATGAAGATATTCTCATACTACTCTCTGGGGAGATTAAATAATATTATCCATTTTAGAGTTAACTAAGCACTATCCAAATGACTGTTAAAAAAAAATGACTTATAGCCCTTCGGCGGCGATATATAAAATAAAATAAAAATTTAGATTTAATATGGCAGAATTAGTGCCTATACGAATTCCAAACCGAAAAGTTATTTCAATTTTTGAAATTTCCCCTGGTCACTTTTGTACTTTCTGAAATTGTGATTTGAAATGAAATCTGACTAAAATTTTACACACTCTCCTCTTTCATATTTATTGAAAAAAAAAACACTATTTCCAAACTCCAAGAGAACTCCGAATGAAAACTCGTAGCCAGAAAAACTACTAAACATGTTTTCCCTGCTTTTTAAAGGTAAATATCCTCGATATCTTCTAAATAATACATGTTTTATAATTTAACATAATTATCAGGACTTGCAATTTCTAATAGGACTGTATGCATGATCGCCGAAACATTCAAAAAGCTATATGCTTTTCTTCTTGGACGGATATTTAGTCCAAAAAATGACGATAAGAAATAATAAAAGCTATTTCAAAATATTATACGAAATATGATAAGGTAGAGGAAATGGACCCTGAATAATTGCGACCCCCCCCCCCTATCAACATTTGCCTACTTTGCATATAGTGAAAACTGCCGTGGCTACATAGCCAGTCAAATGACAGAGGCGAATAAAAATTATGATTGGAAAAGAACCGATGAACCTGGTATTTCACACATCAATTTCATGATTTCTACGATCACTGTTAAATTATAAATGAGATTTTTATTAAGTGAAAAATTTATTAAGTGAAAAATTTAAAGCCCGCTTTTTTATAGTTTGCTTTTCTGGATGAAATTACACAAATCTGGTTCGAGACTAAAATGACAAAGCACAAATCGTTCCCACCACTCCTGAGGATTTAACCTCGAACCACGGTAGAAAAAGATTTTCAAAGGATTTCTTAATTTGTTTCATCAATTGGGCTTTTTATTTTTTTCACTACGTGCCAAAAATAAAATGATATATCAACATGGTTATGCAATAAAAATGTTGGAAGGTACTTGAAATTGTACTTTATTGCCGAGCGCCAGTTATGTTTTATAATCAAATTTATCTTATAGTTTAAAAGAAAAGTACATACCTCAGGAACACAAATAAGCTATGATTCATTAAAATTGGTTCAGTAGTAAAGGCTGTAGGTTCGCCAATACTGAAGATTAAAAAGCCGGAACGACAATTGTAAAAAGTGAAATTTAAAGCTCTTTTTTCTGTTGTGATATTAATCCAATTGCAATTTTTACCTCATCTTTGAAACGCCTTTATATAGAAAAAATTTAGCTTTCAGGCTGAAATGCAGACATCAGAAAATCGGCTTTGGGAAGTGTAACATGCACTTGTCCTGTCAGCTACGGATTCGAACATGACGGCTTAGGACATGCGGGGTACAACGCTGCCATATTCCCAAAATAACATTTCATGTTGTCAAATGTGCAATTTTAGCCCAAAATAAATATTGCATACCATGTACAAGATTTCAACCATTTGAAATATTATCACCATCTTTCTCAATTAATAATTGCTCATCTTGAAAAACTAGGGATTGGTCACATGGAGAGCAAAACTCGTTCATGAGTACTTTGAACATTTTTCGATCCTAGCTAATTTCAAAACACATTTTTTTCCCAGAAACACTGAATGTTTTAAAACTTAGCCGCCCCATTACTTGCCCCTTACTGGTGGCGGGCAATAGTGTTTCAATAGGGGTGGTGGAGATATGGGGAATAGGGGTGGTGAGCCTGTGGATGCAGTTTTGAATGTAATTCATCAGCTCAGAACTTTTTTCAAAGTTATGTGTGTGAAGTTTCCACAATTATTTTGATAATGTGATGTTAGTATGACATAGTAACCATTAAAATTTGAAAAGCATTCCACCTGTAGCCAGATTTGGATATCGCGATTGTTAAATTTCCTCTTGTCCCAGACGAAAAAATTGTGCATTTTTTTTTCAAATTAAAAAAAAAGTTTTGCTTACTTTACTGCATTGCATACAACCGTGTGATATCAGAAGATTTGGTGAATTACCATGATGCATTTGGTACCAACATTTTGAAACTTCTGTAATGGAACTTCCTATTACATGGATTTTCTAAATGCAATATATATAACTGCTTTTTTTATTTCTTGAGAAACTTAAATATAGTCGAAATATACAATAAGGTTTTATTTCCTTTAATAAAAAAAAATCTAACAATTAATCGATAGGTCGTATGAAATCAATTGACGAACGGCATGAGCGTAGAACCATTGACGTAAGGAAAGCAAAAGATATCCCTAGGAAAGCAAAAAATATCAGAGCATATTTCATATTATTCTAAAGGATATAGGCAACACTCTTACCAAGAACAGTTTCTCTTAAAGATTTGAAGAATTTATTTTGAGTTTTCTGCTCATACTTAAAAGTAATTTTTTCGAGTTGTTACGTTATTGCGGCCAACGTGCGGCAAGTAAAACTGCTTCTTTAACGTTAACCAAAATGGCAGATCAAACATATTTGATAGACTTAATACTAATAGAGATTTAATAATCCATTGTATACCTTAAATTTTATTGTAATGGCTTCAACCAAACAATGGATTGTTTAACTAAGGACTTTGAGAAAAAAATATTTGTTCAGATCAATACTTTGATACATAAATATTCCATGATTTATAGCTGAATGGGACAGTTGTCAAATACAAAGGCATAAATTAATTTGATTGACATTTTCATTCTCAACAGACATATCTGAACTTTAACCCAAAGATTAGATCCTCCATTAAATTCATTAAACTTTCTAATGAGAAAATTTCCTTCTACTTCAATTTATTTTTTTACTTCACCACACTGTACCTATCCTTTAATAAAGATGTAATGAAAATCTTTGACTAAATTCTAGTACTTTGGTTTCTTCAATTTGTTACATGCATAGATATTATGGCTGCTAAGTTTAGCAGCAAATCAAAATGGATATATATATACTATTACTTCTCGTATTACTGCAAATTTTGCACGAGAATTAAAATATAACAAAACACATTGCAACAAATTAATTCAATTCATACTTACTAATTCAATGATATTTTTGTTTGCTAGACAAAATAGTTAGCCTAAAGCACATAGCTAGAAAATCAAAAATAATTTAATCAAATTGAGATTCACCAATACGAAAATAAACAATTTATCTCATAAAAATTTATTATACATAAAAAAGCAATAGCTTCATTACGTTTGCAATAATGATGCAATAAAACATTGCATAAAAGTCGTTCCAACTAAAATAGATTAAAAAATTAAAGATAATAAAGTCAATACACAATATGCAAATAAACATACGCGTAAATGAATATTTTGTGAAGTACAGTGATGCAATTAATTTGTCGTCGTCCACATCCACAAGATCACCTTTTGCACCATCATATGTCTCTAAGCTCCTCAGAGTATAGTCACTGCTTTGTCGCATTAGGGTTATATTCATAACTTGCTTCAAAGTCACCACCCCAATCTCCGGCAGTACCACCAGAGTAGATTTCACTGTACCTGTCACCGCTCTATCTTCCGCCACCACCACTTCCATATTCACTATTGTAATTATCAATGTAGTAAACTTCATATCCATTACTGTAGTTATTACTGTAGACAACTCCATATCCATTATAGTAGTCACCACTGTAGCCAACTCCATATTCATTATAGCAGTTATCCCTGTAGCCTCCTCCATATCCATTATAGTAGTCACCACTGTAGCCTCCTCCATATCCATTATAGTAGTCACCACTGTAGCCTCCTCCATATCCATTATAATAGTAACCACTGTAGCCAACTCCATATTCATTATAGCAGTTATCCCTGTAGCCTCCTCCATATCCATTATAATAGTCACCACTGTAGCCAACTCCATATTCATTATAGCAGTTATTCCTGTAGCCTCCTCCATTTCCACTATTGTAGTTGTCAGTGAAACCAGCTCCATATTCACCACTACATCCTCTGTTAAATTTATTAGCAGTACGGCATTCATATCTTCTACAACTACAGCAATTTATGCAAACACAAGATGCTCTCATCTTCTTTCTCCTTTTTATAATTTCTATCTGTTCTTTAGACAAGTATTTCTTAACTTCTAGTGCTTGTCTTTTGTATTTGGGGCGATGCAGAACAATCTTATCAACAGGATCATAATCATCAAATTCAACAATTGCGCAACCTCTATCCTTGCCGGTATTCTTGTCAGTTTTAACATTTACACGTACAATGTTACCATAAAGACCAAAAGTTTCACGCAAACCTTCCTCGCCCAAATCATCTTTTATACCACGAACGTACAATTTATTGGCAGCTACCTGAGCTTCGGGCTTTCCAAAATCTTCTTTTGGTACAACACGCCTGGATTCAACTTCCTTGCCATCAATATTATGGGGCCGTGCAGCTTGAACATCATCGACCATGTGAGCAAACTTGTAAGTAACGAAGCCGTATCTTTTTGATCGTCCAGTACAGTGATCATGTGCAACAACACAACAAACGATTTCGCCCCATCTCTCAAAATGTGACTTCAAAGACTCTTTGGTAGATTTATGGTGTAAACAAGCAATGAAGAGCTTACGAAACTCCTCGGGTTCAATTTCCTCGGACATAGTTATAAATATCGACGCGAGACTCTACGAAAGTATAAATTTCTACGTGCTTTTTCACAAAATGAAGCTGAAAATGCCACGACAGTCACAAGGGCGGCAAGATACAAGAAATAGCGTTGCTGGCAATATTTGAACGTTGCCAAACAATTTATTGAAAAAGTAAAAGCTCAAACTTGACAACAGCGCTGCATGTGAGCTGTTTAACTCTAAAATTCCGTATGAACCGGATCTTCTATAAAGCTCGCTATGGGACGCGCGTGTAACCGCGGTAACGCGACGTGTTTGTAAAACATTCGAAAAGTTTGATGTCAAATATTTTCCTTGTGAAGGTCTGTGATCGTTGCATCTTGAAAGTAAATAAAATCATGGCTGACAAATTCGTTTTTAAAAGATTTTTTTTCTAAATAAAGATCTTCTCTGCATGAGGAATATTTTCGTTTATTCCTTCGGTAGGAAATATTCTTTTATTGCAAATAGTCTTATTTATATGATTGACGAGAAATTCCGATTTACAATGTTATTTCTAATACAAGAGTTGTTATATCTATTTACAAAGTTTCTTAGGTAGCAATTTCGTATAATAAAGAATCTGCTATAAGAGTTTTGCCAAATCAAAATAATCCTCATAACGGAAAAATATAATGTTCTTTTTCTCTCAATTGGCCATTTTGAATTTTTAAGAACTAAATTAATTCAAAATAATTGATCAAATACAGATTGGTTATATTAATGATGCATCTAAATGTTAAAATTTTCGAAGATAGGGGTAGCATACAATATTAGTGTCGATTTAAAATTCTATAAATACTGCGCGTATTGCAAGCTCCCAATAGTTTTCAAAACTATGTATTCTGCAATGTGAAAATTATTTTTCATTGAGATTGCATTAGAGCATATTCTAAGCAAATATTAAAGAAAATTTAATGTCGAACAATTATCACACACATTATGATTATACTTGCATACAGAAATGTCATCATGGTGTCATAGGACAACACCACAATTTTCTTTCAAATTGTATGAATAGTACAACTAAGTCTCCTAGATAAACAGGATATATAGGAGGTATGCATAGGAACCTTAGTATGGCTCTTGACCATAATGTTGATCTATTTATGAATGTGTCTGAGTCATCTTTCGAAACAAGATAAAGTCATCTGTTTTCGAGGGTTATGCAAACAAAGATAATCGGTGCATTATTGACATAATTTTAAAAAGTATAAAATGGACGGTGCTGTCACCTAGCGAATTTTCTGGGAACTTGGCAAGGGTTTAAGACTCTTTTTGGATTGGGATAACGACTTTCATTTCCAGCAAAACGTTGCGTTTTTTATAGAGAGAGAATTGAATTCCCCCATTCAGCTTTTAAGTAAATAGCGTTAATTTTCAGTCTTCCAGGGCATTTAAGACCCTTTTTGGATTGGAATAATGACTTCGATTTTTAACAAAACTTTGTGTCTTTTATTGAATAACGGATATTGGTAACTAAGACGAGTTTTCGGGTGTTCCAGGACCCGTTTTTTTACAAACGGCATACCACTTAGTGAATATTTTGCAAAATATTTTTTAATGAATGAAGCGTATGAATCATAGAATTTTTTTAGATTATCAGAATTTATTTTACATTGAACTTACATTAACGAATAACAGACTGTGACCCTCTGTACGGCGAAGTGCCAATGCTCTTTGGTGAGAAATGAGAATTTTTTAACTCATTTTAATGCGGACGTTTGGTTAAGAGATGGAAGGTGCAGGACATTTTAATGTGTCACCATTCTAATAAATTGTGGACGTGTGTGGAAAATAACATGGTGAGGTTTATAAGAAACTGGGATCTACGATGGGTGACTTACGGTTGGACTTAATTTGTTTTAAATTTTTGGAAAGAGAGATGAGAAAAACCAACGCGTTTGAATGTATAGACATGCAACTCCACGAGCGGTAGTGGGAATTAACCTGTGGTGAATTAAATAAAATATATATAAAAATATTAAAATTAACATGGAATCCTGAGTTTAAACTAGTAGAAGCTATCATGGCCGAAAATCCCACCATTTCTTCTTTGTACGAGTCCCTTTTTATAATCATTGAATCAAAGCACAACTCTTTATCCACCACATTTTTACTTTCCTTATATACATAATGTATAAGGAAAGTACTGAGACGGGGTCGAAAATTCGAATTCGAGTTTCCGACGGGAGAGCACGCTTCAAGCATCCCTGATCACGAATCAAACATTTTTGAAGTGATGTCTGTGTGTGTGTGTGTATGTGTGAAAGTATGCGTGTGAAAGTATGTGTGCGTCAGTGAATCTGTGGAGACGATAACTGACGAACGAATGAACCAATTCGAGCGAAATTCGGTACAAAATCACAATCCGTAAACACTGGAAGCCTATTGTTTTTATACGCAATCGAATTTTCAAAATCCCCCTAAATTTTCGAGTGAAATTTTGAAAAAATCGTCAAAAAATCAAAACCGCTAATAAAGTTACGCAAATTGACATTTCTTATGTAATTTTTCATTAGAAAACGATTGACATAAATTTTAGAACGCTAACATGAACTCAAGATATTGCACATTTTTCAAAAAAAATTATCAAAATATCATATAAAATAAAAAAAAATATTTTCTATGGAGAAACATGTTCACTTTTCATATGCAATACCATGCTATAAATTTGATGACATCATTCTGGTGGATCTAGCTTGTTGTTATACAGTTTTAATTGTACGACAGTTTTAATTGTTGCCAATTTAACAAAAATCTCGCCAAATGGATAAAAATGACGCTAAATCAATGAAAATTACGACTAATTGAAGAAAATTCAATACCTTGGAAAGAATATAAGTATCTACTATAAGAATAACATTTTTTTAACTGTAAAAATAGTAAATTCATTGCATTATATAAGGAAAGTCATGTGTTGCCCACATCAGATTTTTTAATTTTAAAACAAATTAGTATTTATTCCCACTTATGTTATTAATATACTTTTCGGGTGAAGACTCAAAAACAGTGAATAAATGTCTGTGTTTTGTTTCGTCGCAAACATCAACATCTGCATATGGTGCCTCCTGGACTCACAGAATCATATATTAAATGTACTTTCAACTTAATTTTTTAATTTAGGAAAAGACAGGCCAACCCAACCATAAAAAGCAAGGCATTTTTTAAATGGATTAAATAATAACTTTTACAGAAAAGTGGTGGCATACATACCCTCGGTCCTTAATTGTTATGGATAACGAATTAGAATATTTATAAATTTTTGTGATATTTTACAGGTCTCCTAGGATTTATTTCGGAAATTATATGTTGAATTTTGAGACTTTGTTGCATATTAAACGTTAATAAACAGTTTGGTTTAAAATATTTGCTACTTTTCTCTATTTTAACCGATAACCATGCCACATAGTGGATACTTCGGAATGTAGAGACTTTTTTTTTCTTTTTAAGGCATTTTCTTTTTTTTTATATGTTAACGATATAAATGTTTCGCAAAACTGCGATTTTTATGGAAGACACCGCCTCATAGCTATAATTTCCCCAACACTCTCAGAACACTCTAATAGGAGGCGATTCATACACATACATGTTACGAATCTAATCTAAAGCGATTCATACACATACATGTTACGAATCTGATCTGAGGCGATTCATACACATACTTGTTACGAATCTGATCTAAAGCGATTCATACGCATACATGTTACGAATCTGATGTGAAGCGATTCATACACATGTTACGAATCTAATCTAAAGCGATTTATACACATACATGTTACGAATCCGATCTGAGGCGATTCATACCCATACTTGTTACGAATCTGATCTAAAGCGATTCATACGCATACATGTTACGAATCTGATGTGAAGCGATTCATACACATACATGTTACGAATCTCATCTAAAGCGATTCATACACATACATGTTACGAATCTGATCTGAGGCGATTCATACACATACTTGTTACGAATCTAATCTAAAGCGATTCATACACATACATGTTACGAATCTGATCTAAAGCGATTCATACGCATACATGTTACGAATCTGATGTGAAGCGATTCATACACATACATGTTACGAATCTCATCTAAAGCGATTCATACACATACATGTTACGAATCTGATCTGAGGCGATTCATACACATACTTGTTACGAATCTAATCTAAAGCGATTCATACACATACATGTTACGAATCTGATGTGAAGCGATTCATACGCATACATGTTACGAATCTGATGTGAAGCGATTCATACACATACATGTTACGAATCTCATCTAAAGCGATTCATACACATACATGTTACGAATCTGATCTGAGGCGATTCATACACATACTTGTTACGAATCTAATCTAAAGCGATTCATACACATACATGTTATGAATCTGATGTGAAGCGATTCATACACATTCATGTTACGAATCTGATGTGAAGCGATTCATACACATACGTGTTACGAATCTGATGTGAAGCGATTCATACACATACATGTTACGAATCTCATCTAAAGCGATTCATACACATACATGTTACGAATCTGATCTGAGGCGATTCATACACATACTTGTTACGAATCTAATCTAAAGCGATTCATACACATACATGTTATGAATCTGATGTGAAGCGATTCATACACATTCATGTTACGAATCTGATGTGAAGCGATTCATACACATACGTGTTACGAATCTGATGTGAAGCGATTCATACACATACATGTTACAATTCGGATCTGAAGCGATTTATACATATATATGTTACGAATCTAATCTAAAGCAATTCATCCACATGCATGTTACGAATCTGATCTAAAGCGATTCATACACATACATGTTACGAATCTGATGTGAAGCGATTCATACACATACATGTTACGAATCTGATATGAAGCGATTTATACATATATATGTTACGAATGTAATCTAAAGCAATTCATACACATGCATGTTACGAATCTGATCTAAAGCGATTCATACACATATATGTTACGAATCTGATCTAAAGCGATTCATACATATATATGTTACGAATCTGATCTAAAGCGATTCATACACATGCATGTTATGAATCTGATCTAAAGCTATTCATACACATATATGTTACGAAACTGATCTGAAGTGATTTATACCTATATATGTTACGAATCTGATCTAAAGCGATTCATACACATGCATGTTATGAATCTGATCTAAAGCTATTCATACACATATATGTTACGAAACTGATCTGAAGTGATTTATACCTATATATGTTACGAATCTGATCTAAAGCGATTCATACACATATATGTAACGAATCTGATCTAAAGCGATTCATACACATACATGTGACGAATTTAATCTAACCATGTAATAAAGTATAAGAAAAATGTTAATATTTTGTAAAATAAAAGATTTTGAATATGAAAGTTATGTTATCGAAATGAAAACAATGCATTTCTTTTTAAATCTTATATGAAATAAAAAAAAATAATTTCTGGGGCAGCGAGTTTGCAAACATGTAATACAAAATGTCACTTATATCTATAATGCAAAATGTGACTTATATCAGCATTTTATGATTTTAAAGATTACAAAATTTTTCAAAAATCCATGTTTTTTCATTAATTTAAAGAGAAAAGTGTTAACATTCTCAACAATCGTATTAGCACAAAAGAAATGAAACATTTGTTTTTATCCTACACAATACCCAATAACAGAGAAAACAAAGGTTTTCTGGTTTTGATAACATATTAAGAAAAAGAAAAAATACTGCTTTGCAATTGGAAAGCAATAAATGCAATAAGTGAGAATTTGCAAGGAGTGGAGAACAAAGGTATAAATCCTACAATCAATCTGCAACAGCATTTAAAACTTTATAAACTCCCACCTAGTTATAAGCCATCAAATGGAGTATCAACGTATATAAAACAATACATTGATACCAAAAATTGTATTGCCTTTTTAAAATGTGGCAAGTCTTACACACACTACCGATATTATCCATGTTCTATGTTTTAAAATTTTAGTAGAGAGTTTAACTCTACTAAGTCCGTTTTGCTAGAATTGGCTGATTTTTTTTAACTTTGATCTAAATTAACTGAAGATCTATCTCCTAAAGGGAGGGAGTACATTGATTTTCGGTGTAATTATTTTCGATGTTGATATACTACATCACTCAATAAGTCTCCGGTCTAAGTAAGAAAAACAATTTTTTTTTTTTAGAAATTCGACTTTATTCATCAATATACTCTCCTTCAAGAGTGATACATTCATTCCAACGCTCCTCTAACTTTTCGATGCCTTTTTTGTAGAACGATTTATCTTTGCTCTGGGGCCTTTTCCCGGGCCTTAAGACATATTAGTACTAATTACTAATATTTATGAAGTATGCAATCGTGACAGGCTTAAAAGAAGAAAAAAATATGATACGCTCAGTTCTGGTTGAGCTGTCAATTGAGCGTAGGATTACGACTTTTAAATCGGAGAAATGAAATAAGCTAGTCGAGTTTGGTTTTAAAGCATTAATTCACTTTATTTATTGGAATTAATGCTTTCTTTATTTATTTGAATATAACTAGTCTAGAGCTTTAAAACAATACCGCGGACAGTTGTTCACTCACGGTTGTGCAGCTAAACCGGAATGTTGTCAAACCTGTTCGCTGGTTCACAAGAAAACAATTTTTTAAATGTTCAGTTCAGAACATTCTGAATGTTCTTCAAGTATTTAAATAGATCTCTTCGATATCATTAAAATGGTACCGAGTACAGTTGTGTTACGCTTACGTTTACACAAGTCAAACGCGGTAGCCAACGGCCGTACCGTGCTGAAAACACCGGTTCTCGTTAGATCACCGAAGTCAAGCAGCATCGGGCGCGGTTAGTACTTGGTGGGTGACCACCTCGGAACGCCGCGTGCTGTTGGCCATCTCGGGTGCGGTATCCCCGTGGTTTGCGCGCTAGATTTGCACGCTGCCACAAAATGCCGCCGTGTTCATGCGGAGTACGATCACGTTAAACATGTGGGTCCGTAAGTCCTTCCGAGAGGTTGGTGGTAGGGGAAGGAGGGTACGGTCCCTGTGGATGCCTCCCCCACTGGGTTCCGGTCTAAATTGGGTGGCACTTCCCGGCCGTCCATACAGTTACCTTACACCTTTCTGGTAGGTCGGACGGTCTGGGTCTCAACAACAACAACAAGTCAAACGCGGAGGAACACTGAAATATTGCACCAATTCTTCCGCGCACGGAGAGCATTGCGCGCACGATGTCTTGCGCAGTATGCGAATTGAACTTAGACTCTATGCTATTTACAAATATGCTACCACAATTACTGTTAGGCACGTATTTTAACAATATTACGATTGCAGTCGGGAACTATTTGGGTCACAGGCACAGTTAAGTCGCGCCATAATATACGCGGAGTTAGGCGTAGTCTTACGTCAATACAAAAAACTAAAAAAATGAATTGAAAGGTTAAAAATAACAACTAAAACATGTATTACTGTTACTCGTCTTAAAATATTTTCAGTATTTTGCTTATTTGCCGAAACAATAAACATGGATACATTCGTAAAATTCTGTATTAGCAACACCCTATAAAGAGAAGCACTTTTGACGTACGTCGCAGCAGCATCAGTTGAGAACAAGCTTCACGTTTGTTAGCTTTCTCTTCTCTTTTCATTACAAATTGGAGGATAGCTGAACTGCAATTACTACATCACTCAATAAGTCTCCGGTCTAACTAAGAAAAATATTTTTTTTAGAAATTCGACTTTATTCATCAACATACTCTCCTTCAAGAGTAATACATTCATTCCAATGTTCCTCTAACTTTCGATGCCTTTTTGTAGAACGATTTGTCTTTGCTCTCAAAATAGGCCTCAGTTTCGGCAATCACTTCTTCATTTGAGCCAAATTTTTTTCCCTGGAGCATCTTTTTGATGTCTGCAAAAAACCAGTAGTCGCTGGGGGCCAGATCTGGAGAGTACGGTGGGTGAGGAAGCTATTCGAAGCGTAATTCATATAATTTAACCATCGTTTTCATCGACTTGTGACACGGGACATTGTCTTGGTGGAACATCACTTTTTTCTTTTGCATGTGAGGCCGTTTTTTTCTTGATTTCTACACTCAGTCGATCCAATAATGCCATGTACTATTCGCTATTGATAGTTTTACCTTTCTCAAGATAGTCGATGAACAAATTACCATGCGCGTCCCAAAATATGGATGCCATAACCTTGCCAGCTGACTTTTGGGTTTTGGGTCGCTTTGGACGACTTTCACCGACTTTCACCGACTTTCACCTAATTTTCTACCTCTGCTTCAGGGAGACAGACCCATTGTGAATTCGTAATTGGGACCATAAGGTCACCCTTGGAGTGCGATCCGGGTTTCTGAGGGGTTCCGAACTCTCAAAATTTTTGTTTTGATGTTAGACAACACATTAAAAATTAACAAAGAAGGTGAAATTAAATATGTGGGGTAGCCCGTGATAAATGTTTGTATGGGACTCATAATCCCTGGGGCCCAGACTGGTAGAAGATTGGGTCTGAAAATCCTCTTTAAATATTCATCTACACATATTGTTATCTATTGAGGTGTTTTATTTATAATGAACATGTTGCACAGGACAAAATATTCTGAGCAAACTGTTATTTGCGGGAGATATCATTTTGAAAACCGGCTATCCTTCCTCTCCCCTCTGCCTTTTCGTAAACCGGATAATAAAGTATCAGATCTGGTGCCGTCCCATAAATAGCCTGTCCCCAAGAGTATAAGCAGGGTTCCCACGGTCCTTAAGAACTCCTTATTTTTAGCTTTCCTTTTTAAGTAAACACTCCTATTTTCCCCCGAAATTGGAGTATGATCAGGGTTCTCCCTTGAGCGCGATTTCCGCAATTTGCTGCTAAATCTCACTCAGAAAAAAAAATTACTTGTGTTAATTTTTAAAATCCCACTTAATTTTGAAGTTAGGGTAGGATAATCCCACCTATTTTTTTTTCCTGGGGAGAACCCTGATGATCGAATTCCCCCAGTGATGCGATCACTTTTCTATTTTCTATCTATTTTTGAGCTTCACTGCCCGATATCCCAATGTTAACAGGTCTTTTCCAAAAATCACGCCCAAAAATGGACGAAAACTAGCCCAATGTTTAGTGTTGTGAGATTTCGTGCAATGTTTCCAAAAACTCCTAAAATTGATAAATTTACCGAAATTCCAGGATAAAATTTATTGGCCTTCAAAAAATTCGTCAAAAATTGCCACCAAAATAAATCATCGAACTTTTCTGAAAGTAGCCCAAAAATCTGTAACCAGAAAAATTTCCGTCATGCTTTACCGCAACTCTTTGAGAAAACTAGCCCAATTCAACAGAAAAACCACGGAACTAGTGGAATTTTTAAAAAGGGTTTAGTTTCTTCCCAAATACAGGACTAGAAGTTGTCCTATATATTTATTTAAATAGGAAAAACTTCGGAAGCAGAATTTTTTCTGTGTTTTACGACAAGACTCCTTTGTTCTGCATGTAACACATGGAAACAATTCTGCTTCTGGGGTTTTTCCTATTTTAAAAACATATATAAAAAATATAGGGCAACTCTAGCTCTGCAAATACACCCCAGTGCATTGCAGAGCACTGGGGATATACATCACACCCCAGTGCATTTCCGTAGTGCAATGAAGGCTGCAATATCGTTTACGGCCTATCTCAATTAGTCCTTATAAAATATTAATTGGGTCCTTAGGAAGTCCTTAGAAACTCCTTATTTTTTATTTTGAAAAAAGAGTAGGAACCCTGTATAAGGATATAATGATAGTACAGATTCACGATACATATTTCTTGCATAAACAGGGGATAACAGACGTTTTAAGGCTTTACATGCCACAGTCTTGGTGATTGTAAAAGAAAAAAAAACTTAGCATTAATTCTATTTTAAAGTGCTATTCCGGAGATCTAGTGAAAAGCTATGATTTCCGAAATGGAATTTTTCACTATGCTAAATAAAGTGAAGACTAGATTTGAAGGGGTTGAATTAATCTGAGACTGCAATGGGCTATTTCAGGTGATAAAAGTCTTTTGTGTGTGTGTTTTCTTTAATTTTCTCAAGGTGGGTATAAGTTGGCGATTATGTGATGTGATTGTAATGTGTAATGAGTCTTGATAACATGTCTTGATATTTAATAACCTTGAGAAATGGGTATAACTTTGCAATTATTTATTTTATTTTAGGCTGTGTATTCAACAATTTGAAATTCCATAAAATGGCCATAAGTCTATATATGTTCTGGAAAATAAAATATTATGGATTAGCATTTGCGATTTAAAAACCATCCACTATTTTAAAATATTTTTCATTAAATGCGAAACGTTTTACATAATAATAAATAGTATAAAATATTTCTGGTAGATTGCCAAAATTTTCAAATAATGAAAAGAACTTCTCAATGATGAATTTTGCATGCAGTTACAAAGCAAAAAAAATTTACCGGTGTATAAACAGTTTAATGCAAACTTCAAGCCCTGTTTTAAACTTTCAGTTTCATTAAAAGAAAATCAGATGTGGTCAGCACATGACTTTCTCGACATCATGCAATGTATTTAGTTCTTTCAGAATGCAAACATGATGTCTAAGATTAAGATCCACGGTCAAGTGTTTTTAACGTAAAATTCTTCTGTTCCGGATGACGACATGTAATACTATTTCAAAGTAACAAATTAGCTTACACTTCGCAGAATTCTAACTTGACAATTATCAATATTGATAGTAATTAGCTTTGTTTTCAAAAATTAAATTGATCGGCAAATTTGTTTATTTTTATTTGAAAAGATAGGATGTTTAGGATAGATATTAAATGTTCATTTAAATCTTGATGTTTATCCAGTCTTTTTAATTTCCCTACAATACATAGTAATGCACAGGGAAAGTATTGAAATTTTGTCGAAAATCGGAACTCGAGTTTTCAGCAGATCTATACGTTTCGAACATTGTAGGTCCACGAAAAACTATCTTTAACGTAGCGTATGCCTGCGTAGGTGTCTGTGAAATGTATGTATCCACTCTAGCTAAACTATTCCACGAAAATTCAGAAAGTTTAGTAGGTAAGTACCCCTGGTGCTATTTAGATTTTGGTATGATTAAAAAAATAACTTGGCTTGCTTTGTTTATTTATTTATTTATTTTGAAAATGGCCAGAATTCAGGATTTCGTTTAGAATTATATTCATTCCCCATCTTCTACAAGCGTCTTCTATTATGTTCCCCTTACATTTAATAACATTCTAAATGCTTAAAGTGGCCCAAACTGTAAATTTTGTTATTTTAAAAGTTTAAACGAACATTTAACAAATGGGTACATTCGAAACTTTTGTGCTTTCCAAATAATGACGTCCATACCATTTGGGCTTAATGCTGATATATTATACTTAAATAATTTTCTTAATTAGATGTGATCAGTACAAGGCATTCCCTACTGACTACTTAATTCAAAATAAATTTTAAATTATATAAAAGGTTTATTATTTTGGTTTAATTTGCCTTAAATTATTTGCTGATATTTATTAACCAGCCATTTCATTCTCGTTCATGAAGTATAACTGAAATTTTTTTCAGATAGACTCTATTAAAGCAGTTAAAAAGGCAAATTTATCTCAGGAGGTAGAAAAATCATATGCTAGCCACACTAGATCTCTCGCATCAGAATCAACAATGAGACAAAATAGAAACATTATTTCAACAATGTACATATTTCGATTAGAAAAGCTATTTAAACAATAACAGTACCTCAAATAATGAACTCAATAATGATGGCAACAACAATGTAAAACAATGAAACTTAAGTAACAATTTCGATAAATTTGGCCTTTTCAAATCTTGAGTTGAATGCTATTACTTGTGTTTTTACTCTGCGATTCTGAAAGCGATTTAAAACTGTTTATTTCTTCACTTATTTGATTTCTATTTACTTTATTATTTTGACAACCTTTTCTTCATTTTGATCCACTTTTATCATCTTGAAATTTAAATTTTTACCATCTGAGTGACATTTGTTTCGGCATCTTGAAGACCTAGTTGGTCAGTGACTAAAAATCCTGTGAATTTTCTCCATCTTATCAGTTGAAATAATTTGGGTATTAACCTGAAAATCTCTTCTACTTAACTGAGAATTATTTATTCTTATTTTGACGAATCTAACCCTAATACGACTCAGTCATGGATAATCCAAATCCATTTCTCGATGAGAAAGTGATGAGTCCTGAGGAATACCGCCAGAGCCTCCAAGAGCATGTCAGAATAGTTCTGGAGAGGGACTGGAATTTTAAGATCTTGAAAGCCCTCGGAAAGGGCAGTTTCGGCGATGTGTTTTCAGGAACGAGCCCTAACTACCCGGACAAAGTAGCCATAAAAATCACCCGATCAGACCAAACCTGGGAAAAAGAAAAGTGCGATTGGCGCAACCTGAATCACCCCAATGTGATGCCGCTCTTGCAGGTGATAAGCATGAAGCAAGCAGATATCTTTGTGATGCCACAGTTATCCGAAGATCTTTATCATATTTTGGGAGAGATTCGTAACGATCCCCGTGGCTTCGATAGGGTGAAATCGTGGCTGAAGGACGTTCTGGAAGCAGTCGACTACCTACATCAGCGGCAGCTCTGTCACCTTGATATAAAGTCTGACAACGTGATGATAGACTTCAGTGACCGAGCAGTTCTATGTGACTTTACATTCCTCAACGATACAACAGCACCAACCAGAAGGTTAGATATTTTCAAAAATTACCAATTATTAGCATAGGTTATGCGATCAGCACTCGTGTTTTTATTAGCATACTTCATTCATTATACGGTAGCTGTTTCATTTTGGAGGATTGTCGTCATAAAGTCCTTTAATCTCACAATTTTTTACCTTTTTTATTTTTCAGATATGGAGTACCGTGGATTTTCCGCCCTCCTGAGGCATGTGAAAGTCTCGGATGTCATGTGCCTGTAGACGGTGCTAAACTCGATATTTGGTGCTTTGGGATGCTCGCCTTCAATGCGTTATCGGGCCACGTAATTCTGAGGAAGCTCAGGCAGATGAGGAGCTGGAGGGAAGATATCCACCCCTTCCTCCTTTATGGTCTAAAGGTCAGTAACATTTCACCCTCTTACAATTTATACTTCTAATTGATATATTCGCAATAACAATATCGCCTATAATTTACTGTTAGATATTTTTTACTTTATACAACTATAGATGTTAAATCCGTCATATAACGGGGTGCATAGTATTTTGGGCACACAGCAAGTCTGCAATTACATGTACCAGATATTTCAGGCTCAAGAGCGCATCAAAAGCGTGGAAAATGGTCATAGATGTTGTCACGATCCTACCTTCGTTAATCCCCTGTTGAGACGGGTTCTGACTATGACGTGGATAAATCTACGTTAAAAATTAACTTCCATCTACCCTCATGCAGCGTTTGCTCTTCCAATATTCCCAGACGCAAATTATGTCACAGTTTCCCTATCAATATTATACGACGCCTTAACGCAACTCGATTACTTAATGAGATCCCCCCCCCCCCTCTCAGGTTCAAGTCATAACAAAACATACATATTTCGCATAAATGTTAAACTTGGCGACATTACCAAACAGTCACCAAGTTGTCGTTATTTTGCAAGATTTGTCAAAGTTCGCCAAGTTTGACACTGGCAAAAAGAGGTATTGGCTTTCCTTATCAATATAAAATCATTTGAATGACAATAAAGCATCTTTCGAAATATTTCAATATCCTCTTTTAATATTTCATTGTTCATTTATTACCTAGATATTTGTTTTTCGTATGTTTGTTCTATTTTAACTATTTTGAATGCATACGAGCATGAACATAATTCGTTTCAGGTGCCTCAATTCCATGCTTTACTGACAGAGGCCTTTCCAGCCTCGAGCATTTCTGATGAAGAAGTCGTTAAAACGCTGAACTTCCTGCAGACCGTCTTGAAGGACAAGGCAGAAGACAGGCCTTGTGCTACAGAATTGTTGAAGCACCCTTTCCTTTCAAACGAAGGGCAAATGTACTCGGGCGATGTAGAGATTGCAAAAGGTAAGTTCCTTCCAAGCAGTTTGTAAATACTTATACAAGGTAGGATCAAAAAGTTCGGAGACTGTACTGATATCTCCAACCCTGATTGGAGGAGAGGGAAAACTATTTTACCGTGGCGTAGAGGCACATGTGGCGCGAGATGTGAAATTTAAAACACATTACACCTGCTGCAGGGTTATTCCAGACAATGTGTGTCAGTGAACTGTAATCGTTTGCGTTCGTAGAAAATGAAAATGACGTTTGAAGAACAACGTGCGAATATCAAATTCTGCCAGCGTTTGGGGAAATCGCCTACAGAAGCATTGCACCTGCTGCAGCAGGTGTAATGTTGTTCTTCGAACACCATTTCCATTTTCGACGAACGCGAACGACTACAGTTCACTGACACGCATTGTCTGGAAAAGCACCTGCTTCTTCCTTTTTACATCTCGCGTCACATGTGCCTATTAATTTATCTTAATTAATACAATTGCAAATATGTGTTAATAAGACATAAAATGTTTATTTTAACAGGTTTTGTTCGAGCAAACGAAAAAGCCTTTTATATGGAATCTTTTGCCGATTTTTCAGTGTTTATGGGGGATGGCCAATTCTGCGGTCACGTGCATGAGAGCAGCGATGATAAAACGGCTCCCGTTCGACACAATCGGATTGAATCTGATGGAACAGAAATTAACGGCAACCTTGGTAAGTGGGATAATATAAGAGAAATAAAAATCGTGAAATTATAATATAAGAGAAATAAAAATCTTGAGTGCACAAAATAAACAATTTCGATGTTATATATGTTTGCAAAAGAATTACCTAACATAAAAAAAAAATTCGAATTCTCAAAAAATTCCCAAAACTGTTACTTTTTGGCACGGACCATGTCCCCCATCACCGATTCTCCTAAGATGTTTTTCTTTCTGCATTCTTTTCCTTTCCGTACGATTTGTATTATTCTTTGTTACCTAATGATGTGAGCACGGGGAGACAAGGTTTTTTTGTCACTATTCTGATAATTTATAGAAATTAATCATTGAAATATAAAATTATTAGTTCAATGGTTAATTTCTAAAAATTATGAACTTAAAAGGAGTTAGTATTATTTGCTTTAACATCTAAAGAAAATAAAGTTGATTTCTCAATTGTAATCCCATTTTCATCGTATATGACATCAAATTATCTTTGAAATTTTAGGTTTTTCACCAGCACCTGCAATTTGTACAATAAATAAAAGTTTTTGTTTCCTAATTGGAAAATTTAAAAGTGCTGATTTGTTTCTTAATGGAATTTTACTAAATAATAACTGAAAAAGTTTGTAAAGAACTTTGCTGCCCCAACGGGAAATCGAACCCTGCATTTCCAAACTGGCCAGCCGACGTTCTATCTTTGGGCTACTAGGACGAAATCGGAAGCTCTTATCGTCGAAGTGGACGCTTCATTCTCCACCCTCTGTCAGATTGGCGGGAAACTGACAATCTGACTGAACACCTCCTGCTATTTTCACAGCAGGTTAGCCTCCTGCTACTACTATGTTTACCCATGTTAGCATCCTACGTGGTCGTTATCCTCTCAATTTGAAATCGTCGCTCCATCTTCCAGAGTCCATTACGTCCGTAGTAAGGTCACTTTCAGACCTCAGACATCTTTCTATTTATCTATAAAGTTGATTTGTTCTGGCGCTATTATAAAGAAACTTGCAGCCAAAACCGGGAATCCTGTATCTTGGGATTAGTCAGCTGACGCTCTACCGTTGAGTTACTGGGACGAAATTGCAAGTTTTTATCTTCGAAGTGGACTCTGCAACTTCTAGATTCCCCCTGGTAAAATAATGGCTGTCTTTAAACTTTCTGAACAGTTCCGAAAACAGTGAAAATATACTTCTTTCCTATAACAGGACGGCACATACCAGAAGGAAAGAACTCGCGTAGTTACCCCTTCAACATCTTTGGACCAACGATATCGCGTTTACTTGCGGCAAGTTAGACGATGAAAAATGACAGAGAGTAAAATTCTTCACCTCCCTGTTATCCCTAGCTTGGCACTCTGATCATCTACCACTTGTGATGAGAATGAACGCCGAGAAAACAAAATAACAGCAATAACATAAACTTGTTCCCTTTCTATATTTCGACAGCGATACTGGATTTTATTTCGAAAAACATAGTATTAACGCTTTTCTTGCACACGTTGATAGTGATTCCGTTTACTTTTGCAGATTTACCCCGAGATGTCACAGATTCCTTAACATCGGAACTGAGTGACATCAGAAACGTCAATAACCTAGAAATTGGGATGAAAAAGGAGATCGTCGGTCATCCGGGATCTCCAGATACCTCTAAAGCAGCAGAGGGTAAGAATCGTCCCTCTAAATATTTTATAGATGGTTCTCATTACGTCACATTCGTTAGAGATTAAAACACTCTCCCAACATTCCTGTAGGTACCATATCTATTGAGTTCTGGTCAAAATTATGGATGACACTCTCGTCGGCCGACCAAAGATAACTTACACTTTCGGGTAGGTCGGACAATATATCTATGAGGCGGACGGTTTGGGAAAATAGGGAGAAATGACTCCTCTGTATGTGTAACTAGCAGAGGCAACCGTTGTTGCTCGTCATTGAATTGTGCAAAGTTTAAAATTATTCTAAATATTGTCATTAAAATCTCTTCCTTGGTCCGCATGAAAGGCAAAGAAGATGCAATGTAACATATGTGTTCTAAATTTAAAAAGATAGCGAAAATATATTTCTTTCCGATAACAGGACGCTCCATACCAGAAAGAAAGGATTCGCTTAGTTACTCCTTCAAAATCTTTGGACCAACGGTATCGCGTTTACTGGCGGCAAGTTAGACGATGAAAAAATGACAGAGAGTAAAATTCTTCACCTCCTTGTTATCCCTAGCTTGGCACTCTCATCCCCTATCACTTCTGATGAGAAGGAACGGCTAGAAAACAAAATAACAGCTATAACATAAACTTGTTGCCTTTCTATATTTCGACAGCGATTCTGGATTTTATTTCGAAAAACATAGTATTAACGCTTTTCTTGCACACGTTGATAGTGATTCCGTTTACTTTTGCAGATTTACCCCGAGATGTCACAGATTCCTTAACATCGGAACTGAGTGACATCAGAAACGTCAATAACCCAGAAGTTGTGATGGAAAAGGAGATCGTCGGTCATCCGGGATCTCCAGATACCTCTAAAGCAGCAGAGGGTAAGAATCTTCCCTCGAAATATTTTATAGATGGTTCTCATTACGTCACATTCGTTAGAGATTAAAAAACTCTCCCAACATTCCTGTAGGTACCATATCCATTAAGTTCTGGTCCAAATTATGGATCACACTTTCCCGGCAGACCAAAGATAACTTACACTTTCGGGTAGGTCGTACAATATATCTATGAGTCGGACGGTTTGTGAAAATAGGGAGAAATGACTCTTCTGTATGTGTAACTAGCAGAGACAACCGTTGCTGCTCGTCATTGAATTGTGCAAAGTTTAAAATTATTCTAAATATTGTCATTCAAATCTCTTCCTTAGTCCGCATGAAAGGCAAAGAAGATGCAATGTAACAATCTTTGTTCTATATTTAAAAACATAATGAAAATATACTTCTTTCCGATAACAGGACGCTCCATACCAGAGGTAAAAAACTCGCATAGTTACCCCTTCAAAATCTTTGGACCAACGGTATCGCGTTTACTGGCGGCAAGTTAGGCGATGAAAAAATGACAGAGAGTAAAATTCTTCACCTCCCTATTATCCCTAGATTGGCACTATGATCACCTATCACTTGTGATGAGAAGGAACGCCGAGAAAACAAAATAACAGCAATGACATAAACGTGTTCCCTTTCTATATTTCGACAGCGATTCTGGTTTTTATTTCGAAAATCATAGTATTAACGCTTTTCTTGCAGACGTTGATAGTGATTCCGTTTACTTTTGCAGATTTACCCCGAGATGTCACAGATTCCTTAACATCGGAACTGAGTGACATCAGAAACGTCAATAACCTAGAAGTTGTGATGGAAAAGGAGATCGTCGGTCATCCGGGATCTCCAGATACCTCTAAAGCAGCAGAGGGTAAGAATCTTCCCTCGAAATACTTTATAGATGGTTCTCATTACGTCACATTCGTTAGAGATTAAAAACTCTCCCAACATTCCTGTAGGTACTATATCCATTGAGTTCTGGTCCAAATTATGGATCACACTTTCCCGGCAGACCAAAGATAACTTACACTTTCGGGTAGGTCGGACAATATATCTATGAGTCGGACGGTTTGTGAAAATAGGGAGAAATGACTCTTCTGTATGTGTAACTAGCAGAGACAACCGTTGTTGCTCGTCATTGAATTGTGCAAAGTTTAAAATTATTCTAAATATTGTCATTAAAATCTCTTCCTTGGTCCGCATGAAAGGCAAAGAAGATGCAATGTAACATTTTTTTTTTCTATATTTAAAAAGATAGTGAAAATATACTTCTTTCCGATAACAGGACGCTCCATACATACCAGAAGGAAAGAAGTCGCTTAGTTACCCCTTCAAAATCTTTGAACCAATGGTATCACGTTTACTGCTGGCAAGTTAGACGATGAAAAAATGACAGAGAGTAAAATTCTTCACCTCCCTGTTATCCCTAGCTTGGCACTCTGATCACCTATCACTTCTGATGAGAAGGAACGCCGAGAAAACAAAATAACAGCGATAACATAAACTTGTTCCCTTTCTATATTTCGACAGCGATTCTGGATTTCATTTCGAAAAACATAGTATTAACGCTTTTCTTGCACACGTTGATAGTGATTCCGCTTATTTTTGCAGATTTACCCCGAGATGTCACAGATTCCTTAACATCGGAACTGAGTGACATCAGAAGCGTCAATAACCTAGAAGTTGTGATGGAAAAAGAGATCGTCGGTCATCCGGGATCTCCAGATACCTCTAAAGCAGCAGAGGGTAAGAATCTTCCCTCGAAATATTTTATAGATGGTTCTCATTACGTCACATTCGTTAGAGATTAAAAACTCTCCCAACATTCCTGTAGGTACCATATCCATTGAGTTCTGGTCTAAATTATGGATCACACTTTCCGGGCAGACCAAAGATAACTTACACTTTCGGGTAGGTCGGACAATATATCTATGACTCGGACGGTTTGGGAAGATAGGGAGAAATGACTCTCCTGTACGTGTAACTAGCAGAGGCAACCGTCGTTGCTTGTCATTGAATTGTGCAAAGTTTAAAAATATTCTAAATATTGTCATTAAAATCTCTTCCTAGTCCGCATGAATGACAAAGAAGATGCAATGTATCAATCTTTGTTCTATATTTAAAAAGATAGGTTCATATGCAAATCTACTTAAAAAATAAATTATTCTATTCCCGTTGCTTAACAATTCCCGAAAAATATCAAATTGGTTGATCTTATAGAAAAATGATAGTTGACGCAGATAGAAAATTATATTAACGAATTTTATCCTATAACAACCATAGATTAAGCACAATCGGAAGTATTTGAAATTGGGACCGTCTTTAGCCAGAAAGGATAGATGACTTAATTCACTAACTACGTTTTGACAATTGATAAAACATAAATGAAAATACTACAAAATTTATAAATTAATATTAATAATTAATTTGGTAAATTTATATCAATATAGCATTTTCTTTATTATCCAGATTGGTTAAGGAATCAAATAATAATAAAAAAAAATCATGGCTAACGTGAAAGATTTTTGACCCAATATAAAGAAACCACTTCTGTTGCTAAGCAACGCATTCTCATTTTTTTAAATAAAATTTTAGCAAACAAAATCTTCTGTCTGTTGATTATTCTGTGACATGGAACCGATTATGATTCCGACAATTCGATTTCGAACTCAACTCGAAATATAAACTAGTTTACCCGCTGTTCTCAGAAAATGTGAATTATCACACCCTATTTGAAAAGTATAAAATCGGTAAAAACATGTATTTGTAAGCGGAACTTGCCCTTTTTACTTTATACATATGATGACACCAGACATGACCTTATGAACATAAAGTTCGAATTTTTCTCTTAGAATTTCTATTTCTATTAAAATAAAATCATAATATGAAATTATTTTGTAAACATTTCTTCATCTTATTTTAATTTTTAAATAAATAATATTTTGATTATTATATTTTTGTAACTAATCTCTATGTAAGAATAAGACATGAATTTTAACAACCCCTTTTAACATTCGATGAATATAACTGCTTCTTGTGAGAAGAAGAAGTCCTTAGTCATTGAAGTCCTTATGCTCTTAAATCCCTTTAACTTTCTGTTGCAGAGTTCTAGAGCTACAGAAATAAGGTCTGTCAATAGGAAAGTGACTATCCCTATTGAGAAGGTTTTCAGCGCCTCTAATGGCGAAGTGAAAAAATTAAAATTCCTATTTAAAAAATAAAGCAAAGAGAAATAAAATGGTCAATTGTAGAGTGCTTATAATGTAGTATATCATTATATGTATACGTCAATTGTAGTATAGAAAGGAATATGGTTTTCACGTAAGACGTATGGTTTCGTGCAGCGATAATTATTGTACTGCATCAATTGCCCGCTATTTTCATGCAACATGTACTTTTTACTGAAAATTGATACTTTTAAATAAACTAAAATTAACCTATTAGACGAACTATTATTTTCCCATATGTATTTCTCGCCAAAGTATTTAAAAAGTAAACGAGATAATTATCAGTTTTCGTGCATCCCATTGTTTTCACTTCATATGTATATTATGTACACACTTTGAGAATATGAAATCACATTTTCGTTCTCTATTAGTCCTTTCACACTAAATAGAGAGCGTTAAACAACTTTGCAACTGAAAATATTTCGCCTATTTTGCTCAGAATGTTCCATAAGTGACTTGTCTACCCATTTTGAGAAATTTGGTCAATTCGTTTTTCAGTTAGAGTGTATACTACATTACACAGACATACACACGCACAGACGTCACCGCTAGATATAGATGCTTCAGGTTCCAGAGGTCCAAAACATGTAGATCCGTTAAAAACTCATGTTGCGATTTTCGACACGATTACTCTATACATTACCATGTATTGTAGGGAAATCCATAAAAATAACCGACCCACCCGAAGGTAAACGGCAGATAAAATATCGCCACGACAGCGATCCCGCTCAGGGTACGACTCGGCCCCGACAGCCAGCAGTCAAAGTCTGGCGCTCCAAGACGAGATCCCTACCAATCACAGCAACAACACAGCCCGTGACAAGAAACCGAGCACGAAGCGAGGAGAACCAGACGCCGACCATCATACTGGTCTGTCGGGACTCGTTCCACCTAACCACTTTATTAGGATAAAAACGATACATAACAACTGACCCACTCGGACAGGAAAATAAAACAAAACTTATCACAAGGGAACACTCTCCCAGGAGCAAAAGGTACAAGGATTACACTAGAAGCAAACATGAATCGAGCCACAAAACATTACTCTCAGGTGAAAGCATATATCTGTTTTAGGGAAAGTAAATAGTGTTGAAACAATCTGCTCTTTATTCCAGATACTGTCATAAAGAAGAGAAAGAGCCGCAGGAAGAGAGTTGGTGGCTGGTTTCGTAGAGTTTGGACTGGTCTCTGGATCTGCGGCACCAATACAGCCGATGATTAACTTGAGTGAGTGAAGAGCAAAAGATAATTTGTTTTCAGCATTATTTAATATACTTTTAAAATAAAGACAAAAAAATTTGCCCATAATTAAAAGTGTTTTATTAAAATCTCCTTTTACGACGTACAAAAATTACTCAGCCATGCATTACCATGCCCTTCATCAGTGGCAAATTGAAAATAAGTAGCGAACATGTGCTTAAATACGGGCTATGACCACCAGACAAAATTTACATGTTAATGAAAAAATTTTGTTTGCCGATTATAGCCTGAAAAACTAAAATATCTCGAGAAAAGTTAGCCCTAGAAATATGGAGTTAACCTGATTCTTTTCTTCATTAAAAATTCCTTATAGAGCAGGCATTTAATTGATACATATGAGAATTTGTAGTCTTTTATTTTAGATTTAGACTATTTTTGTGTTCCATTACACGAATCAGCTAGATTTTTTATTTCGAATCATAACAAAATCTACTCGATACCAGTGACTGAATTTTGTAAAATTTGGTCAATTAGTTTTTTATCTAAAGTCGATACTTACAATTTTTGCAGGCTATTTCGCAGAAAAAGACAGGCTCCTTTTTCTCGAATCGCACTAAATTCTAATCAGCATAAGGATCAGCCACAAGTGACTAATCTACCAAATTTCGTGAAATTTGGACCATTAGTGTTTTAGGTAGAATGGATACATACATTGGACATACAAATGGGCACACAGACGCACATACATACACAGACATCATACGCTGAAGATGGATTTTTCCGATTCTAGAGCAGTCGAAACGTGTAAATTCGTCAAAAACTCGAGTTGCGATTTTCCGCACGATTCAAATATTTTCTCTATACATTATCATGTATTGTATGGAAAGTAAAACGGCATATTTTAGAGTGTGCTTTTAATTTTCTATAAAAAAATATGTCAAATTTCATATTTTTGTATGTAGCCAACGGCTCTACCGTGCTGAAAACAACGGTTCCCGTTAGTTAAGCAGCATCAGGCGCGGATAGTACTTGGGTGGGGGACCACCTGGGAACACCGTGTGCTATTGGCTCATTCAAGTCGGCGTGGTGGCCGAACGGTCAAGGCGAGCGTTTCCAGCGATCGATCGGCTGCCACGTTGTGGATTCGAGTCCCACGTAAGGCATGGATGTTGTGTGTTGTGGGCGCAGTATGTTCCGCCCCCTCTGGTGCGCCTGAGGCAACGTCCTAGGACGGTAAAATGGTTCACGATTTCGGCCGTACATAGGGCAAACGACGTAAGTCGAAATAGAGTCTAGTGCCAGGCCATTGGAAGAAAAAAAATATATTTTTGTATGTTAGCTATATAATAGCAAATGTTTATATTCTAGCTTTTGTATGCGTCAGCTAATTTATTTTAATATAGACTGATTTTAGCTTTATGTTAAACTATATTATTTACTTAGCTTATTTGTTACAGTCTGACGTAATTTAAAGTTTTCATTTTCTATTTCAGATATGCCGAGTCCATTTTCTGCTTTTTTCTCAAGTTGATGATTTTCAGTTGTTAATCAAGACACCTTTTGTTGTTTAAGGTTATCAAGAAACCATTTGTCATTGAAGACTTTTATTTGTTTTATACTTAAAATTTATAACAATTTTCAAGGTAAAAATAATGTTTAGAAAATACGGAATCAGTATCGTCCACAATTAAAATATCTCATTCAATAATTTTTTTAAATATCTTTATAAGAATGAGATCAAGTAAGACTGAAAACTTACATTAATATTTTAACATTAATATCATATATAATTACTTTAATTTTATTTTTACTAATAATAATTTAAATATACTGAAATAGAAACAGAATAAATATAAGAATTTTAATATATATAGAAGAAAATTTCTTAATGAAATATAATAAAAAATTTTGAAGTTTTATGTAAAATATTTGAATTTATTAAAAAAGTATAAAGATTCTAATAAATAATAAAATAACGAATTTAATATATATTTACATAAAGGGTGCTATTTTTAGGTAGTCACTTCAGTATTCAAAATTCATTAATATCTTTAAAAAGTAAAGTGTGATATTATAATACCAACAGTGTATATAGCTAGTAATCAAAAGTTTCATACACATACACCAATATTTTAATTTACTAAACAGTTTTATAATATATAATAATATCTTTATAATAGTTCTTCAAAGTTTTAATAGAAATCAATATACATTGATAATCATTTTATATATATATTTTGTTTTAATTTTCTTTTTATCTTTGTTGTTCATAACTTGCTCATGACTTGTAGCAAAGAATTTGGAAAAAAATGGAAACCAATATGAATCAGAATGTATTTATACTTAATTAAATCCACTTATCTCTATAGTTTAAATGAATATTTGATTAGTATTCTTAATATTAAAAATATTTCCTTTTCTTTTAAATGAAACAAATAACTTGGTCGCACATACACACCTATCTTAAATTTCCTACACAATTCAATATTCCTATACATTTTTTTATACCTCTATATCTCATTTTTAAAACTTAATAAAAATATCAAGCAGATACAAAATATATATTAAAAAAAAAAGCAAATCAATAGAAAATATACTTAATTTATTAAAACTCCTTGCATGTAAAAATAGTAAAAGCTCAAGTTATTTATAAAATATATATATATCTTTAAACAACATAAAATATATGTATATCTTTTAACAACATAAAATTAGTTAAACATTTGAAAGTAAACGAATGCCTTTCAAATTTTAAACTTTGGTAGTTTTGAAACTGCCTGCTTACATCCATTTTGCAAGCAAAAAATTATTTCGCCGGCGTCGGCCTCTAAATGACTCCTTTATTCTTTATAATTCAGTAAATGCCCGATAAGCGCCTTTATATTGTACGGCTCACATATTTTACATATGCGCAATTTTTGCTCCTGTTGTTGTTTCCAATCCCCTTGGTTAAGGAAAGCCTACACCATGTCCAAAAGACCCTGCCGCAAAAGAGAGTCACAGACTAATTCCTGCTCACTCGACAGCTGTCTCAAGGCCCGAAAGTTTTTCTCCCTCTCCACGAATTTCATATTACGGAGGTGTCCGCTTCTAAGTCGCGCCATGGGTGTTTTGGAGAGATCTTGAACACTTGCACTGTAGAGAGAGGCCTCGGCTCGCTGCGGCGTACCAGTGGTGTACAGGGGAAGTATGCCAAGATGAATTTATTCTAATTTCGTGGAGGGAATGAATTTCCGAAGGACACAGGGCAGAAGAACTGGGGTCAGGATTGCCACAACCCTCTTTAGCCAGCTCGTCAGCGATCTCGTTTCCAGGCACACCGACATGAGACGGTATCCACTGAAGACACACGAATATTTTTGCTCCTATTTATGTTAAAGTTGATATGCGGTCGAAGACCACCCTATGATATCAGTAAGTCATAACATTATTGTTACTTACTTTCCGAGATTGGCCCGGCCCGACCCGAGTTTTCGATTATTATTATAATGAATATTTAAACTCCGAGTTGTGCTCCTATATTGGATTAGAAGGGCTCATCTTCAAGCCTTGCTATTCAGGTTTGACCGAGTCCGGCCCGAAATTTCGATAATTTATTTGATTAATTTTTTTTCTCGAGCCTGTGCTCCTACTTTAGACAGGAGGGGTCCATATTTAAGCTTTGGGGCTTGACTGGGTTCGGCCTGAGTATTTAATAATTTTATGATTAATTTTTGTTCTCGGGCCTTTGCTCCTATTTTAGATATTAGGGCCCATATTTAAGCTTTGGGGCTTGACTGGGCCCGGCCCGAGTATTTAATAATTTTATGATTAATTTTTGTTCTCGGGCCTTTGCTCCTATTTTAGATAGGAAGGCCCATATCTAAGCTTTGAGGCTTGACTGGGCCCAGCCCGCGTATTTAATAATTGTATGATTAATTTTGTTCTCGTGCCTGTCCTCCTAATTTAGACATGAGGGATCCAGGCTTAAGCTTTGGGGCTTGACTGGGCCCGGTTCGAGCATTTGATAATTTTATGGTAAATTTTTGTTCTCGAGCCTGTGCTCCTATTTTAGACACGAGGGGCCCAGATTTAAGCTTTTGGGGTTGACTGGGCCCGCCTTAGTATTTAATAATTTTATGATTAATTTTGTTCTCGGGACTTTGCTCCTATTTTATATTGGAGGGGCCCATATCTAAGCTTTGAGGCTTGACTGGGCCCAGCCCGAGTATTTAATAATTGCATGATTAATTTTTGTTCTCGTGCCTGTCCTCCTAATTTAGACATGAGGGATCCAGGCTTAAGCTTTGGGGCTTGACTGGGCCCGGTTCGAGCATTTGATAATTTTATGGTAAATTTTTGTTCTCGAGCCTGTGCTCCTATTTTAGACACGAGGGGCCCAGATTTAAGCTTTTGGGGTTGACTGGGCCCGCCTTAGTATTTAATAATTTTATGATTAATTTTGTTCTCGGGACTTTGATCCTATTTTATATTGGAGGGGCCCATATCTAAGCTTTGGGTCTTGACTGGGCCCAGCCCGAGTATTTAATAATTTTATGATTAATTTTTGTTCTCGGGCCTTTGCTCCTATTTTAGATAGGAAGGCCCATATCTAAGCTTTGAGGCTTGACTGGGCCCAGCCCGAGTATTTAATAATTGTATGATTAATTTTTGTTCTCGTGCCTGTCCTCCTAATTTAGACATGAGGGATCCAGGCTTAAGCTTTGGGGCTTGACTGGGCCCGGTTCGAGCATTTGATAATTTTATGGTAAATTTTTGTTCTCGAGCCTGTGCTCCTATTTTAGACACGAGGGGCCCAGATTTAAGCTTTTGGGGTTGACTGGGCCCGCCTTAGTATTTAATAATTTTATGATTAATTTTGTTCTCGGGACTTTGATCCTATTTTATATTGGAGGGGCCCATATCTAAGCTTTGGGTCTTGACTGGGCCCAGCCCGAGTATTTAATAATTTTATGATTAATTTTTGTTCTCGGGCCTTTGCTCCTATTTTAGATAGGAAGGCCCATATCTAAGCTTTGAGGCTTGACTGGGCCCAGCCCGAGTATTTAATAATTGTATGATTAATTTTTGTTCTCGTGCCTGTCCTCCTAATTTAGACATGAGGGATCCAGGCTTAAGCTTTGGGGCTTGACTGGGCACGGTTCGAGCATTTGATAATTTTATGGTAAATTTTTGTTCTCGAGCCTGTGCTCCTATTTTAGACACGAGGGGCCCAGATTTAAGCTTTTGGGGTTGACTGGGCCCGCCTTAGTATTTAATAATTTTATGATTAATTTTGTTCTCGGGACTTTGCTCCTATTTTATATTGGAGGGGCCCATATCTAAGCTTTGGGGCTTGACTGGGTCCGCCCGAGTATTTAATAATTTTATGATTAATTTTTGTTCTCGGGCCTTTGCTCCTATTTTAGATATTAGGGCCCATATTTAAGCTTTGGGGCTTGACTGGGTCCGGCCCGAGTATTTAATAATTTTATGATTAATTTTTGTTCTCGGGCCTTTGCTCCTATTTTAGATAGGAAGGCCCATATCTAAGCTTTGAGGCTTGACTGGGCCCAGCCCGAGTATTTAATAATTGTATGATTAATTTTTGTTCTCGTGCCTGTCCTCCTAATTTAGACATGAGGGATCCAGGCTTAAGCTTTGGGGCTTGACTGGGCCCGGTTCGAGCATTTGATAATTTTATGGTAAATTTTTGTTCTCGAGCCTGTGCTCCTATTTTAGACACGAGGGGCCCAGATTTAAGCTTTTGGGGTTGACTGGGCCCGCCTTAGTATTTAATAATTTTATGATTAATTTTGTTCTCGGGACTTTGCTCCTATTTTATATTGGAGGGGCCCATATCTAAGCTTTGGGTCTTGACTGGGCCCAGCCCGAGTATTTAATAATTTTATGATTAATTTTTGTTCTCGGGCCTTTGCTCCTATTTTAGATAGGAAGGCCCATATCTAAGCTTTGAGGCTTGACTGGGCCCAGCCCGAGTATTTAATAATTGTATGATTAATTTTTGTTCTCGTGCCTGTCCTCCTAATTTAGACATGAGGGATCCAGGCTTAAGCTTTGGGGCTTGACTGGGCCCGGTTCGAGCATTTGATAATTTTATGGTAAATTTTTGTTCTCGAGCCTGTGCTCCTATTTTAGACACGAGGGGCCCAGATTTAAGCTTTTGGGGTTGACTGGGCCCGCCTTAGTATTTAATAATTTTATGATTAATTTTGTTCTCGGGACTTTGCTCCTATTTTATATTGGAGGGGCCCATATCTAAGCTTTGGGGCTTGACTGGGTCCGCCCGAGTATTTAATAATTTTATGATTAATTTTTGTTCTCGGGCTTTTGCTCCTATTTTAGATAGGAAGGCCCATATCTAAGCTTTGAGGCTTGACTGGGCCCAGCCCGAGTATTTAATAATTGTATGATTAATTTTTGTTCTCGTGCCTGTCCTCCTAATTTAGACATGAGGGATCCAGGCTTAAGCTTTGGGGCTTGACTGGGCCCGGTTCGAGAATTTGATAATTTTATGGTAAATTTTTGTTCTCGAGCCTGTGCTCCTATTTTAAACACGAGGGGCCCAGATTTAAGCTTTTGGGGTTGACTGGGCCCGCCTTAGTATTTAATAATTTTATGATTAATTTTGTTCTCGGGACTTTGCTCCTATTTTATATTGGAGGTGCCCATATCTAAGCTTTGGGGCTTGACTGGGCCCAGCCCGAGTATTTAATAATTTTATGATTAATTTTTGTTCTCGGGCCTTTGCTCCTATTTTAGATATTAGGGCCCATATTTAAGCTTTGGGGCTTGACTGGGTCCGGCCCGAGTATTTAATAATTTTATGATTAATTTTTGTTCTCGGGCCTTTGCTCCTATTTTAGATAGGAAGGCCCATATCTAAGCTTTGAGGCTTGACTGGGCCCAGCCCGAGTATTTAATAATAGTATGATTAATTTTTGTTCTCGTGCCTGTCCTCCTAATTTAGACATGAGGGATCCAGGCTTAAGCTTTGGGGCTTGACTGGGCCCGGTTCGAGCATTTGATAATTTTATGGTAAATTTTTGTTCTCGAGCCTGTGCTCCTATTTTAGACACGAGGGGCCCAGATTTAAGCTTTTGGGGTTGACTGGGCCCGCCTTAGTATTTAATAATTTTATGATTAATTTTGTTCTCGGGACTTTGCTCCTATTTTATATTGGAGGGGCCCATATCTAAAGCTTGACTGGGCCCGGCCCGAGTATTTAATAATTTTATGATTAATTTTTGTTCTCTGGCTTTTGCTCCTTTTTTAGATAGGAGGGGCCCATATTTAAGCTTTGCGGCTTGACTGGGCCCGGCCCGAGTATTTGATAATTTTATGATAAACTTTTGTTCTCGGACCTGTGCTCCTATTTTAGACAGCAGATACACAGATTTAAGCTTTAGGGCTTGACTGGGCCCGGCCCGAGTATTCGATAATTTCATGACTAATTTTTGTTCTCGGGCCTGTTCTATTTTAGACAGGATGGGCCTAGACTTAAGCTTTTGGAGCTTGACTGGGCCCGTCCCGAGTATTCGATAATTTCATGACTAATTTTTGTTTTCGGGCCTGTTCTATTTTAGACAGGATGGGCCTAGACTTAAGCTTTTGGAGCTTGACTGGGCCCGTCCCGAGTATTCGATAATTTCATGACTAATTTTTGTTCTCGGGCCTGTTCTATTTTAGACAGGATGGGCCTAGACTTAAGCTTTTGGAGCTTGACTGGGCCCGTCCCGAATATTCGATAATTTCATGACTAATTTTTGTTCTCGGGCCTGTTCTATTTTAGACAGGATGGGCCTAGACTTAAGCTTTTGGAGCTTGACTGGGCCCGTCCCGAGTATTCGATAATTTCATGACTAATTTTTTTCTCGGGCCTGTTCTATTTTAGGCAGGATGGGCCTAGACTTAAGCTTTTGGAGCTTGACTGGTCCCGTCCCGAGTATTCGATAATTTTATGATTGATTTCTGTTCTCGGGCAGATTAAGTTTTGGGGCTTGACTGAGCCCGGCTCGAGTTTTCGATAATCTATTTTATAAGGAATTTTTTATCTTAGGCCTTTTCTCCTATTTTGGATTATAAGGCTCTTTTGTTATTCGGGTTGAAATACGCCCGAGTAATTTTTATAATGAATATTTGAGCTCGGGCTGTTTTTTGTATTGAAACGGATTTCTGTAATACGTGGCCAAATTCGGCCAATATCCAACCAGTCATTCCTATGTATACGGGTTAAGGCTGGCTTTATATCCCCAGGTTCCATATAAATTAGTGTAAAACGATGGAGCAAATAGTGCATGTGTAAGAGAAGTGAGTTTTGTATCAGAAGGAGCATATCTTAAAAATAATATTAACAAAATAATTAAAAATTTGATAACAATATTTTTCACATACAATAACTAAAAAATTTGATATTTATCAAATGTTTATATATCGACTTCAGCACGAGATAACACAAGAACAAAAATTAAATTCATTGTCTTTTTTTAATAAATGCCTTGAGGGAAGAAAGTCAGAACGGACCAATAAATCGATTTTAAATATAGCTATATTTCATTATATATGTTATTAATAAAAGTATTATTTTTGCCTATACTTTAAATACTAGCTGTGTTGATTTCTAAACCGGCATTAATTAGTTTCCTTAATATTGATATAATTCTTTCTGTCTCACAGTATTTTTATTTTGAATGCAAGAAACTTCATCAAAATTTAAAAAATAATTAAATACATCAGAATTTATATTGGTTTCCTACAAAATGTCCAATTGACTCTGGTTAAGTAATTTATGAACACATAATTAATTTTTTCCTTCTGCCATCTCAAAATATAATAAATAAGCATTTTAATTTTTTTTAACTTTATTGCAATTATTTTTCAAACATGTCAAAATATTGAAATGATTCGCAATATGAAGAAAATGAAAATACCACGTGTTTATTAATAAATATTGATTTCTTCTACTTTATATTCATATAAATCTCATATCTTTTAAATATTTCTATTATAAAGATTAGTCAAAATCCTAGTCTATATTATTTGCTGTATAAAGTTGAATTTGTCATATTTTTAAAGATATTATTTGAGAATTTATTCAAAAATATGGTTTTCTAAAATCTGCTTTCTTAATTCATGCATTATTTTGCATTTCAAAAAAAATATATCCTATTCATACTTATTACTTAAATTTCTTAGTTTTCAATACCGTTTATATACTGTATACTACCTGAAGTTAGCATTTCCTATATATTAACTTTTATTAACTATATTATCCATAGGCACATCACAAAAAAAGATGAAAATAATAAGTGATGGCTATGGTTAAAACTAAGTAATGACTATTAAATATTCATGGTTCCATCACAAAATAATAGAAAACTAATAATTGTGATGATGATTAAATATTTAAAGGATTGATACTGATTTCCGTAAAAATTCAAAAACAATGAAATGAATATGAAATTATACATAATAAAAGAAATTGTGACAAGTGCTAGTAGTTTGTAGTTTGCATTTAATTTTCTATAGCAGTATGATAAGCTGCATTTCTCACAGAATAAGACAATAGGAGAATCAATGATGGAAAGTTCCATTATTTGTTTTTCTATTCACTTTAACTTTATAGAGTTTCGCTTATGTAAAATAATTAAATGGCAATTTAACATGAAACAAAACGGTGTATTTTATCCCATGTTACGCTGAGAAAGAAGAAAAATAGATAATTTGTTTTAATATACTAGGGGGTTCCTCCCCTTTGTTTGCTTAGCGGATAGAGCGAGAGTATTGCATACACGGCTCTGCCCAAACTGTCTTCTTATTCACGTGCACGTTAAATATGTGGGAAAATCTTTCAGAGAAGTTGGTGGTAGTGTACGGCCCTTGTGGATGCCACTCCCACTGGGTTCCTTTATAAATTGAGCGGCTGTTTTCCAGCCGTCCAAACAGATACCTTACACTTTGGAGTAGGTCGGATGGTTTAGGTCGAAGAAGAAGAAATTTAAAAAAGAGCTCCATCGAGGAAAAATTCAACTATGTAGGTACATGCCTGCAAAATTTCGCGGTCTTGGTATTACTAATCTGTCCAGAGCGCGAACTCGCAGTTTAAATACATTTCTTTTAACTTTGCTATTAAATATTTCCTAAACTGAATTTTAAATCGAAAAAAGTTTTATTTCAGTGTGTTCCCCTAATCTTTTTTTACAAATGTGCCAAACTTCATAGTAGGCCATAGTTTTTGCGGTACATGACAGAGAAATTCAGGACCACGGAATCTGTCGAAAAGCAATGGCGGCAGCAGCTATTTTTAAAAAAATATATATAGAGAGACTTAATCGACAATGAAAAGTATTAAGAAATCTAAATGGTTATTTGATTATCAGCATCTTATAAGGAAAATTCTATCTAATATCATGTTGCTCAGGAACGCAATTAAATTAAATGTGTTTGTTAATTTTTAATTTTTACGATTTGAATAATAAATTTATGAGACTTATTGAGTGAAGTGTTACTGTTTTTGCCATTGAAATATACAGACGATTAAGAGCTCGACGACATTCTTTTTATCAACTTCATAACACGATTTTCTAAATGAACAGTTTTTAAATACATTTTTACAAAATTTCTTATCATAGGATACTAAGAGTTATTTATTTTCTGTACATGTCAAGTAAAAACTTTTCGGGGTTTTCTGCATATATCACGACTTACCCTAACTGAAAACAATCTTTAAAACCTAAACTTTCTTCCCAAAATTTTACAATTAAAATCGTAAAAATTAAAAAAAAATTAACTCGAGACTTTCTCATACCAGAATGACCTCACGAACACAAAAATTGTATCGCGGCTTTTGTTTTTCACAGCAATGATTGAAACTATTAAGTCAGCCGACGCGGTGGTCAAACGGTCAAAGGCAAGCGTTTCCTAGCGATCGTTCAGCTGCCGAGTTGTGGATTCGAGTCCCACCTTCAAGCATGAATGTTGTGTTGTTGGGCGCAATGTGTTCCGCCCCCACTGGTGCGCCGGGGCAACGTCATGTGACGGCTAAATGGTTCACGATTCTGGCCGGTGTATAAGCGAATAATGCGATATCAAGTGCCTAGCCATTGGAAAAAAAAACTATTAAATCCCATGATCATTAAGCCATAAATAACTTCTTTTCGTGCATGATATGTCAAATTTTGTCCTATGTTGCCATGCTAAAAGAATATAAAATTTCGAAAAAATCTATCTAGTTCTAGATTTTTCGATAACAAAGCAGGATATAAAGTTTTGTGAAAAATCCATTAATATTTGTGGCTGCTACCGTGTACACAAAAAATCGACCACAGACATACAAACATACCGACTGTGAGACCGACAAACAATAGGACATCACTCCAAAAATAGTCAAAACGTGTTTAAAAGATCCTAAAACATATATTGGCATTTCGTGAAAACTTTCTCTATATTATATTACGTAATATGAGAAAGTAACAACACAAGTCAGGAAATACCAGTGTTATTCATATACGTTTTCTAACATCGATGAAGTACGGTGTTCGAAGTTTTTTAATCACAGATGGTTTTCAAAAAAACATCCGAGGTATTTCTCCAACAACCTAGGGAATGGCCCCCGATAAGCGTAATAATCTTCGACTTTTGAATAAAATTTGATAGCACACTCAATATTGTGCGGATAAACCATAAATTTTGTATTCCGGTGTTTCAGACACACCTTCATAGAATGGTGTCAAAATTAATACGTTTATATTCATAATTTTTATGAATATTAATATAATAATTAATAAATATTTCTAATATGTCTTAATATTATAATTTATGTGGATTTTGTTTGGAATTTTTAGTGGAAAAGTATGCAAAAACAATTTTATTGGAAAATTGATTTATTGCGAAAATTGCGATTGATTTATTGCCCCAGAGCCGGAGAAACCCGTTTACCATTAGGATTAGCAAATTTCAAACACTTGCAAATAGATGAAAAATCTTTTAAGAATACTAATTTTTTTTTAATCTGCTGTGCGCTTCTAAATCTTTATATTAATATAGCAAGGAAAGCTTTTCTGCGTGGGGAAGGAGAGTTCTACTGGTACGATAGAAATTTTTCAAATCAAGAGACTATGAATGTACCTCAAGAAACTTATTTGAAAGTATTTGTTTGAAAATAAGCTAGAAAAATGGGTAATGTGTATTTTGTATAGATTAGACACATTAAATGTATTTTATCTTTTAAGCTGAACTCTTTATATATATTTATCGTCTCATTTTTAAGTTGGGTGATTTAAGAACACGTTTATATATATACGTATATATATATATATATATATATATATATATATATATATATATAACCAGCAACCAAGTATATATATATATATATATATATATATATATATATATATATATATATATATATATATAACCAGCAACCCTTTACATCTGAGAATGAATGTTCACAGGGATCATATTAAAAAATTTGACCATAAAGTCTTTAATGATCTCCCTACTAAAAATCAATTTGAATATCAGCACTTTGCTACACACGGATTTAAAAATGCATCCCTTCATATTTTAGATATTAAAATTTCACTCACTGATAGATTAGTATTTGAGAATTATTACATTAAAAAATATAAAACTCTCTTCCTCTATGGCTTAAATCAAATTTATAATAATAATAATGTTGTTAACAATAGTTTTGAATACAATTCTAATAAATCTTCAGTATATAAACATCTTTTTCATTATTCAAAGTCATCAACTCCTAGTAAAAAGCGATATAAGCGTGGCAAAGGAAAAAGTAACTTAAGTAAAACTATTGATTACAAAGCAGACATTTTGAAATTACAATATAATTATTATCAAACTTTCAATTTTCTACATGTTAGAACATGGTTATATAAAGTCAGAAAAAGCAAATTAAGTATTGTTTATACTAATTTTTTAAAATTAAAATTAACTCATGAACATTTTAAACATTTATTTTTTGATTTGCGTCTTTCACGTACAAATTTCTTAAATTACCACCTACTCCATTCACCAAATCCACATACTAAAATAGCTTACTGTGTAATTTCTTTTAAACACCCTATTCTTAATTCTCTTAACTTCAATAATTTATTTGCAAAACATCAGCACTTGTTACCAGTAAAAGAAATCAAAATACAAAAATCATTCAAATATAATTTACCAATTGATAGAACTATTTACAATTACAATGAAGTTTCCAGGACATTAAACTCCGATGATCTTACATCATGTGTATGCAGCAATCAAAATCTTACCCCTTATGTCAACTCCACTCATGGTCACATTATTACTGGGGATCTCAGTATAGTTCAGGATGATATACTTAGGGATATTATGAATAAAGGGTCTAAATTTCGCATTCCATTCTGCCATCACCCTAAACAACTTCTTCAGTCTCTATCATTTGATTTTGATAAATTCATATATCAACTTGCTTGTTCATATTCTACTCCTATTGAAGCATTCAATCTTTGGAAGTATACTACCTTACATCTACTTAAAAATGTTATTATAAACATTAAATTAACGAAGCCTAGGTATCCTTATAAACAACTCCTATCTGCTATCAAAGAACTTCAACAACATTTTGTCATAACTTATGTAGATAAAGCTTCTAATAATTATGCTATCATTTGTAAAAAATATTATGTTTCTCTGTTACAGAATTACTTAAAAAATAATCAAATTTTTAAACCCATTAATAATCAGTCTATCCATATCAAAACTAAAATGCTAAAATTATATACACAATGAAATATTAATTGTAAGTTTTTTAAATTTCCTTATGTGACTTTGGTTCCTAAATTCCACAAATCTCCTCTCAGTTTTAGAACAGTCACTTGTGGACATAATACCTTTACCACTACAGCTAGTAAGTACTTGCTTAACTGTTTAAATCGAATTAATGAATCTCTTAAATTCAGGAATTCAGGATATTTCATTTTGAACAATAATTTTGATTTAGTTAATCATCTTAGCAAGTTTCCACAAATTCTTGGTTTCCAAACCTTTGATTTTAAAGACCTATTTAATAATATTGTCATTAAAGATTTACATAAAGTTATTATCTCTCTTTATCATGACTATATATCTTCCAATCCTGTTGCTTTTAATGTCAAAAATTTTCCTATGCTCCTGCACTTTGTGTTATACAACAATTATATTATCCAAGGTGATAACATTTATTTACAAACATCAGGTGTACCACAAGGTGGCTGTAGTAGTAGTATACTAGCTAACTTATATCTTTATTATTATGAATGTCATTTTAACTCTAATTCATATATTATATATAGATATGTTGACGACTTAATTTGTATTATCATTGATGATTCCTATCCCATTAATATTGATTTTTACCCGTCTAACCTAGAATTAATTCCTAATGAGCCTTGCGTTAGTCAAACTGTTAATTTTTTAGACCTAAATTTAGATACCCTCAATAATCATGTAATCACCAATCTATATGATAACAAGAAAGATCAATCATGCTTAAAGCATTGATTATGAAACACTTTCCAACTTCAATGCAATTTTATTTAAAAAGTCGAAAATGCAATACATTCCTCGGTAATATTTTAAAACTTATCACAATACTACATTGATTTATTATATTTGAAAACTTAAACCTTCATTGAAAAAAATGAACTTCATTCAAATGACGGCATTGAAATATAAATTGCCTGGTTTAAATATCTCTAAAATGCAATACATTCCTCGGTAATATTTTAAAACTTATCACAATACTACATTGATTTATTATATTTGAAAACTTAAACCTTCATTGAAAAAAATGAACTTCATTCAAATGACGGCATTGAAATATAAATTGCCTGGTTTAAATATCTCTAAAATGCAATACATTCCTCGGTAATATTTTAAAACTTATCACAATACTACATTGATTTATTATATTTGAAAACTTAAACCTTCATTGAAAAAAATGAACTTCATTCAAATGACGGCATTGAAATATAAATTGCCTGGTTTAAATATCTCTAAAATGCAATACATTCCTCGGTAATATTTTAAAACTTATCACAATACTACATTGATTTATTATATTTGAAAACTTAAACCTTCATTGAACAAAATGAACTTCATTCAAATGACGGCATTGAAATATAAATTGCCTGGTTTAAATATCTCTAAAATGCAATACATTCCACGGTAATATTTTTAAAACTATCATAATACTACGATAATTTATTATATTTGAAAACTTCATCGAGAACAACTGAAATAAATTCAAATGACGTCATAGAAAAAATAACACGACTGGATCTCTCTATAAAAGCAGGATTTCATTCATAACTTTCTCCATTTCATTCATCACAATACCATAATAATTTATTTTATTTAAAAATTAAGACCATGGAGCTACAATTCATAAACTTTATGCTTAAAACTTCATCGAAAAAAATCGTCCTTCTGTTTATAAAATCAATTAATATTTCATTCATATCAGCCATGCAGACTCCATGGACTGAATTATTTTGTGTTAAAGAAATACAGTAATTCTAATACAACTCATTCTACATATTTTGCTGTTTACATTTTACATAGGTGAAAAATAGGCTTAGTTGTAGAAATAATCAAATTTGAATGAGAATTTAAACTCAAATATATTGTCATTGTGTTGTTTTAGTATGTAGATGCACTGAATTTAAGCAAAAATAAAGTAATTTTAGGACGGATACAACACTCAATATGAATTAAAAAGAACTTTAAAAAATCACGATTTTGAAACAAGATGGATGCCATATATCATTTTGAAGTGGGTCATGTGATCGTTTCATATCATGGTCACGTGATCGTTTCATATAAGATGTGTAATTATTATTTTAATTTTTATTTAAAAAACTACTGAATATATTTCGCTGAATTTTTTTTTATATATTTTATGGAACAATTTGACTATTATCTAAAATTTTCGAAGCAATTTGTGAATTTTAAATCCGCTTAAAAAATGTTTGAAAAATTAGGTCCCATAGGGCTCAATGTATTTCATTTTTTCAACCCGGGTTCAATCCAAAACTAATTGGGTGATATTATTCATTTATATTCCCATAGGTCCTACAGACCGTCTGAACAACATACTAAAATTTCATTTTGATTAAGTCATTTTTGCGGCAGTTATCGTGCTAACGGACAGACAGACAGACAGACAGAATGAACAAAGTCATAAACACTTTTCAACTTTGTTGTAAAGTGTTAAAAAAGATTCTTACAACTTCACTATCATAAAGCTGCTATCATATCATTCTTGTAATTCTATTCAATTGTTTAGAAACATCATTTTAAACCAGCTATTTCGAATACATCGACTTTCTGATCCTCAGTTTCACTTTCTCCACATCAATAATCTTAAACGCATTTGTCAAAATTACCAATACCCGGAAGTATTTGTAAATAATATTATTAATAATTTCAAATATACCACGTAATGGTTTTACACATGCATTATTTGTCTTTGATTGGTTTACTCATTTTTGAAAATTCACCCATTCTTATCACCTCACTTACCACTTGGCCTGAGTCTGATACTGTTTGCTATTTTCGAATGACTATTTTCCACTTGTCCTGAGTACTATACTGATTGCTATTTTTGAGGGTCTCCATGCATATTATGTATCGTTCAAGTGTATTCATTCCGGTGCCCACTCGCATTGACGAAGTGAGGTGAAATGCTCAGTCACTAGTTTATCTTACACGTGGTGCTATGCTTGTGATTTCGTGTTTACGTTCGAGGAGGTATTGTTTTTCAGATTTGTATAATTCATTTGATTTATTTTTCTCCTTCCACTAGCCAGTTCCAATGGTGTCTATAGTTAAATACTATCGCCATTGTCAGAAACTGGCTATTCTATCGGTTTTAATTCGAATTGTACGGCTGTCCTGATGAGAATGCAATTTCGAACTAACCGCCATTTTTTGTGGGGTTTCAATTGATTATTATCTATTCTTAATCTCTTATCTTAAGCTGATTGTTATTGCCTATTCTCATTTTTGCGAAGTTTTATTTTTATTTTTATATACTTTTAATTGTGATTTTTGAATCCTAATATTCTTCTCATCCCCCTTTCCATTGTAGTGATATGTTACCTTCTCTCTTCATCCTTAGTCTTGGCCTATAGTTACTCATTTGTAACAGATATGCTAGAGATGGGTTTTTTTGTACATACAGTAGTTTATGCATTATTTTCGATTAAAATCCTTTAATTTTTATTTATATATATATATATATATATATATATATATATATATATATATATATATATATATATATATATATATATATGATATCTGATTTGTTTGATGTTTACAGACAGCTGTGCCATAGATATAGATTTCTATCCGGATAATTTGGAACTAATTCCTAATGAAGCCACTTTTAGTAATAACATTATTTTTTTGGATTTAAATCTAATTATTGAAGCTACTAATAGGATAGTTGCTAATTTATATGATGAAAAAGACTATTTTAACTTTAACATTAATAAAACATTACAATTTAGTTCCTGTAACTCGATTCAATTGTTTAGAAATATTATACTTAATCAACTTTTTAGAATTTATAGATTATCAAATAAAAAATTTCATACTATGCATATAAGCTAAAAATTACCAGCAAATTATATAAATATCCAGCATATTTAGTAAATGGTATAGTTAAAAAGTTTGGAATGGTTGAATATAACTTAAATTCTTTCCTTAATATCTTATATTAGCCAGACATCCACTTTTTCTTGAATAAGCATCACCTTGCATTTACATCCCCTTATAATTTAGCCTCTATGTTTTCTATTATCGTCTGCCCAGTAATTTGTAGATCTTACTGTTGAATATCACCTTTTATCGCCTTTTCACATTATTATTATTTATTTCTCACTATTGGCAACAGCAGTTCTCAACTTTTTATTTTTTGCGATTGGCAACATTGGTCTCTTTATTCAAGGCTCCAATGGATAAGACATATGCAGTGTTTTTTCGTGTATTCTTATTTCCCATAATTTTTCAATCTTTATGCATGTAGTTCAAGTTAACAGTGTTTATAGATTTAATCTATCACTGATATCAGAAACATGCATTTTGTGTTCATTTTGATAGGATACTTGGACTCGAAGAAGAGTTTTATTGAAATAAACAATTCATTTATTTAGTCCACGTGTAAAGCTTTAATGCTTGGATTTTATTTGATTTGCTATTATCGATTCCTTTCCATTGATATTTCTTGTTTGTCTTCAGCTTGATGACTAGAGGTTTGCATTTTATTTTCCACTTGATTGATGATTCTCTGTTTGATACTTTTTTATTTGTTAGGCATTTTTAATGTTGGCGTTTTTTGAGTTGCAACTTCTCTCTATTCTATCATTGGATTTTCAAACTATTATATATATATATATGTGTGTGTGTGTGTGTATTAATCTTGTCTAGATTCAAACTATAAAATCGTAAGGGAAACTTTTTAAAGTTGTTGAAAAAAATTACAGAAAAAACAAAAAATTTCTATCTTATACAGTTTATACAATTCTAAAAATTTGACAAAGATTTTAAAATATGAAATCTTAATTTTGCGTTTATGGGGTTCTGCTCATAACGTTCCACGAGAATTTGGCTACCTTGGCAACGAATCTGATGACGAAATGTTGACAATAAAATGGTCATTGTCAAATTAGAAGTCGCATATAGATAACGTTGGAATATCCTAATTTGTGTTGTTTTGTTTTGTTTTTTATTTTTAAGATTTTAATTGTAAAAAGTGGGGAAGACTTCCGGAGTCTGTATGAGTCATGAGTTATATTATAAACGTCAGGTATACTAGGGTGTATTACAAACGTGCAAAGATTCAGACTTTTGAGTGACCGAAGGAGCTTCTGAAAGCTCTGAAAGATTTCTCGTAACCTCTTCCTCCCTCGTCATTTCCAGGAGCCGTTATTACAATCCAAAAAGGATCTTAAAACCCCTGGAAGATTGAAAATTAACGATATTTAACTCAATGTAAAACGAAAATCTGGCTCCGTTAGGTTTAGTCCCGAAGTCGAGACTATGTGTACAAAGATTCAGAACTTCTAGATCACCACAGAGCTTTTGGAGGGTCTAGAATAACATAAGCACGTACGTTAAACAATTATTATATAGATACGCATATCAATATAAATTATTGACTCAAATATCTGAAAATGAGAATTCATTGTTACATATTACCCCAGAAAATGTTGAAAATAATATTCAGCTAGTTTCTGGAGTGTAATATATGTACTCATCGTCGAGAATGGCAACTATGTAAACTTTCATCAAAGCAACAAACCTACATAAGAAATGTCGAAACAGGACAGCCAGTGTTTCTTTCAAGCATACCTCCCGAGATGCGAAGCCCCCCCCCCCCCGGAGGCATTTTATGTTAGCCTAGTTTCTATTTATGTGACACAGCATTTAGATATATGTATACAAGGCAAATAAAAAACTTGACCGAAACTTAAAATTCTCTTATTAATACTCTTGAACTTAAAATTTCGTTTGCCTCCCGGCCAAAAAATCCTGAAAGAAAAACTCAGAGCCGTCCACAGAGGAGACGAGCACCACTCGAGTAGGGGGAGGGGGCACTTAGAGGAACCCAGACCGCAATATTTTATTTTTGAGGTTAGAAAGTACTTGAAAAATTCACAAAATGGGGAAATAAAATATGGAGGAGGGTACATTATAAATGCTTGTAAGGGGCCCCCACAATTTGTATGGCAGCCCTTGTCGTACAGATAGAAATTTTCTCAGATTCAAAAATCAAAATTTCGCAACTGGACAACAAGAAATCAAAATTGGTGACAAATATCCGCATCAATCAATAAGAAAATAATATATTGGTTTTATATAAATAGAATTTTAACTTTAATTTTAATTATAGTCCCATTGAATTAATCCAGTTTTAAGGGGACGGTGGACGTTGCAATGAGCAAAAATCGACTAAAAAAATTTTAATATATAACTTTTTTACACATTTAACATTTGCTTACGGGTGGGACAGGATCCATCCCAAACGAAGAACCTCCCAAAAAGACAGATATTTGACATACCCTATTCCAAATAGTTCGATCCCCCTTTGCAGGCATTGGCATCCATGGAAATCGCCGAAATAAGACAGAAACATTGCACCTGCTGCAAAGGGGGTCGAACTGTTTGGGATAGGATATGTCAAAAACCTGTCTTTTTGGGAGGTTCTTCGTTTGGGGTGGACGCTGTCCCACCCGTAAGCAAGAGGTTGAATGCATTTTTTTTAAACTGAATTTTCAAAGGTTTTACATTTTTAAAATGCTCCATGCGTCTTAATGTTTGTCTGAGATGCGTGAAATTTGGCAAGAAGACACTTCAAATACTTTTTAATGAAACTTGGTATACATTTCATAATTGGACTTTATTAAGATAATTAAAAGTGAATAAGAACCTAATTAAATGATGAAAATTAAGTTTTAATGCAGAAAAATATTTTTAAAAAATTAACTTTCTAAGGGATTTGAAAATGAATACCCAAATTTGTTTATAATGTGTTTTTGAGTTATCATAATGTCAAATTAATCAAAAATGTGAACAAATGGCACGCAAGGAGCATTTTTAAATTTTCGTTAAAAAAATTAAATTGAAAGAAAAATGCAAAATTATAAAAATTGAAAAAAATTTAATGGTATTGTATATAGTAATGTTAAGAGGAATATTTAATCAAATTTTCGCGTTTCTAAGTTAATAAATAAATAAAAAAAATTTCAACGTCCACCGTCCCCTTAAAAAACATCAAATTTTTTTGCGTACCCCCAATGATACCATCTCATACCCCCAGGTGCACGCGTACCCCTAATGGTTGGGAAACTCTGCTCTAAAGTACATTTTAAATACTTGGAGAACATTACTCAATACTAATTCCTCGTTTTTCTTGGAAATACATTGGAATCGCTAATGAATATTATATCACCTCTTCTAAATTTAAACTGAACTACAAATTGCAGGATCGAAATTTCATTTGGACAGTTTCCAATCGTCATGATAATATTCACAAAATCAATATCAGAGACGCTTCTTATTTTAAAAGCTTTGATTATTTTACAGTAATGAGCCTACGTGCAAATTCACTCTAATATCTATTTTTTTTTAAAAAATGGGAGAAATGGCGAAAAAGATTATCCATTAAAATCGTCAGCTAACGTTTTACATGAATGAAAAAATATTTAAAATCTTTAACCATTTCTTTTCTAGATGTGTTGTTTTTTCCTACAATGCATAGCATGTGTAAAGGTAAAGTGTTGTGATAAAATCGAACGCTCGGGTTCCGACGTATTTACACGTTTCGAGTGTCCATAAATACAAATCAACTATTTATTCAAAGTATGTGCATGAGAAAGCAAGTGGGTAAGCTTGGACAAGTTTCCAAAATAGTAGAAAGAGATCAAAAATCACATAAATAAAGGAAAATTGCACAACACGTATGGGCACAGTAAAATGTTTGTTGTTACGATGGACAAATTCAGTTTAGCTAAAGCTTCAAATGAGAAAGAAAACTTCTGTTGCGAGAACTTTTGTTTTAAAGAAATTCATTTTTACATTCACTTCGATAAAATAGTCTTATGTGGGCAGCACATAACTTTACCTACATAATGCTATGAATTTACTTCTTTCACAGCGGAAAAATAATGTACAAGAACCACGGTACAAAGTCTTTAATGTAGAATCGAACTACACAATTAACTTATATTTCGCGGCAAATCTAATTTGATAATTATCAATATTGATAGCATCCACAATAAACAATATAGTCTATATTAAACGATTTTGATAATTGATTCAACGATTTGACGCAATTTTTGTTAATTTAGCATCATTTTTGCAATTATGGCGATATTTTAGTAAATTTGGCACCATTAAAAATTTTTTGAAGTTGGCGACATTTCGGAACTCTGCCAAACATTTGATCGCATTTAAAAACAATACGGTTCCAGTATTCACACACTAAATGTAATATTCGTACCAAATTTTATTCGTCTATTCGTTTGGAAGATATCACATCCACAGAGTCACGGACACACACATTAACATACATGCACACAGACTAACACACACACTAACATACATCAACACAGGCTAAAATACACACACACATCACCTCAAAAATGTTCGAATATGGTTAAGGGATGCTTGAAACATGTTCTTCCACTGAAAACTCAAATTAAGATTTTCAACTCCATCTACTTTTCCTATGCATAGTACTGTGCATGGAAGGAAAGTAATCTTTCTCGAATTGAATTCCATGTGTTAATCAACCCATTGCAGTACATGCATTTGAACGTTTGTGTTTAGAAATTGCTAGCATTTAAGTCTGTCAGGCTTTTAAAGAAGAAAATCTGATGTGGGAAGCACATGACTTTCCTTGTATAATGAAATGATTTTACTTCTTTCACAGTACAATGTTGCTAACGTTGAATTGTACTACAGTTGGTGCATAATTAAATTATATTTCATGCAACTCTAAATTGACAATTATCAGTATTGATAGCATCCGCAATAAGCAATATAGTCCATATATTAAAATATTTTAATAATTAATTCATCAATTTGGAGTCATTTTTGCTATTTTAACAAATGTTTTTGTTAAACTGGATCAAAATATCGCCAATTTGGCGATATTTCTCTAAATGAATCGTCAAGTTTGTCAAATTTGTAAAAAGATACTCACCTCCTGCCTGACAGAGCATTTTTAAATAATAAAATGACAAAGTAATTTAATAATAACATATTCTAAAATTATGTTCAAAGTATATCTTTAGGTTGTAATATTTCTATTAATGAATTTTTTTATTTAGTAAATCTATTTTGTTCCTATATACAAACTGACAATGGAAGAAATTTAGGTTTCGAAAAAAAATATATCGCTCTTGGTGCCACTCAGCAAGATCTCAAATTTTCTTTGAAGTGATTTTCAAGAAATGTTTCTCCATCGCAATTTTTGAAAAACTTTATGCTTCCGTAGAATCTCGGAGGATTATGAAACAATGGAAGTTAAGTAGCATTTCTTTTCTTTTCTGTGGAAGAAAAATTCGATAACTTTTTCCCCCTTTTTGTCTTTCATGAATTCAAGTTTTACTTTTCTTTCAAAACTCTGTGTAATTCAAATGTACTTAACATTGTGCGAATATCGCGTTTGATTCTATTTTATAAACCACGTTTTCCTTTTAATAGAATCGTCTTTACGTAGGAATATATGTTCCGAATATTTCCATATGAGAAAAATATTATATATCCAACACGTGATTATTCTGCAAAGAAAAATTATTTAGAGTTAAAATTTCCACTCGGCTTTCTCATACCTTCATCTTTTATGTTTTTACATCAGCATTAATGGGAACAAAATATATATTTTTGCAAGTTTTAGTTTGAAAGTTGTTCTTTAAAATGATTTTAATTCTCTCATAATAGTATGAGAAAGTAATAATCTTAGTAAAATAAACAGCCGTAAACGGGTAATAGATTACGAAGTGATAGAATAAAGAAATGTTTATTCATCTTTAAGGTATAAAATAGGTACTGTAATCTAAAAATATAGAAACTTCATTATTAACAGCATAAAAAGTTCGTTAAAAGTATAAATGAGTTCCGTAGACAAAACACAGCCTCCTTCTTCAATATAAAAACACTTTTAACGAACCGCACCTACAAGGAAAGAAAACTTATATCAATAAAAACTTTCATCACGTAACTTGTGAAGGAAATCATTAAATAACAAATATTACAGTTAAATGCACTACAATTTGAACATTTAAACGAATGCATATATGTTCCAAGTCATCATTACCTCTGTTGGTATTAGTTTTTTCCCCTCAATTTGAAACCCTAGCCAACAAGTTTCAGTAAAATATGTTTATTTACTAAATATATCTCCTTTACATCAAAATATCAAAATCATTGCAACAGGCGTTTCTAAAATTTATGATCTACTGGAATAATAATATCTGCAATAATAATATTGCAACTTATTACAGTATTATTATTGCAGAATTTTATCAAAATATTTAACATTTTTCCAAGGTGAGACAAATTCGACAACGAAAGTTAGATATCCGATGCTCTTCCAAGCCACAAAATAAAAAAATAGTATAAAATGCATTCATGGTTGAAAACATGAGGTTGATTTTCTTCTGAAGTTGTATAATTCTTTTTGTTTTACATATTTTTGACGATAAGATGTTTAATATTCACCTGGCAATGTATACATCCACATTTAATTTTTTCATATATAATAAACTTCAATATAAAAAAATAAACTTCTTTCATATATAATAAATTTCAATTATAATAAACCTATTTCCGTAATTTTTAATTTCCGTAATTCCGTAATTCACTAAACTTATTTCCGTAATTTTTAATTCTCTTAATTTGTCTACTTTTGCCAAAAACTTTACTTTCTAATTCAAATAGCTCGTGGACCACGAAATTGGGCTAAGCTGGATATAGTTGTATATAGACCGCGGGTTGCCAATCCCCATACAGTACTCTGGACATAATAAAATAAAAATAACAATAAAGTATTTTAATAGTAGCTCATCTCCAGCATTAAATTAAAAATATAATTTAAGATTTTAAATACTCCTTAACAGAATCTTTTTGTATAATTCATTTTGTTCCTGAAAACTAACAACAAGACAAATTACGCTCGTGAAAAGAATTCCATTTGCTGCTATTTCATTGAAAAAAAATCTCAAGTTTTTCTATAAAGTGGTTTTACAAGAAATGTTTCTCAATCTCATTTTTTTGAAGAACTTTGCACTTCTCTTCCACGGAATTCCCACGAGATTAAAGAAGAATAGAAATTCTGCCGCACTTGTTTCCTCAAAAAAAAAATTAAAAAAATTGGGTGGCATTGTCTTCTTAGAAGTTTTCCGTTCCTTTATCCTGAATTGAAATTGAAATTACTTGAACCAATATTAGCTGAATAATATATCCTATGAAATCTAACATCGATCGATTTTTTAAAGATTACTATTTCTGTAGAATAGAATTTTGAAAGTTCCCCATTTCTGTAAAATGGAATTTTGAAAGTTTCCTATTTCTGTAAAATGGAAATTTTGAAAGTTTCCTATTTCTGTAAAATGGAAATTTTGAAAGTTTCCTATTTCTGTAAAATGGAAATTTTGAAAGTTTCCTATTTCTGTAAAATGGAATTTTGAAACTTTTTCTATTTCTATAAAATAGAATTTTAAAAGTTACCGACTTCTGTGAAATGAAATTTTGAAAGTTTCCTTTTTCTGTAAAATGGAATTCTGAAAGCTTTCTATTTCTATGAAATGAAATTTAGAAATTTCCTATTTCTGCAAAATGAAATATAGAAATTTTCTATTTCTATAAAATAAAATTTAGAAATTTTCTTTTTTTTGTAAAATGAAATTTAGAAATTTTCTATTTTTGTAAAATGCAATTTAGAAATTTTCTATTGCTGTAAAATGCAATTTAGAAATTTTCCATTTCTGTAAAAAAGAAATTTGAAAGTTTCCTATTTCTGTAAAATTGAATTTTGAAAGTTTCAAATTTCTGTAAAATGGAATTTTGAAAGTTTTCTATTTCTGTAAAATTAAAATTAGAAATTTTCTATTACTGTAAAATGAAATTTAGAATTTTTCTATTTCTATAAAATGAAGTTTTGAAAATTTCCTATTTCTGTAAAATAGAATTTTGAAAGTTCCCTATTTTTGTAAAATGGAATTTTGAAAGTTTCCTATTTCTGTAAAATGGAATTTTGAAAGTTCCCCATTTCTGTAAAACGGAATTTCGAAAGTTTCCTATTTTTGTAAAATGAAAATTTTGAAACTTTTCCTATTTCTGTAAAATGGAATTTTAAAAGTTACCGAGTTCTGTGAAATGAAATTTTGAAAGTTTCCTTTATCTGTAAAATGGAATTTTGAAAGCTTTCTATTTCTATGAAATGAAATTTAGAAGTTTCCTATATCTGTAAAATGAAATTTAGAAATTTTCTATTTCTATAAAATAAAATTTAGAAATTTTCTTTTTTTTTTGTAAAATGAAGTTTAGAAATTTTCTATTTTTGTAAAATGCAATTTAGAAATTTTCTATTGAGGTAAAATGCAATTTAGAAATTTTCCATTTCTGTAAAAAGGAAATTTGAAAGTTTCCTATTTCTGTAAAATGGAATTTTAAAAGTTTCAAATTTCTGTAAAATGGAATTTTGAAAGTTTTCTATTTCTGTAAAATGAAAATTCGAAATTTTCTATTACTGTAAAATGAAATTTAGAACTTTTCTATTTCTGTAAAATGAAATTTAGAAATTCTATTTTTGTAAAACGAAATTTTATAAAATGAAATTTTTTAAAATGAAATTTTTTAAATGGAATTTTGTAAAATGAAATATTTTAAAATGAAATTTTGTAAAATGAAATTTCAGAATTTCTATTTTTGTAAAATGATAGAAATTTTTTATTTCTGTAAAATGAAATTTAGAAATCTTCTATTAGTGTAAAATGAAATTTATTACATAAATAGAAAATTTCTAAAGAATATATAGAAATTTCCTAATTCTGTAAGCAAAAAAATGGAGCAGTTGATCTTACTTTTGAATCAGACTCTTTTTTATATGGTCTTTTACACATGTGCGATGATAATTCTTCTGAAACGTTGCTAATTTTTATGAAATTTTTAAATAAAGTACAAACTAACGTTTTACTTATCGAGCTATTGATGAGAGTGATCGGATACAAATTGTTCAAGTTGTGCGCAAAAAAACTGCAGCACATTATCAGATGATAACTCACAAAGAAATATAAATTTTAATGAAATTTGTAATTTGGGTGATATATTGGATGATCATTTATATCACGGTCCCCGTGATGCAACAGCCCTGCATATTGACGAATTGCCACTAAAGTTTCCTTCGATTACGACTCAACAACTTAATTTTAGCACTACTCCACATTGAGATGGCTTTAAGTAAGAAATGTATGAATGAGGTGGTAAACTAGGGTAGCAAATGGTGTCTACACTTCAATTCTGATGTTTCTATTAAACATTTTTATTCCCTTTTGCATACTCTTTTCGTAAAGTCATACAAATTTTCGGAGATACCAGAAGTGACATCTCCATATCCGAAAATGGAAATTTTAAAGTTTAAACCCTACCCCTTCTGGAACTCGGTGCTAATTTATATCAGTCATCATACAAATTATATAGATATAGCTAATCCTGAGAAATAGCTGCTTCAAGGAAATATTTTGAACCGGAAGAGAAAGATTACCGAATGTGGAAACCTGTAGTGAATTCCACTGCCTTCTCTAGAATTTACTGCTGAATTCATTCATATCAGTCATCATTTAAGCTCTGTCTATAGCAGATCCCCAGAAATAGATGTTTCAAGGAAAATGTAAATTTTTAAATTAAGTGGCATCTCCAGAATCGAATGAAGAAATACTTGGTCTACCCCTCCAAAATTCGATGGTGAATCCATATTAGTCAATATCTAAGCTCTATCCATGGCCAATCCTGCGATATAGATGTTTCAAAGGAAATTTTTAACCGAAAGGGGAAAAGAGGTCGAAAATAGAAATTCTTAGAAACTTCTAGAATTTGATGCTGAATTCATACCAGTTATCATCTAAGCTCTATTTATAGCCAATCTTGAGAAATAGATGTTTCAAGTAAAATGAACTTTTTCGAACCGGAAGTAGAAATCCCTAGTGAACACACATTTTCCTTCTAAATTCTGAATCCAAATAAATCATCATCTGATTCTGTCTATAATAGATCCTCAGACAAAGATGTTTCAAGGGGGGGAAAATTGCAAAAACAATAATACGGCAAAAATGTTATAACCGATAATAAAGTGGCAATAAAATAGTTTAATGCAAACATATTCCAAACTCCGTTCGAACTGTAATTTAAGAGTCTCTGTTTACATGTTCTTCGTAACGAATCTATTTATGTCTTAAATTAAGTTTAGTGAAATTCCTTAAAAAACTGACAATGAAATAAATTAAGGTCCTGAAAAGAATATATTTTTGTGCTGTTCAACTGGATCTCAAATTTATTTGAAATGGTGTACAATACATGTCCCTCACATTTGAGCTTCCTCTTCCATAAAATCCCAGAGGATTAGAGAAGAATGGAAGTCACTAGAGAATTTTCTCTCTATCTCACTCTCTTTGCTTTGTCTTTTAAGAATTTAAGTCTTTCTTTTCCGTTAAAATTGTTGGAATTTAAATGTGCTGGGAATCATTATTGGAAGAATATCACAAAGCTGTACATTCCCGCCAATAATCTAATAATATATATATATATATATATATATATATATATATATATATATATATATATATATGTGTATATATATATATATATATATATGTATATATATATATATATATATATATATATATATATATACAGAGTGATACCTAATGTCCTAATTCATCTAAATAGCAAAAAACATTAGAACAAACGCAACTACAAATCTGGAAATTAGATATTGGTATAGTAAAATAACCATGCGTTTCAGATGAGAGCAGCGCCCCTAGTGGCAAAGTTTAGAACTTAGAACTTCTATTTTGCAAACTACGAAAGATACGGCAAAAACCTAAATTATACACTTGTGGAGCATTTACGGAATAGTAGGAAATGGCATAGGGTACAAAAGCATGGTGTAATTAGATGGCTGTAAACGCTAACTTTTCAGAAGCCGATTGTTATCATTGTAGCAGCAAAAATTTAGCAGACGAACCTCATACTACAAGAAGGAATTTACATCTGATTAAAACTTGAGTAAATACAGCTCTTGCATCAAACACTAACAATATACGCAATTTTCTTCATGACTGCTTATCATAAATCTTATATTTCCCTTAGTTTACAGCCTTCTAATTATTCCATCCTTCTGTGCCGTATGTCATTCCCAACTAATTCATGGATGCTCAACAAATTTCTACTTTAATTATTTCCCATATTTCTCATAGTTTCCAAGATAGGAGTGCTAAGTTCTAAATTTTACCACTAGGTGCACATCAAATATCAGCCAAGTAACATGAGCCATTGAAATAGCAAATGCAGACGATAAGCGACTGGACCAGTTGAGGTCAAAATAGTGGTTATTCAGCCTGTATATTCAGAAGCCTTACCCCCTAGGCTATTTCCTAGACTTGATTCACTATAAAAATTCAATCACGAATCTCTAGGGTTGTTGTTGTTGTTGAGACCCAGACCGTCCGACCTACCAGAAAGGTGTAAGGTAACCGTTTGAACGGCCGGGAAGTGCCACTCAATTTAGACCGGAACCCAGTGGAGGAGGCATCCACAGGGACCGTACCCTCCTTCCCCTACCACCAACCTCTCGGAAGGACTTGCGGTCCAGCATGTTTAACGTGATCGTACTCGGCATGAACACGGCGGCAGTAGTGGCAGCGTGCAAACCACCGGGCTACCGGGCCCGAAATCTGCCAACAGCACGCGGTGTTCCCAGGTGGTTACCCATCCAAGTACTAACAGAACCCGATGCTGCTTGACTTCGGTGATCTAACGAGAACCGGTGTTTTCAGCACGGTAGGGCCGTTGGCCCGAATCTCTAGGGTGAAAAAATTGAAACATTTTAAAAAATTATATCGCAAACTTATTAAACACTAAGGCACATATGGGCATGTTATGTTATAAAGGGTGTCCCAAAATTCACGCAAGATGTAATTTTGATAGAAAACACAGGTTTATAATTAAAAATTGTAAATTTATTATTGATTCATAAAGTATACAGTATAGGGTTATGTATGGAACAGCATATCGGGTAAATGGCCTCCACGGCTTTGCTGGCACATACGCACTCTTTTGTTGAAATTTTCCATGACCGTTTTGCATAAATGTGACTAAATTTCGTTGATACAGTGCTCAATTTCCTCCTTCGAGGCGTGGGTGGTCGTGGGCTTGTTGGCATAAACCTTAGACTTCAAAAAAACCCAAAGAAAAAAGTCCAACGGCATTAAATCACATAATCTGGGAGGCCAATTCTGATCACCAAAACGAAAAATTACACGACCAGAAAATGACTCATGCAGTAACTGAATTGTTTCTCGGGCTGTATGGCATATGGCACCGTCTTGTTGAAACCACATGTCGTCCACATTCATATCTTGCAATTTAGGCACAAAAACTGGATTATCATGTCGCGATAATTGCGAACTGTAGCTGCCAAACCTTCATTATTTTTTAAATATTGCTCAACAATGAGAACACGTTGTTCTTTCGTGTAGCGCTCCATTTTTAGTAACCCTAGACTGTCAGCTGTCACGCTGTCTTTTTTCTCGTTGCCAACACTTTATCGCACAAATGGCGCAAAATTCAAATCCTGCGTGAATTTTCGGACACCCTATAATAATTAACTAGATTATGGCTCAACTCGATTTTCTCATACCAGAATCCATTTTTTTTTTTTTTTTTTTTTTTTTTTTTTTTCAAATTTTACAAGAAAATATTTGAAAAACCTGTATCGTGGGTCAAAATGATTACAACTATAGCGTATTACCCTTCACTTTAAAAGGGCTTGTAAAAATCTTTCGATTGGTATCATACTTGAAAATGTACCCCTCCCCCCCTCCCCCGGGGAGAGTAACTTGCCACCCAAGGGGGCTAATGACGTTACGAACAAAAACAATTTGTATTGCAGCTATTTTTCACAACACTGATTGAAACTATTAAGTCTCGTGATCATTGAACCATAAATGAATTGAGCCTTTTACGCATGAAGATGTCAAATTTTGTTCTATACTGCCATGTTAAAAATATATAAAATTTCGAATAAATTTCGAAGTTTTCGCTCGAATTTAAAAAAATTCTATCTAGCTCTAGATTTTTTTTTAAATAAAACCGGATATAAAGTTTCGTGAAAATCCATTAATATTTATGACCGCTATCTTGTACACAAAAAAATAGACCACAGAGATACAGATAGACGGACATCACTCCAATAAAGATCAAAACGTGTTCAGGGGGTCTTAAAACATATATTGACATCAAAATCTGGAATTTTCGTGAAAACAATACTTTCTCTGTACTATATTACATAGTATGAGAAAGTGAAAATTATGCAGTTAACATTTATAACTTAAAGTGTCTGCCTTTCCCGTCAAAAGTAATATTCACACCCTTTTCACTAAATCGTGCGGATCAAAATCCTCAATGATGGCACATGATTGAAAACCACTTGGTTTCATGGATTCAAAAAAAGCAAGGATTCCAATTTCAGCGGTGCATCTAATGACATGCGAAATTAAGACGGAACAGTAAACGGGGATAAATTGCGCCACCGTCCCCATTTCGAATGGTCAAGCATGGCATCACGTTTTCTTCGGTTTGGGACTGCAGACAAGAATCAACCACGCCTTTCATTTACACTTTAAAATAACCAAAAAGTATTCTGGCTATAAAGGCATGCGTGTTTAAAATGGACCACGCCCTTTTCAAAATTTTAGTCACCTTATGACGACTGGCGAACGGCATTCAGCAACTCTGATCTAGACGATAAAGATTCATTTCTAGAGCAGTAGTGGGGGGGTACTTCTGTAGCACCGAAGAAGAAGAAAATCATTCTTTCCCTCCTTAAAATATTGTGTTTGTTCGACCTAGACCGTCCGCCCTACCCGAAAGTGTAAGGCATATGTTTGTACGACCGAAAAAGTGCCATTCAATTTAGACTGGAACCCAGTGGGGGGCAGCATCCACAGGGACCGTACCCTCCTTCTCCTACCACCAACCTCTCGGAAGGACTTACAGATCCACATATTTAACGTGCCCGTACTCCGCATGAACACGGGGACAACTTGGGCAAAGCCAAAAATCGAACTTGAGTCGACCGAGTGCAATCCCCACGCGCTAGCCACTATGCTGTCCCACCCCTTAAAAGAATTTTAAAGCAATTAGTATGTAAATGCTCTGAGTAGAATGAACCGCTTTTAAGATATTTATGTTTAATTTACGTTATTAATAAATACGCCAATGTGCCAAATATGAAAAATAGTTATGTTTAAACAAAATCAACGTAATTCTGTGTCTTTTATGTAGTGTTATTTCATGTGATAAAACAAATATATTCCATGTCAAGAATCATTCGTAGGAAGCGGAATTTTATGTTTTGGCATATTTTATCCCGAGCTAAAAGCATGTCAATTTCAACAAATCTTCACGTTTCAAAGCAATCTGATCAAAATAACGGAATTTTCATGTAACATATTTTTGCATATTTCTGAGTTTACTACATATAATGCATATATCGGATTTATTGCAAAAAATCGCTAATTTATACTTTTTTTTACTTTCCCTGCAATACATGGTAATGTATAGGGAAAGTATTGGAATCATGTCGAAAATCGCAACTCGAGTTTTCGACGGATCTACGCGTTTCAAGACCTCTAGAATACGAAAAAACCATTTTTAGCGTGACGTCTGTGTGTTTGTCTGTGTGTCTGTCTGTCTGTGCAGATTTTGTATCCACTCTAACTAAAAAACTAATGGACCGAATTTCACAAAATTTGGTAGGTAAGTCACTTGTGAGCGAGTCTAGTGCTGATTAGTTTTGGGTACGATTTGGAATAAAAGAACCCGCCTATTTTTGCGAAATGGTCCGCAAAAGCTTGTATCCACTCTAACTGAAAAACTACCGGACCGAATTTCACAAAATTCGGTAGATGAGTCACTTTTGGGTTACCCTGGTGCTGATTAGATTTTGGTACGATTTGAAAAAAAATAACCTGCCTTTTTTTTGCAAAATGGCCCGCAAAAATCGTCAAAATCTAAACTAAAGAACTAGGTATACTCAAATATATCCATTAAATGCTCGTTTAATACGTAATTTTTAACGACGAAAAGAATAAGACCAACCCCATTACACTAGGACTAGCCGTTCTCAAGATATTTTAGTTTATATATATATCGTACTTTCCCTACGCCACCTTTGAAAATAAGCCCGGTTACCGAATGAGAACGAAAATTGAATTAAAAGTGAAATAAATTTAATTAAAATAAAGAGAACGTTAATATAAGCCTGCAGGGAAAGTCATGTGCTGCTCACATCAGATTTTTTCATTTGTAACAAAAGATGAAGAAGAACCAACAATAAAAAAATTCGTATTTATTCAAAATCTTATGACGAAACATTCTCAAGTCGGGAAATTTTACATTTGGGTGGATCTCAATCGACGATACGACGGACGCTGAAGGACGATAGATGACTTATAACAGAAAATCACTTTTTATGGCCGAGAAAAGTGCTGCACGACAACGTTTTCGTGCTTTTGCCGGACTCTGCACCTTACGTGATAAAAGTTAAAATGTTTTTATGTCAAAATGATTTTTACTTTCTCATAGAATATAGTACAGAAAGAGTATTGTTTTCACGAAAATTTTCAATTTCGGAATATTGATGCCAATATAGATTTTAAGGCCACCTGAACACGTTTGGGATATTTTTAAAATAATGTCCGTCTGTCTGTCTGTGATCGAGTTCGTGTGCACAGAGTAGCTGCCCTAAATAGTAATGGATTTTTACGAAACATTTTATTCAGCTTTGTTAAAGAAACATCTGAAGTAGATGGATTTTTTTAAACTTGAGCAAGAATTTGGAGATTTATTCGATATACTAGCAGCATACCCGTTCTTCGTACGGAGTATATAATATAAAGAAACTTGAAATTCATAATCATGCCCAAATTCTTATAGTATACTAAATGACATGTTTAATCAAAATATTCTGTTAAAATATTTAATATAATGCTCCTAAAAAGAAGTTTAAGAATCTCTGTTCTCGCTATATAAAATTATCTTCATGGACATATCTGAAGAATGAAACATCTTGGACCCCTTATGCAAGCAAATATAAAAAAAAATATGGAATTGAATCAATATATGCAAAATAAAAGCGTTAAAATTGTATGGGACCCGTACTAATTATATACGCGAATATTAGAAAATATAACCTGTATTAGTAGTTTACATGTATAAATTGAAAATACCAATAAACCCGTAATCTTTAAATCTGAAGACAGTCATTTATTCCAATATATGTCAAAATGAAAGTGCTAAAATTATATGGGAAGATATACACGTACTACTTATAATGTCCGATTATTAGTAGAAGATTACCCACATATTGCAATATGAGTCACAAATGTTTTTTGGTAAAATACAACAGACGACGTAATAAATTGAATATATAATTAATCCCCTTAATCTTCATACCAGAAGACTGTACTTGATTCCAATATATATGCCTATATATGTCAAAATATATGCCAATATACCTGTACTACTTATATTCTCGTAGGTTAGAAGATATACCCGTGCATTCCTAGAAGATTACTCGTACAACGTACAATATGCGTGTGTCAGCAATTTTTGCCGCAATAAAACAATGGCGTAATAACTTAAAAATATCAATAATCACTGAATCAATAATTCCGGAAAATATCAATAATAATAATGTTTTAACCTGAAGAGTATAATTGATATTATCCAGTCCAAAATGAAATGGCAATGAAATTTATTTTATATACATATCTTCATTATTCAAATCGGAAAGGATTTAATAAAAATCGTCTGCCGCATAAACGCATTGGATTTAAATCCGTTGCTAAGCGACATGATATCATTTGCTTCAAATAAATTGGTAGAAAAAATATCGTCTAAATAGTTATATTTCTATGGAACATTTGGCGACAGTTTCGTCAAATTAGCGACATTTTAAAAAATCGCCAAATTTATCGCCAAGTGGGACTGTAGAACTGACAGTTCCACTTTGCGACAAATTGACGAAATATCATCACAATACCATCCCCTAACAAAAAACAATTAATATCATTTATGTAGCGCAATTTTATCAATTTCAAGATATTTTTATAGATTTGAAAACATTTTTATCAATTTGGTGACATTTTAAAAATTCGCTAAATGTATTACTAAGTAGGATGGTTGGTCTGACAGATAAATGCTAACCAAACATCATTTCAGTACTCTCTTCTAACAAAACAAAAAAAAATATCATTGATATGTAGAAGACCCAAGCCACACGACCAACCCGAAGGTTTATGGCAGCTGTTTGTGTGTCGTTTATATCAATTTGGCGACATTTCCGTCAATTTGGCAAAGTCATTTTGGCTTATTAAAGAAAAGTTGTCAAATTAGCGATATCCCTCCAAATTCGTAGCTTTGAATTTGCAGATCTGAATGAAACATTCTTATCCCGTTTCAATATACTAAATGAAAACCTTACAATTGTATTAGAAGATATACCCGCTCTACTCTTTTTCTGTTTCAACAGTCGGCTATATGAATTTATTGGCTAAACACAATATATGAGTTTAATACCTAAATACGATATAAGCTTGAAAACTCTTTGCCAAAATAAATGAAATTGATGTACGCAGTCAGCAATTAATATAATTAAAAGAAAAATCAAACCGTCCATTCATAAGATATACTTTTATATCCATTTATCCATTTATTTATTATTTAAATCGAAATAAAATAATAAAAACATTAACAAACACATTTAATTTAATTGCGATGCCGAGCAACATGATATATCCTCCTAAAATGTTAAAATTTAGTAACCACTAACAGCACACCCGTTATTCGTACGGAGTGTATAATTTAAAGAAACTTATAGTTCGCAATCATGTGCAAAATCTGTTAAAATATTAAATTTATTGCTCCTAAAGAGAAGTTTAAGAATATATGTTCTCACTATGCAAAATTATCTTCACGATCAGATCTGAAGAATAAAACATCCTGCCCCCTTTTGTAAGCAAATTTACAGAAGAAAAAATAGGAATTGAATGAATATATGCAACCCCGTACTAATTATATTGTCGCAGATCAGAAAATATGCCAATGTGTTAGTAAAAGATTAACCGTATTACAATATGCGTCTCAAAAATATTTGCCAAAATAAAAGAGAAGACGTAATAAATAGAAAACATCAATAATATCCGTACTCTTTATACCAGAAGGTCGTAATTGATTCCAATATATGCCAATATATATCAAAACATATGTCAATATACCTGTACTACTTATATTCTCGTAGATTAAAAGATATACACGTGTATTTGTAGAAGATTCGTACAACATCCAATATATGAGTTTAAACAATTTTTGTCATAATAAAATAATTGCATAATAACTTGAAAATATCAATAATCCTTGAATCAATAATCCCCGAAAATATAAATAATAATAATTTTTAAACCTGAAGACCGTAATTGATATTATCCAGTCAAAAATGCTATAAGAAAAATCAAATCGTTCTTTTCTAAAATATATTTTTATATCCATTTATTTATTATTCAAATCGAAAAAATAATTATTAAAATTAACAGACAAATTTAATTTAATTGCGTTTCTGAGTAACATGATATAAGATAGAATCTTATAACTTGTTAAATATGTCATGTCTTATAACATAAACTGCGAAATTAAATAACGATTTTGATTTCTCTATACTTCTCATTGTTCCGTAAAAGCTTGTTTTAAATAAACCATGAACCATGGAGATAGATTTCCCCTTTAAATCATGTTTCAAACAATTCATTTTTTCAGAAAGTGACTAATTAACGCAAAAAATCTCCCATCAAACTCAGAGATTAAATTTTAATTCACTTTCAAACGATTTTCAAGCTTTTCGTTTGGATAAACCACGGAGTTAGGGAGTAGAACTCCTAGGAAAAAGTTCCGTTTTTCATTAATATCTCGACAACCCCAGGTCTTAGAAACTCGAAACTTGGACAAAATTTATGGGGGGATATTTCAAGGCTATTCACCAAATTTCATTAAATTCGGTTTAGCCCTTTTTCCGTGATGATGAGACAAACGAAAATTTCGTTTTTTACTAATATCTCGAGAACCACTGGCCGTAGAAACTCAAAACACGGATATAATTTTAAGTGGGGCTATTTTTGGGCTACCCACAAAATTTCATCAAATTCGGTTCAGCCGTTCTCCCGTGATGGTGTGACAAACAGACAGACAGACAGACAGACAGACAGACAGACAGATTATCAATTTTATTTATATAGATTACTTTCCCTGCAATACATGGTAATGTATAGGGAAAGTATTGGAATCATGACGAAAATCGCAACTCGAGTTTTCGACGGATCTACACGTTTCGAGACCTCTAGAATATGAAAAAACCATTTTTAGCGTGACGTCTGTGTGTGTGTCTGTGTGTCTGTCTGTCTGTGTGTCTGTCTGTCTGTGTGTCTGTCTGTCTGTGCAGATTTTGTATCCACTCTAACTAAAAAACTAATGGACCGAATTTCACTAAATTTTGTAAGTAAGTCACTTGTGGGCGGGGATAGTGCTGATTAGTTTTGGGTACGAGTCGGAATAAAAGAGCCCGCCTTTTTTTGCGAAATGGCCCGCAAAAGCTTGTATCCACTCTAGCTGAAAAACTAATGGACCGAATTTCACAAAATTTGGTAGATAAGTCGCTTGTAGGCCACCCTGGTGCTGATTAGATTTTGGTAGAATTCGAAAAAAAATAACCTGCCTTTTTTTGCAAAATGGCCCGCAAAAATCATCAAAATCTAAACTTAAGAACAACGTATGCTCAAATATAGCCATTAAATGCTTGTTTCATACGTAATTTTTAGCGAAGAAAAGAATAAGACCAACCCCATTACACTAGGACTAGCCGTTCTCGAGATATTTTAGTTTTTCGTATTTTTCCTACATCATTTTTGAAAATAAGTCCAGTTTTCAAATGAGAACGAAAATTGAATTAAAAATGAATTAAATTTAATTTAAATAAATAGAACGTGAATATAAGTCTGCAGGGAAAGTCATGTGCTGCCCACATCAGATTTTTTTATTTTCTTAACATGGCAGCATAGAACAAAAATTGGTATAATTATGCATAAAAGGAGTTATTGATGACTCAATGATCACGTAACTTCAAAATTGCAATAATTGTAATGAAAAGTAATCGCGAAACAATTTTTACTTAACCTGCAATACATGGTAATGTGTAGGGAAAGTATTGGAATCATGCCGAAAATCATAACTCGAGTTTTCGACGGATCTACACGTTTCGAGACCTCTAGAATACGAAAAAAACATTTTTAACGTGACGTCTGTGTATATGTCTGTCTGTCTGTCTGTGCAATGTATGTATCCACTCTAACTCAAAAACTAATGGACCGAATTTCATAAAATTTGGTGGGTAAGTCACTTGGGTATGACCCTGGTGCTGATTAGTTTTTAGTACGATTCGTAAAACAGAACCCGCCTTTTTTGCGAAATGGCCTGTAAAAATTTCATGTATCCACTCTGGCTAAAATGCTAATTGACCAAATTTCAGAAAATTTAGTAGATAAATTACTTGTACGATACTCTGGTGCTGATTAGATTTTGGTATTAATCGGAAAAGGACAACCTGCCTTTTTTTACAAAATGGCCCGCAAAAATGTCATGTATCCATTCTAACTAAAATATGAATTGACCAAATTTCACAAAATTTGATAGATAAGTTACTTGGGGGATACTCTGGTGCTGATTAGATTTTGGTATTATTCGGAAAAGAACAACCTGCCTTTTTTACGAAATTGCCCTCAAAAATCGCAAATTCTAAAAAAAGCTACGTATGTTCAAATAAACTACATTTCATTGTCGTCAAAATAAACTACATTTGGTGAAATATATCGATTAAATGCTTGTTTTATACGTAATTTTTGATGAGCAGAATAATAAGAACAACTCTATTACTCTAGGACTAACCATTCTCGAGTTACTTAAGATTTTTCGAATTTAGTTATGCCACTTTTAGAAAAATGTCTAATTATCAAATAAAAACAGAAATTGAATTAAAAATGCAAATTTAGTGTTATTTTGTGCAATTAAACTCAATTTAATGAATTATTAAAGAAAAAAATATGAATTTGAGTCTGCAGGGAAAGTCATGTGCTGCCCACATCAGATTTTTACTTTCCCTGCAATACATGGTAATATATAGGGAAAGTATTGGTATCATGCCGAAAATCGCAACTCGAGTTTTCGAAGCATCTACACGTTTCGAGACCTCTAGAATACGAGAAAACTATATTTAGCGTGACGTCTGTGTGTGTGTCTGTCTGTGTGTCTGTCTGTCTGTCTGTGCAAATTTTGTATCCACTCTAACTAAAAAACTAATGGACCGAATTTCATAAAATTTGGTAGGTATGTCACGTGTGAGTGAATCTAGTGCTGATTAGTTTTGGGTACGATTCGAGATAAAAGAACCCGCCTTTTTTTTTTGCGAAATGGCCCGCAAAAGCTTGTATCCACTCTAGCTGAAAATCTAATGGACCGAATTTCACAAAATTTAGTAGATAACTCGCTTGTGGGTCACCCTGGTGCTGATTAGATTTTGGTATGATTCGAAAAAAAATAACCTGTTTTTTTTACAAAATCGTCCGCAAAAATCGACAAAATCTAAAATAAAAAACTACGTATGCTGAAATATATCCATTAAATGTTTGTTTTATACGTAATTTTTAACGAAAAAAGAATAAGACCAATCCCATTACACTAGGACTAGCCGTTCTCGAGGTATTTGTGTTTTACATTTTTTCTCTAAGCCACCTTTGAAAATGAGTTCAGTTACCAAATGAGAACGAAAATTGAATTAATAGTGAATTAAATTTAATTAAAATAAAGAGAATGTGAATATAAGTCTGCAGGGAAAGTCAGGTGCTGCCCACATCAGATTTTTATGTTTGTGACATCATTAGCCCCAGGGAGAGCGAAAGCTACCCCCCCCCCCCCCCATTTCCAAACTTGGTATCAATCTAAAGATTTTTTCAAGCCCTTTAAAATGAATAGTAATATGCCATAATTGTGATCATTTGTACCAACGCTAGAGACTTTTCAAATTTTGTATTGCAAAATTTGAAAAAAAAATATTACATACAAGCTGCTTCAAAATGAATTCTGGTATAAGAAAGTCGATTTGATCTAGGCTCAAGTTTATTATAACTTGTGTGGCACACGAAATGTATACTACATAAGGTAGTAAAAATAATAAATAATCATAGCCCTAAGGCAGTTTAAATATAAACCAACTCTGAAAATAATAAATTTAAATATTAAATTTTAAATAAAAAACAACTTTAAAAATAAAAGTGTTTATTTTCACTCAAAGACGTAAACACATATATAGAAATCTAGATGCTTTCTAGCGTGAAACGCCCATCATCAGAGGTATATATGTCATAGGGGAAGGAGCATTGGGCTACAAACATCTAAATGCTTTCTATTTCATTCATTTTAGTTCTATGTACTATGTTGCACAGTAGCAAATCCTAGTTTAGAAAACAGGTCATGCGGAAATGCACATTACATCCCCCGCGTTATCAATCGTACTCAAGAGATTTAATGGTGATAACAGTAATGAGATAATGACTAATGTTACTGTTATGTTATATATTGTTACTAGGTGCAAGTTTTTGCCGAGAAATTTGGTATAGCGGCGTTATACCAAATCCTATAACAACATCCGTCAACGATGCTGGTGCCATTTGCATATTTTATGATTTTTCATTTTATTAGCATTTACTTGCACCTTTCGGTTATTGATGATATGCAAATTTTAATCACAGTTTGGCTGTGGTATAAACATCTCAATTTTCTTTTTCCTTTTCGTTTGCCTCTTATGATAGGCGTTTCCCACTCGAAAGGGCTCAGGCTATATGTTTTTACGTCTCTGAGTTATAAATAAAGACTTTTTCTCTCTCTCTTTCTCTCTATCTATATATCTATCTATCTTTTTTTCTCTTTCTCCCTTTCTCTCTCTCTTTCTATCTATCTATCTATCTCTATCTATCTATCTATCTATCTCTATCTATCTATCTATCGATCTATCTATCTATCTATCTGTCTATCTCTATCTATCTATCTATCTATCTATCTATCTCTAGTGCCATTTTAGTATTTTATTTTTCTGAATGTATTCTAAGGCAAAATCATGTTTAATAAAAAATCAGAAAACTATGTTAAAATTCGTATGCTCCCAAGTTGCTCATATTTCTTTTTCTTATTGCATTGACATTTAAATTCATTCACGAGTTAAAAAAAATTCTAAAACCTGTGAATGAACACACATTTATGTACATATTTTGAATGATTTTAATGCATATTAAATAACATATTTTGGGTTTTTCAGTACATAAAATTCAGCATTATAATCATGAGTACTGATAGAGATAAAAAACTAATTTGATCAATTCAACTATGGTATTTTTTTTTTCTTTACAGAATCCAAAGTAGTTGTTTCAATGTAATTTATGAACTATAAAGGACCACACAAGACCAAAGTTTTTCAGAAAAAAGTGGCATTCGCTAATTGAATTGTAACATTCGTAGTTTTTTTGTTTTTTTTTTAATCGTTCTATTACTTTTCTCTATATACAAACTTTTGAGCAAAATAAACTGTTAATGCTTTTAATTTCCCAATTGTTCTCAATAGACCAGAAAGAAATACCAATCTTAGCAGGGTTTCATCTCGCTTTTAACGATATTTTTTAATTAGCTTTCTATAAAAGCCAGTTAGTTCCTTTGAATCTTAAAAGTATTTCAATTATTATCGTAACTAGCAAAAACAGACAGACGCCTTCTGCTTTTATTTTTGCTGTAAAAAATGCAGACAAATGTAGTCCTACAACTGTAGTCCCACAATATTATTTTCGAGACAAAATCTAGAAATCTGTGTCTAATGCTACAGCATTATTTTGAGACAAAATATAGAAATCCATATCTAGTTCTACAACATTATTTTCAAGACAAAATCTGTAATATATTTCTAGTCCTGCAACATTATTTTTAATAATTTTTTAATTGAGTTTTCACGTCGAATAATTTTTTAACCAGAGTGGATACATACATTGCACAGACACATACACAGACATAGATACAGACACACACATACAGACTTTGCGCTAAAAATAGTATTTCCGTGTTCTAGAAGTTTCGAAGCGTGTAGATCCATCAAAAATTCGAGTTCCGAATTTCGACATGATTCCAATACTTTCCATATACGTTACCATGTATTGTAGGGAAAGTAAAAATACTTTTTTCAGATTTCATGTAATTTTATCACAATTGTATTGCATTTCGATTAAAACTATGGCCTACATTATTCAGATTTATATTTAAATCAAAACACGCAATATAATAACTATATTTATCTTGTCATTAGTACTTAAAATGCCACCTATTACAATTTACCCCACACACGGGGACATTTATAGCACGAGGCCGACTGCAGTACCTATAAAATGTATTTTAAAATGAGATATTTCACTTAAGATATTTAAGATATATATATATATATATATAGTACAATGTTTTCTTTATCAGTGAAATTTATATTTTTCTTGTCGATAAAATAAATTAACTGAAAATAATTTTTCTCAAACTGTTGCAATCGTCCCCATTCTCCCCTAAATTTCTTTTGCCTAATTTAGCGAGATGAAAATGTTACTAATTGGCACCTTTCTTACTTGTATGGAGACGTATTAAAAATTTAATTCTGCAATTTTATAAAGATTATCAGTTCCAAGTATGCAACTATCCGAACTAAATTCTCCTCTATTTGGTGATTATTTTTCATATTTCATTTTAACTTTGCGTCCAATCGCTCTTGCTGTCAGGCACTCATCGCAAATCTGCCGGTACATCAAATTACATTTTTTACTTTATTTTCTTTGCACTACTCATAGCATAACTCGGGGGGGGGGGGGTTAAATTATAAATGTGAAAAATATAGATATGACGTGTGGGTTTTTTCTGTAACTATAATAACATAAATTGCGCGCCCCCCTGCAAATACAAGCAACCAAAGACAGCTTTCCTGCTTTTCATGGCATTTCAGCCCGTAACAACCAATAACTGCAAAGACATGAAGAAAACTTTTTTTTCCTCTAATGGCCAGGCATTGACTCTTTCATCTTCGCCTATACATCAACCAGAACAGTGAACTTTTTAGCCGTCAAATGACGTTGCCCCAGCGCACCAGTGGGGGTGGGGACACATTGCACCCAACAACACAAACATTCATGTCTTACGTGGGACTCGAACCCACAACGTGGCGGCCGATCAATCGCTGGAAACGCTGGCCTTGACCGTTCGGCCACCACGTCGACTGAAATGAGCCAACAGTACGCGGTGTTCCCAGGTGGTCACCCACCCAAGTACTAACCGCGCCCGATGCTGCTTAACTTCGGTGATCTAAGGGGAACCGGTGTTTTCAGCACGGTACAGCCGTTGGACATGAAGAAAACTTGCTGTGCTGAAATAGTTTAAACCTTTATGGTGACAGAGGAACTCAGTCATGCAATGCAGCCGGTTTTAGAAGATGCACATGGCCGCAGATCTAAATAAATAGAGCAAAATGCTACATAAATTAAGGATTTTATTATCCAGTAGCTGTGGCACCTGCTGCTAACAATAACATTCTTGAACTGTCACTTTTTAGCAGTGGCATTTGTAGCATGCAATCTTTCAACAGTTATAGCTTTTCTTTCAGCCATAGCTAACTATATAGATGCCTAGATTGCTGAAATCAGACCGATAGAGCTGGAACTATAGATACGACTAGCGATAGACACCATCATTGCTCAAATCTGATTTGTATACAATTGATCGCGTCTCGAATATACGCGGATGTACATACTAAATTCGAATTCCATTTCATTTTAATTCCCAGACAATTTTTTACAGCTGGATTTCCGTCAGCGGACGTCTGGCACTGGGTCGACACGAATAAGAATGCAAATTATATTTATTTACTTATAACAATGAGAATACCCTCTGCGATCTTTGAGACCAAAAAAAACGTTTGAAGCAAATAATTCTTCCAAAAATATGTGCCAGTCAATTCCTAGAAAAATTAACTGAAATGCGGCGCGATCCGACTTTCTCATGCTGGAATCCATAAAAAGTTTGTTGCAAAAAAAAATTTGAAAAATCTGTACTGTTAGACCAAATGCTCACAATTGCAGCATAATATTACCCTTCATTTGAAAGAGCTTGTAATATTATTTGGATGACGGCAAATTGGACGCACCTTTCGAAGGGGAACTTGCCCCCCCCCCCCTGCCCCGAGAAGGGAGCTAACGACGTCACGAACACAAAAATGGCATCACGGCTATTTTTCACTAAAATTATTGAAGCTATGAAGTTTTGTGATCATTGAGCCATAAATAATACCTTTTTTGCATAAATGTGTCAAATTCTGTCCTATGCTGCCATTATAAGAAAATATAAAATTCCGAGTAAATTTCGTAGTTTTGTCTCGAATTTCCGAAAATTCTATCAAGTTCTAGATTTTTCGAGAACAAAGCCGGATATAAAGTTTCGTGAAAATCCATTAATATTTGTGGCAGTTATCGCGTACACGAGAAACAGACCACAGACAGACAGACGGACATAAATAAAAAAAAAAGTCAAACCGTGTTAAGAGGTCCTAAAACATACACTCATTTCCATAAAAATTTGCGAACCAAGAAAGAGTTGTCAGAATCGAAAGAAATTTTATATATGTGAGTGTAACGTTAACATAAGTAAGTGATACAAAATCAATCTAGTGCCGTCTTGGGCCACCTCTAGCGTGAATACACGATGCGATACGGACGAGCATTGAGGCATACAGATCCAGTATGGTGTCCTGCGTCATCTCATTCCGCAGATGTTGTAAGCGCACTCTAGTTCAACCAAACCGGTAGGCTGTCCAACTTGCCGTCCCAAGGAACCCCAGACATGCTCGATCGGTGACAAATCTGAGAGTCAGGCAGGCCAGGGAATGGTGGTAATGGGGCGGAGGTATTCCTGTGACACCCTTGCTGTGTGTGGCCGAGCATTATCCTGTTGAAAAATGCCTCCTAGGAGCCCTTCCATGAGTGGCAACACATGTGACTGAAGGATGTCACGAACGTACCGCTGGGCTGTCATGGTTCCGTGGATCAATATTAGAGGTGGCCGGGTATAGTATGCGATGGCAACCCATACCATCATGCCAGCTGTGAGAGCGGTGTGCCGCTGTAAAGCGAAGGCAAAATTGAGGAGTTCACCACGGGGCCTCCACACACATACACGGTTGTCATCACTGCCCAAATTCAATCTCGATTCGCCGCTGAAGACGACCTGGTTCCGGTCCAAGTTCCGGTTGTTGTCCAATCCCTTCATAGAGTTTCGTCCAGAACAGAGCACCAGGCGCGAAGCGCCTTTAATCTCCAATCTCTAGGTGTGGTTCTTATCTTCATACTGTGACATTATTTCATTGGTCCATAGTTGGAGGTTCGAGGTTTTTGATTTACTGTTTTTATTATTTGTCCTAGCTCCTAGTGTGGCAGTTTGTTGCACATTAAGAGTTTAAGTAGTTTGGGGGGTTGATGCAGATCTGAGGGTAACCTAGCATTTTAGCAGTTTAGGATTTTAAACATTTTGTAGAAAACCAAAGATCGCGAGTTTTCGTTAATATCAACTGATTAAGGTGGGACGTTCCTAGTACCGAATATCAAAGTTAAGTACCGAGCGGGGTCTCTTACGAGATTTAGCCTTGCGATGATCATAGTCATGCAGATTAAATAATAGTTCATTTGGGACAGATGGAAGATTTTTGTAGAATTTAAGCGCTAGCTTTTTGATTTGGGCTCTATCAGTTTTTATTTTGAAGTCTTTCCTAATTACCGAGTTTCTTAAGTATCTAGGGGCTTTCCTTATAATCCTTAGGGTTTTGTTTTGTCTTGTCTCTAATAAGTCTATGGTAGTTTTACAGGCATATCCCCATACGGGTGCTGCATACAGCATTCCCGGGCAGATGACCGATTTATAAATTAGGAGTTTATTTTGATAACTTAGATTTCCGTTTCCTATCATTGGGTATAAGGCTCCTATGGTTATATACGCTTTTTTGATTATGTTCGTTACGTGCAGTTTCCAAGTTAGGTGGGAGTCTATCGTTACACCTAGGTATTTAGTAGATTTTTCCGCTTTTAGGGCATGGTTGTTTATGTACAGAGGAGGCGGAGGTTTACGTTTTCTTGAGAAATAAATCCAATGACATTTATTGGGATTTAATTTTATTCGCCATTTTTCCAGCCATGTTTGGAGTATGTCTAAGTGTTGTTGTAGCTGTCTGTGCATTACTGAGACGTAAGGGTGTTTTGCAAGTATCGCGCTGTCGTCTGCATAGAGTGCCAGCTCCGTGTCTGGGGTCCTGGGAATGTCATTTAGATATATGTTAAAGAGTGTCGGGCCCAGGATGGATCCTTGCGGTACACTACTTTTAATGAGCTTGGGTGTAGATAAGTTATTTTTTACTCTGACTTGAAAGTGTCTGTTATTTAGGTATGAAATTAAAAGTTTGACAAGTGCGTCAGGGACTTTTAGAGTGATCAATTTGTAAGCTAATCCACAATGCCACACTTTATCAAAGGCTTTTTGGATGTCAAGAAAAATCGCAGCTGTGGGTGTCTTATTATTAAAACCAGAAGAAATGTACTCTACCACTCTCAGCAATTGATGAGTGGTGGAGTGTTTTGGCCGAAATCCAAACTGCTCCGGAATGATAATGTCATTCTCACTAAGGTGCGTGTTCAGTCTCTTAAGAATTATTTTCTCAGTAATTTTACTAAGTGTCGGCAACAAACTGATCGGTCTGTAGTTGGCTGGAATTGAGGCATCCTCACCAGGTTTATGGATCGCTATAATTATCGCTCCCTTCCATTCTTTGGGGAAATAATTTAGTTCTAGTATTTTATTTATTAAGATGGTCAAGTAAAATATTATATTTAAGGGTAGGTTTTTTACCGCGATATTCCTGATTTTGTCGTGCCCTGGGCTTTTACGGTTTTTAAGGTTTTTGATAATCTCTACTATTTCTTGCGGGGTGGCTGGGTTAATCTCAGCCGTGACCGGGGAGTTCCTGAAATTGTTTAGAGTTTGCCTAACCATTCTTAGGGTGTCCTGACACATTAGATCGTGGTTCGGTTCAAATTGCTTTTCGTAATGCCTAGCAAGCGCCTCTGCCTTTTCTTCGTCTGAGTACGCAATATTAGCGCCATCTATTAGTGGCGGGAGTTTAATTTGAGGTTTTCTGAGTCTTTTAACGAATTGCCAGAGCGATACGTCTTCCGAGCTAAGGGATTCAATTAACTCTTTATACTGTTGCTGCTTTTCTGCGACAATTTTATCCCTGACTTTCCACGTGAGTCTGTTAAGCTCCCTTTTGAGGGTAGGGTCTCTATTAGCCTGCCATGTCTTACGCATTCTGTTCCTTTGCCTAACTAATTGTTTGACATGGTGGGAAAGTGTGGGCATTTTTGGTGACTCACGATGTGTTGTGGCAGATGCAATAGCTCTCCTGATTTCTGTTGTGAGTGTGTGCGTGGCAGAGTCAATATCCGCCGTGCTCATAATGTTGGGTACTGCTAAATGCGGCTCGAAAAGTGCTCTTTTGAATACGTTCCAGTTCACCCTCTCTTGTCCCAGAGAGGCTGGAAGGGGAGTGTTCAAATCGAATGTCACCAGTACCGGTAGATGATCCGAATCGAATTCATCCAGGGTATCAATTGTGTGAGCGTATTCTATGTTTCTCGTTAGGACAAAGTCTATGAATGAGCCATTGGCACCTGAGAAGCAGGTTGGTCTCGACGGTGCAATGATGTCAGTGTTTGTTGTGTTTAGCAATCTATGTATCTGTGTACCGCGTGTGTTGGCTCTCCTGCTGCCCCACGCTCGGTGGTGTGCATTGAAGTCGCCCGCGAGTATTGTGTTTGGATATCGCGAGAAAAGCAGTTCCAGCTGCGCAGCTACATTTATACCACTCATGTTTTTGACATATATTGAAGTTAGGATAAATGGGTTTACATTATTTATTTTAATTTTTATACTAGTATTTTCTATACCTTGAAGATTTATGTTGTTTATTTCCTCGTGGGGAATATTACTTTTAATATATATTGCTGTTCCTCCATGGGGATTTCTAGCAGTTATATTTGAGCTAAGGGTATGATAGCTATTATAGTTTGCTATATTTAGTTTTTTGTTTTCTCTAACTTTAGTTTCCTGGATTAGCAGGGCATCTACATCATTTTCATTTACGTAGCTCCTAAGTTCATTTATTCTTGGAGATATGCCGTTCGCATTCCAAAATATTATTTTAAAACTTTCTTTTTGGGACCTATTCATGGCGGGTTTGTTTCTCACTGTTTTTATTAAATTCCGCGATTAATTTAAAAGCCTCAAAGACCATTTGCATTGGATCGCTCTTTTTTTGAATTAACTCAGCGAGCTGCATCAACAGATGTTTTATATCGTCTAGGTTGAACATACTGATAAATCCTCTGACGAGGTTGAGGATTTCATCCATCTTTTCATCATTGGATTTATCAGCAAGTTCAGTCTCAGCTTCCATTTCCTCAGTCTCAGCTACAATTTCCTCAGCCTCAACCGCGGTTTGATCTGTTTTGTGAGTATCCTTTTGGACCTCGGTAGTCTTTTGTTTTTTTTCAGCCGATTTGTCTAACTGCTGTGTTTGCGCGAGCTCTTCTCGGGCGCGTTTAGTTTTCTGCCATTCCTGAACCTTTTTTTCTAATCTTTGTTTTGCTTCTCTTGCCTCTTTGGCGGCTTTATCAATTGCTATCCTCTGATTTATGTCTTCATGAGCTATTCTCACTTCCTCCACAGTCATTTCTCTGGAGGTCGACGGTTTAGGGGCCTGCTCTTGCACCGATCTGGTAGGTGCTGAAGTTTGAGTTCTTTTAACCTGTGGCACAGAGTGCGAGGAGTCCTGATGGGGTGTCTGAGGGTTTAGACCGAGGGCCTTTTGCCTCCAAGGGGGTATCTGATTTTTTGGGGGAGGGGGGCATATCCCGGTGCCTTTCCTCTGTTCCAGGGGTTCTTCGGGCATTGCCTGAAGTTCGCCGGGTGATCTCCATTGCAGTTAGCACACGTTGCCTTCTCTGTCCTTGGTCTTTGGCAGTCACGTGTGAAGTGTTCTTCAGCACACTTAAGGCACTTTGGTGGCATGCTGCAATTCTCAGAAGAATGATTGAATTGCTGGCACCGGTAGCAGATTTTGAAGCCCCGTGCTCTGAAGGCCTCTACCTTCACAGCCAAGTATCCTAATCTTGTCAGTCGGTATACCCTCTGCCAGTCTTCCGTAGGCCTAATGCTGACTAAGAAGATCGGCAGGGGCAATCTCGTTTTTGTTTTTCTCAGTTGAGAAACCCGGACTACATCTAATCCTTCGGATGTTAGAGTGATTTTTATTTCCTCAATGTTATAGTTTGTTGGTAGCCCCTTCAAAACTACCTTTTTGGGCCTTTCCGTCTTTAAGTTTAAACTGTGGAAGGGGATTTTCTCACTAGATAAATGGCGTTGTACAACCCTATAGGCGTCAGCGTCATTTGGAATCAATTTTAGCATGTCTCCTGTGAGCTTGCCAGATACTTTATTACCTGAGATTTCATTTAATTTTTTAAGGAGAGCCTGGTAATTGTCATTAAACTTGATGAAAAAACATTCCGCTTTTGGGTCTTTTTTCTCAACCACTACACTATTTTGCCTATCACTATTTTGAACCGTTTTTGGTTTTGGTGCACTTTTGAACACTATAGGTTGCGCGACAATTTCAGCATAACTCTTAGTTTTAACATTATCATTTACATCTTTATCAATTTTTTCACTACAATCCATGTTATCCTTGTCATTAGATTTTAAGTTTCTGGTTTTTAGTAGAAGCATCCATAGTAGATTGCCCCTCTATCCTCCTCTTTTTATTTGGATTTTCAACAGGTTTAAGTTTATCTTCATCTTTAATTTCTTTAATTAAGCCTAGTTCTATCATTTTACATTTAATTGCATCACTAGAATTACTTCCTTCACAGTTATAAATCTCATTTAAATTACTAGCATAAAACCTATCCAAATTCTGGACCAACAAAAAAGAATTTACAGAAAGAAACGAACCCAGAATCTTGGAGACTTGGTCCTCGTCCCGTCCGAGTAGTCCATTCGTCAGTAGCTCCCTGATGTGTAGCGTCAGAGTGTAGATTGCCAGTGCACAAAAGTTCACAGCGTTTTTCACTTCTTCCTTCCAAGCGGGCATCAATCCATCCTTGGGCAGAGTATCACAATATTCAATCATGGCATCCCTGAGAGGCCGCAGTCCATCTTCGTCTAGCTCACCAGCAAGTCCGCGAGTAGCTTCCGTATCGAATGCATCCAAATCCATGTCGTCAGCGTAGAAACGATCAAAGCAATAGCACTACCACGTGGGAAAAACACACGTGGCACTCCAAAGTTGAAAAAGCACGAATCCAAAATGGCGAGAAATTCGTACACAACAAAGCTGTAATTGCTTAGCCCGACGTGTTCTATCGTAACTAGATATAACACGCCAAACTTAAGCAAAGAAAGTCACCACCTGTCCAATCCCGTCGAGCACGACACCACTCCAAACGGAGGCAACGGTGGGTGTCATTGGCAGCACACGTAATGGGCGCCGTGATACCAAATGTCCTTTAGTCAGGCTCCTCGCGATGGTACAGACAGACACAGGGGCTCGTAGTGAAAGTGATACCTGTGTCCGAATGAAAGACAATGATACAGTTGGCGCTGTGCTTGCGTGTCGGGTAATGTGACGGTCTTCTCTGATATTGGTCTGCCGAGGGCATCCTGAGCCTGGCGGCCGTGTATGCAACCTCTCTCTCGTCCATTGGTCCCAACACCTCCCACCTCCTCACAGTAAAGTCAGAACGGCCTAGATGGCGGGCTACTGACCGAGCTGACCACCTGGCTTCCATCATCCCGATGATTCATCCCTTCTCGAACTCTAACAGCTGATCATATTGTCTTCGATGGCGGCGTAACGGCATCCCTAATGAAAAAGCGTCCCTCTGCAATAGATTAAGTACAGGCATAAAGCCTCTGCGTACCTTTTTCCTGAGCCAGGGAAAACGAAGTTCAACTCCCTCTGGTGGCATTACGCAATGCGTAATCACGCTGTATTGCTAATCATTTACATATCTGCCTGACACGAACCGTCATACTAAGTTCCGTTACGATCCCACAATTACTTCTTGGTGCGCAAATGTTTATGGCCATGAATGTATATTAGCATCAAAATCTAGAAATTGAAAATTTTCGTAAAAACAATACTTTCTCTATACTATATTCTAAAGTATGAGAAACCAATGAAAAAATTTCTGTAAATAATTACTATTATTATTTTTTTCTATTATTATACTATTATTTTTTATTTAATTTTCACTAACAACTTTCATTCCATTACCCGCACGCAGGACCGTTTTTCACCATAGGCAAAATAATAAATACTGGGAGCTCGCAAAGGAGCTATATTCCGTGCATAAAGTGTCTTTTTTACTGCAAAAGTTTTATGGGAGGGCTATAAAATTTGTCTTTGCATAGGGGCCCCAATAAAAGTTAAGACAGCCCTGCCCGCACATACGTCCCATTTAAGATATATTGTATTATTTCAAGGGCAAGAATACGCCTTTTAAATCCCAGGATACACACACATATACGCGCACATACACATACATACACGCACATACGCGCACATACACGCACATACACGCACATACACACACATACGCGCACATACACGCACATACACACACATACGCACACATACGCGCACAGAGAGAGAGACAAATAGATGTCTTTTAATATTATTTCGCATAAGAAATTTGAATTTCACGTGTAAATATTTGTTTTACAAACAGTATATGTGTTCATACAAATAAACTAAAAAAATTTTCAAAACCTCAATAAAAACGTTTCATGTTCCAAAAACCAAACATTTAATACCCACTCATAAAACGTTTATCTGGAAACCAATTTGATGCTTATCTCCAATCCGTTTAAGACAAAGCAATTCAATAAGGAAAATGGGAATTTTAAATCGAATAAAGCTTGATTTTATGATTATGCTAACGCTGGAAAAAAGTCGCTTTACATTCATTTCACAATGATATTTCTTCATGAGAATGTGTTTGAAATGGAACGAAAGAAAGAGAGGTGTATAAAATAGGGGAAATATTACTGTTTATTGAATATCATTTTTAATGCGTTATAATTCTGTCGTGTTCTCTTTGCTTTATAAATTCTGTTTTTAATAGAATACATTGACGAAACATCCACGATAAAACGGATTGAACGTACTAAAATATAAAAGCTTTATTTTCACAATTATGGAAGTAAAAATCTCGTACAACATAAAAAGCTTTAGCGATGAAAAGCATTCGGCATTATCTTACCGTAGTTCAAATTACCTTATTCTCCCACATTGTGTATATTGTGGTAGTATAGTACCACAATTGTTCAGGGAATTGCAATATTTCTCCATAAGAAAAAAAACATGTGTGAAAATCTTAAATTTCGAAACATTTATGCAAATCACATACTCTACAATCTAATATATAAAATATTGAAATTAGAGCCACATTTTCTAAATAATTCAAAATATTAAAATATCGAAGTTTTAACCCCTTTTATTTGAAAACTAAGATCCTGATCCGAAATCCAATTTTAAATCCTTGTTGAGCTTTCAAAGAGCTACCTGTAGAAATGACTCGCAAACTGCTCATAGCTAACCGTGGCAAAAAATTGCGAACTTTCATTGAAATTGCGAACTTTCATAATCAATGGAAGGATTGACAGGGGAACAGAAACATGGAGAAATCCAGACGGGAGAGATGACATTATATCTAACAAAACAAAGAACTTTATTGCCAGATTTATGGAGAGCAATGGGGGTTGAAACGATAACTTTCGTACCCCGGCTAGACCTCAACAGACGAAGTGGAGTTTAACAAAACAAATCCCCTACCAATGCTGAGGACCTGATTAACGCACGGACCTAAGGGGTCACGGCCCTGGGCTCCCAAATCTTAGGGACCCCTAAATTTTGTATGTGTTAAAACATTTTAATCAGAAATAATTATTTATTTAATTACTTGAATAATATGAACTAATAATGTTAGTTTTTATTTTAAATTTTGAAAATATGTTAATAGTTTTAAATATTATACATCTTTTAAAGTTTTACTTTTAAATAAAAAGTTTTACATGTACAAAAGTGGCTTCGGGACAATGGTCCTAAACTTCCAAATTTACTTAGTGATGTTTTTTTTATGTATTTGGTATGCCGTGAGTGTATGCCCCCCCCCCCCCCTCCGCCAGTTAACACCAGGCCTTGCCGATGCTCGAGGCTGGCAAATCAGCGGCCAAATAACCTGACCAACAAGGAACGAGGGACCAAGGCATGATGTCACCCCCCCCCCCCCCTCCCAACAAGGGCTAGAACTCTCAGTGACTTGCAGAATGGGTCTGTTATTGTGTGCATAATATTTTGTTAGTTCAAAAACTACGACGTTTATCGCCAATGACAAATGATGTCCAGTCCTCGATGCGGTGGAGCACCAAATACTAGGCTGATCACTCCCGAAACACAGAGAAGATCCACAAATAATGGTGATCTTTAATTCATTATCTGTCACTATTCAATTTATTACGCATTATCACCTATCTTCCCCCTCTGGACAAAAATGATTATAATTAATAAAATCGTTTGACATTTGAATGATACTTCTAGAAAATTAAAAAGTAGCCAAGGCAAAAGGCCCACCTTTTTGGAAGATTTAAAAAAGCCTAAAATTTTGACTGTGTTATATTTTGTCTGTGTAGTGCTTTGTCACCTCACTGTAGATAAAGTGTATGTGTTTAACATGAAAATAAAATGAGTAATTTAACCCAGAATTAATTTCTATTCTGTGTGTTGAAATTCCATGCCTCTTATATTATGAATGATTGTGTATATGTAATTTCAGCGGCCAACAGGTAATTGGAAAGTCACTTTTAGTTTCCGTTCCGATGTCGGCTGAATATCCTGACCAGAGACTTTACGTCAAGTTATCAAATTATTTTACGAACTTACTTGGCGACATATAAACCAGACTTATTCAAAATATCTCTGACTAGATTTAAGATTCGAGTGCATCTATTGCCTGGCAGCACATACATACGAACTTGAATTTCATACTCTCATTTCTTCTCTTCAAACCTCATCGATCATTAAACATTTTTAGAATCCCCATGGTCACCTCACTTCCTAATTTCTTTAAAACCAAACAAAATATCTCGTGCTTATGCACCATTGTTTCTCCAAGGATGCAAGTGACATTTTAAATTGTATAGCTTTGCTTTTCATTTGGAAAACTTTAACAAGTCAAAATACTAAAATATCGGAAATATAACCACTATATTTTGAAAACTAAGAACTCGATGTGAAATGCAATTATATATTCTTGTAAGCCATTCAAAGAGACTGTTGAAAGCTTCATATCACTTTTAGTTTGAGATATAAGCATTACAAATTTTAAAAATGGAAATTTTTCAACTTGGCAAGACAATTCCATAAAAACTATATGATCTTTGTAAAAAAAAAAAAAACTAACCTAGAAACTTAATTTTCTACTGAATATTTTTGTCACTTACTGTTTACATCTATCTTTTATAACTTAGGATATTTCGAGTAAGAATATGAAAAGTTAAAAAATCGCTCGGACAAAATATTTTCAGGTTTTTTTTGTTTTGTTTTTACGAAAAATGTATAAAATATTAAAATTCTGAAAATTTTTGATATATTCATAAATGGTACCCTATTTCCGACAAAACAAGAAAAGTTATTTACATTTTACAATATAATAATATATCAATCAATTAAATTTACAATTAAATGTAACAATTACATTAATAATTAAACAATTCAATTTAACAATTTAATATCCATAAAACGATAAAAATTTGTCATTTATATCTATTAGGTTCGGAGATATAAGAGTCCAAAGTGTTTATATTTTTCATAACGCTCCGATTTCTACCAGATACCACGACCACAAACGCTATTCATGTCAAAAGGGCTTTTCCGCCAAAATCTAGAATTCTAAAATTTCCAGGATGCACTTTATTACAATTAAATAATATATATGAGATTTACTATTCAATTTACTATTCAATAGTGTGCGAAATTAAATATTAGAATGCCCCTGATTTTTAACAAGGATAAAAAAAAAATCGTCAGCTAATATAATTTTAAATTTTGACGTCTTTTATGCTGATATACCAACAAAAATGAATTTTAAACTCCTTACTAATCATTCTTTGAAGAAACAAAAAAATTAATCAAAATAATATATTCATAGATATTTATGAATTCGGAAATGGAATTGATCGTCTGCTTCCAGGATCTTTAGACGGAAAATAAACATGCCTCGTAAAAAGCGAACGCAGTCTTGCTATTTCGACTGAGCTGTAAGGGATCAATATCAATTTACTGGAACTTACTACAAAGAATACACCGTTGGAATAAATTTACATTTTTGCTGAACAATAGCCAGTTATGTTTTCACTGTTTATTATGGAAATGATATTCTGCATGCCAAAAAACGAATTTTGATGGATTACACTCAGAGTACGAAAATCAAGGGATGTTCTACGCAGTTTGAATATTCAGTTTTAGGTCGTTTTGATAACATTATTGTCTTATATTATTGTATAGGAAATCATAGCTGTCCTAAAATTTAAGAATTCAAGATTTAAGATCTGAACTCCGTCGGAAACAGTGTGTGTGTGTATTGTATGCTCTTGTATATGTTCGTGTGTGTGTATTATATGCTCTTGTTTGTGTGTCCTTGTGTGTGTGTGTGTTCTAATGTGGATATGTGTAGTAATGTAAGCTTTTATGTGTATGTGTGTATTATATGCTTTTGTGTGTATTGTATGCCTTTGTATAAATATGTGTATTATATGCTTTTGTGTGTATGTATTGTATGTTCTTGTGTGTGTGTGTTCTTGTGTGAATATGTCGAAAACCCAGACCACTCGACTCACCCTGATGAGGTATGAGCAGCGGTTTGAGTGACCAGTGTATGAATATGTTGTTGTTGTTGAGACCCAGACCGTCCGACCTACCAGAAAGGTGTAAGGTAACTGTTTGGACAACCGGGAAGTGCCACCCAATTTAGACCGGAACCCAGTGGGGGAGGCATCCACAGGGACCGTACCCTCCTTCACCTACCACCAACCTCTCGGAAGGACTTACGGACCCACATGTTTAACGTGATCGTACTCCGCGTGAACACGGCGGCAGTTTTGGCAGTGACTGGAATCGAACCCGGGCCTACCGAGTGCAACTCCAGCGCGCTAACCAATGGGCTACCGCGCCCCGGTGTATGAATATGTGTAATAGTGTATGCTTTTGTTTGTATACGTGTATTGCACACACGTGTATGTGTTCTTGTATGAATATGTGTGTAATGTATGCCCTCGTATGTCTGTGTATCTGTTCTTGTGCATGTATTATATGCTTTTGTCTGTGTGTTCTTGTGTGAGTACTGTATACTCTTGTGTGTGTGTTGTTGTTGTGTGTATATGTTTGTATTGTATACTCTTGTGGGTGGGTGTTCTTGCATGTGTGTTCTTGCATGTATACATGCAAGAACACACTATATAGTGTGTGCTCTTGTGTGTGTGTGTGTATTGTATGCTTTGCGTGTGCTCTTGTGTGTGTGTGTGTATTGTATGCTTTGCGTGTGCTCTTGTGTGTATGTTCTTATGTGTGTATCATATACTTTGCGTGTGTATGTGTGTTCTAGTGTGTATATGTGTGTATTGTACGCTCTTGTGTGAGTGTATTCTTGAGTGTGTATTGCAATCGTTAGTGTTCTTGTATATGTATTGTATGCATGGAATGTGTATATATGTGTGTATTGCATGGTCCTGGGTGTATATGTGTACATTATATGCTTTTGTATGTATATGAGTGCATTGTATCCTCTTGTATGCGTATATTGTATGCTGTTGGGTGTGTATATTCTTGCGTGTGTATTGTATAATTTTGTATGTGTGTGTTGTTGTGTGTATATATGTGTATTATATGCTCTCTATGTGTGTTGTTGTGTGTATATATGTGTATTATATGCTCTCTATGTGTGTTCTTGTGTGTGGAATGCCCAGACAGCTCCACTCACCCTTGGGCTTGAGTAGCTGTTTAAACAGCCGGTTGTGGTCTTGTGTGTGTATTACATGCTTCTGTGTATATGTATTCCTGTGCGTGTGCGTGTATGTATTGTATGCTCTCGTGTGTGCATGTCTGTGCACTGTATTCGTATGCTCTTGTGTGTTATTATTTCACAAAAATTATATATCATATTGTTACATACTTGTGGCAATGGCGAATGCTGCAATATGGATAGTATGGCGCTGCCAAACCTAGTTACAATATGTAACACAATAGCAGTAACATTATTATATACATACCTACATACATATTATCGCCATTAAATACCCGGAGTATTATGAAGTGATTGTTAACGTGGGGGAGTAGGATGTCAGATGCATTTCCGCATGACTTGCTTTCTAAGCCAGGATTCACCACTGTTGGGCGCCCGTCCCCTACGTGAGTGAGGTGAAAGAGCTTGCGAAGCGAGATCGGAGTTTAGTGAATGACAGAGAACGGAAGGCATGGAGGCTGGTTGGGTAAAAGTATTTCCTGTCCGCGCACAACTTGCTACTTTGCACCTTTGAGTGAGCCATGTAGTCTAAGTCACAGAATACTATATTATATATAATAGTCTGTGGTCTAAGTAGTACAGTGGTGATGAAATAACTCACTTAACAAGTTATGGGGGTTGGTGATCGTTAGCGAACGTGGAGCAAAGCCCTAACGGATGTATTACGCCTGTCTGTAGCAAACATGCGAGCTCCGGTGATTAATGAACGGCTACAAACAGAGAACGGAGCCTCCGTGTTCCGGGGTTGACGAGCATCGGCGAGCAGGTAGACACGAGGCCGATTGTTGACGCCGGGTGGGGTGACAGAACTCGCGAAGCAAGATCCGAGGTTGGTTAAATGCAGTTTGAACATTTGTTCTTCTGTTTATTTATTTTATCAAATTTGTTTGTGACACGTGCATGCGAGGGAGTAGATTGAACTGGAAGTTTTCGAAGTAGATTGAACTAGAAGCCTCGTTCCCTTTTTGTATATCTCGGATGTTTGTTTTTTTTTTGGGGGGGGGGGGGGGCTGAATATATACTTATATTTATAACGCATGTTCTTCAGTATCTGCAATTTCTTCTGAAATTATCAAAACAAGCCCCCCCCCCCCCCAGACTGGAAGAAATTTGCCAGCCCATATAAAAATTGTATTGATTTTCTTATAAAGAAATTCTGCACACGAATGACGCATACTATCATAGCCTTGATTCGATTTAGGAATGCTCAAGTCTGTCGGAAACACGACTGCAACTCTATCCGAAACTTTATCTCTTTTTTTTATGCATAGTATGTATACAATGTATGTCGGTTTGATTTAAAGGCATAAAATAATAAAGAATATAGTTCAAAATATATAAAAAAAAAAATGTTAATAAATTTTGTGTAACAAACAATATTTTGAAATAAATAGATTAATTCTTGCAATAATACAGGAGATTTATGTAAAAATTCCATTATACTAAATCCATAATACTAAAAGGAAGAATCTGTCTCTCTGCTTGTTTGTTTGTATGTCCACTATACCTCGCGATATCTGAAGTACTTACGGGTCTGAGATTTTTCACACAGCATGTCTGAACAAAAGCACATCAAAGGCCTTTTTCTAAAATTTTAACTAAATGTTTGAATTAAATTAAAAAACTTTTTAAAGTGTTCAAATCGGTCGTTTACCACCAACAATAGGGAAAACCTTCTTTCCCCGGCGAGAGTTCTTTTAACACGTAACAACGCAAAAATACAATAACCATTATTGCAAAACAGTGAAAAATGAGTCCATATTCAGCTTCGCTTCTAGATATATTACTTTTCCTATAAAGGGTGTCCCAAAAGGATTGAAACGAGCTTGAATTCTTTACCTGTTAGAGATTAGTGGGCAATGTGAATTCCAAAAAGGTTGAAAGTAAGGTAGGAAATAAGACTATATTAATGAAATAGTCCTCCCATTCATTTTCAAAAAGTTACACTTTTTTAATTTTTATACGACCCCATTAGACAAATTGGGTCAATCAGAAAATTTTTATTTTTAATGCAACAAGATCATTAAAAAAAACCGCATATCTGTAGCTTTAAAATCAACTAAATTATGATAAAGGCAAAAATCTGACTTGTGCCACTTTTCTGTACCATGTGAAAGGCTGTTTCATCAGTGAAAATAGGGATCATAAACAAATTGACGACGAAAATTGTTTAGATCAAAAATATGTTAATATGGGGCAAAATTTTTTATCACAAATGCATCTAAATAAAGCATTACACAGACAGAGATTATATAAAACAGTGATACTCACTACGTGATTGGGTATCCTATGTATTATCATCCAGTTTTATTAACACTTTACAACATGGATTGAACCCGGGTCGAAAAAATGAAATACATTGAGCCCTACGGGACCTAATTTTTCAAACATTTTTTAAGCAGATTTAAAATTCACAAATTGCTTCGAAAATTTTAGGTAATATTCAAATTGTTCCATAAAATATATAAAAAAAAATTCAGCGAAATATATTCAGTAGTTTTTAAATAAAAATTAAACTAATAATTACACCTCTTATATGAAACGATCACGTGACCATAATATGAAAAGATCACATGACCCACTTCAAAATGATACGAGGCATGTTTTTTAAGTAAGTACCGTTTTGGAATTAAAAAAAGACGTGCAAAGATATCTCAATAATTTTATTTCTACATGAAAGCCTGTACCTTAATCTACTTTTCTACATAATTTCCGTGAATATTGAGGCACTTGTCATAACGTGGCACCAGTTTTTGAATACCCTCCTCATAAAATTCTGCCGCCTGACTTGTTAACCACTGTATCACAACTGTTTTGACTTCGTTATCGTCTTGAAGACGCTGACCACCCAGGTGTTTCTTCAAGTGCAGGAACAAATGGTAGTCGCTGGGCGCCAGATCAGGGCTGTATGGAGGATGATCTAGAGTTTCCCATTTAAAAGATTTGATGAGATCTTTGGTCCGATTAGCCACATGTGGACGGGCATTGTCATGCAGCAAAACGATACCCTTACTCAACTTGCCACGTCTTTTGTTCTGGATTGCACGACGCAGATTGTTCAATGTCTCACAATAAGACGCTGCATTGATTGTCTCATTACGAGGCAGAAACTCCACTAGCAATACTCCTTTTTTGTCCCAAAAAACTGTGCACATGATTTTCCGGGCAGAAATTGTTTGCTTAAACTTCACTCTTTTGGGTGATGATGAATGTCGCCATTCCATGGATTGTTGTTTTGATTCTGGTGTGACGTAGGCCACCCATGTTTCGTCACCAGTAACAATTTGGTCTAAAAAATCTTCACCTTCATTGTGGTACCGCTCAAGGAAAGTCAATGCACTGCCTAAACGTTGGGTTTTGTGCAAATCCGTCAACATTTTTGGAACCCAACTTGAACACAATTTCCGGTAATTCAAGTTCTCGGTCACAATGCGATACAAAACACTACGAGAATATTGAGGAAACCAGTCGCACATTGATGAAATTGTAAAGCGTCTGTTTTCTCTCACCTTTTCTTCCACTTTCTGCACCAAATCTTCATTAAAGACCGAAGGACGCCCACTCCGTTCTTCATCATGCACATTTGTGCGGCCATCTTTAAATGCTCTCACCCATTTCCTTACCATTCCATCACTCATAATGTTTTGTCCGTAAACTTCACAGATCTCACGATGAATATCGATCGGTTTTACGCCTTTAGCACTAAGAAATCGTATAACAGCCCGTACTTCCCAATCGGCGGGACTCACGATTGTCGGAGGCATCTTAAACACTCAGTAAACAACGTATACAATGAAGAATCAGACTGTAATGGCGTCAGTGCGTAGACAAGAGATGTAGGTAACCAGCGCGCATGCGCGGAACGCCGACCGTAGCGCTGCGGCGGCGGAATCGCAAAACGGTACTTACATAAAAAACATGCCTCGTATATGGCATCCATCTTGTTTCAAAATCATGATTTTTTAAGTTCTTTTTAATTCACATTGAGTGTTGTATCCGTCTTAAAACTACTTTATTTTTGCTTAAATTCTGTGCATCTACATACTGAAGCAACGCAAATACAATATATTTGAGTTTAAATGATTATCCAAATTTGATTATTTCTACGACGAAGCCTATTTTTCACTTATGTAAAATGTAAACAGCAAAATATATAGAATGAGTTGTATTAGAATTGCTGTATTTCTTTAACACAAAATAACTTAGCCCATGGAGTCTGCATGGCTGATATGAATGAAATATTAATTGATTTTATAAAGAGAAGGACGATATTTTATTTTTAAAGTTTTAAGCATAGAGTTTAATTACTTGTAGCTCCATGGTCTTAATTTTTAAATAAAATAAATTATTATAGTATTGTGATGAATGAAATGAATGGGGGAAAGTTATGAATGAAATGCTGTTTTTATAGAGAGATCCAGGCGTGTTATTTTTTCTATGACGTCATTTGAATTAATTTCAGTTGTTTTCGATGAAGTTCTCAAATATAATAAATTATCGTAGTATTATGATAGTTTTAAAAATATTACCGTGGAATGTATCGCATTTTAGAGATATTTAAACCAGGCAATTTATATTTCAATGCCGTCATTTGAATGAAGTTCATTTTTTTCAATGAATGTTTAAGTTTTCAAATATAATAAATTAATGTAGTATTGTGATAAGTTTTAAACTATTACCGAGGAATGTATTGCATTTTAGAGATGTTTAAATAAAATTGCATTGAAGTTTGGAAGTGTTTCATAATCAATGCTTTAAGCATGATTGATCTTTCTTGTTTAATGATCTTGTTGCATTAAAAATAAAAAATTGTCTAAGAGGATCTTATAAAATTTTAAATAGTGTAACTTTTTGAAAATTAATGAGAGGACTATTTCATTAAAGTAGTCTTATTTCCTACCTTACTTTCAACATTTTTGCAATTTACATTGCCTACTTATCTCCAACAGGTAAAAGTACATTAAAGCGCATTTCAATCTTTTTGGAACACCCTGTATACATAGTATAATGCATAGGAAAGCATTATAACAGGGTTGGAAATTTGAATTCGAATTTTCGATGGAAGAGCACGTTTCAGGTATCCCTGAACTTAAATAAATCATTTTTGATGTGATGTCTGTGTAAGTGTGTGTGTCTAAAGCCTATGATTAATACAGATGAAGTATTTTATTTCTTCTGAATGGGCATTGTTAATACGGAGCCTTTGTATTTGACTAGCACTAAAATGTTTTCTGTTCTAAACGGGTGTCCTAGCAAAATAATATTTTTATAATCATAATATTATTGTGTTCATGAACGTGCAAGTTAAAAATATTTAATATTTATCAATTTTAATAAATTTTCTTATTTTTCTCTGCCAATGTGTAACTTGTTTTAAGCGAAAAAGTACAATAGGAAAATATTAAATTTCCTTGGAATACTCTACTTTGGCGACCACTGCTTTACACCACTGGAGAGCCCATATTTTCGTTTTACCTAGGGGCTAGGCAAGAATTAAAATTATCCTTAGAGAGAGTCTAGAAATAGCATATAATGTTTCCATCCCAAACCCTCGAACTATATGCATATATTTTGATCGGGGGGAAGGGGGGGGGGGATAACCAAATACTCCGCTTCTCATTTCTCCAAATATCATAAATATCATTTCTCCGATACGAACTCCAAAGAGTTCCTGAGTTGTAGCTCTCCCCCCCCCCCCCCCCCCTCTCTCTCTCTTCCCTTGGCAAGTCTACTGTATATGTAACATTCCGGAGATACAACTATAAAATTACCAATCATTTACAGGTGGTTTTATGAAACAGCTTTTACTTTGTACTACAATAAATTTCTTTTTACTACGGCTATTTACCGGTGGTACTTTGCGCACAAATATAAACACTCCGTTTCTCATTTCCCCAAATATCATTTCTCCGATCCGAACTCCAATGGGTTCTTGGGGGGTAGCTTCCCCCCCCCCCCTTCTTACCTTAGCCAGTCTACTGTATATGTAATATTCCGGTGATACAACTATAAAATTACCTATCAGTTACAGGTGGTTTTATGAAACAACTTTTACTTTGTACTACATTAAATTTCTTTTTACTACTGTTATTTACAGATGGTACTTTGCGCACAAATATAAATAAACCAAACATAACCTAAATTGCTGAGCAAATAATATAGCAGCAAATGATCGCTTCGTATATACTCCGACGAACTGATCCTTTTATTTTACTAATGCATTTTAATTTGAATCCTTTTTAATAGCTAACATACGAACAGGTACCTTTCAGTTTAAAAAATGCATCTACTTTAAACGTCCCTTATGGAATATATGTATGATAAGTTTAGATTAATTATTAAATATCTCAAAATTCTTGAATTTCATTCAAATTATATTTCAAAGATTCATATTTATAATTCTAAATAAATATTTACAAAAATTAAATATTTACAATATCTGTCAAAAGATGGCAGCACCACTCGTTTTAAGTTTTAAGAATTCTAAAATTGCCAAACGTTAATAGACAAACTATTTTCATTTCAAATTGAAAAATTTTAAGTGTTCTAATAAGTATATTAGTCCGTTTCTATAATAAATACAACATTTTATTTTACGTTTAATAAGATGGGTATGTTTACAAGTCAATCTTTTTTGTTTCAAGAATAAATATTTATAAATATTGAAAACAATGAATGAATTCTTTGAGGCCAAAATAAATTTATTGAATGATTTTATAAAAACAATTATTAAATTCTAAGAAAAAATTCTTTATACATAAAAATTATACGACTATCTGTATTTTACCTGTAACTGTATTTGAATTTGATAACCTTGATTTAAATAATTTAACTGTAACCTTTTAACTATGATCTGCATGTGATTTGTTTACAATTTGAAATTTCATGCAAAATATGGTTTCTGATAATAGAAAGTTATTCAAATGTAAAAAGTGCAGACAAACACTGTTTGATGACAACCAAATTTCAAATTGTCATGGAAAACCATTATTTTCAGAAGATAGCACGTCAGAAACCTGCGAATCTTCAAATGTGTGGTATCTCAGAGAGGATATTATTCCCTCTTGGTTAAAAAATCAAGTTGATGAGGGTAACTGGACGAAAGGAAAGCTCTTTTGTCCTTCCTGTACTTTACGTATTGGATCTTTTAACTTTGTTAAGGGATCTAAGTGCACCTGTGGAACACATGTTCTACCATCTATACATGTAGTTTCATGCAAACTGGACTGCGAAAACAAAAATCGCACACAAATTCCTGCACCTTCACATGTTTCATCAGGTAATTGTGAAGCATAATATGAGAACTATGAGTTCTTATACTATCTTGTAAAGAAAACAGTTTTTTAACTTATTGTAAAAATATAGCTACCTATTGTAGTTTATAAATCTATTGTAAAAATATAGATACCTATTATAGTTTACCTATCTATTATAAATTAAAAAAAAGTTTATCTACTGTGTGGTCTGTTTATTCAGTATATTACGAATTATTAAATATTGTTTCATGACCTGTTTAAAAAGTAAAAAAGATTCCTTGAATTATAAATAAAAATTTAGTTAGTAAATTTATAAATAAAAACTGTCTAATATGTGCTTTAATTCATGTATTTACAAAATCAGCTGATATATTTTTTTAATGAACACAATTTGTGGTTATAATTGCCTTCCCTATTTTCTAGCCATACTTTTGTTGAAAGAAACACTGTGTTCTTCATTTAAGCTCATTATTTGAAAATTTATTTTTCTCTTAGTGTTTGTGAGTTTGCAATTTTAATGTGAAAAGAAGGAATTTTTATTTCTATTAATGGCTAATTCTTATCATTGGGTCATGTCATCTTGCAGCAAGTACTTTGGCCTGAAAAATGCTAAAGAGCATGAAACCAGTCCATGAATACTAGGCCACACAGCACAGATATCCAGATCATATTCAGATTACATCCCAGTGATCAAAACATGACCATGCATAAAAAGATATATCCAACAGATATACATAAATAACATGATCTGGATCATCCAAAGTTTATCTATATTATGTCCAAAAATTATATGTTCTGGATGATTAACTTGATAGGTCTATTTTTCATCCATCATGGATGTTATGAATGATCTAGTCCACATTACATCCACTATGGTATGTATACCATATGTCCGGGATTTCCCCGGACAGTCCGGGTTTTGAAGGTCTATCCGGTCAGGGGTCAGTAAAATGTCCGGGGTAAGCAATCAAGCAAGCAAAAAAAAAAATCAATATTTTAAAAACGTATCAACTAAAAATATTTATATCACAGAACGTAAAAAATAATTTCATAGATTTATTAATTTTAAAGAAGATTTTATCTTCCAAAAAATATGAATGGTCAAAATGCAATTTGCCTGAACTTTCAAATTTAGTATGTACTGGTGATAATGAGGTTGATGCTCCACAGCCAGAACCCAGTTCAAAATGAAATAAATTAATTACAGAACAACTTTGATTTGTGTAGCTTCCTGTTTCAATAAAAAGTGGTATTGTGTTATGGAAAGTTTGTGCAAAGTATTTTAATTTTACCTTGTGACTAGTAGCCTATTCTATATTCTAAATATTATTTATACATTCTTTAGGCAAGGCTAGCAGGGGCGGATCCAATTGTGGGGGATAAGGGAAATTTCTCCCCCTAAAATCAGTCAATTAACATTAAGTTGGTATTAACAGCAACTATCATCATCGCCATTGTTAAATTGACAATAAAGTCCCCCCTCCCCCCCAATTCCTCTCCTGATCTGCTACCAAAAAGGAATGTTATAATGTAATATCCCTGTAGTGGAGTGCTGCCCCCCCCCCCCCCCAGTGGTTACATTTCTGTATATTTTCACTTTTTGAAAAAATATCCTGGGTTGGGTTTCCAAAATTATGGTAATCCTAACTATGGACCAATCCTGAATTCTTTGTCTAATTTACATCCATATGCTGTGGATGAACTAGATTTTACTTCCCTTGCACATCCATAGACAACATAATATGGGCAAAGTACACATCCATATTACACACATCATGAATGAAAAATGAATCAGTCCTGTGTTCAACAAAATCAAGTTATGCAATAAAACACTGTACAACTTTTTACTCTTTACCTTGCCATTATGACCACCATGATTTGTGTCGTAATTTTATTTTTCAAGTTGAATCTGTTTGTTCTATATTTTGTATTCTAAAATTTACAGAATAAGTATTAATGTCATGTTGAATCACATACTTGATTTTTAAAAGATCTTTCTTAATTTTAACAAGCTTAAACTTGTTAAAATCAAGCCAGTAATTTTACTACAGTGATTACTGTTACTGAAATTTATTGTAACTTTCAGATATTTTTAATTTTTAATATTTTATATTGTCCTAATATGAGGGCAATATAAATTCGTATTTTTGCCATTACAGCTATGTTACAAACGTCTGCAGTGGCGGCATTTAAATAATAACCAAATAACTGCTATTGCAGTACCCACTTTAAAAATGAAACTCAGGCTGATGAGAAGAAAATCACAAAGTAGAAACATTAAAATGTTATATAAAATATTATGTAAAAAATAATTATCTGAGAATTAATTTCTTCTAACCAGTCCTAATTCTTAAAATAACTTCAATTTATTTGATCTATCAATACAGCATAATAGATTCTTAATTATATTGTTATTTTGAATTATTCAAGGTAAGTCGAGTATCATATAATGGATAAAAAAATAAGTTCCCTTCAACACACACAGCACATTGCAGATTTGAATCCAGAAGGGTAACATATGAAATTAACTGTAGCAAAATGAGACCAAGTTTTTACATATATAAATCTGCTATATTAAAAAAATTTCTATGTACTTTTATCATTTTTTAAGCTCTGTTTTTAAGAACACATTAGAATGAATATAAAATAAATAATCCAATAATATGGATGTATGAACATAATCTGAATGATCCATTGCACATCCATATGGATATCCATTAGACATCAATCTGAACATAATTTGGATGAGCAGTAGATATAATATGGATGATCCAGTATATGTCTATTGCACATCCATTTTATGTCCAGTTAGTTATCCATTAAAAATCCATAGATGGTATCTGGATATCCATTAGACATCAATGCGTGTCACTGGATTTTGGAATTATTTTGGATGATCCAAATTACATCTATTGGATATAATCTAGTTGCAATCTGGATGTAATGTACTGTGTGGGAGTATCCCCAATAGGGTATGATAAAATCAATAACTTTAACAAAAATCTGGAAGGGCCCAGACTTTTCATTTAAAATAAATAAAGTATTTTATTTATATTTAGGGAGTGCACCTTTTTACCCAAACTGTTCAGCACTATCATATTTTTTCCTATTAGGTTGTGTAGCAGCTGAGGATACAGTGGAGAGCAACTGTTATACCGTGCAAAGCAGCCGGAGTGTCGTGCCATTGACCTTCAATTATCAGCAGTACTGAAGGACTGGGATAGATTTTAGGCTCCTGAGAGATGAAACATTCTATTCCAGATCAAATGTATGGTGATACGAATGAATTATGGCATCATGCAGAGACGCAACAGGGTATTTCAGAAATAGAGAAGTTTATAACTTCAAAACCATTTGTTTAAGAAAAATACTTTTGGTATATGAAGATTTCAAATTGAGAAATACTTTTCCAATGAATTTTGAATTATAAGGTCATATAAAAATTAAATTTCAAAATGCAAATGTTTATACCACCCCTTTTACGAAAAAACTAAATACCCAAAATATTTTCCATCAACCCTTGAATCCTTAAAAATAAGCTTGATCCGTCTATTCCAAATATTCTCAGATTTATGCATGAAAGAAGTTTGAAACTTTAAATTGGCGGCCATATCTTTTTAAATGTTAACACATATTAAATGATGGAAAAATATAATGCAAAATAAATTTTTCACCCAATTAGATCTTTTTACGTTAATATAAAATTTTGTTTTCCATTACCTTTAAAGGGGTTAAGCTTGAAAATAACAGAAAGACAATACTTATTTTGGTGATAGTCCTATGTTTCTGGCACGAAGTGGCCTTTGCTTCAGCTGTTGTTGTTGTTGTTGAAACCCAGACCGTCCGACCTACCAGAAAGGTGTAAGGTAACTGTTTGGACTGTCGGAAGTGCCACCCAATTTAGACCGGAACCCAGTGGGGGAGACATCCACAGGGACCGTACCCTCCTTCCCCTACCACCAACCTCTCGGAAGGACTTTCGGACCCACATGTTTAACGTGATCGTACTCCGCATGAACATGACGGCAGTTTTGGCAGTGGCTGAAATCGAACCCGGGCCTACCGAGTGCAACTCCAGCGCGCTAACCAATGGGCTACCGCGCCCTTTGCTTCAGCTGTGAAGAAACTTAAAATGTTGCATAAGTCAGAATTTGTATGGCTGAATAACTCCTTTTTACTTTTATTAACTCATTTTTATTTTGTATTTGCATGAGCATTGGCTGAAATTTTACAAGGATTAATTTTTTCATAGAGCTTTTAACTCTGGAAGAAATATATAAGTTATATTTTTAATTTTTATGTGGCTCCTGGGTTAAAAATTAATTTGAAAATATTTTGCACTTCATTTATAATCTTTATATACCAAAAGTATTTGTATAAAACAAATGGTTCTGGAGTTATAAACTTGTTCTCTATTTCTGAAACACCCTGTATACATCCTACATGTTAGATCCAGCTCGTAAAATAACATGCAGACAATAGTTATTACAAAATTATGTTAAATATAAAAATGGTTTCTCATAAGCAAGTATTCTATTCGCATTAATTGGAATTAAGCCAATTCCAATTAATGCAAATATTTACTACTACTGTAATCTGTGTATAAATTTTTTATGTTTAGCAAAAAATGATAAATGCTATAAAAATTTAAATTAAAGTTAAAATATGTGTAGTATTCTAGTCCAGTTTCGATCTATCTTAAGACTTTGTCACTACTTCAGTATTTTGTGCTCAAACGAATATTATTACAAAACGATATACTCATTTCACTAAACTATTTGCTTCAATACAAATAATATTATTATTATTCAACATTCTGGGTGCAACCCAATCAGAGGATGACAAAATTGAATGTCACACCAGACCATCTTAAAAGATAGCAACAATAAATGCAGTTCACAGTGGATATTACAATTTCACAAACATTTATGTAATTACATAAATATATGTTACATTACAGATCACAATTATACAGTAAAAACACTTAGAAACGTTTTGTGCAGTGATAGTTGTGAGGTTCTAGCATTTATATAGACTGACTCTAAACACATTAAATACAAGTAAGTGGCAAAGTACTGGCAACCTTATGAAAAGGTTTAATGGGTGAAATTGCCAAAGTTCTGGCAATAAAAATTGCTGTGTGTTATAAAACTGTAAATTACTATATACTTATTTGGTGTCAGCTAATACACAGTAGCACTTCAGCTCCGGAAGAGGACAGTGTTGTACCACACCTACGAATTTAATACACAAAAAAATCTACTTTAAATAAAAAATAAAATCCTCTGAGATGGAGTGGACAGATCTCCATCTCCTTTGCTTCACCACTATTTCCATTAGAATAAATAGATGATGTTCAGACTGCAATATTCATCATCTATACATGCTAACTTCTATGTAAAAGAAAACAACAGAATATTTTATCTTGGGAGCAATTATAAAGAAGTATGAAATGATTATGTTTCAGGATGCAGATGCCTCCTGTGATCACTATTTTGAGTGATACTACTGGTTAATCATTTATTACTAGTTGGACAAATTAGTACACCACCTTATCAGCAATACTCGCTAAATTAGTTAATTTTACCATTATTATTACTTATTAATTACCTCCATTAACAAATATTAAATTAACAATAAAATACTTCACTGCTCTAGAAATACCCATCATTGCTTACGCTTTATAAAATCAGACTCAACATGTCCAATTCAAACTAATGACAGCTTAGTTTATAAACAAACAAAAATTACCTTTATGAACAAACAAAAATTAAATAATCAATGAAATATTTTGCACCTTCCTTTTAAACAATTTCTGGATACTTCACTGCCCTAGAAACATCCAAAAATAATACTGAGTTTTATAAAATCAGACGACTTTTCAAATAAAAAATAAGTACCGCAGAATTCCGTTGATCCACCTCTTCAAATGCGGCAGAAAATCGCGGAAAATGTAGAGCAACTTATTGAAAATTTTCTGCCAAAAAGAAACACGTAGAATTATGTCGATCCGCCTCCTCAAATGCGGAGAATGTAAGGGGGAGGAGACTTATCGGAATTTTTGGCTAAAAGAAACAAAGTATATTTTTATCAATAAATTCGTTTTACTCACAGATGATTTTTTTTCCCTCGAGGGAGTAGGCTGTTTCACAGAATTTCAAAAAAGGGAGACAGACGCTATCCCGAAGCGGCTACATCCGCGGAACTCTTCGGTATTTTGCCTTTATTCTCTCATTTTGTATTTTCCTAATTGTAAAAAGTATTTTTAAACGAAATATAGTAAAAATTTTAGCCCAAATTCCTTGACTTATATTATTTATAACATTGACATTAAAATCCAACAATAATTATACAAAGTATTAATTAATCTTTACCTCAACTATTAGATTCATAAACTATTAATAACTTTTGCTAAGACTTTAATTGTCGAACGAAATGTTATTGATATAACTATTAATTTTTAAAACTTATTTTGTATTGGAAATTTCCATTTTCGGAGACTTCCGTATTTTGTTTTTACTTTTCTGCAAAAAGAATACTGTGCTTTTTGTTAATCTTGATTTGAAAAGTATTTAGAATTCTTGTTTTGTCTTGTATTTTATTTGTAAAAAGTATTTCCATCCCATCCTTGTAATCTTGAAACTGATAAACAAGAGATAAATAAAATTGCCTTTCTATCTTGAGTAGTGCTGCCATCTAGTAAAAGGAAATGCATTTTCCTCCATTTTTATTGTTAGTGCTGCTATCTAGTGATATGAAACTGCTTTCTATCAACTCTGGCGGATCCGTTATCTTCCTATACGGAAAATCGATATATTTTATCTATATTTCGATCCAGAAGGAAGTCATATTAGTTTCATTTATTCTTGTGTTTCGAAATGCCATAAGTGAAGCTATGAATATACAAGATTAAAGAATTAAAAATTGCTCAGTGTAACTTCGGAAGAACATAACATGAAAGATTCATTTCTACAAAAATAAGATTATAAACTTCCCTTTATTTTTATAAATTTTATAAAGCATTCTTATTGTTTCATTTTAGCAATGAAGAAATAAATGTAACCAAGTGGAAGGATTAGAGTCAGAGATCGTATATATATATATATATTAAAATTGTAAATCCAATGGTAGAATGGAAGTAGTAACTCATAATACACTATCTTAAAATTTGCCTACAAAATACAATGAAATAAAATGAAATTCAACCATAATGAAGAAATTATAATACATATTACAGTTCAGAAAGCTAAAGATAATCAACAAATGTCAATGGTGAGGAATCGGAAAAAGGAATACCAAAATAATCAAGCATTAAAGCTTGCACGTGGAAGAGCTCTAGACTTAAGAAAAGTTCATTTCGAAAAAATTATTTTTCAAGTCCTAATATTTAGACGAAATGAACACAAAAATGCTTGTTTCTGAAACACAAGAAAGATGTTATCTATAAACATCATGTGTTATTAGGACGACAAGCACAAAGATTGAAAATATAGAAAGGAAACATAAATACCAAATACCCTGAAACACACCTCAAATGTACAACCATGACAAGCAATATATATATATATATACCATTGGATTTACAATTTTAATATTTTATATATATATATCTACACTATCTTAAAATTAACCTCGGATTAATTACTGATCTATAAATTTCGAAGATTATTTGCTGATCTATAAAACAAGAAATATTTTACTTGTTTTGCACATTTCTTCAGAGTTGATCTTTATTGGGTAACAAATTGCAGTATTAATATCAATGATAAGAATTAATTTATTTCACTATAATTAGTAACAATTTAAATACACAATAATACATTTTTTTTTCTGTCGTATATATCAAACATAAAGTTGACAGCTAAAATAAAATTCGAAAATTTTTCAAAGGGGTGTGTATACACCCTACCACCACCACCATACACACTTAGACACTTGGCTACTCCAGTGAGAAGAGTAAGTTATTAATTATAATCCCCCTCAGTGCACATGGCTCTAATAATTAATACCAATTATTATTAAAAATTGTCCTAATAGAAGTTAATTACTTTAGGCTTTCGACTCATAACACTTTTATTGGCTTTATTTAAGTGGTTCCTTTTCGGGGAAGTAGGGGGAGCAATCACTTGTAAATAACAAATGTTAACTCCTGTAATTTTCTGAATGCTTAAGATTCATTAACTTCATATTAAGTCCGCCACTTCACCAATTAAAATATCATACAAAGCCACTTCAAATTTAAATAAGGTTGAGGACGGACTCAGGGCCGTCCATAGGGGAAAACAAATACCACTCAAGTGGGTCTAGGGCCCGGTCCCTAATATTTTTTTAGACTGGAGAAGACATAAAAACTTTCCAAAAAGAAGGGAGTGGCTCAAATGTGGAGTGGGGCTCCATGATAAATATTTGTAAAGGGTCCACAATTTTTATGGGCGGCCTTGACGGACTGCAAATCTAATCGACGGGTGCCATGACTGACCTTGATATTGCAGTCTAAATTCAGTCTTCTTTGAAATTGAAGCAGTGTACATGGTGTAATCATGAAGGGTCAGTGGGTGCGACTGACTTTAGAAATACCACAGAAACTCGTGGAACTGCGGCATATAGCAAGTTTTCTTACTTCCAGTCTAGTTATTGGCTATTGCGTGTTGATGAGCGCGAAACTGATCCATTGATGCCGGCCGCTGCAACGAGAGCGTTATTCTATAGTGTTAATTGTTTTGGGAGGGAGGAAAGAAAATCTCTTACTATTGAGTCATCTTACACAAGACCAAGTGCGCAATGCGGAAATGGAAAATCCCAATAGGCTGGGGAATTTAATCGATGCCGTAGACGTAGAGGCTCTCGGTTAGTTGGTATCACGAGAGAGGATTAATCATCAGATATTTTTAAGTGCACTGTGAGGAACAGAGCTTTTAACTTTTTGTATAATCTCTCTCTATATATATTTCGCTTACGAGCTTCGGTACGTCGCGCGACGAAAGGATCGAATTAACGTTTACCGAATGGCAACGATGAGTTAAACAAGCAGTTTGAAATAACTCCTTTCATTAACCAATTAAAGCCAAAATAATTTAACATTTCTAATTGATTTCGAGCCGACTCTATAACGGGAAGTTAGTTACATTTATCATAACACGCGTAGAAAGGCATGGAGTGCCAATGAAACTATTGATGAAGCTATTGAAGGAAAAACTTACATCTGTGAAAATTTTGACAATAGGGCTATGAAAATAACAATTTAATTGATTCAAATGAAAAAGGAAAAGTTCTTCTGCATTCCAATGCGTTTTCAATATTCTCTTCGGCCTGTCGAAATCTATCGACTTCATTTCTCAAAGTTTTTCTTTCAATAGCTTCATTTTTTTCACAGATGTCAAGAAAAAAAATTTTCACAGATGTCTCAAATCCGGCCGTCCAAATTGCTGCTCTATGTCTGGATGAATCGGACGGTCTGGATTTTTGACAGATGTCTCAAACAGAGCGCAGATGCTCTGTGCAAGCATGGCTAATATATAGCATACTAGTATTTATAAGCATGTCAAAGACGGGAAAACTCACACTCCAAAAAAAGTTAAATTACAATTTTTTATATTTATTTCAAGGACTTAGCCTAGTAAAATTTTAATAAGTAAAATAAAATTTTAATGTAATTTTACAAAATATTTTAAGAAAAAAATCTGAAATCTGAAAATATAAAGGTCCACCTCCCCACTTTGATGGAACTAAATGGAAATTGGAATATGAATGTATGGGAAAGTCGTAGAAAACTCACACTCCAGAAATTTAGGTCATTAAAATTCTCGCCGTAATGATCAATTTTACAATCCAGTGAGCTATTTTTGAAATGGATGTTTATGACAGCTTCCGTGCAACGACTGAACCGAATAGGATCATCCGTTTCTATAATCTTCGAAAGCACCTGCGAGTCATTTAACGAAGCGAATAAGCAGAACTTTTGGAGGTCGGGCATGTTTTAGTGCATAACGTCAAATGTTCTAAATCTGTTTTGCAGAAATTGTGTCCTGTGGCATGTTTCGTTTTAAACCACCTGAAACTTAACATATATTAATAAACTGTGTTTCTTTAAAATGACATGTGTTGTTTGTTTGTGAAAAATAGCTTCGTTTGAAATTTATTGCACGAATTTTTGCTTTATCTATTACAGAGCGAATGCATTGTTTTGTCAAACATTTTGACGGGAAAGCACCTCCTGAACACTTTCAGGAAGATATCCGTGGGAGAGCATAACAACATAGAAACATTCTGAAATTGGTAATCTGCCACTGGTCACAGTAGACAATAGATGTTATAGAAAGTTGTGCAGTTTTAAATTAAAGAATTGGGTTATTTCTCAGACCGAACCACCAGACACAACAGAATGCGGAAATTTTAAAATAGAATTGTAAGACGAGAATGAGTAAACAGATTTTTCCATTTCTGAACCCGAAGTCCTAAAGAAAAGTCGTACAAGCTCTTGTTATAGAACTTTGTTTAAAAAATATTTGGAGTGTACGCGACTTTCCCAGACATCTATATTCCCAGGGACGTAACCAGGAATTCCCTATTGCATACGTCCACCATCTGTATCGGAATTAATATAAAACTGCAAAAAAATGTGCTGTTTTTATAAATGTTTCTTTAAAATTCTTTAGAAATTGCCTTATTAAAGTTTTAAATATTTTTCTCCGCTTTCATTTGCTTGCCCATATGCTAAAAATAGAAGTATTCCTAATATTTATCGTAAAAGCAATGCATTGCATTCATTTTACAAAAACATTAATATATATATATATATATATATTGTAAGTAATTTAATTGCTTGTATATTTGAATTACTGTGACTCATCCTTGATTGAAAGTTGTATGAAGAGCTCATGTAAGAATAAACACAAAAGTAAAATAAAAAATATCCAACATTTGGCTTACGAATAAATCCTTTATAAATGAAACAGGTACTAAACAGATATTAAATACTCCCTCGTTCCATATATATATATATATATGTGTGTGTGTGTGTGTGTGTGTATAGGGAAAAAGGGGTATTTTATACCAATTTAGTACCTGTTTTATTTATAATGTTTACTTATCATGTTTTTTAAAAATATTCAACGGTTTGTCGTATAGTATTTTTGATGTCACTTTTACCTTTCAGCCCATCTTCCCTTCACGTTTGCTTTACAGAACATTTTCTATTAATGTTCAATCTTAGGTACATATAATACAAGTAAAATAAAATTTCTTCAATTATATATATATATATATACATATATATATATATATATATATATATATATATATATATATATACATATATATATATATATATATATATATATATATATATATATTTGAAATGTAATAATAAGAATTATGTAAAAATAAAAAAATAAAAATACAATTCAAGTAATATTAACATCACCATAGAAGCAAATTCACGGCCATAATGCCGATAAGAGAAAAGAACAGAACCTTCCCAAATTCGATGATTAATCAGAATTAAATTCCTCTTCAGGTCTGAGTATATATATACATATATACAGGGTGTCCAGAAAGTTCCGGAATGGCGCAATATCTCGAGAAATACACTTCGGATCAAAAATTTTAAAAAACACGTATTCAATATTTTTAGAAAAACTATCCAATGATACCAAAATTGACCCCCCTTCCCCGCTCCTGGGGGGAGGGGGGGAGCAACTTTGAACCCATCTTTGAACCCATATATATATATATATATATATATATATATATATATATATATATATATATATATATATATATATATATATATATATATATATATATATATATATATATATATATATATATATATATATATATATATATATATATATATATATATATATATAATATATACATATGTATATATTTAGCTACTTGTATATTAAATACCAGAGACAACTTATTGAAAAACTCTTATTGAAAAAGGTCTGTAGAGCAAGAGTTAATAAAAATGTTTTGAAGTGCATATGTGAAATAATAATAGACTCAACGATAGCCTGGAGAAAAAAATATTATTATAAATAAAACAAGTACTAAATAGGTATGGAATACCCCTCTTTCCCTGTTCCTTGTTCCATATATGGGGTAAGCAATAGAAAAATGGATTACAATTGTGATATACTGTTAAAATTAGCCTGTAACTACACCCAACGATTAAATGATAATTTAAAACATTAACAAGAAAGATCAATCATGCATATAGCATTGATTCTGAAACACTTTCCAACTTCAATGCAATTTTATATAAACATCTCTAAAATGCGATACATTCCTCGGTAATATTTTTAAAATTATCACAATACTACATTAATTTATTATATTTGAAAACCTAAAACTTCATCGAAAAAAAATGAACTTCATTCAAATGACTGCATTGAAATATAAATTGCCTGGTTTAAACATCTCTAAAATGCGATACATTCCGCGGTAATATTTCTAAAATTATCATAATACTACGATAATTTATTATATTTGAAAACTTCATCGAAAACAAATTAACTTTATTCAAATTAAAAAAGTAGCATTTCATTCATAACGTTTTTGCAATCCTTTCATTCATCACAATATTATAATAATTTATTTAATTAAAAACTTAAAACCATGGAGGTATAAGTAATTTAACTCTATACTTAAAACTTCATCGAAAAAATCGTCTGGGTTCTCTGTGTAAAATCAATGAATGTTTCATTCATATCAGCTATATTGCAGACTCCATGAACTAAATAATTTTGCGTTAAAGAAATGCAGCAATTCTTATAAAACTCATTCTACATCTATTTTCTTCTAGCCTAATTTTGTGCTTCATCTAGCCTAATTTTACTTATGGAAAATGTATGTTTACATTTTCCATAAGTAAAATTAGGCTTCGTTGTAGAAATAATCAAAGTTGATAATCATTTAAACTCAAATATATTGTAATTGCGTTGTTTCAGTATGTAGATGCACAGAATTTAAGCAAAAATAAAGCGGTTTTAGGACGGATTCAACACTAAATATGAATTAAAAAGAACTTTGAAAATCACGATTTTGAGACAAGATGGATGCCATATTTTATTTTGAAGTGGGTCATGTGATCTCTTCATATAATGGTCACATGATCTCTTCATAAAAAGGGTGCAATTATTATTTTAATTTTTATTTTAAAAACTACTAAATATATTTTGATGAAATGTTTTTTATATATTTTATGGGATAACTTGAATATTTCCTAAAACTTTGGAAGAAATTTGTGAATTTTAAATTCGCTTAAAAAATGTTTGAAAAATTAGGTCCCAAAGGGTTCAATGTATTTCATTTTTCAACCCGGTTTCAATCCGAAACTAATTGGGTGATAATATTCATTTATATCTGAACAACATACTAAAATTTCATTTTGATAAAGTCATTTTTACGGCAGTTATCGTGCTAACGGACAGACAGACAGAATGAACAAAGTCATAAACACTTTTCAACTATGTTGTAAAGTGTTAAAAATCATAAATATAATACAGGTGCTTAAGGTACTAATCCCGAAAAATTGAAACTGAAAAACTACACATGGTCTTTCCTAGGGCGCGATAGCCCATTGGTTAGCGCGCTGGAGTTGCACTCGGTAGGTCCGGGTTCGATTCCAGCCACTGCCAAAACTGCCGCCGTGTTCATGCGGAGTACGATCACGTTAAACATATGGGTCCGAAAGTCCTTCCGAGAGGTTGGTGGTAGGGGAAGGAGGGTACGGTCCCTGTGGATGCCTCCCCCACTGGGTTCCGGTCTAAATAGGGTGGCACTTCCCGACCGTCCAAACAGTTACCTTACACCTTTCTGGTAGGTCGGACGGTCTGGGTTTCAACAACAACAACATGGTCTTTCCTGGCTCCCACAAATTGATGACATGAAAAAGAAACTGAATTTGAAAAAGAAAAGTATTTACCAAACCATGTACGTTATAAAGGGCCATAACTGGTCCGTTACTACTTAAATTCTACTTTTCTGTGTACATAACTGTATATTTTATTACAGAAATTAGGCACTATTTATATATATATATATATATATATATATATATATATATATACACACACACACACTACGTGACAGTGAAAATGAGACACCAAGAAGGAATGGGCAGAAAGTGATGAAAATCGGCAAACAGAGAGACAGCAACGAACAATAAGTGAAGTTTACTGCAACATGATACACCTATATACTGTGCGATAACACTCTCTGATCAGTAGGTTATAGGACCACCGAGGGCGGCGATACAAGCAACAACACGTCTAGGTACAGAGTCAGTCAGCATGCGGATGGTGTCCTGAGGGATGGCTGCTCATTCCCTGTCAACCATTTGCCAGAGTTCGTCTTCTAAACGTGGCGGTGGCAGGCACGCAAGCGACGTTCAATCACGTCCCAGACGTGTTCGATTGGTGAGAGATCAGGGGAGACTGGGTGGCTAGGGAAGCACCTGGGTACCTTGCAGGGCATGTTGGCTGGTGCGTGACGTGTGTGGTCGGGCGTTATCCTACTAGTAAATGGCATTGGGCACCCCCAATGAAGGCAGGGTAGTGTCACCGGCTGCAGCAGTCATCCGCGTATCGTTGGGCCGTCATAGTGCCCTCAATACAGACCAGAGGTGACTTGGTATCGTAGGCGATGGTGCCCCATACCATGATGCAGCGTTGTCATCCGGTGTAGCGTTTCACAGATGCGGCCGGATTGGACCTGTCACCACTTCGGCGCCAGACTCGTACACAGCGACTGTCATTGCTGAAACAGAAGCGTGACTCGTCTGAGAATACGACCCTGTGCCATTCAGCGTTCCACGTGGCTCTATCCCGACACCATTGCAAACGGAGGCGTCTGTGCTGTTGGGTCAATGCCAGTCTTCTTAACGAGATCCATAAGTGCAGGTCGCCGGCGAACAATCGGCGGATAATGGTCCTGGTCGATATGGGAGCATCAAGGGTGTCCTACACATGCTGCAAAAGGGCGACGGCAGTGGCCCGCCAACGCTTGCCGTCGGATGTGTCGGTCCCCGCGTACTGACGTCGCTCTGGCCGTACCGGCACGTCCTCGAACGTGCCACATGCCCTTGTTCCAATCATCTTCACCACAGCCGATGTACCGTGGACGCGTGTAGGTGGCTGTCCACTGAGATTTGACTTATGGACCAACCTGCCCTTCTGAATCCGATCACCATACCCCTCGTGAAATCGCCTGTCTGCTGGAACTGCCTCGATTGGCGGCGACCTGGCATTCTCTGCTACTACACGTTTCCATTGAAACAAAAAAATTGCAAATTGATTTCCCTGGAAGACAGAGCAGCGCGACTATTGCCAAGTCTGCGGGTTCTTTCCCTTATGCAAAATGATGCAAAATGCGCAGATGTCCCACGCACTCAACGTGCGTGGGACATCTGCGCATTTTGCATCATTTACATAACTCGGTGAGCTGTGTCTACCCTGCAATTTGCATATTTTCTGCCCACTCCTTCTTGGTGTCTCATTTTCACTGTCACGTAGTATATGGATTGCACTCTCCTTAGTCAACGACTCTTGATTCTTTTCATAATGTTTTTTACTTCGGATTTGTACTTCGGACTTTTCTTCGATACTTGAGTTTTGTACTCACTTCCACGGTCAGTGTCTTGTGCTCGACACCATTTCGGAAGTCAAGTTTCGGCAAAGTATTTGGTACCGGGAATGTTACCTGGGTGTAATAGCATGCTATAACCGGGAACGAGGGGTCACAATCCCCCTCGGCCATTTATGCTTTCCCGTTGGCTTGATTCCCATTTTTTCCCTTAATACTTTTATTTGCTATATATATATATATATATATATATATATATATATATCTATATATATCTATATATATATATATATATATATATATATATATATATATATATATATATATATATATATATATATATATATATATCTATATATATATATATATATATATATATATATATATATATATATATATATATATATATGTAATATTTGACTTGAATAGTTCAAGAAAGATACAATTTAAATTATAAAAATCTATTTTATTCGATGCTACTAGGAATAAATATAATTACATGTTCTGGACGACTCCTGATCATCGACTAGCTCTCACCGAATCTGTGTGTCGTCTGCGTAGTTTTCACAAGTGTAAAATACATTTTCATCAGAGAGGGAGGGAAGATATGAGGTATGTGACTGCTATCTTAGCAGTCTAGGCATTAAAAATGTGATTGGGAATGCAATTTCAATGAGAACGTTTACATAGGGTTAAGTTTAGCCTCCATATATGATATATATGATCGAAGAAACGAGGAAGTGTCTACAGACTTGTTAATATTAGTGGCGTGGTATAGAATTTAATGTAGTTGCAATATGTGCTGGACATGAGATAGGAATTTGAAATAATAAGATAACTGTGAATAAAAAGGGCGCGTTATTGGAAAAGGCTTAAAATTTATGTATCATATATATATATATATATATATATATATATATATATATATATATATATATATATATATATATCCTAAAAACTAAACGAGATTAAAGTAAGCTGAAATAAGTGGCTGGAGGGAAAATTCATGTAATAATTTTTCCCAAAGAAAACGAAGAATTTGTGGTGCACCAAATCATATACAATTCCACTCTCACGGGAAAACTGGTGATTCTATCGAACAACAAGTGGCGGAGGCATATTGTATTTAAGCACTCATGGAAGCCTGCTAACTTATAAATATGTCATAAATATTTGTGTAGACAGGTGTGAAGATCATCTTACATGTAGGTGGAGTCAAAAGTAAGCTGATTCAACAAGATTTTTTTTTCAGTATCAGCAAGGATTCACATACGTGTTCCTTTCATATTATCTGTTACCTTTTTAGTAGCAAAAAAACCAGGAAGAAACCATGTCAAGGCAATGAAAGATTAGAAATTATCTGTGAAGCATATGCTTAAAATTTGCTATCGAGTATTCAAAACCTTGGGATTTATCGTGAATTATTTATCTTCTTCGCATGCGAAATGTAGAAGTTCAGAACTAAAAGGATTCTAAAAAACTCTTGCATCAGTGGAAAATCGAACCACTAGTTTACCGCTGACCCATGCCCGTTTTTTATCATAGACAAATAAGGAGGGAGAGGGGAGTTTTTCTATAAAATTTTATAAGTTTATTCGTTGTTTTCTGTCTCATTTGTTTTGTTTACAACAGATAAAATGAGCTTATGGCAACTAAAGCAAGATACATAATTGAAACAATTTACTCTAAGTTACTAACGAATATCAAATCTATACAAGTTTGACAGCATGTAGTAGATTTTAGAAGATCTTATCTATACTGTTAAAAGCCAATTGCGTATGTATGCATGTATGTATGTATATATGTATGTATGTATGTATGAAGCTATTTAAAAGCCCCTACTTGCAGTGTTTCTTTCAGACATACCCCCCCCCCCCCCCCCAGAGGCATTTTATGTTAACCTGGTTTCTATTTATGTGACACAGCATTTAGATATATTTATGTAGGGCAAATAGAAAACTTGGCTCCTCCATAAAATTTCATTCACCCCACCATCCCCCGGCCAAAAAGTCCTGAAAGAAACACTACCTACTTGATGTAGAAGCTTGCGATTTCTTTAAACTTAGATATCGGTTCCGAATAAATATGGCTGTGGGAATAAGCGTTTTACATGATACGTGCAGATACCATTTACGTTCAAAAAGAGAAACAAAACGTTTAATATCAACATACGTATGTCGACGTCCAGCGCTAATTTTGTTGGGTCAATGATATTTGTACGCGGCATGGAGTTAGAAAGGAGATAAAACTCCTATGGATGAACCGCTTGAAAATGCCGTAACTCTTTGAGAATTATATCTAGGTGTCGCTAATGTCAGTAAAGTAGCCGTTAGTGTTAGTTGACACAACAGAAAAGCGTAGTATTTAGTATATGTATTTTTGATTTTTTTAAAATTAGGTTTCCCAAATTAGGAGTATAATTTATCATTTTTTTACAGTTTTAGGATAAAGTACAGGTTATAGGGAGATAAAAATAAATTGAAAGGTAAAATAATTTTGAATACGTAGGAATATTCTTTATTTTTCCGTTCTGCTTTATTTTTACAGAATTGACAGTTTAAATAAGTAAGTCCTTTCACCATAGAAATACATACAATGCAGGACTACTTGTCTTACCGCAGCGCCACCTGAATTATTGTCTCAAACGATATTGGCGTTTTCTTAATAGGAAGCTTTAACTCCTTTCTTTTACCTCCATGGTATCCGGGTTTTGGTATAAATAACTGCGTTTATTCCCAACAAAGTGGCCAGAAACTTAAACATTTTACTCGATACTACTACCTCAGTGCAATAAATAGCATTGTCGTGTAGGTTTTGCATATATACATATAAATAAATTGAAATAATTGCTGTTTTCTAATTTTATCTAAGTAACTTGGAAAGGTCATGTGTTGCCCGCATAAGAATTTTTTTTTCATACGCCACTGAATAAGAACCCTTAGTAAAAAATTGGACTTCAAGGTTCAGTAGCGCGAGAAACATGCATAGCGGTGCGCATTATATTGTTATGAAGAGGAAGATAGACATCATGACGAGACAAACAAGCTTAGAAATAGGACAGCCAACTGAAGCATGGCCTGCATGTGTTTGGAATAATAATGAAGACTGTGAAGAGTAACTGTCACAGCTCCTACTCAGAATGTGTAGTTCAAAATCAAATCACTTGTTAAAATCAGGATTGCGCAGATATTAAAGCAGTTCATATATAGCTTCTTCCTCTCCAATTTTCCGCAGTCGTTGAAGTTATCTAAATTCGGAAGGAAATTTAAGAGACGTGATGTAATCCCTGTATGAATTTCCCTACACCCATTCTTTCAATTAACATTATTAAACATCAGGGATTTTTTAATATGCAGTTATGCACAATTTTTTGCAGTACGAAACTGGAATTTGTGCAGTGTGGTAAAAACGACTTTTTATTAAAATTTTCTCAGTGTTGCTGTTGGGATTCGGCGGATATATTTTTGCCATAATGATTAAATGTGTTTACTCTAATGGCCGTTTTAATTGAAATATTCGGATTGAAAGATGTTTCTTGCAAGCTAAACCATTTTATTTGGTTGAAATGGGCACAATACGTTTTGTGTGTATAAATCAATGATCCATCTCAAAATAAAAAGAGAGAGAGGGAGAGAAAGAGCAGTGACATAAATACATATTTAACATTTTTCTCATTCTAAGTTTTTACGCTTTTTACAACGCTGTTCAACTTTCCTAAAAAATACAGGACAAAATTTTCGATCAAAATATTTTTGCTCCCGTTGATAATTTTTTCAGAAATATTTATGCATCCCATATCATTACAGTTACGTATTTCATAAAGTATCAATATTGGTGGTAATAATAAAGTATCAATAACACATTGTCTAAATTTAGTTTATTTTAAATATGTTATCTCAGAGTTATCCTTGTTTGAGGTACTACAGATGGACAGCTTAGATTTCCTATTTAAAGAAGGCTGGTATTCCCCCACCCCACGCCTTTGAGATGCAAAATATCTTATGAAATTACTAAAAGAGCCATAATTAGGATATCTTATAAAATTACTAAACGAGCCATAATTAAGATATCTCATGAAATTACTAAAAGAACTATAATTAGGATATCTTGTAAAATAATATCTTATAAAATAAGATCCATATTTCCAAAATTTTCCAGCCGAGAGCAGCAGACCCCCCCCCCCCCCCCTTCCCTCTCCTCCGCAATTTATATGTTGCTAATATTTTCCGCTTGCGCTGTACGAAATTTTCTTTAGGTAAAAACCTTGGCAGATATTAGCAAAATTGGGACACTTTGTGATTCGATCTAGCCCAAAATTAACAGGATTTTTGTTAAATTAAAAAATATAATCATACATAAATTTATCCTAATAATTCAATTATTTCGTGACTTACCGTATTTTGCACACTGAAAGAAAACAAAAACTGATGTGGGCAGCACATGACTTTCTCTGTATAATGCAATAAATTTACTTCTTTCACAGTGAAAAAAATCTGATATGGGCAGCACATGACTTTCCCTGCAGACTTATATTCACGTTCTCTTTATTTTAATTAAATTTATTTCACTTTTAATTCAATTTTCGTTCTCATTCGGTAACCGGACTTATTTAAAAAGGTGGCGTAGAGAAATTACGAAAAACTAAAATATCTCGAGAACGGCTAGTCCTTGTATAATGGGGTTGGTCTTATTCTTTTCGTTGTTAAAAAATACGTATTAAACGAGCATTCATTGGATATATTTGAGTATACCTAGTTCTTTAATTTAGATTTTGACGATTTTTGCGGGCCATTTTGCAAAAAAAGGCAGGTTATTTTTTTCCGAATCGTGCCAAAATCTAATCAGCACCAGAGTAACCCAGAAGTGACTCACCTACCGAATTTTGTGAAATTCGGTCCATAAGTTTTTCAGTTAGAGTGGATACAAGTTTTTGCGGGCCATTTCGCAAAAATAGGCGGGTTCTTTTATCCCGAATCTTACCCAAAACTAATCAGCACCAGACTCGCCCGCAAGTGACTTACCTACCAAATTTTGTGAAATTCGGTCCATTAGTTTTTTAGTTACAGTGGATACAAAATCTGCACAGACAGACAGACAGACACACAGACAGACACACAGACAGACACACAGACAGACACACAGACACACACACAGACGTCACGCCAAAAATGTTTTTTTCGTATTCTAGAGGTCTCGAAACGTGTAGATCCGTCGAAAACTCGAGTTGTGATTTTCGGTATGATTCCAATACTTTCCCTATACATTAGCATGTATTGCAGGGAAAGTAAAAATGATGTATTTAATGTTAAATTGTACATTCGGCGCTTTTCAAGATGACAACATGTAAAACTATATCCAAGTACTCAATTAAATTATATTTCACACAACTTTAAATTGACGATTATCAATATCGATAGCATCCGCAATAAGCAATATAGTCCATATATATTTTAATAAATATTTCATCAAATTAGCGTCATTTTCGCAATTATAACGATATTTTCGCCAATCTGGGGGCGAAATATCGCCCAATTGGTGATATTTCGCTAAATCAGTCGACAGGTTCGCCAAATTTATCACCAAGCTTTACAGACAGACGGAGAGAAGAGCATTTCTTACATATAAATAACTGTTTAATAATTGTTAGGCGTCATTACACAAAATATTTTTTCTCGTGAATGGCTAGATCCAAAAGAATTATAAGAATAAGGAGACTATATTACACATGAAAAGTGAAAATATTTCACAATAGTTAATATTTTTTTTATTTCATGTAATTTTATTTGATAAATTTATTTGAAAAAGTGCAATATCTTGAGAACGATTCATGCTAGTGTTTTAAAGTTTAGGTCAATCATTTTCTAATGAAAAATTACATAAGAAATTATTACTTACGTAACATTATTGAATATTTGAATGATTTCTTTTATGATTTTGTCAAAATTTCTGGTTGTGTTCTGACACTTCGATCGCGTTTAAAATCAATAGGCTTCCAGTATTCTCTGATTGCAATTTTTGTATCAAATTTCTTTCAAAATGTTCCATTTGTTCGTGAGATATCGTCTTCGCAGACTCACGGGGACACACACACACACACACACATATCACTTCAAAAACGTTCAATTAGAATTCAGGGATGTTTGAAAGCCAGCTCATAACTTTTCACCAACTCACCAAACTGTTTCCTTAAAAAATTTAAAACGCATCCCACCCGTAGCTCGATTAGGATATCAGGCAATTGCCTAATTAACTTCCTCTTGTCCCAGATAATAAAAAGTATGCAATTTTTTCCGTCAAAACAGAGAGTTTTGCGTATTTCACTGCTTTAACTTACTGCACTGCATACAGCCGTGTGATATCAGAAGATTTGGGGAATTCCCATAATGCATTTTTAACCAGCATTCTGTAAATTCTACAACTTCCTATTACAGGAATTTTTTAAAAGTAGTATATGTAAAACTGCTTTAAAAATATATTCTTTTACAAAAATTAAAACATATTCAAAATATACAAAAATATTTTATTTATTTACTTATTTTTTATTTTTTATTTGTTTTTTATTTTTATTTTTTTTAGATAAAATAAAATTTTCTTAAAAATTAATCGGGGGGGGGGGTTGAAAACTGGGGTATACTTTTTACATTGTTGTTCTATTTGTATTCTACATGTACAATACTATACTTTAGTTTCACAAACTTCTTTAATTTAACAAATCCTGTGATGTGCAATGGGATTATCTGCCAGAGCGGCCCATCCAAATTGAGTGGCCTCCTACAAGCTTTTAACACGGTCCCTCCTCTCCATATTTGATTTTCTTCTTTGAATTTTTCATGACTTCTCCAGTCTCAAGAAAGAAGTCGCCACACTCTATGGGAGAGCGATCCTATACTCAATTAATTAAATTTAATTTAATTAATTAAATTAAACATTTAAAAAACAAATTAAACACTGGAATCAATAAAACATTCAGATATCATTTATAAATATTTGCATACGAACAGCCGAGCATACAAGTTTAAAGCATTGAATAATGATTTATTGTCAGTCTTGATTCATTGTTCCGGATATTTTTATTCCAGCGTAGAAAGTAGATGAACTTTTGCAAAATATCTCCGACCACCATTGGCTATTGCACTGTGGAAATGGGGCAAAACAATCCGTTCACGCCTGTGCCAAATTATTTTTTTTTTCTTTTCCCCCAGCTTTTTATCATGTGATCTGGGTTTCATATGGTTGTAAGAAAGTTAACGTGGTATTCATATTTTGCGTTAACCTTTTTATGCCTGAATTTTGTTTTTAAACCAGTTCAATTAAATTCCTGCATTTGATACTTCTGAATCGTATAAATGTGTAATCTAATTTTAAAAGACAAGACAGAACAACCTCTGTAATCCAGCTGTGCACCATTCGAGACCTTATCAGGGCAGGTCCTCGATTTCTTACTTTCTTTATATACATAGTATGATGTATAAGGAAAGTATTGTGACGGGGTCGAAAATTCGAATTTGAGTTTTCGACGAGAGAGCACGTTTCAAGCATCCGTGAATACGAATCGAACGTTTCTGAGGTGCTGTCTGTGTGTATGTGTGTGTGGAGACGATATCTCACGAACGCATGGAGAGATTCGAACGAAATTTAATACAAAAGTTACAATCTGTAAACACTGGAACCCTATTGTTTTTAAACGCAATCGAATGTTCAGAACAATCCTAAATTTTCGAATGAAATTTTGAAAAAAATCATCAAAAAATCAAAATTGTCAATAAAGTTACGTAAATAATCATTTCTTATGTAATTTTTCATTATAAAACGATTGACATAAAAATTAGAACTCTAGTATGAACCATTCTCGAGCTATTATACATTTTTCAAATAAATGTATCAAAAAATCTCATAAAATTAAAAAAATTAACTATTGTAAAATTTGTTCACTTTTCATATGTAATTATATGCGATAAATTTACTAACACCATTCTCGTGGATCTAGCGCGTTCCATTCACAAAAGAAGAAACTTCGCATACTAGTTTTTTATATGGGTGTCAATAGTCATTTACCTACTATAAGAATAACCTATTTCTCGTCCATAACACTTGGCGAAAATTTAGCGAAAAATTTAGCGAAATAAAAAAATGTTGCTAAATTAAGGAAAATGTCGCCAAATTGGTAAAGTTGACGCTAAATAAATGAAAATGACGACTAATTAGCCCCGTTCACATGCAAGGCCGTATTGTCCGGCCATGAAACATTGGGGTGAAAAAGGGGGTATTTTGCGGGATCCATTCTAGACCCGTTCACATGTGCAACCCCCCATTACTCCCGCTAGGACCAATTTTTCTTAAATGCTTTTGACATTCATTTTTGGTAAACAATATATCTTTTTCTTTTCTTTTTTTAATTGCTTTTTTAAAAAGCGTATTATTTTTAATTCATTATCCCATGTTATTATTTTATCTATTTAATATGACAAATGTGCGGAAATGAGAAACAAAATACTCTTATATATATATAAATTAAATCGAAATAATGTATATATAAATTAAACTTGGATCATTATAAACTAAACATAAAATTAAAAATAATATGCCAAAATTAAATTTAATATATTTTTAAAACTATAAATATATGCTTATTGTAATATATATATATATAAATGTTTTATTCCATGAAACTGTTTAAAGAATTCATTCTTAAAAGTCAAAAAAGAAAGTTTTTCTCATTTAATCTTCGTTTTTAAGCTAAATTATGACGTATAAACTTGAATTAGTGGAAAAAGTGTAACACCATTTTAAGAAACTTTATTCAAGACAAATCGATATAAGAAGTTGGCATAGAGAAAAAAATATGCATATTTATACCGAATACATTTTAATTATTACAAAATCGGTATAACTCATTTTTTATTAAAAACACATAAGACTTTACTGCATGGCCCAGATACAAAAAATCTCATATACCATTAATACCGCAATTAAAAATAATGTTTTTAATGTAGCAGTATAAAAAATACTTATGATGGACATGTTTTATTGATATGTAAAATAGGTGGTCCTCTAAGTAATCCAAAAATAAAATTAATAAAATAAAATCGTCTTCATATGTAGTTAGTATCTAAAATATATAAAAATAATTTATATTTCTGATACTAGCAATCATTCTTTTTTTTTAAGGGGGGGGGGAGAGCATTTTGTAAGCTAATTTACACAGTTCAGCTTATTGCAAAATGTATGTATGTAAAGTTATTTTGAATGCCTGAAACATTTTACTTTGTTATTGATATACATAATTATAAAACGCAATTCTCTACTAATCATAATATTGGCATCATAATCACATCATCTCAAGTTATGGAACATTTCGCATTGATATGTAAAAGCTTAGAATACAAAACTAAAATAATCAAACTTGAAATATAATGTATAAATAACTTATTTACAATAATTAACAACATATATTCATTTAAATATAAACACATTATACTCCTTTTTAACAATATAAAATAAATGAGTATTAAGATAGATTTATCTAATATACATTCTCCTTATATAAAACTAAGAAAATCTTTGTATCATTTGTTAAAAACTACTTAGATAAATCCAGAAAATTTGCCCAAGAAACAGAACATTATATTTTAAAGTTGCTGCTTCAAAGGAAAATCAGCTGGCTTACGACTTTTAACTAACACTTAATTGTATACGTTTTGTAATTAAGAAACAAACATTTCTATAAAAATTATCCTGAAATCGAGGAACAAATATTTCTAATTCATGAATAACAGTTAGCTCAAATAAACGAAATGTACATACCCGTATCAGTCTTTTTCAGTAGGCTTCTCCGTTCATTAAATTCTGATGTATAAGGATCAATCCGTTTAATTCGTAAATAAGTCCGTGTAATGAATGCAAAATAATCTATATAACAAGCTATAAATTCACCATTATCATCAATCTTCAGATAGAATTTGTAAACAAGGTCCACGCGGTATCTCAGTATCCGCCATGTTTTTCAAGAAATAGCAGTTGCGCGAATGGAATTGTGGGTAAAAATCCCCAATCTACCCCCTTCGTTCCCTCAAATAAGAAGGAAGGAAATCATACCTCCTTTCAACCCTCTTTCGAACCGGTATTTTCCCCGCTTGGACATGTGAACGGTGACACAGTCGAAATGCGGCTATGATACCGGCTTTAAATTGGGCATGTGAACGGGGCTATTGATGAAAATTCATTACCTTGAAAAGAACATAAGAATAGACTATAAGAATAACCCATTTCTCCGTCCGTCCGTCAGTAACACTAGGCGAAAACTTTGGCAGTATGTCGCCAACTTGGCGACTTTTTGAATGTTACCAAGATGAGGAAAATGTAGCCAAATTGATAAAAATGACGCCAAATGGAAGGTAATGATTTACAAGTTTTGAATTCCGTCGTATGACGGGCATACCTTCTAGTATTTAAGAAATGCTCTTTTCTCCGTTTATGTGTAACACTTGGCGATACATTTGCTAACTTGGAATAATCTAGCGAGATATCGCCATCTTGGCGACCCCAGATTGAAGAAAATATCGTCAAAGTTAATGAAAATTAAGCCTAATTTATGAATTAATAATTAAAATATTTTGATGTGTAGCCTATATTGCTTATTGAGGATGCTATAATATTAATAATTGTTAATCTACAGTTGCGTGAAATATAAGATAATTGGGTACTTTGAAATAGTATGACTTGTTGTCATCAGGAAAATCGCTAAATGTACAATTCAGCGTTAAAAATACTGTGCACCGTAGACCTTTTCATCTTTTTTTCACTGTGAAAAAAGAAAATCCATTGTACTATATACATAAAAATAAATAGAAAGCTAAAAAAAATTGAATGAGTAGCACTATTCTTTTACTATTTGAGTTCTAACTTGCAGGGTCCTGATAATTTTATTTTCTGCAAGATGAACATTTTAAATAAACATTGTTTAATGCAATACGAGTTCGTCGCCATAGAAACACATACGATGAGCCATACAAATATATATTGATGTCTCAAACGATTCGACGTTTTCGCAACACGAAGTTTAACACCTCCACGAAACATACTATTTTAATATCTTTTATACATTTAATAAATTTCAAAACAAATAGTTTTCTGCATTAAATATTTCTAAATTAACTAACATTTATTAACATTTTCCAGTAATAGTCTGCTCCGTGTAAACAAAAAAAAAAGAGAAAATTTTTAATTTCGAATCATTTTTATTTTAATTATGCGAATTACTAAAAATTCTCCTCACTTCCTGTTTTTAACAAAATGTGTATATAGGCGTCGGAAAAAAGAAAAAAAAGAAAAAAAAAAACGCAATTGCTCAATTTGCATCGCAGAACGAAAAAAAAAAGATATCATTCAATAGGGATTAATGTCTTCCTCAAATATTAATATGTAAAATTTGCTTAAAGGGTCATCTTCATAGTCACTTTGGTACGCCAAAATTTTCAAAGGCAACCTTTACTGATTATAACATATTCAGATTCTATAAAAAATTTCAAGCTGGTATAAGAAAAAGTTTATGATTTTAAAATAATTTAGCATGTCGTTATGTTTTGTTGTATATTTTAACTCTTCCGATTATTATCGAGTTAACCCGTCCTAGGCCCGACAGATTAATATACTCTTTTTTTAAATAATTCAAAAAGCAGGTAGATAGAATATCTAATATATCATTGTCTTTTGGGGTATATTATAATTCTTTATATTTTGAACCGTATCTTGCTAGCCCGTCTTAGACCCGCCTTACAAATTCACTCGTTATTGGGGAATAACTCGGGAACCGGAGTATCTAAAAATTCCGGATTTAGCATGTCGTTGTCATTTGCGGCATATTTTAACTCTTTGGACCTTATCAGGCAGCTCGACATGGGAATGTATTCGTTTTTTCAGAATAACTAAAAAACCAAGACAAGAGGGGGGGGGGTCGACGATCGAATGTGGGTTTACATAACAGTACAAAATACTTTTCAAATATAATCCCTAAGGAGAACTGAGGTAATTATTTAATTATTTGGTAAATGGTAATTTTTCTCCGATTTTCGAGTTATTTACCAAAAACAAATACATTCCCAAGGCTGGGAAAAGACGGGGTAACCTAATAAAGTTTAAAATCCAAAAAATTAAAATGTATCCGAAAAGAGAATAATATACTAAATTTAGACATTCTAACTACTCGGTTTTCAAGCACAGAACGGGCTAGCCCGTTAAGGTTTTACATCCAAATAGTTAAAATCTACCTCAAATGATAACTATCAGCTAAACTTAAATTTCTATCTACTCGGGTTCTCGAGGAATTTCCAAAAAACGAAAAAATTCCAATGGCGGATTTAATACGGTCTAGCCAGATAAGGTTCAAATTCCAAAAAGTTAAAATATACCGCAAAATACCAAAATTGGAATGTTTAGCTACTCCGATTCTCGAGTTATTTTTAAGAAAAGAGTGCATTCCTAAGGCGAGCCCAAGACGGGTTAGCCTTATAAGGTTCAAAATCTGAAGAATTAGAATATGCTCCAAAAGTAAATGATGTACTAAATTTAGGTTTTTTAGCTGTTTCGGTTTTCGAGATATTCTAAAAAACGAGCACATTCTTATTTCAGGTCTAGGACGGGCTAACCCGATAAGGATTCATCCAAAGAGTTAAAATATACTACAAAAGAGAACGACATTATAAACTTGGAATTTCCAACTACTTTGAGGTTATCGAGTAATTTGCAAAAATTGATTACATTCTTATGGCTGGCCCTAGACGGGTTAGAGCTATAAGATTTAAAATTCAAAGAATTAAAATATACCCCAAAGGACAATGATATATAACAAATTTAGACATTCTAGTTGTGCTGATTTTCGATTTATTCTGAAAAACAAGTTCATTCCTGTGGCGTGCCCAGGACGGGCTAACCCGATAAGATTTTACATCGAAAGAGTTCAAATATACCTAAAAACACAACGACATACTAAACTTGGAATTTGTAGCTTCTCCGTTCTCGAAATATTCCCCCAAAATGAGTGCATTCTTAAGGCGAGCCTAAGACGGGCTATCCCAATAAGGTTCAAAATCTAAAGAATTAAAATATACCCCAAAATACAATGATATATAAAATATTTTAGCTGCTCTGCTTGAGTTATTTAAAAAACGAGTACATTAATATGTCGGGCCCAGGACGGGTTACCCCGATACGGTTCAAATTCGAAAATATTAAACTTTACCCCAAAAGAAAGTGATATACTAAATTTCAATTTATTTAGCTGCTTCGATTTTCGAGTTATTCTCGAAAAACCAGTACATTTTACCTAACATTTCTAGGCAGGGCCCAAGACGGCCTAGCCTGACAAGGTTCAAAATCCAAAGAAATAAAATATTCCCTAAAATGCAATGATATACCAAATTTAGACATTCTAGCTGCTACAATTTTGGAGTTATTCTTAAAAAAACGAGTACATTCTTTTTGTTGGGTCCAGGACGGGCTAGCCCAATAAGGTTTTAAATCCAATGAGTTAAGATATCTCAAATGACAACGACATTTCAAACTTGGAACTTTTAGATACACCTGTTCTCGGGTTATTCCGCAAAAACGGGCTAATTTCTAAGGCGGACCTAAGACGGGCTAACCTGATACGGTTCAAAATTAAAAGAATATCCCCTCCCCTCCCCCGAAAAAAAAAGAGACGAACCATTGGGCATAAATGGGTTTAAATAGAGAAAATATATTCAATCTCGTGTATCGCCTTTCTGGATTATCGTCTTTCTGGGTCAAAAGTTGAAAGCTTAATTACGCCCATTAATGTGATAATTTGATCAAGTTGCACATTAATGAAACGAAGAGGAATTTAAATAAAGTACAATGGGACCCAATGCTAAGAACAGTAACACAATGACACGTTGTTAATACTATTCAAATGCACGAAATACAAACAGCTGCGCACTCAGAAATTTGTGTGTGTGTGTTTGCAAAATACTATTTTATTAAATATCGTTAATAATTTATAATAATTCATTAGTCATAGTGATGAATTATTAATTACTAGAACGAATTAACCGGCCTTCCCCGGGTCATAAATAAGCGCCCTCTACTTAAATAATACAGATAGAGATAACACCACTCAATTTCGAAATCGTCTGTTTTGAAACAAAATCATTACCTCCTTTCGTTTCAATACAAATCATTTAGTTTCAACGCATGTGTAATCGAACAACTATTTGCCACTTATGCGCGCAAACATACACTTCTCCCCATAGCAACGTGCCCAGCAAACCGGATAAAGAGCAATATTGAAAATTTCGATTTTTATGCTCTGGGTTGATAATGAAAATCACCTCTAAAGCTTAAAAAAATCGATTTTTTCCCCCTTTATTATTAAAAATAAAGCATCCTGAAACATTTAACAAAGAAATTTTCAATAAATTTAATATGGAAATTAAAGCCAAAATGGTGAAGCAACGCGTATAGTATAGATAAATGTGAACTCTAAACTGCTTTTTCTCAAAATTAGATGCCGTACACCACAAAATAAGGCTATGAGAAGATTTTCCGAATGCTCTGAAAAAGTAATAAACACGAAAGGCAAATTTTCCTCATCATGTCTTGTAACGAAAGCCCGGGCTTGAAAACCTTTATAAAACATCAGACACTATTTTATTGCAATACCTATAAAAATTTAAGGGTTTCAAACGACTGAAAGCCTATGGCACACCACAAAATGAGGATATGAGTACCTAGCTGCTCCAAACACTCTAAAAGTAATAAACACGAAAGGCGAGTTTTCCTTATCATGTCTTGTAAAGAAAGCCCTGGCTTGAAGACCTTTATGAAACATCAGACAATATTTTTTTGCAATATCTATAAATATTTAAGGGATTCAAACGATTGAAAGCCTGTGGCTTAAACGTGCGGCACATGATAAAACGAGGCTATCAGAAGATTTTCCAAATGCTCTACACAAGTAATAAACACGAAAGACGAGTTTTCCTCATCATGTCTTACGTTATTTCATCACCATTTAAATAAATGCAAATAAACTTTAATGAAAGAAATGATTGCGAGTTAAAGCACGTCTTAAACTAGTTTGTAAATACATAAGAATGAAACCTTTTCTCACTAGCTCGAGCAACTTACATCAATCTAGACGTAACAAAATGAGTTTCCTGTTTAGTTGTTGGTATTAAAGTTTCCAGCAGAGATCACAAACGACTACTTGCGTTGAGGGCCATATATGGTCATTTGCAGTGTTTCTTTCAGGCATACATCCTGGGGGGGGGGGGGGGGGAGGAGCCCCTCCAGAGACGATTATTCGCTCCCCCCCCTCCCCCCGAAACATTTTATTTTAACCTAGTTTCTATTTATGTGGCAGCAGGCAGCATTTAAATATACTTACTCGTATATATAGAGAAAATAGAAACTTGCCTCCTAAAGTTTTATTCGCCCCCCGGTCAAAAAGTTCTGAAAGAAACACTGGCCATTTGAACAGATTTATTTCATTCAGCCTTAAAATAATTTATTTCATTTCTTTATTAAAATGGTTAAAATAAGAAAAAAGTTTCGGATTTTTTTAAACATGCCATTTGGCATATGTTCATTGGCAAATCCGTACCCCAATTTTTTTTTAAAAGCTTCAAAATTTTCATTTTCATTTTTACAGAAAATATATTATAGTACTATATATCACGTGGGCAAAATTGTAAAGTACAGTAAACTTTCGTCAATCCGGTATTCAAAGATTCGGTACGCCCAATAGTCCGGCATGCCCCTCGAACGGCGATCGGATAACTTCGACTGTAATAAAGACATCTACTGTAAGACTAAATGATTTTTTATTCAGATTTCTGTTAATTGAAGTTTACATAAGAATTTTGAAATTAATTTACATGTTTCTTCATCTACTGTACAGTGCAATCTAGTCTGTGTAACGTTTTAGGCAAATACATATAAGTTGTCTATTATTTTATTCTAAAATGATTTTTTTTTTCATATGTTATCCTTTTTTAGTTCGACAACTGATAATCCAGTACCACGTGCCGGATTATTGGAAGCTTACTGTAGTAGAACATTTCGTTCAGATCGATTTGGAACATTTTAAAAATGCCGTCACGTATCTAAATCATGCATAAAACGTCCCCAGATTCTCGAAATTCCAAAAAATCGAAATATCTCAAGAACGGCTTGACCTAGTGCAATGGAATTGATCTTAAGGCAATGGGATTGATCGCCAAAAATTACGTATGAAACAAGTATTTATTAAATGCATTTAAGCATATTTAGTCTTTTATTTCAGATTTCACTATTATTGAGGTTCATTTCGCAAAAAAAAAAAAAGCAGGATTTTTTTTTTTTTTTTAATGGTACGGACATCTAATCAGCACACCAGGATAACTCACAAAGTGACGTCATTACCAAATTTTGTGAAATTTCGTCGAATATTTTTTCAACTAAAGTGAATGCATTCATTACACGGGCAAACACACACACACACACAAAGATGTCATGCTAAAAATTATGGATTCACGTTCTAATCTAAAATGCTCGGAAGTGTAGATTCGTCGAAAAATCGATTTCTGATTTTCAACCATATTCCAATGCCTTCCCTTTTTTATTATCATGCATTGTAGGGAAAGTAAAGAATTTTGTGAACATTTTTAAAATTACAGGTGGAGCAGGCGTTTTACCAAGCATAATAAATCGCCAAAAAGTAAAAGAAAATATTTAAAATAAAATTATTATCTTTATTTATATCTGCTTGAATATGAGTTTTTTGTAAGCATGTCGAAATTTTTATATATCTGGATCACAAATAAGAAAAACATCCTCGAAATGAATGTTTAAAAAATGCCTCCCTTCTTAACAGGACGCATTTAGCTTTAAAAATATTTTGTCTTTTACGAAAAACATATCGTAAGACAGCATGTTTTAACCGCGAATTTATCGCATTACTTTGTCCCTAAAAAAATCTGAAAGCGTTACTGAAAATAACACTTTTCACGTACAGTAAAATAAACTCACGCCATTATATTTTGAGCGCATGTACTTTGGAACAAACCGCTTTTGGCGATAGGCTTGGACATAATTCAATGGACTGCTTTCCGTTGGTCGACCGCCCGCAAACGCGGAAAAAAATACAAATAAAATACATAAACACAAACAAAAGCAAAAATCACTTTTACCCGTACCTTGATTTCTAGAGAGAGAGAAAGGGAGAGAGAGAGAGACCGTTGGCAGACTTATCAATCTTTCGAACAGACGGTAGAAGTAATGTAGGGATCAATCTCATATTAAATATACTCGTTTATATATTGCACTATTCCATTTAGAGGGAAGGGCGTGTGTGTGTGGGGGGGGGGGGGGGAATCGTAGTTTCTATTCACAATCAGATCCGATATATCTATCTATTCAACTATGGTGAGCCCGTACCCAGGAGTCTTAAGCATTTTGAGGCCCCGCGAAAAATTTGAATAAATAAAAAATTATATCTTGTTCCTCGGCCGTGTCATACATCCGGGGGGCGATCCCCCCCCCCCCCCCCCCCCCGGAGACATTTCATACATTTTATGTTAACTTTATTTCTATTTATGTGGCAGCATTTAGATATATTTATATAGGGCAAATAGAAAACGTGCCTCCCTAAAATTTCATTCAACCCCCCCCCCCCCCCGGCCAAAAAGTCCTGAATGAAACACTGTTCCCAGGCACAATCAGATTTACAGCCTCGGAGGCTGTAAGCTGTACTGTAGTAAATGAGGTAGGTGGTCTCTACTAAAAAACAAATATCACTAAATTGGAGCCATATTATTATGAGGATCATGTATCTTATAGGCATCTTTTTTTTTGTCTTGAAACATTGAGTGTGTATTAAAATTTCAAAATGCCCTTCAATATAAAGTTTTAATTAAATTGCAAAATATCCCTATACATAAACTTTCAATAAATTAAGTTAAATTATGAAATCCAAAATACTATTCCAATCAATTTCTTTCGATCTGAGAGTTTTTGAGCCTAGATATTTGAAAAAAATAAAACCTTATCTGAAAAACTTGGCAAAATTTATGACGGAAGAAAGAAAACAACACATTCGGGGCAGAATTCGTATAAACTTCTTTTGTGAAAATTATCTACAAAGTACTTTGTAGTCATGTTCGTCACTACAACTAAATTAACATTCTCAAAACTCAAACTGATAAAAAGAAAAATCCTAAATCAATGTTTAGGATTTTTAAGTTTTCATTATTCTCAGAATTTTTATTATTTTAAAAAACACAGATATAGAAATTTAAAAATATACATTGGTTTCATTTATTTGAATATATTTTTACTTTTTCCAAATGTTACTCTTTATTTAAAATTTATATATATATATATATATATATATATATATATATATATATAATTGAAGATTTTTATGATTACTTGTAATATATATACCCGAGAAATACCAATGAAAATTGCTTGTAAACTGAAGGTTTTAGCAAATCAGAAGCCTAGTATAGCACGATGAGCTATGTAAGAAGTTTGGAAATTGAAAAATGGAAACTAGTGATTATAAAAGGAATAAAATGTATATGAAAAGCATTTCTGAAACCATGTACGTTATCAAGGGCCATACATGTTTCATTAATGCTGATTCTACGTTTCTGTTTACATAACTGTAAAATGTATTACAGAAAGAATGTAAATGGTAAATAATGTAATTATATATATATATATGCCGTGAATTTGCTTCTATGGTGATGTTAATATTACTTGAATTGTATTTTTATTTTTTTATTTTTACATAATTCTTATTATTACATTTCAAATATATATATATATATATATATATATATATATATATATATATATATATATATATATAATTTTCCAAAGAAACCCTCATATATTATTCTGTTTTAGAATTGTTATTTTTAAAGACATCATTGAAATCCGTTAATGTAAATTCATGAATTATTTATACCACAAAGGGTGTCCCAAAATAGTTTTGATCTGGACCTTGTTGACCTTGTTAATGACACATGAAATGATGCAAGCTTCAACTGGGTATCAATCACAAGGGGTCACTCTAATTTTACTGGCCAGTATGCCAAGGTAGACACATATCCATCATAAAATAATATATCCACCAATAAAATTATAGTATATTTCAATATATTTGAAGTTCATAAAGTATATCAGCTCTAAATTATAAAGAATTACATCCATTTATTAATCCAAAACTGCTTCAAGATCTTCTAGTTCCGCTGTGGGGATACGTGAGTTTTTTCACAGGTGCCCCGAAATACAAAAGCCTTGGATAGCCTTGGAAATTATAAAAAGTAATAATTTTACTAAAATATGATCTGGCTACACTACGAAAAAATTGAATTTTCAGACAATATAAAGTATTTGTTTTCATGAAATACATTTTAATACATAATGAGAGTGACGAAAAATGCCCAGTGTTCGCACATGTCCCATAAAATGAGGCAAGTGTGAATTATATGAAGCTCAGCGTTATTCAAATTACAATTATATTTAAAAATATTTTAATTATACTCAGCGTTTCTCAAAATGTGTTCCGCGGAACCCTTGGATTCTGCGACTGTATTCCAGGGGTTCCGCGACGGGATATTTTGGTGTTGATGTTCTTAATAAAAAATCGCATAAAATTTTGAATGAGTAATTTAGACCACAATGAACTTTTTTTCATTTTGGGATTCGGTCATCACATAAAATTTCAAAAGAATTCCGTCATCAAATGAAATTTCAAAAACATTCTGACATCAAATTAAAATTTAAAAAAGGCACGGCTCACAAAAAAAGTTTGAAAAACACTAATCTAACTGATAACTATATTATTTTAGAGAGATCCAGGCGTGTTATTTTTTCTATGACGTCATTTGAATGAATTTCAGTTGTTTTCGATGAAGTTTTTAAATATAATAAATTATCGTGGTATTATGATAATTTTAAAAATATTACCGAGGAATGTATCGCATTTTAGAGATGTTTAAACAAGGCAATTTATATTTCAATGACGTCATTTGAATGAAGTTCATTTTTTTCGATGAAGGTTTAAGTTTTCAAATATAATAAATCAAGTGATAAGTTTCAAAATATTACCGAGGAATGTATTGCATTTTAGACATGTTTAAATAAGATTGCATTGAAGTTGGAAAGTGTTTCATAATCAATGCTTTAAGCATGATTGATTTTTCTTGTTTAAAAATTGATGCATACTAATTTCTAAGAGTGCTATACACACTAATTCTTAAAATGGGATTCTCATACCATCTATTCACATTTACTTTGTAACAATACGTATTACAAGGTTGATAGTAATCTCTAAATTTTGAATACAATCAATTTTAGCACCCTCCTGGAGAAAATCCTACATACGCCCATGGTAACTATGCATGGACAGTTTTAGCTTCATATTAAAACTGTGCATGTGCAGTTTAAAAATTCTTAATTCTTATCCGGTTTGGGTTGAATTTTTTTTTATATTAAATTAATTTGATGTCAGAAATTGAAAAGAAGTGAAATTTTGTAATACGTGACTAAATTCGCTAAATTATGCATGTCCAGTCAGTTGACAAAATCCTAATTTTTGTCGGTTTTAAACCGACATTGGTATGCTGGGGGATATATATACCTGGTGATTCAAAAGTTCGGAGCAAAAGTAAAACGCTATAAAAAAATATCTATGGGTCGGAGAGACATGCGGTTTGCAGATTAATATTCACCGTGGTGGGACATTTTGTGTGGCAGGTAAAAAAAATTAGTTCAAACTCTTGACACTAGGGGGGCTGCGGCAGATAAAGCCATGGAGATGACTTATGCATGGAGGTGATTGCACACATGACTGGCCTGCGAGATCTCCAGATCTCACACCCGTGATTTTAGGTATCCCCCACAACGAGAAACATATTTTGCTGTTTACATTTTACATAAGTGAAAAATACGCTTCGTTGTAGAAATAATCAAATTTGGATGAGCATTTAAACTATATATTTAAATTATATATTGTAATTGCGTTGTTTTAGTATGTAGATGCACAGAATTTAAACCAAAATAAAGTGGTTTAAGGACGGATACAACACTCAATATGAAATAAAAAGAACTTTAAAAATCACGATTTTGAGACAAGATGGATGCCATATATCATTTTGAAGTGGATCACGTGATACTTTCATATATTGGTCACGTGATCGTTTCATTTAAGAGGTGTTATTATTATTTTAATTTTTATTTAAAAAACTACTGAATATATTTCGCTGAATTTTTTTTTTATATATTTTATGGAACAATTTGAATATTACCTAAAAATTTCGAAGCAATTTGTGAATTTTAAATTCGCTTAAAAAATGTTTGAAAAATTAGGTCCCATAGGGCTCAATGTATTTCATTTCTTCAACCCGGGTTCAATCCAAAACTAATTGGGTGATATTATTCATTTATATTCCCATAGGTGCTACAGACCGTCTGAACAACATACTAAAATTTCATTTTGATTAAGTCATTTTTACGGCAGTTATCGTGCTAACGGACAGACAGACAGACAGACAGACCAGTGTTAGAAATTAAAAATTTGAACTAGGCGTCATTTGACGCCTATAAGTTCTAACTCTAGGTGCCAAATAGACACGGCTAGTTGCCATTTTTACATCTCTAACAATAACTATTTTTTAAATACCCATTTTTATTAAAGATATAAAAAAAGAATAATTCAGATTTTTGTATTAAAAATTGTTTTAAATTTTCTTAAAATTTAAAATAAACTGAAAAAGAAACTCACGAAAAAATAAATAGAGAAAAATTGCTAATTTGTTTTTACTTGGCAAAAAGGGCATAAAAAAACAACAAATTAAAAAAAAAACTTCTATTTAACAATTTTCAATTATGGTCATCTTGTACAGTCATTGCCCCAATACCCCTTCATTTTTCATCCTTGAAAATTAATTTTCCTGAGCTAAAACAGCAAATAATATAAAAGTTTTAGTTGATGAAAACAAATTGCGAGAATGGAAAATACATGATAATAAAATGGGATAAACCGATAATCTCGTATAAATGCACATTTTAGTGACATTTCCATATAATCTTTCTCATATTACTTACAAATATAAGACTTAAACACATTTAAAATTAAAATATTATAAGTGAATCTTGAGCGAAATTTAGTCACTTTTTGTGGCCAATTTTGTCAAAGTAAGGAATTTCATTTTAAAATCTGTTTACTATATTTATCTTAAAAATTTAAAAAAAAAGGGGGGGGGGGGGATTTGCATATTTGTCCGGAGATCGGCAGTCAATGCAAATATTGGAGCTTCACGAAGAAATGCAGAGTTGGCAGCTAGGGTTCTGTATTTGCAAGTCAATAATAAGTTTTTGTTTTATTGTTGCTACTCTTTTTCTAGTCACTTTGACAAAATATAAATCATACCCTTGAAACTCATCTACACCCATTGGGTGAGCTAGACAGCCTGGGTAATAATAAAAAAAATATGAATCACATTAATTTCAGGGATTGATATAAAAAATGCATAGATGCCAACCTACCAAAAAGAAAGATAGGAACATATTGCATGAGGAAAAAATCCCGCACTAATACCGTTTTTCCCCATACTGTTGCAAAATAGCCTTTTATTTTATTAATAATACATTTGAAAAATAGTTTTTCTATATAATATATGAAATAATTACAAACATTTTAAACGATGCAAACAAATTGTAACAGTGGAAAAATACTTTCAAAATAAAACGAAATATAGAGGATCGCGCACAAATGCCGTTTATCGCGATACTGCTGCAATATAGCCTTTCATGTCATTAAAAATGCTCTTGAAAAATAGTTTTTCTGTATAATATAGTATATACGAAATAATTACAAACGTTGTAGACGATGCAAACAGATTGCAAAAGTGGAAAAGTATTTTCACAATAAAACAAAATATAAAGAAGATCGCGGACAAATGCCGTTTATCGCGGTACCCAGTACTCGTGCAATATAGCTCTTCATTTCTTTAATAATATGTCTGAAAAATGGTTCTTGTATATAACAAGGAATAATCATAAAAATTTTATTCGATGCAAATGTGTTTCTCCCACATTAATTAGAAACAGATGTAATCACGTGGAAACGGATTTTTAGTTGAAAACGCAGAAAACATCCATCTTAAAATTCCTGACTTTGTTTCTCATTTCGTGACCTACTTCCGATTTCATGACTTGTAGATACTCTTATGCAGATTTGTATACAATAAAATATAAATGTTATGGAAAAGAAAAATCGGACTACTGTGGATCCAAATCGGATTCCCGGAACAAGACTGAAAAAACGGAACAAGTACATAAAAATCTGAACACTTGGCAGCTATAAAAATGTCATTTTCAATGTCTAATAACAAAATATTTGCTAACCAAATTTGCAAGACGCTGGAACGGTTTAATCTGGAATGCACTGTGTTCTATAATAGTAAGCAATTAGAATGACTGCAGGACCAGGATCACGGTATCACTCCCTTTTCTTACAAGTGGGATACGTAGATCTAGGAGGGAATAAAGGGGAGGGGAGCAATAGGAACTCGTTAAATACCCGGAATCCCGGACATCGGAATGTCTGGGGATAAAGCAAACAAATAAATTCTTCAGAAGTGCATTTTCAGGTCTTGAAGGGTGGGGATGAGTTGAAGTACAATAAAGATCCCAATGTTTCCTTCCCTGAATAGACAGAGGGGGATTTTACTGTCTGTCTACCACCTGCAGATTTATCACTGTGGGCGTGTATAAAATGCCGCTTTTTTTTTCGACCGCTGTCCAGTCCTCTACAAGGGATCGTAATTTAGTCAAAGGGAAAGGGAAGACTGATATTTAACAATAGCATTGTTAGGCGTCAAATTTGACGACCAGATTGAAGAATCTAGTCGTCAAATTGAAATTTCTAGTCGCAAATTACGACTAACGACCGCTAATTTCGAACACTGAGACAGACAGAATGAACAAAGTCATAAACACTTTTCAACTTTGTTGTAAAGTGTTAAAAAGAGTGTGTACCATATTAATATAAATGGAAATATTCCCCCTTTCATAACAGAAATCCAACCTCCCTGGAGACAGAGCAACTAAACTAGCAGATTGGACATTCATAAACATACTAAATGCATTAATCCTAAGTTTTCCACATACACACGGTTCCGGCCACTCAACCAGCAGCTCATACCCTAGGGTGAGTCAGGTGGCCTGGGTCTTTCACATACACACGGTTAATAGTACATATAGTTGTGGTTGAATTTCTAATTCTAAAAAGCGTTTTATTTTTCTCATATTAGCTTTTAATTAAATTAGCAATTTTCCAGAGGGTTGCTTTGGCACCAGTACCCCTCTGACCCCCCCCCCCCCTCCCCCAAATACGCGCATGACAGTTACACTATACGTTAAACTAAAGACATTGCTAACCACGTTGCTAGGCGTTTCTAGCCACGTTACACTAAATCTAACTCCATTGTTTAACTTCTAATCTCAATATAAAAATTTGCTCAAACTGGTGTCAAAATTAATCTATATAATAAAAGGCAATGTCTGTCTGTCTTATACACTATACGTTTCGCGACCGCGCGTCGGAGAGCTACGAAATTTGGCAATCGGAGACCCTGGGGGGTGGGAAGGGGACACGTGAAAACCTATTTTTAAAATTTTAATTATTTTTTTTGTTATTTAATGTTTTATGCGATTTCGACCTTTTTTTGCCCTTTTTTCTCCACGATTCAGACATCGTAGAAAAAAACAAATTACACCATCGGAAAGAGCAGAGAATTTCGAGTAAAAATATATCTATTTCAAATCTGAATTTCGATTTCTAATATTTTTTAAAGATTTTAAAACAAAAGTCACTTTTTGCTCAAGAAAACGATTTTTGGTTTTTAAATTCTCGCATCGTGAAAAGTACTCATAATTTCGACTAATAATTTACATTTTCAGAAAGGTCAAACATTTGGCATTCTTACAAGTCCAATCTGGTCCAGAAATAATGAAAATTGCCTTCAGGATGGCAATTTTAAAGACGCCATGATTTTAAATTTGTCGGCTACCGGCTCAGTTCCTCAACTGCATTTTCCCCCCATCCGCATTAGTTTCTTCCCCGTCTCCACCGCGCTTTCGGTTTTAACTGAATTACGAGCATAAGTGTTGTATACATCGGGCGAAATTATTATATTTATATGATATTTTAAATGGATATTTTTAAATGGATATTTTAAATAATTTAAATGATTGAATTATGGTGGTTTGAATTGTGGTGATGTATTTGAAATTATTATATTTATGGATTGGTGGAACGATATGGTTGATTTTTTTATTTTAAATGTATATTTTAATTTATGGATATTTTAATTTATAGATATTTTAAATGGATATTTTAATTTTATGGCTATTTTAAATGATGGAACGATGGAACGAGGATGGTGGAATTAAGAGCCTAGCATATGGTCGTTATAAATTTAAATTAGCGCGCGGGAAGTTAGCGCGCGAGAATTGCACTCGGTAGGCCTGGGTTCGATTCCCGCCACTGATGCGGAGTACGATCACCTTAAACATATGGGTCGATAATTCCTTCCGAGAGGTTGGTGGCAGGGAAAGGAGGGTACGGTCTCTGTGGATGCCTCCCCCACTGGGTCCTGGTCCAAATTGGGTGAATAAAAAGAAAGTTATGGAGATTGTCGCGGAGGGCGCGGTAGCCCAGTGGTTAGCGTGCGGGAATTTCACTCGGTAGGCCCGGGTTCGATTCCCTCCACTGACAAAACTGCTGCCGTGTTCACGCGGAGTACGATCACGTTAAACATGTGGGTCCGTAAGTCCTTCCGAGAGGTTGGTGGTAGAGGAAGGAGGGTACGCACCCTGTGGATGACTTTCCCACTGGGTTCCGGTCTAAATTGGGTGAATAAAAAGAAGGTTATGGAGATTGTCGCGGAGGGCGCGGTAGCCCAGTGGTTGGCGCGCGGGAATTGCACTCGGTAGGCTAGGGTTCGATTGCCGCCACTGCCAAAACTGCTGCCATTTTCACGCGGAGTACGATCACGTTAAACATGTGGATCCGTAAGTCCTTCCGAGAGGTTGTTGGTAGAGGAAGGAGGGTACGGACCCTGTGGATGCCTCCCCTACTGGGTTCCGGTCTAAATTGGGTGAATAAAAAGAAGGTTATGGAGATTGTCGCGGAGGGCGCGGTAGCCCAGTGGTTAGCGTGCGGGATTTGCACTAGGTAGGTCCGGGTTCGATTCCCGCCACTGCCAAAACTGCCGCCGTGTTCAGGCGGAGTACGATCACGTTAAACATGCGGGACCGTAAGTCCTTCCGAGAGGTTGGTGGTAGGGGAAGGAGGGTACGGTCCCTGTGGATGCCTCCCCCACTGAGTTCCTGTCTAAATTGGGTGGCACTTCCTGGTAGGTCGTTCCTTCTGGTAGGTCGCGCCAGCGAGTGTGCCACGGTTAGAATTTGCCACGGTCAGAATTTTCAAGGGTAGCGAACAGGCTGGTCGCCAAAGGCGGCTAGTCTTCAATAAAATCAGACATAATTCTACATTTGCGTCAATAAACAGCATAAAAAGTTGATTTAAAGTATCAACTGGTTTAATAGATGAAAGATAAAACCTTTCTTCGTGGTAAAGAGGTAAAGCAACCTTACCAGTAAAAACAAATACACCTAGTAGTTGTCAATACGTAAACCAAGAATGAAATCAGTGCTAAACGAGAACTCGAAAAAATGAAAGGCAAAAATCAAAGAGAAAGGAAAAGGGGCAGAAAAAGGATTCAAAAGATTTTCTCAATGAAAAGCTATAAACTTATAGCCTATGATAAAATAAATAGGGAAAGAACCAGTTTCGAATCGATACATCCTCAATTAACTTTTAAAAATATGCGAAAGATTATTGTAACAAATATTTGCTATTGAAAATACGTAGTTTAAAACAAAATGAAATAAATACATTGTTTCGGCAACAGATTGAACTAACTTCACAAAAAACTTCAAAAAACATTTATTCAAATTACTGTAGCAATACAAATTTACAAAAAACAACAAGAATTAAGAAAATTATAAAATAAAATTAAGCAACTGGTTACGGAAAGCCACATTAGTTTGCTTCATCAACTAAATCCAAATAACATACGATCAAAGCACATAAAAAGTATTTTTAACCCTATTATTGGTATATTTTGTTAGCCGGCTACATAGTACATAATAATATTGATAAAAAGATAATCGTGATCTGCGAGTATCGGGATCGGGGTCTTTTAGGAGTATTTTGGTACGTTCTTAAATCACGTGACTTAAGAAGTACCGAATACCATACAATTTCTATCATTTATTAATCTTGGCAAGCAAATACTTATACAAATATTTACTTAAGCAAAATTTGTGTTATTATATAAAATTTTTATAATAATTTGAGGCGTTTCTCTGGACGTTTTTAAAATCTCAAAAATAAAATTATATTTAAAATATTTTACTTGTGAAAAAACGTTTTTAGACAAAGATAAATAGCAAAACAATCAGTTAGTTACTCTTTAGATTCAGATGAGAAACTAATTTTGTAAAACTTTAAATCAGGAACACCCTACTGTTAAAATGCGAAGATCAACAGAAGTTTAAACTTTTTTAAAAATAAAATCTAATGAAGTTATTGGAATGACATTTTCAATGTAGAAAAAAATAATATTCGTCTCTAAAATAAAAAAAGTAGCTGAAAATTGAGAAATATTATAAAAAATAATTAAAAATTGAGGAATATTATATAAATACAATTATGATTTACCAATGTTAGTTTTCTTTTGTCGATAAAATCATAATATGTTCTTGCGCGCATAATACCCTTAATTTTTATTAAAATAATCAAACTAGTTTGGTGTTTATTAATGATAACATTTATAATGTACTTGCATAGTAGTATTATTTAATTATTTTAATTTTTAATGGGGAAGGTTAATATTTTTTTAATTTTTTTTTTTTTTTTTCAGAACTTTTAATAACTTTTTTGTTAACCTTGATGGCCCGTGCGTTATTCAGGCCCTGTCCCTGGCCTTTTTCCACACTCACAAGTTCTGTAATAAAGGTCCGTGTTTGCACCTCCATCTGAAAAGGAAATTCATAATACATTCATTCATAATATATTCTTTGCTTTACGATTCCCCAAATTGATCCTGCAATGAAAAAGTATTTTCTCAGAACACTTCACATATCCCCTCGTAACTTCTCTAACGAGATTGACCCCTGCTCTAAAAATTATCATCCATCTATCCTTTGCAAATTAACCTTTGCATTTTGCACATAGTCCCCGATACTACCTGCTAGTAAAAGCGCCAGCCAATGAAAATTTATAATCGCTGCAGCTTTCTATAGTTGGCTACTTATCGCTGTTTGGCTAAATGTAGATGTTGTTTAAAGGAGAATATATTCAGAAAACACAGGCAAGTTTCAATCTATTGGATCAATCATTGTATTCGTGTTGGTGCTCAATCATAGTATATTCAGTCATAAGAAGTTTCAATCATACGTATTCGTGTGTAGTTAGAATGATTTTAAAGGCCGTCATTTCCACAAAACAAATAGATATTTATATTTAACCATTTTGCAAAGCTGAGAACGAAACACTTTTTTTAAATAAATACAAAATACTTTCAAAATAAAGAGACGGAAAAAATACAAAATACTTACTTTCCGTAGAAAAGGAAATACAAAATACATGCAATATATATATATTGAAAGGTTAACAGGATCGCATAATTACAATAAACCAAACTGCTACTTGTAAGACAGTGACTTACAAAACGTTCTTAAAAAAACCTTCATCAGGAAGTCTTTCAGGACTTTGGGGCCGGGGGGGGGGGGGGGGGGGCAATTTTTCTATTTGCCCTATAAAAATATATCTAGATGCTATCACATAAATAGAAACTAAGTTAATATAAAATGTCCCCGAGGGTAGGCGAATAATCGTCTCCGCCCTCCCCCCCCCCCCCCGGATGTATGACTAAAAGAAACACTGGCCGGTATATGCCAGTTAGGTAGATGTCGACAATTATTTCGAAGGCATTATAAACCATTATAAACGAAGGCATTATAATGACATTTCGCTCGCTGAACGAACAATTCGTTCTTATCCTTAAGGGTGAGCGTCAGTAAATTTTCTGCCCTATCCGCGCTTTGTTAACTTTCGCGGCACACATATTTCGCCGAAATTCTGCTCAAACAGTTGCGAAATATTTTCTGAAAGATAAAATGCAATGCTTAGATTATATTAAAACTAAATTTAATGCCCCAAAAAACATAGAATATATTTTTTATTTTAATCCAAAATATTTTTGGTGCTGCCATCTGTTGTCGTAATTTAATTCATACTGATTATTTTTATTTTTTAATGAACATCTTTAAATATCTATTCCTTCTAATACAGTGTTAAATACAACAACAGATCATATATAATAATGCCACAATCACGGAAAGGTAATTTCTCATTCTATAAATTTGATAAGGGATCTGAATGTACATCACTGAGGACTGCAGTTTTGTCTTCAAGTTCCTTTGTCTTCAAGTCCAAGTTCAGTTATGTTTCCGTGATTATGGCATTATATATGATCTGTTGTTGTATTTAATAGTGTATTAGAAGGAATAGACATTTAAAAATGTTCATTAAAAAATAAAAATAGTCGGCATGAACTAAATTACGACAACAGATGGCAGCACCAAAAATATTTTAAATTAAAATAAAACATATATTCTATGTTTTATTGGGTATTAAATTTAGTTTTAATATAATCTAAGCATAGCATTTTATCTTTCAGAAAATATTTCGCAACTGTTTGAGCAGAATTTCGGCGAAATATGTGTGCCGCGAAAGTTAACAAAGCGCGGATAGGGCAGAAAATTTACTGACGCTCACCCTTAACAACGCTTATTTAGAGCGTATAAAATACGACTTCGGAAGCCTCGTGCGTTACTCAGGCCCTGTTGACCATAGGCGCCGAGTTTTCAAAATCTCAGGGGGGGCACAATCCGATAAATTATATAAAAATTCACAAAGTCGATAAAGATATAACAACTTACAAGGCCGCCTTGAAGAAAGCAAGCATATGTCAGTTAGGTGACTACAATTGGTTCGTGGTCATTTTAAGCCCCTTCTTCAGGCCAAAAGAACAGTATCCGCCCTTAACAACCGCCAAGAACGAACTGTCCAACGAACGGCAGTAGTGGTTGTTAAGTGCTCATACGGTTATTTTGTCCTGAAAAAGAGGGATTATAATGCCATCGAAGCAACTGTAGTCACCTAACTGACATATATATGCTTTCCTCAAGGAAGGTTTGTAAGTTATTGTTTTACAAGCAGGTGTTTTGGAGTGAGATAACCGAGTGGTTAAGTCACAGGATTGTACTCGGAGGACCCGAGTTCGATTTTTGGCTTTGCCTAAACTGTTCTCGTGTACGAGCACGTTAAATTTGTGGGTTTGAAAGTCCTTCCAAGCGATTAGATAGCATTGTCTCGGCGGTCTTAACAGATATCTTACACCTTCGGGTAGGTCGTACGGGCTGGGTTGAAAGAAAGATATCAGCAGTTTTATTTATTATACGATAAATATTTTTAATCTTTTTAGGCCTATTTTTATTTGTAAGCTAAGAGTTGATTAGGAAAATCCATATAGTTACTATGCATCAATATTAAAATATATAATAATTACAATGGATTTTACTATATAAGAATTAACTAGTAGCAAAGCTGTTAATTAATTAAAAAAGTCTGAAAGTTAATACACGTTAACGCTTAATATCAGCTCTTAACTACCTATCAGGTGATTTTGCACAAATTAAAACAATGAACCCAGCAATAATACAAAAGTATCCAAATACTATTGTCTATATTTAAATAATTTTAAATTAAATATGTAAATAAATTGATCATCACTATAACCACACATTCAGCTAAATTAAAAAAATCTTTAAGACAAAGCAATTTCTAAAAAAATCTCATAAATAATATTTTTATGCAAAATTTGGATGACATGTTGGTTGACATTTCTTATCACAACTAAAACTTTAATATTTATATCAGGGGGATGGGCTGAGTATACCTAGTGTGTGTGTGGGGGGGGGGGGGGGGCTTAGCTCCCTCTGGCACTTGCCTGACTACGGTGCTGCGTCAAACGTCCGGTGTTCACCAGGAATTTACCCGCGGGGTTTGCAGCTTCAAACGGAATGGATGCCACCTGTAAAGACAGCACTGATATATAGAATCCAGGAGTAATTACAGATAAGATCTCTTTAGGTAGACAAAATAAGTCATCCCTACTTCGTGGTAATCATTTATAGTTATTACTGGAGGGAAACAACTATTTTTTGGAAATGCCAATAACATGGCTGCAAATATTCAATTTCTCTTTGAATTAGGTGGTCAGTCGAAAAAGTTCTGGTAACCAGGTGTTTTTGTCATTAGCGTAAACATGTTTCCTGGGAGTAAAGATCAGCTTGGTTAGTGTGCGAGATAGTTAAGGGAGCTATGGTAAGGAAGATGTGAACAAGACTAAACTGTGACATTTACGTTGATAGGATTTTCTTTCAAATATTTTTATGTTTAAAAAACTTCATTTTTTGGTATTTAGTAAAATATGAAGTCAGAAAAAAAATCTTGAAATTTCCCAGAGGGGGCTTTGCCCCCTCTGGAAAAGTTCAGCGGGGGCTCGTGCCCCTCTGCCCCCCCGTAGTCGGCGCCTATGCTGTTGACATGATATTATAGTAACAGTTATAAAGATAACGCTTATAAGTGAAGTGCCTTTTCCTTCAGAAGTATTATTCACGTCCGCACATATTCATCTGTTTGGAATTGTGTGGATGGGATCAGCGTCACTTAAATGTATGGTGCAGCAAAACTCATATTTTAGATTAATTTTATAGAAATATTGAAAAAGACAAATAACTCAGTAATTGTATTATTTCTGAAATAACTTTACATATTCCAATGTATTGTATACATTTTTTTAAGACTACAACAAAGTTGAAAAGTGTTTATGTCTTTGTTCATTCTGTCTGTCTGTCTCTCTGTCCGTTAGCACGATAACTGCCGTAAAAATGACTTAATCAAAATGAAATTTTGGTATGTTGTTCAGACAGTCTGTAGGACCTATGGGAATATAAATGAATAATATCACCCAATTAGTTTTGGATTGAACCCGGATTGAAAAAATGAAATACATTGAACCCTATGGGACCAAATTTTTCAAACATTTTTTAAGCGGATTTAGAATTCACAAATTGCTTCGAAAATTTTAGGTAATATTCAAATTGTTCCATAAAATATATAAAAAAAAATTCAGCAAAATATATTCGGTAGTTTTTTGAGTAAAAATTAAAATAATAATTACACCTCTTATATGAAGCGATCACGTGACCATGATATGAAAAGATCACGTGATCCACTTCAAAATGAAATATGGCATCCATCTTGTCTCAAAATCGTGATTTTTAAAGTTCTTTTTAATTCATATTGAGTGTTGTATCCGTCTTAAAACCGCTTTATTTTTGCTTAAATTCTGTGCATCTACATACTGAAACAACGCAATTACAATATCTTTGAGTTTAAATGATCATCCAAATTTGATTATTTCTACAACGAAGCCTATTTTTCACTTATGTAAAATGTAAACAGCAAAATATGTAGACTGAGTTGTATAAGAATTGCTGTATTTCTTTAACGCAAAATTATTTAGATCATGGAGTCTGCATAGCTGATATGAATGAAATATTCATTGATTTTACAGAGAGTAGGACGATTTTTTTCGATGAAGTTTTAAGCATAGAGTTTAATTACTTGTAGCTCCATGGTCTTAATTTTTAAATAAAATAAATTATTATAGTATTGTGATGAATGAAATGAATGGGAATATATTTTTGAATGAAATGCTGCTTTTATAGAGAGAGCCAGGCGTGTTATTTTTTCTATGACGTCATTTGAATGAATTTCAGTTGTTTTCGATGAAGTTTTCAAATATAATAAATTATCGTAGTATTATGATAATTTTAAAAATATTACCGAGGAATTTATCGCATTTTAGAAATGTTTAAACCAGGCAATTTATATTTCAATGCCGTCATTTGAAGTTCATTTTTTTCGATGAAGGTTTAAGTTTTCAAATATAATAAATTAATGTAGTATTGTGATAAGTTTTAAACTATTACCGAGGAATGCATTGCATTTTAGAGATGTTTAAATAAAATTGCATTGAAGTTTGGAAGTGTTTCATAATCAATGCTTTAAGCATGATTGATCTTTCTTGTTTTTACTTGCATCGTTTTATATTTGAATTCATGAAAAGCATTTTTATTTTTTATAATTTTATAAAATTAAATAAAATATCATGCATGCCCTACATACATAGTATAATGTATTGGGAAAGTATTGTGACCAGATCTAAAGTTTTAATTTGAGTTTTTGATATATTTACAAATTTTAAACATCCCTGAACTCGAATTAAACATTTTTAAGCGCTGTGTGTGTATATGTATGCTAGTCTGAATGTAATATCTCATGAACAGCTGGAACTCTATTGATTTTAAAACAATTCGATGCTACGAAGATGCCCCAAAATTTTCGAATTAATTTTGGAAAATATCGCTTAGAAATTCGGGACATATAATAATGTTAAAGAAATAATAATTTTGCATATAATTTATCATTAGAAAACGGATGGTATTCGTTTTATAGCTCTCATATGAACTGTTCTCGAGATATTACATATTTTTCAAATTTATAAAAAAAAATACATAAATAATTGCAATATGGTTATACGAAGGGACGGGGCAGTCCAGTGGTTAGCGCGAGGGGATTGCACTCGGATGACCAGAGTTCGATTCCCGGTTAACTATCCCTGTGTTCACGCCGAGTACGCCCACGTTCCGAGAGGTTGGTGTGGTAGGGGAAGGTGGGTACGATCCTTGTGGATATCACCCCCGCTGGGTTCTGTTTTAAATTGGAAGGCACTTACCGGTCGCCCAAACAGATATCTTACACTTTCAGGTATGTCAGGCGGTCTGGATCAAAGAAGAATAAGGTGATACGGGGGGGGGGGGATAGCCCAGGGGCTAGAACAAGGGAATCGCACTCGAAGGATCCGAGTTAGAGTCCCGGCTCTGTCCAAACTATCCCGTGTCTATACGGAGTACAGGCACGCTAAATTTGTAGGTCCGACAGTCCTCCCAAAAGGTTGTTAGTAGTAGGAGGAGAGTACGCTCCTTGTAGATGTCACCTCATTGGATTCCAGTTTAAATTGGGTGACACTGTCTCGGCCGTTTAAACAAATACAGGACGCCTTCTGGTAGGTCGGACTGTCTGGATCGAAGGAAAGAAAGAATAAGGAGATACGTCCAAATCTTAAATATAAACAGACTTTTAATTTTGAACCTGTTCATTTTATTGTTATTCCTATATTTAGCCGTATCCGGACCGATAAATTTAAAATTATCATTTCAAGTCAGGCCAGGGTGTACGTTGTTGCACCCCAATTCCCCTTGACAGATGTCACAAATTTAATATTGGTTGTATTAAAAAGACTCCTTAGATGGTCCTAGTGATATCAAAAACATAAAACTTTCCACTAATTTAATTTGTATATGTAGGGATCTAAAATTGATTGTAAAAAAGTAGCAAAATTCCTCAAGAGACCCTGAAATACCCAGGACTCCTATGGGTAGTTTCTGTTTCTAAGTGATATCTCATCTGTCTCTTTACTAATTGCTAAAAATAAAATGAGAGTTTATTGACTGTCTACGCGGTTTCTTTTTCTTGAAGAAAAGCCAAAAAATTAAAATGAAAAGTGTACAGAATAACCTTGAATTAAAAAGAACGGGAAAAACTGAGTTATTTTGAGCAACATGACCAAGAACATCTGCTACAATCGTAAATTTTGAAGCCTATTTCGGCTTTGCCCTTTCGAACGAAGCGATATCTTTTTCTTTAGATTTTAGAGATATCTATACAGGGTTTTCGAGTATCACAGTGGTGGATCTACTAATAAAGCCTAAATAGGCAATTGCCTATTGGCAGCCGCCTCACAGGATGTGATCGGAAAGTTTCCGAAATTTCATTCTGCAGTTTCAGTTAACTGGTTTTGACGTCTTGCATACATTTATACTGGAAAGCAAAGAAAAGGTGTTTTAAGTAAAACTTCCATTATAATTACTTTTATATTTTATTTTTATTTTTTGGCATTTATTAATTGCTAGCAGATTACTACTTGGTCGTGATTTGAAATATGTACAAGTTATAAGAGCATTTACATTGCTCAATATGCAAAATCAGCATTGGCATTGATTTGATGAATGTCCAAATATTGAGTTCCTCAATAGGATCCTTAAGAGAAGAAAAATGTATTTTGTTGATAGAGAATTATCGTAATTTTATGCAGGGCCGGCAACAGGAAGGGGTGGAACCATAGAGCTCGGCATGCCTAGGGGGCCCGGATCAAGCCATATAAGAAATATTTTGTAAAGCGCCACGGAAAAGATAATTCAAATCAATTTTAGATTTAGTAAAATGTCAAGTTAAAATACCACCTCACAATTATTCAATTATTTTATTATAAAAAAATCTGATGTGGGCAGCACATGACTTTCCTTATATAATGCAATGCATTTACTACTTTTACAGTAAAAAATATCTGATATGGGAAGCACATGACTTTCCTTATATAATGCAATGAATTTACTACTTTTATAGTAAAAAAAAAATAGATTATTTTTATAGTACGTAGTTATTTATATTATTTCCAAGATATTGAATTTCCGTCAATGGGTAGTCATTTTCCATGTCGTCATCATCAATGACTCGTCATTGATTTAGCGTCATTTTTATCCATTTGGCGAGTTTTTCGTTAATTTAACAACATTTTAAAAAGTCGCCAAGTTGGCGATATACCACCAAATTCATCGCCAAAATCTCGCCAAGCGTTATGGACGAAGAAATAAGTTATTCTTACAGCAGATAAATATAACTATTGGCTTTCAAATACAAAAGTATTATATTACTCAAAGTATCTTTTTTCATGAATGGAACGAGTTAGATCCACGAGAATGATGTCACCAAATTTATCGCATGGTATTACATATGAAAAGTGAACATGTTTCTCAATAGGAAATATTTTTTTATATTGACTTTTTGATAATTTTTTTGAAAAATGTGCAATATCTCGAGAACGGTTCATGTTAGCATTCTAAAATTTATGTCAGTCGATTTCTAATGAAAAATTACATAAGAAATGTCTATTTCCGTAACTTTATTAGCGGTTTTTATTTTTTGATAATTTTTTCAAAATTTCACTCGAAAATTTAGGGGGGGGGGGGGGTTCTGAACATTCGATTGCATATAAAAACAATAGGCTTCCAGTGTTTACGGATTGTGATTTTTGTACCAAATTTCGTTCGAATCGGTCCATTCGTTCGTCAGTTATCGTCTCCAAAGACTCACTGACACACACACACATACTTTCACACATACACACACACATACTTTCACACATACACACACACATACTTTCACACACACACACAGACATCACTTTAAAAATGTTTGATTCGTGATCAGGTATGCTTGAAACGTGCTCTCCCGTCGAAAACTCGAATTCGAATTTTCGAACCCGTCACAATACTTTCCTTATATTATGTATATAAGAAAAAGTAGGTTATTCTTATAGTAGATACTTATATTATTTTCAAGATATTGAAGATTCGTCAATTAGTTATCATTTTCATTGATTTAGCATCATTTTTATCAATTTAGCAACATTTTATTTAATCTGGCAATTTTAAAAAGTCGTCAAGTTGGTGGCATTCCGCCAAATTCGTCGCCAAAATCTCACCAAGCGTTATGGACGGAGAAATAAGTTATTCTTATAGCAGATAAATAACTATATATAGGCGTTCAAATAGAAAAACATTACACAGAGTATCTTTTCTCATGAATGGAACGAGCTAGATGAGTAGAAGAGAAATGACAGTTGAGGGGCCGCAGGCGGTGCTGCACCGCCTGGAGGAGGGTCCCTCTTTGGGAAAATGCCTCTTTGGAGTGTCTTCCCTCTTTTGAGAGGAAGCCCCTCTCAGAGGGTCTTTAGACCCCCGGGAGGATGCCTCTCTTGAGACCCCCCTCTTTGGAGTGGATCCTCTTTGGGAGGATGCCTCTCACTGCCCCCCTCCCCTCTTTTGGAAGTTTGGTGATGCCTCTCTTGGGAGGAAGCCTCTTTCCTAGTATTGCGAAAGAGGGCAATTGCGAAAGTCTTTCACAGAGGCATGATGACTCATACGGAGTGAGTTTCACTCCGAGTCTTGAGAGGGAATGTCACAATCGCTGACTGACCCTTGACCTGAGGAAGTGGTTTCAAGGGATTTCGCAATCGATGACTGACCCTTGACCTGAGGAAGAAGTTTCAAGGGATGTCGCAATCGAACAATCTGGAAATGACGTGTCGCGCCTTGGAGCTCCTTAGCACACGTCCTCTCTCTCTGCTGTCTGGAAATAAAGTGAAAGATCTTATCAACGTGACGTAGTTAAAGCGCCCTCTGGCGAATTTTGATGAAGTGCTGCCATCTATCGGCATTTTTTTCCAAAAGAATTTAATGTTTCACTGGTCAGGAGCTGGATTCGAACTTGGGCCCAACTGATTAGAAGCCGCGCGTCTTACCGCTGTGCCAAAGCACCCGTGCTTTATAGGAAGTTAACTTCGAAGTGTACCTTATCAGTGGAAGTTAGATTATTTTTCAAAGTTCATTCGAATAGCGATGCAAGGGTGCGTTTTAAAACAGAATGCTACGGAGTGAATATAAATCTGTGTATTATAACAGTATGATTTTTTTTTTTAAAACAAATGTATACGCAAACTTTAAAAACACGAATGTAATAATTAGCTAAAATTGTGTTCAGTGGACATGAAACTTGTATTCAGTGAATAGGATTCGACCATTCTGAGTGTTGTGTATCTAAAAACAAATGTATACACAAACTTTAAAAACATGAATGTAATAATTAGCTAAAATTGTATTCAGTGGATTTTTTTTTAAAAAATAAATCTAACTATCAATACGATTTTTATAATAATAACGAAATGATTTCGAATGTTTAAAAACAAATTGATTACGGATGAACACACAAATTGTGTTCCGTGGACACAAAAATGGTGTTACATGAATACCATTCGACCCTTTATGTGTTGTGTATCTAAAAACAAATGTATACACAAACTTTAAAAACACGAATGTAATAATTAGCTAAAATTGTATTCAGTGGATTTTTTTTTTTTTTTTTTTTTTTTTTTTTAAATAAATCTAACTATCAATACGATTTTTATAATAATAACGAAATGATTTCGAATGTTTAAAAACAAATTGATTACGGATTTCCAATGAACACACAAATTGTGTTCCGTGGACACAAAATGGTGTTAAGTGAATAGCATTCAACCCTTTATGTGTTGTGTATCTAAAAACAAATGTATACACAAACTTTAAAAACATGAATGTAATAATTAGCTGAAATTATGTTTTGTGACACAAACTTTAAAATAGCGCATTTAGTTAAAATGAAGTGAACAAGATTTCACCATTCTATGTGTGTGTGTTTGTATGTGTGATTTTTAAAAAATAAATCTAACAACGTATATGACTATTATAATAACGAAATGATTTCAAAGGTTTAAAAACATAATAGATTTCCAATGAACACACAAAAATTATGTTCAGTGGACACATAAATTGTGTTAAGTGGACACACAAATCGTGTTACATGAATAGCATTCAACCCTTTGTGTGTTGTGTATCTAAAAATTAATGTATTACTACATTGTACTTAGGCATTTTCAAAAATGGTGCGACAAGCTACTCACAATCTGAAAAGAAAGTTTCCACTAGAAAATACATCTTATTACGTAGTGTTACATATATACTAATATTTAATCACTAATATTTAATTAACTGCATTAAATAATACACATAATTAGTTAAAATTGCAATGACGACTCAAAGATTGAGAATATATGTAAATAAAACACATCAGAGAAGTAGATATGAATTATGTTCGAAAATAAAACTATTCAAATTCTACCCATTTCTAGAACCCCATCGAATGTTCCAGCTTATCGGAAATCATGTGCTTTTGACTTTTCGGAGGACGTTGTTTGTTTAGCACAAAGCAAAGGTCCCCTCGGAAAAGGGTATAAAATGCGGTCCTTATCGAGCTATGGTCAACTGCTCTTTCTTTTAGATTACAGCAAGTAATTATCACCGAAAGTATTTTGATAAGATGTCTTCATCCCGTGCATTTGAAGTAAGTAAAATTTTGATTTTCATTATTTTATGATTTATTATATATGGCATTTTATGATTTATTATATATGACGATTAGCACTTGAATTTTATATTAATTATTTTTTTTTTATGGATTTTCAGTTCGACTTCGGTATCCCAGTTGAGGAGATGAGTATTATATGTGCAAACAATCCCACGACCAAAGACGATATAAATCAGGTAAGTTATTTTAATAATTTTTTTAATTGAAAAATGTATTTGTTTTAATTTTACGCATTTGTGAAAATACTGTTTGAAATTAAACACAACAATTGAATTAAACCATGAAAAATATAAACTTATTTTATGCTCCATCTGAGCGAAGCCACCGCTGACTTTATTAAAACATTTAATAGCACCCACACATATTTTCTAATGTTTCACATATTGAACCATTCAGTTTAATTGTACTTTGAAAAATATAACGTTATTTCCATCGGAGTGGAATCATTTTTTTTTAGTGATAGATTTGTGTCGACTTCCAAAAATTATATCTTTCAACTATAATTTTTTATATCAACATTTTAGTATGTGGTTTTAATAACACTTTTAAATTTAAATAAATAATGAGTTTAACACATAACTTAAAATAAAACTAAGAATGAAGCAACGTTTAAAGAAAAAACATTTTTAATGAAAGCTAAATAGTACATTGATTTTTACAAAAGTAATATTCTACTAACTTGTATTTCACATATGGAACAGAGCAATCATCGCTGTATAATACTCCCTTACACTGAGACTTTTAAAAAATTCAGGTGAAACATTGTTTTCATTTGTTTCACAAAACTCTCGCGCAATTTCTTGAATGTTTATCATTAAAAGTTCGTGATCGACTAGTTCATAATCCACAAATTGCATATGAGTGGATAGCGTACAGCCAACACCCTCTATATTCATAGAGGGTGTTGGTGTTAATATAGAGGGTGTTGGTACAGCACTTGTGTTTCAAATCGCTACACCCGTGACTTTTACATGTTTCGCGTTGATATAATTTATACAACTCTACACATAAATTTTTATGTACACACTGCATTAAAGTGTGTTTTAATTCATAGGGTGGCAAAGTCGGTAGTGCTTCGACAGGTTTTTGATACTTCACAATACAATTGGGTAGGATATTTGTCAGTAACTGATCCAAAACACATTTAGTAACATCTTGACTAATGTACTGAAGAGTATGAAAATTATCCTGATTTAATAAGATTAATTTCTTTTTGAACTGTCCAGTGCAAGGTGGTAATTGTTGTAAATATAGATTGCTTTCACACACACAAACTAAGAGTTCGTTATTAATTGTGAAAGATGAATTTTCACTGTCCATATTTGAAATGCGTTTTAAAAATACACTCCACGTATTAGGCGTGAGTGTTACTCCATGAGGGGTAGGCACGATAACATCAGAAGCATTCATCCTGTAGACACGAAAGTGTACTTTCACATTTCCTCGAAAATGTTGCACGGTAATGTAAATGTTACAGCCCAAATGGTAACGGAACTTTTCAGATGAGGACAATTCTATCGAAACCGATCCACTTTGAGAAGTAGCATAGTTCAGAGCCGACGACACCAAATCACTTTGCGAATCTGTAGTAGGTATAGATGGAGTATGCATATGGCTCCAATCGATTTCAGGTATAGGCGAAAGCGCTGCAGGCGGGACATACATTGGAAACTCGCACTTGCGTTTCTGTACAGGCGTTTTAGGTAGAATTTTTCTAAATGTTAGACTTATTCTAGCTTCTGAAACTTCGGGTTCCGCAGCAATTCCATGAGAATAGAATTTGTTGGTTGGCACATGGATCGCATAAAGCGATCCGTGTTGGAGTGGAATACTTAGAGAAGATTGTCCTTTTCTTTCGAAAATGATAGATCTCATAGCACCGAAACTGAGAGTCGCTATAGGTGTTTTAGAGCATAGGGAGGATTCATTGTCCTTGTGTTGTCCTATTTTAGCATGTCCATCCACATAGTGGTTTACAAACACAAAATTGTAGCTGTATCCCATATGTTCTTCCACACGTGATTTTATCTCCGATAAGAGAGGTGTCCATCCCTCAGAGCTGTTTCCACCGTCTCCAAATGCATATGCTTTTTGAGCTGGTTGGTATGGATGACCATGCACCACCCCTTGTGATTGTTGAAAGGGCAGACTTTTCAACTCTTGAAAAATTAAATCGGCTACATTTACTGAATAAAATTCGCGAACATATTCTACATTCAATTTCTCGCGTTTAAAAAAGATAGACATTTTTAAAAATAAGCAAGGACAACCTTCTAGGAGAACAAACGTTGAACGAATGAACTCTTATCTAAATAATATTCCTTATCGTAACATGTCACGTGATATTTCTTATCGTATCACATGACACATCATATCTGTAAATCACATGATATTTCTTATCGCATCATGCGATGTATCACATGATATTCCTTATCGCATCGTGTCACATGATATTCCTTATCGCATCATGTCACATGATATTCCTTATCGTATCACGTGATGTATCACGTGACATCTTGTTAGCGAATCACAAGGTTCCACGTATGGAATCACGTGACATCTTGTTAGCGAATCACAAGGTTCCACGTATGGAATCACGTGACAAACCAGATAAGGTTTCCGCCCACTATACATGCTACGTGGAGCTCACTTTGACTCGAGACTTGTGCTAGGAAAGACGTCCTTTTAATTTGCTCCTCTCTATTAAAATATCGACAAACGAATTTACCACAATGATGGTTGTTTCAAAAGTGAGTTCAAAATGTTTTCGAATTAAAAATAAAGATACATTTTTAAAAATTCATAACACAATCATCACAATAAATTCTGTTATCATTCATAACACAAGAACTTTTAAAATGTACAACACAAAAATTAGCTTCATACACATTTCACTCTTTTACATGTTCTGTGTTTTTAATATTTAGGATATGACTGTGGAAGCTGGTGTATTGCCTGCGGCAACAACACTTATGAAAGGCAATGCAACACCCCTTGTGGAAGCCAATGCAATGCCTGCTGTGGTAGGAGAGGCCGGACCTAGTGGAGTTCACGTAAGTTATTTTATTTCATCTTTTGGTGGAGATAGGGAAAATCGGCTGTTTTGGGGAGTATAGGATTGTATCGTATATATTTCGCATTTCAGAATTTTAAAAATAAACAGCTGATTCAATATCTACATCATTTTTAGATTGCATTTCGATACTTAGATGTTTGATGTACACGCTAATGTTGGACTTTTGTCTGTTTTACAGATGTGTCCAACCTGCCACAAAGTCTTCACTGCGAAGCGTAGTTTAACACGCCATCTGAAAATTCACAGTGAAGAAAAATCATTTTCTTGTGAGATCTGTGAAAAGTCATTTTTAAGAAAAGGAGATTTGGACAGGCATAGCAAAACCCACACCAATTCTAAGTCACTCCAATGTAACATTTGCAATAAAACGTTCACGAGGGAAGATAATTTGAACGCACACAGGAAAATACATACACAGATAAAGGCATATCCCTGTTCCCTTTGCGAGAACACGTTTACGAGAAAGGGGGATCTAGCACAGCATGTGCGAATTATGCATAAAACTTCTGCCCCTGTTGGATTGAAACGCAAGATCACTGATGTGGCTTCCGCTTCTAGGAAGCGTGTGAAACGTAGTAATAGGGCTTTGGGGGTTTTCTTAACAGAAACATTGGAACCCTCCGAAGAAAATTGCCACGATTTACTACTATCCCTGGAAGAACTGAAGCCGCACATGGTAAATCTTATCCTGGCAGAGTTGAATACGCGCCAAATTAAATGGTATGCCATTCTAAATGTCAGGATGATTCGAATCAATTCTGATGGGGAGGAGGAGTTTGCTACACCACATTTTCGCACAAAGTGCGCAATATCACTTCAAGAGTTTAACGTTGAGGAGCATGTGAAGCAAGGTATTCAAAAAATTTTGAATTCTGTGGAAGAGTTTCACCAGCTCGGATCCGGATGGACCTTGGATCGAGTATTGAATATGGATGTGTACATCGGGTCCTATCGTCCATTGCGTCCGTCCAGCTTCATTCCGTTACCTCCCAAAATAATGGCAAAGAAGGCAGTTCTGAACATACAGAACGAAGATCAAAAGTGCTTCGTGTGGTGTCTCATCGCACACTGGAAGAATTTAGACTCGTCTGCTACTCCAAAGCGTGTGAGTCACTACTTGCCATTTGAAGGGGAGGTGAATCTGGGAAACGTGGAGTGTCCAGTGGCAGTGTGCAAGATCCCAATTCTCGAGAGGCTGAATGATTGTCGCATTAATGTGTTCGGATATGAAAAGGGGGAAGTTTTCCCCCTCCAAATATCTGAGCGGGAGGATTCCGACGTTGTTAATTTACTTTTAATCAGCGACGGGGTCCAACAACATTATTGCCTTATACGCAATTTTTCACGCCTTCTCGGGGATGTGTCAGCTCATGATGGAGAAAGTTACACATGCTACCGATGCCTCCACAGATTCTGCCGTGAAGATCTTCTCCAGAAGCATACACCTTTTTGTAAAGAGCATGCTCCTCAGCGGGTTTCGATGCCAAGTCCTGACAAAAGTCTTTTAAAGTTTAATATGGAGCACTACCAGCATCCCGTACCGTTTGTATTGTATGCAGATTTCGAAGCGCTTCTGGTGAAGCTAAACAGTAGTGAACCCTCTCGTGAGAATGCCTTTACAGAGAAGATGGCTGTTCACGAACCCTGTGGATATGCTTACGTAGTGATCGATCCGCAGGGTAAGTGTCTCAAAGACCCCAAGGTATACCGAGGCACTGAAGCAGTCATTAACTTTATAGAAGATGTCTTGCGAGAGAAGGATGAATTGATCCCCAAGACCAAGGCCAACAGGCCAATGAAGCTCACCAGGAGTGAGGCAATTGCATTCAATCAGAGCATAGAGTGCTATTTATGCAAGAAGCCCTTCAAACATGATGGGGTGAAGTATGTAGGGAAATGTAGAGACCACGACCATGTGAGTGGTGCATATCGAGGAGCACTCCATGTGGCGTGCAATCTAAGATTTCGTCTCCCTACTACTATTCCGGTAGTGTTCCACAACTTGAAAAATTATGATGGTCACCACCTGATGTCGGGGCTTGGCAAATTAAAAGATTATGAAATTACACCCATTGCAGTAAACATGGAGAAGTACATTTCGTTTACCCTTCAGAAGAAAGGCGAGGGTGTGAGGCTGCATTTTATTGACAGTCTTCAATTTTTAAACACCTCCTTGGAAAAATTGGTAGCCAATTTACCCAAGGACAAATTCACAATCACGTCAACAGCTATACCACTCAATACAGATCTGCTGCTACGTAAGGGGGTGTACCCATACGAGTACATGGACTCGTATGGAAAATTTGAAGACCAGATGCTACCTCCACCTTCGGCCTTTTACAGTACATTGACAGATGAAGACATATGTGAGGAGGACTACAAACATGCTCAGAATGTATGGAGGACATTCAATCTGAAGAATCTTGGGGAGTATCACGATTTATATGTCAAAACGGATGTCCTTCTGCTGGCCGACGTATTTGAGCATTTCAGAAAACTGTGTATGACATACTATGGTCTAGATTGCGCTCACCTGATGACTGCACCGGGGCTGGCGTGGCAGGCCTCCCTGAAGATGGTAGAACAACCCTTGGACCTCCTAACCGACATTGATATGCATCTTTTCATTGAAAGGGGGATTCGAGGGGGAATATCTATCATCACCAAACGGTGGGCGCGGGCAAACAACCCATACATGGCCGAGTATGATCATACAGAGCCCACCCGGTATTTGATGTATTTAGAAGCCAACAACTTGTACGGGTGGGCCATGTCTCAGCCCCTGCCTTATGGGAATTTTGAGTGGGTGTCGCCATCCATAGCAAGTCAAGAATGGATTATGAGTCTCCCCAGCGATGGAACAGATGGGTACATATTAGAGGTGGATTTAGATTACCCATCTGAATTACACGACCTTCATAATGATTATCCACTAGCCCCGGAAAAGCTGAAGATCTGTGAAGATATGATTTCTCCATACACGGTAGAAGTTATGAAATCCCTTAAGATGTCTCGGTTCCAGAGTCAGGAAAAGTTAACCCCTAATCTTAACAATAAAAAAAACTACATAGTACATTTTCAAAATTTAAAGTATTATCTGGAATTGGGACTTAAATTAAAAACCACCCATAAAATTTTAAAATTTAAACAGCGAGCCTGGTTGAAGCCCTACGTTGACTTCAACACTGAACATCGCAAAAGGGCCCAATCAGGCTTCGAAAAAGATTTTTTTAAGTTAATGAATAATGCCGTGTATGGGAAATGCATGGAGAATTTGAGAAACCGGGTGAAGATTGATCTTGTGAAGGACGAGAAACGTGGGGAGAAACTTATGGCGGCACCTACATTTAAATCTTTCAAAATTTTTAATGAAGATTTGGTAGGGGTCGAGAGACTGTACAATAACATCTTGCTGAATAGGCCCATATACGTCGGTTTCGCCATTCTGGAGCTTAGTAAACTCCTCATGTACAGATTCCATTATGGATATGTAAAGAATAAATACGGATCCAAGGCAACACTTTTGTTTACCGACACCGACTCTCTCACTTATGAGGTCGAGTGTCGGGATTTTTACAAAGATATTGAAGAAAGCGCCCACCTCTTTGACACATCGGATTATCCGACAGATCATTCCGCCCACAATGTGTCAAACAAAAAGAGGATAGGGTGTTTTAAGGACGAGTTGAATGGAACACCTGGACTTGAGTTTGTGGGGCTCAGGTCCAAAATGTATTCTCTCCTCTCCACACAGGGGGAAAAGAAGACGGCTAAAGGTGTTTCCAAAACATTTGTAAAGAAGCATGTAAAACATCAACATTATGTAAAATGTTTAAAAGATGTACAATGCACAAAATCTTTTCAACATCGTATAGGGAGTGAATGTCACCGTTTGTATACACTTAAACAAAGTAAGGTGGCACTCTCCCCATACGATGACAAACGCTACGTATTGGAAGATGGCATTCACACGTATGCACATGGACACTGGAAGATATCCAAGGAATAGCCACTCCATTCTTTTTTTTCAACATTCAAGACTATTCCAAGATTTTTACATTTCTATTCAAGAACTTTCCGCGACTTTTTCACGTTTTTATTCAACAACTTTTCACTTTTTTAACACAAGAACTTTCCACGATTTTTTTAAAACAAGTCCTTTTTCAAGATTCAAGAACTTTCCACGATTAAAGACTTTTTCACGTTTTTATTCAACAACTTTTCACGATACAAGATCCTTTCAAGATTCAAGACCTTTTCACAATACAAGAACTTTTCACGATTACGAGACCTTTTTACTATTTTGAATATATGAATTTTTCAAGATTTTTTATCATAATTCAAGAATTTTTACTATTTTGAATATATGAATTTTTTCAAGATTTTTACCAAGATTTTTAATACATGAAGATTTTTCCATGTTTTCTGCAATAGACCTTTTCAAGAATTTGAAGACAAGAACTTTTTACTATTTTGAATATGAGAATTTTTCAAGATATTTTATCACAAATTTTTACCAAGATTTTTAACACATAAAGATTTTTCCATGTTTACTGCAATAGACCTTTTCACGAATTTTTAACACATAAAGATTTTTCCATGTTTACTGCAATAGACCTTTTCAAGAATTTGAAGACATGAACTTTTTACTATTTTGAATATGAGTATTTTTCAAGATATTTTATCACAAATTTTTACCAAGATTTTTAACACATAAAGATTTTTCCATGTTTACTGCAATAGACCTTTTCAAGAATTTGAAGACAAGAACTTTTTGCTATTTTGAATATGAGAATTTTTCAAGCTTTTTAACACAAGACAAGATCCTTTCAAGATTTTAAACACAAGAACTTTTGAAGATTTTTCACACAGTGTATTTTCCTGTTCTTCCCTCGTGAGAACTTTTGAAGATTTTTAACACAAGACAAGATCCTTTCAAGATTTTAAACACAAGAACTTTTGAAGATTTTTCACACATGACTCTTTCAAGATGTTCATATAGACTGTCTTCAAGAATTTTACTTTCCTCGAAAGAACTTTGAATTTTACTCTACAAATTTTGAATGAACTCTATTCATTTTTAATGGGAAAATAGGTCTGCCAGTGTGAAGTAATCTAAACTAATAATATTTAACTTAAAATTAATTCTTATTATAATTTTCTAAATTTTTTTTTTTTTTAATTTCATTCGTTCTAAAATAATAACTCATTCCTTGAAATTAATTGTTATATTCATTTCCTTTTCTAAAGCATTTATTCTAAAATATTAAATAATCATTCCTTAAAATTAATTGTCATAATCATTTTTTTTTTCTTTAATTTCATTTATTCTAAAATAATAAATTACTTACTTAAAATTAATTGCTACATTCATTTTTATTATGTAATTTAATTAATTAAAATTATTTCACGCTGGTGGAGAACACTGCCCGAAAGAGTGAAACGACAGTGTACACCACCTCATGGGGCTGTTGGAAGTGTACAAACTTTCTCTGCTTCTACTAACATTTTCCCACTTTTTCTAACACTCTTCTCTTATATAATATGTAACAGTTCTTAATAACATATATTTTCTAATGGAAACTTTCTTTTCAGATTGTGAGTAGCTTGTAGCACCATTTTTGAAAATGTCTAAGTACAATGTAGTAATACATTAATTTTTAAACATTTGAAAGGGATCAATCTTGTTGACTTAACACAATTTTATCGAATGCGTTTAAATTTTAAAACTTAGCAAATATATTGTGTATACATATGTTTTTAGATACACAACACTCAGAATGCTCGAATCCTATTCACTGAATACAAGTTTCATGTCCACTGAACACAATTTTAGCTAATTATTACATTCGTGTTTTTAAAGTTTGTGTATACATTTGTTTTTAGATACACAACACTTAAAATGGTCGAATCCTATTCACTGAACACGATTTGTGTGTCCACTGAACACAATTTGTGTGTTCATTGGAAATCCGTAATCAATTTGTTTTTAAACATTCGAAATCATTTCGTTATTATTATTATAAAAATCGTATTGATTTATTTAAAAAAAAAAAAATCCACTGAATACAATTTTAGCTAATTATTACATTCGTGTTTTTTAAAGTTTGTGTATACATTTGTTTTTAGATACACAACACTTAAAATGGTCGAATCGTATTCATGTAACACCATTTTTGTGTCCACGGAACACAATTTGTGTGTTCATCCGTAATCAATTTGTTTTTAAACATTCGAAATCATTTCGTTATTATTATTATAAAAATCGTATTGATTTATTTAAAAAAAAAAAAAAAAAATCCACTGAATACAATTTTAGCTAATTATTACATTCGTGTTTTTAAAGTTTGTGTATACATTTGTTTTTAGATACACAACACTCAGAATGGTCGAATCCTATTCACTGAATACAAGTTTCATGTCCACTGAACACAATTTTAGCTAATTATTACATTCGTGTTTTTAAAGTTTGCGTATACATTTGTTTTAAAAAAAAAAAATCATACTGTTATAATACACAGATTTATATTCACTCCGTAGCATTCTGTTTTAAAACGCACCCTTGCATCGCTATTCGAATGAACTTTGAAAAATAATCTAACTTCCACTGATAAGGTACACTTCGAAGTTAACTTCCTATAAAGCACGGGTGCTTTGGCACAGCGGTAAGACGCGCGGCTTCTAATCAGTTGGGCCCAAGTTCGAATCCAGCTCCTGACCAGTGAAACATTAAATTCTTTTGGGAAAAAAATGCCGATAGATGGCAGCACTTCATCAAAATTCGCCAGAGGGCGCTTTAACTACGTCACGTTGATAAGATCTTTCACTTTATTTCCAGACAGCAGAGAGAGAGGACGTGTGCTAAGGAGCTCCAAGGCGCGACACGTCATTTCCAGATTGTTCGATTGCGACATCCCTTGAAACTTCTTCCTCAGGTCAAGGGTCAGTCATCGATTGCGAAATCCCTTGAAACCACTTCCTCAGGTCAAGGGTCAGTCAGCGATTGTGACATTCCCTCTCAAGACTCGGAGTGAAACTCACTCCGTATGAGTCATCATGCCTCTGTGAAAGACTTTCGCAATTGCCCTCTTTCGCAATACTAGGAAAGAGGCTTCCTCCCAAGAGAGGCATCACCAAACTTCCAAAAGAGGGGAGGGGGGCAGTGAGAGGCATCCTCCCGGGGGTCTAAAGACCCTCTGAGAGGGGCTTCCTCTCAAAAGAGGGAAGACACTCCAAAGAGGCATCCTCTCAAAGAGGCATCCTCCCAAAGAGGGACCCTCCTCCTCCTCCAGGCGGTGCAGCACCGCCTGCGGCCCCTCAACTGTCATTTCTCTTCTACTTAGATGCACGAGAATAATGTCTCCAAATTTATCGCATGATATTACATATGAAAAGTCAACATGTTTCTCAACAGTTAATATTATTTTTAATTTATGGGATTTTTTGATAAATTTATTTTAAAAATGTGCAATATCTCGAGAACGGTTCATGCTAGCGTTCTAAAGTTAATGTCAATCGTTTTAAGAGAAAATTACATAAGAAATGTCTATTTGCGTAACTTTTTTAAAGATTTCGATTTTTTGATGATTTTTTCCAAAATTTGACTCGAAAATTTAGAGGGGTTCTGAACATTCGATTGTGTTTAAAAACAATAGGATTCCAGTATTCACGGACTGTAATTTTTGTACCAAATTTCATTCGAATTGCTCCATTCGTTCATGAGATATCGTCTTCACAGACTCACTGACACACACACACACGCTGTAAAAGTAGTAAATTCATTGCATTATATAAGGTAAGTCATGTGCCCACATCAGATTTTTACTTTCCTTATATATATAATGTATAAGGAAAGTATTGTGACGGGGTCGAAAATTCGAATTCGAATTTTCGACGGGAGAGCACGTTTCAAGCATCCCTGATCACGAATCAAACATTTTTGAGGTGATGTCTCTGTGTGTGTGTGTGTCAGTGAGTCTGTGGAGACAATATCTCACGAATGAATGGAGCGATTCGAATGAAATTTGATACAAAAATCACAATCCGTGAATACTGATTGCCTATTGTTTTTAAAGGCAATGGAATGTTCAGAATCCCCTTAAATTTTCGAGTGAAATTTTGACAAAATCATCAAAAAATCAAAACCTTTAATAAATTTGCGCAAATGGACATTTCTTATGTAATGTTTCCTTAGAAAACGATTGACATAAACTTTAGAACGCTAGCATGAACCGTTCTCGAGATATTGTACATTTTTCAAATAAATTTATCAAAAAATCCCATAAATAGAAAAAAATATATTAACCGTTGAGAAACATGTTCACTTTTCATATGTAACATCATGCGATAAATTGGGTGACATCATTCTCGTGGATCTAGCTCGTTCCATTCATGAGAAAATATACTTTGAGTAATACTTTTTATTTGAACGCCAATAGTCATTTATCTGTTATAAGAATAACTTATTTCTCCGTCCATAACGCTTGGCGAGATTTTGGCGTCGAATTTGGTGGAATGTCGCAACTTGGCGACTTTTTAAAACGTTACCAAATTAACGAAAATTTCGTCAAATGGATAAAAATGACTCTAAATGAAAATTCAGTATCTTGGAAAGAATATAAGTAACTACTATAAGAATAACCTATTACTTTCCTTATATACATAATGTATAAGGAAAGTATTGTGACTGGGTCGAAAATTCGAATTCGAGTTTTCGACGGGAGAGCACGTTTCAAGCATCCCTGATCACGAATCAAACATTTTTGAAGTGATGTCTGTGTGTGTGTGAAAGTATGTGTGTGTGTGTGTGTGAAAGTATGTGTGTGTGTGTGTCAGCGGGTCTGTGGAGACGATAACTGACGAACGAATGGACCGATTCGAACGAAATTTGGTACAAAAATCACAATCCGTAAACACTGGAAGCTTATTGTTTTTAAACGTAATTGAATGTTCAGAACCCACCTAAATTTTCGAGTGAAATTTCGAAAAAATCGTCAAAAAATCAAAACCACTAATAAAGTTACGCAAATAGACATTTCTTATGTAATTTTTTATTAGAAAATGATTAACATAAAATTTAGAACGCTAACACGAACCGTTCTCGAGATATTTCACATTTCTAAAAAAAATTATTAAAAAGTCATATAAAATAAAAAATATATATTTCCTATTGAGAAACATGTTCACTTTTCATATGTAATACCATGCAATAAATTGGGTGACATTATTCTCGTGGATCTAGCTCGTTCCATTCATGAGAAAAGATACTTCGAGTAATACTTTTGTATTTGAACGCCAATAGTCATTAGAGTTATAAGAATAACTCATTTCTCCGTCAGTAAAGCTTGGCGAGATTTTGGCGACGAATTTGGCGGAATATCGCCAACTTGGCGACTTTTTGAAATGTTGTCAAATTATCGAAAATCTCGCCAAATGGATTAAAATGACGCTAAATCAATGAAAATGACGACTAATTGTCGAAAATTCAATATCTTGGAAAGAATATAAGTATCTACTATAAGAAAAACCTATTTTTTGTACTGTAAAAGTAGTAAATTTATTGCATTATATAAGGAAAGTCATGTGTTGCCCACATCAGATTTTTTTTTGTAGTGTAAAAGTAGTAAATTCATTGCATTATATAAGGAAAGTCATGTGCTGCCCACATCAATTTTTTTTTATTATTATTACGAATACATTTCTAATCCTTATTTCTAGTCGTAACCTAGTACAGGGCTTATATTTTCTATTACAATGTAGAATTTAGTTGAATTCAATAACTAACCAATGTTTTTAATGGAACGAATGCTTTTAATGGAACGAAAAAAAAAATTAATAAAACGTCTCGGACGAATGAAACTCTAGGTGGGAAGGGTTCTATTTGCCCTATATAAATATATCTAAAAGCTGCTACATAATAGAAACTACTTTAACATAAAATGTCTCCGGAAGGGGGGGGGGGGGGGAGGTCCGCCTTCCCGGATGTATGCCTGAAAGAAACACTGCCCCTAATCGCTCTTTACGGGCCTGATGTGATTAATTTTCGGATATGGATAGGACATTATATTGATAAATGTTTTACCCGGATCTTTTTTGCTGTGTGGTGGCTACGGCTTGTTCGTATTGATGCAGGATATCCATATATTTCCAAAAATCGTCGGCATTTTGTTTACACAGTAATTTACAATGCCATCTGGTTATTTATTAACACTTTACAACAAAGTTGAAAAGTGTTTATGACTTTGTTCATTCTGTGTGTCTGTCTGTCTGTCTGTCCGTTAGCACGATAACTGCCGTAAAAATGTCTTAATCAAAATGAAATTTTAGTATGTTGTTCAGACGGTCTGTAGGACATATGGGAATATAAATGAATAATATCACCCAATTAAATTTGGATTGAACCCGGGTTGAAAAAATGAAATACATTGAGCCCTATGGGACCTAATTTTTCAAACATTTTTTAAGCGGATTTAAAATTCACAAATTGCTTCGAAAATCTTAGGTAATATTCCAATTGTTCCATAAAATATATAAAAAAAAAAAAATCAGCGAAATATATTCAGTAGTTTTTAAAAAAAAAATTAAAATAATAATTACACCTCTTATATGAAGCGATCACGGGACCATGATATGAAAAGATCACATGACCCACTTCAAAATGATATATGGCATCCATCTTGTCTCAAAATTGTGATTTTTTAAGTTCTTTTTAATTCATATTGAGTGTTGTATCCGTCCTAAAACCACTTTATTTTTGCTTAAATTCTGTGCATCTACATACTGAAACAACGCAATTACAATATATTTGAGTTTAAATGATCATCCAAATTTGATTAATTCTACGACGAAGCCTATTTTTCACTTATGTAAAATGTAAACAACAAAATGTGTAGAATGAGTTGTATTAGAATTGCTGTATTTCTTTAACACAAAATTTAGCCCATGGAGTCTGCATAGCTGATATGAATGAAATATTCATTGATTTTACCAAGAGAAGGACGATTTTTTCGATGAAGTTTTAAGCATAGAGTTTAATTACTTGTAGCTCCATGGTCTTAATTTTTAAATAAAATAAATTATTATAGTATTGTGATGAATGAAATGAATGGGAAGAAATTATGAATGAAATGCTGTTTTTATAGAGAGATCCAGGCGTGTTATTTTTTCTATGACGTCAGTTGAATGAATTTCAGTTGTTTTCGATGAAGTTTTCAAATATAATAAATTATCGTAGTATTATGATAGTTTTAAAAGTATTACCGAGGAATGTATCGCATTTTAGAGATGTTTAAACCAGGCAATTTATATTTCAATGCTGTCATTTAAATGAAGTTCATTTTTTTCAATGAAGGTTTAAGTTTTCAAATATAATAAATTAATGTAGTATTGTGATAAGTTTTAAAATATTACCGAGGAATGTATTGCATTTTAGACTTGTTTAAATAAAATTGCATTGAAGTTGGAAAGTGTTTCATAATCAGTGCTTTAAGCATGATTGATATTTCTTGTTATTTGTGAAAAAGTCATGCTCTGTATTTATTATAACCAGTGAGGCCATCTAGCATTCTGCCCAAGTAATTTTAAAAACCAGTTTATTCATGGGATATGTCCCATATAGTCTTTACAATAGAATCGGAAACTAGTATTTTGAACGTTAAACATGTTAACAAAATAAGTGTTACACTTGTGTTTTATTTTTTTTTTCTTATAAAAGTAATATAAGTTAATATCCGTGAAAACATTTTTTAATAAGTCAAATAAAATTATATCCGAACTCGTGCAATAAATATGTTACATAAGAGATTAATCCATTGAGGCGTGGTCACCCAAGGTATTTAGAATGATGGTCGCCCATAGGGAGGGGACACCCCTCAAGTAGGGGGGAAGAGCTCCAGAGGAGGAGACAAACAGACAAAAACACACACAAACAGACAGGGATCTTTTCCTGTTATTAAGTAAGCTAGCCATCAATAATTTTAAAATATGAATTTCAATGGGAAATATGCAAACAAAATTATTTCACTTCAGTGCTTCGTAAAGTTGTTGGGACGGGGACTTTTAATGCCGCGCTGGGGCCTGGCGCGCATTCAGACTAATCCAGAGTTTCCCCGTCAAATGAATCGAGTATTTTTTTCCGATATTGCAACTCTATACTAAGCACACCTTCCTCGCCAGTTGCACATCTTAAAGAATATCCTAAAGAATATCCATATCTACCTTATTGATTGATATCACAAAGGAAAAAATATATAAATGAATCACCTAAAAAGAGTAAATGTATATTGATCGAAAATGCATGTGACTCCAACGCCAATGCAATGCGCATCTAATCGATTTTGAGTTCAATGGAAAAACATATTTTCTCAATTATTGTCGAGACATTACAGTACAGGTGCGCAAACTGGGGCGCGCCCCAGAAGAAAAAAAAAATGGGGACAAAACCGCTCAAGGAGGCGCAGAACTCTTTCCACATTCTCTATTAAAAATATGCTTATTTTTTTAATATAACTACCAGTTGTATTAATCAAATTAATTATTAAATTAACTTAGAAAATTAACTTAGAAAATTAACTTAGAAAATTAACAGAGCGGAATTCGTATACAGGGTGTCAAAGAAAGCTTTGAATCAAGCAAATAACTCGAGACGTATTAAATTTATCGTATGCTTTTTTATTTGGGTGTATTGGCTTCCTGTTAGAGATAGAGAAAAAAATCAATTACAAAGCTGTAGAACGGTGCAAAATTCAGAAAGCATTTTTGTTCCCCGGCAACAAATGAAAAGAAACCTTGAAAAGAAGTGTATACAATCCAACTCCCTACCCCTTAAATCCAAACATTTAGACAATGCGGCAAAATAAAATTAATTTTATTGTACATAAAATACAAAATGTTCACCTTCATGCCTGCTTGCACACATGCAATAAGATGTCTCTGGAACTGTTTTCCTATGTCTCTACTTTCAAACTAAGATGCAATCTCTCATAAGATTGCATGTAGTTTAAAAGACTGCCTCTCTTAAAATTGTTATTTTCTATTTTTTATGGAGAGCAAAAATGTTTTGTATTAATTTTACAACGTTCTACAACTTTCTAATTTACTTTTCCACCTCTCTGACAGAAAGCGAGATAGCCTCCCGTACATCATTAAGAAGCCCCCCCCCCCCCCAAAGTTGTCTCCATAGAAATCCTAAAGAATCTACGGTTGTCTCACCGTGTAGCGCCTTTATATTGTCAATTAAAACTATTTTGATACCATTAATATTTATAACGGTGATCAACTTACCAATTTTCTTCCTTATAATATATACTACCATCATTGTTCCTTGAATCATTATCTTCTCCCCCCCCCCCCCCCCACACACACACAAAAAATCTATAATAATTGTCGATCGTGCTTTTCTTTTTTCCAGACCCCTTAAAAACTATTCTGAGACCTCGAATGATGAATCTATGCATACTTATAGTTTCGTCAGAAAAGAATATAACGAAGCAGGAATTTTGATTTCTTCACCAGGGCGGAGAAAATCAGGATTTAAAAAAAAATATTTCCAGACCCCCCCGAAACCTTCATCAAGATGACCTTGAAGGCTGAATCTTTGTCCACCTATAGTACTGAGCACGAGACAGATTTTCGATTCCCCCTACAGGGGATGGAGAAATGGAGGGTTTGGAAAAGTCTTTTCAGAAAATCAATTTTTGAAAGTAATTGGTTTTGTTTGTCTTTAATATTATGCTTTCATAGAATTTACATTGCCTTTTTTCAATACGTATCCTGTAAATCTGTGTAAATCTCTGAATTATCTATTTAATAAATAAAGAGAAAGCTCTGCCCCACTGTGAGAAAGAAAAAATTAACCTGACGAAATGATTCGTGAACAGAAATATTTGCTGATAAAGAAGCAATCTGATCTGAAGCGCTCCTTGGCTCTGACACCATGAATATGCGAATGTTTCAACACAAGCATTAGCTTATCTGTAGACAAACAGAGCTTGTTTTTTTAGAAATGGAAATCCTTCTACAGTTTCTATTTTTTGATCAAAGCCCAAGAGACAGCAGAACTTCTGTGAAACTATCGCGCAACGGTCATAATACATTACAGATTGTTCTGTTTGCTTTCTCTTTTCTGACAGACGAATATTTTGGCGAATATTGTTGGCGAGATGTTATAGACTCTTTCTACAACCCTAAAATTTCCCGGATGTACATACCGGGCTGATTTTGCCGCTCAAATCGATTGCAACCTTCGTTAAAAGAGCATCTAATAATTATATTTTTACTAATTTGCTTATATTTAAACTACGTTGTTGATAATAATAATTAATACTTTTCTTTATTCGTATTTAATTGCGTGGTATTTCAAAATACTAATTTTTTTTTTCAATTGTAATATTTCTACGTAAATATGTTTAATCCCTCTGTTACCGATTCTTTTGATGAATTGGCTTTTCATTGTAATTATCCTATTCATAGAGCTTGCAGAGATGGAGATGTACAGACCGTAAGTATTGTACTTGGATCTAATCCTCATCTTGCCGCTACTGAAGATTGTTTCAAGCATTTGACTCCAATTCACTGGGCATCAACCTTTGGCAAGGTAAGGTTTAAAAATGTTATTTTCCTATCTTGTAGCATCTTCCTAGCATTAGTAAATTATCTTTTCTGTACTCCCTTCAGTAAATTATCATTTCTGTACTCTCTTCAGTAAATTATCATTTCTGTACTCTCTTCAGTAAATTATCATTTCTGTACTCTCTTCAGTAAATTATCATTTCTGTACTCCCTTCAGTAAATTATCATTTCTGTACTCCCTTCAGTAAGTTATCATTTCTGTACTCCCTTCAGTAAATTATATGCATAACTGATGTATTAGGATGGCCATAAAAATCATTTAAGAAATTTGAATAAGATCATAAAAACTGAGAAAGTTTGAAATTTAAACAGATTATAATTTTTTTCTATCTGTAGCAATATTGCTCAAATTATGATTATCTAGCCAAGCAGCCTAGCCACTGGCTATAGGAACATTTTCTACCACAGCTCATTCGTCATTTACTAGCACTTTTGTAACAAACTAGCCTATTTTAGTCCTAAACAATGCATGTAGCAATATCTATACAGAAATAAATTTAAGTGTTTGCTCTTTGTGACTACTAAGAAGTGGCTACTACTAAGTAAGGCAATCTACTACTAAGTAAGGCTCTACTAAGTAAGGCTCTTTGTGACTACTACTAAGTAAGGCAATCCAGTCAAGCAATATTAAGTTAGTGACAAAGTGACTAGAACATAAAATTTACTGGACAAATTTTTAAAGTTATAAGGTACATTAGTAAGTTAGAGACTACCACTTACTATAAATTATATTAAAGGCAAAATCTGATGAATATTTAGTAATTTGGGGTCATACCCTGTAAGTATTTAGGTTGTTTAACTTTGTCTAAAGGGTATTTATTTTATAGACAACTCTGCTGAAAATTTTAATAGCCGGATGATCAAGCAATTATTGTTTCAAAGAATTCTTTACACAAAAAAAATTATTTTAATTTATTCATATTTACAAAGTGTCACTAATTATATTAAATTCTGTTACAGTACAAAATAAAACAACAACAAAAAATCTGAAATTTAGATCCTAATTGTAATTGGCTAAAGTAAAACAAATAACTTATGATTTTGTTAACTTTCCTATTTCTATGGTTAGTCTATTATGGTAACTATAACTTCAATTAATGTTGTCTGGTTAAGACTTGGGTCTAAAAACTTGAAACATGCATGTAGTGAAGTTACCCACTGTAAAATCATAGAATAATCGCTATAATATACATCATTAGATATGTAAACATATTTTGTTGCTAATGGTAAGATGTCTAAAACTATGATTCGAAGTAAAAATAAATGATACATACATACAGCTCAAACTACTGCTAAAGAATAAAAATAACTTTATTAAAAGCAACATAAAATACAAAATTAATATACAATGTAATTACTAGATACTACTATTAATTTTGTATTTTATGCTTTTAATGTTAAATATTTTAATTTTAGAAAAAAGAGTTATGAATTTATTTTCACTTTTCTGTATGGAATTCTTATGAAAGTTATGCAGAGATATTTTTAATAAACTCATTTTGTGCTGATTATGCTCACTATAGTGTAGGCGAAGCAAGGATGCTCTTAATTGTATTGAGAAGGAAATAATATTTTATTTTTGTTTAAGGTGGGTAGCAAAAGTGGAAGAAAATATGCAAGTACTATTTTCTGTTCTATTCCTGTTAGTCATGACTGGAATATAATTCAAGGCTTTCCATAAGGATTTGAAAATGATTAGTAAAACTGCAAATTAAAATCAAATGCAATTATACAAGTTTGAATAGCAATATTTAGGTTAATGAAAAAAAATATACTAAACAAAAATTCTCTCCATAGATTAACTAATTTTTCTAAAATTCACTTAAAGTCCTATATGATATAGAAATTTTTCAGGAATACCATACATTTCAAGAAAAAATCTTTCCTCTAAATTGCTGCAATTTTTTCAGGCACAGTAAAAGTTGATGAACACCATCCAATCAGAAGACAACATAATTTGACATTATGCCTCTTTGTCTCAAAGATTATGACTATAAATGCAGTTTTACAGAGGACAGCGGATATGGAATGACATCCATGAACTTTTGTCTAATTACATAATTATACAGTACACTAAAGGTCATAGTTATACTAAAAAAATACTTAAAAATGCTTTGTAGAGGGTAATTAGTAAGATTCTAGTATTTATATGGCCTGATGCTAAAAGTGTTAAATACAATAGTTGGTAAAATACTGACAACCCTATTCAAGAGGAAAGTTTTAAAATAGAATTGATAGATGCAATTGCGGAAATTCTGGCAATAAAATTGCACTGTTGAAGGCCCAGACCGACCGACTCGTCAACAAGGACATGAGCAGCTATTTGGTCTATACTATAGCAGCTATTATTAAAATTGCACTGTGTAATAGGACCTTATGTTAAACATGTTTTACGACTTATTTAATGTAAAAAGTGTTAAAGTTACTAATATACTTCTAAATAAGAGGTCTGACATTGAAGTGTTTGCGAGCACCAATGCTTTCATATAAAAGTAAAAGACATACTTTAATCTTTTTTGTTTGATGCTTCTGGGAGATTTTTTTTTTTATTATTAAAGTAATCATAAATGTTAAAAGATTGCAGGCTCCTGCTCTAGATAGTAAACGAAATTTAAACATTCTTACTAGAATCCTAATAGAAAGATGTGAAACAAGTGTGCTAATCATCATTTTAATTCTGTCCATGTATGAGAAACATTGTTCCACACAAGCTGTGGATACAGGGATGCAGAATAGTATTTCCAGTGAGTAATGCACAGATGCTGTGAGTGAAGTGCTTTATGGTAACCAAGATCTGAAACTATTCATAGTTATAGCTTTCTGGACAATTAAAATCCATGAAAATGACGAATTTTCCATATAAAAAAAAAACATTGAAAAACACTGCTGTCTCAGTTATTTTTGTTAGGACTGGAATGTAATACAAAACTTTATATAAAATAATTGATCAAGACACATTGCATTCATTATATTCAAGCTAATAATATTGTTACAGAATATTCTTTAAAATCGTGGATATTCTCCCAGGATACAAAAATAAGTCTAAAATTTATGGATGACTAACACCTTTTTTTTAAAAATACCAATAAGCATAAAAAGGAACAATTTACAGCTAATAACACTATAGCTAACTTATATGATCACTTAACAAATGTCGGATACAATAAAACAGCAATTAAATGCTCAACTAGCTCACAAAACAGCAGAATTTGTTCTTAAAACACTGGGGTATCTCACTATTCATTTTGATTCATATTGCATCAACTCTGTCCAACTGAATGATGACTTCTTTGTATACTCTCAATAGAAATTTCCTGACAGAGGACATATCCTTGAAACCAATGGACAAATTTGGAAAGTTCCACTGAATTTGGAAACTTGCTAACATAGCGATACTTCTCCAAATCTGGCACCGAACCATGAAAATCCAAGTTCAGGCACCCTACTTTCTTAAATACAATAGCAATGACAAAAAAAAGTATCTTCTCTTTCTGGGGAAGTAAAGCACCTTAGAAGTATTTTACACATTCATAATATAATAGGGGTAGACAAATACAGGGCGCCATGGTGCCTGAAAATTTTTACCAGGTGCCAGAGTTTTTCAAATTCAATTAAAAGAAATTTTTCTTCCCATAATTTTTTTATCAAGAATTAGCCCCTAATGATTCGATTCAAGGAAGTTTATTTATTCCAAGAGGCAATAGATGGCACAAACTACTGTACTTAGAGTGGCAACACGTTAAAATTGTAAATTGATTTAAATAAATTAAAGACGAAATCTGTAGATTTTAAGTCATTTAATAAACATCCTATAGACATATACATAGATTAAAAAACCAGTGTGCTTTCTGGCATTAATATACCCTTCCTCAGTGGCATTATATGGAAATCGTACTGACAAGCTTAAATACTATACACACAGATAAGCAAAATTTGCATATTGCAAATCATTACAACAAACATGATAATGCATCAACATAAACACATGACCAAGAAATTTAAATTGGAAGGCTATTATAATGCAAAATTAGGAGGACAAATTGTCAAGTTCAATATCAAGCATAGCATGTATTAAGCAATTAATTTTAAAATCAGAGGTACCATTGTAAAGGCTTCACTCACGCGCATGGAATCGAGAACAAGTCATCATGCATAATTCAAAACATTCACAGGATCAAAATTACAGATAGAAGTATGGTATAAATAAATAAACACGGATTCATATATTAAAATTAAACTGGGGTTATTGAAATTAATCAAAAGAAAATATTTTTCAAAAAGGGGCTGAAAATTATCTTTAACCACAAGTTAAACAAAAGCCATAGATTATTTACCATTTTTAACGTCCCGAGCATGTATACCAACCGTACGTTTAGTGCTATCAGTATAAAACTTAAAATCATTATTAGAAGAAAGAAGGGGTACCATATATACCCCAGCTTGGCTTTTAAAGTTATCCTTATCCTTTAGTCGTTGGTCACAGTCGAGTGAGCGGATTTAAATTTAAACTCTGTGCAAAATTGGATAAGGGTATGAAAAATGTATGGGTGATACGGAAAACTAGCTTTAAAAGGCATACGGTTGTTAATAGAAATGAGTTTAAAATTAGATTAAATAAATTTACGGCGAATTTGAAATTTTTTTTTATAAACAAACTCAAATGAGTAAGCAGCATCCTGACCTAGTTTAAAGATGAAACTAATTTCATTATTTAAAGACGAAATAGAGTAACAGATGTTAAAAGCACGATTAAAGTACGTATTAAAAGAAGCTTTTTTGGACGAGATGGGATAAAATGAATTAGCAGGAATACAAGTGTTAGTAAAAGTGGATTTATGATAGATAGAAGTCTGAAAACCGAAAGAATTATGAGAAAAAAGTACGTCCAAAAATGGTTAAGAAATATTAGTTTCATGCTTAACAGTAAAATTAATGAAGGGGTAAAAATCATTAACAATATTCAAAAGAGTAAGAAGGTCCCAACTATGATCCCAAAACAAAAACATCTTCAACATAATTGCGCGAGAGGTTTAAAGGCTAGAAATGACATAATCTCATTCTCGAGTTTCTGCAGCACAGTGTCGGTGAAAATACCAGATAGAAGTATGGTATAAATAAATAAACCTACTATTTATAGTTACCCATAGGGGCACCAGAAGTCTAAGTAAATATCTTTGCAGAAACCAAAATAATTTGTCTCCGCCACAATGGTCAATTCATAGGTTATTGCATTGATAGAGGGAATACTGCAATTTTGCTTTAAAAGCTTTTTGGTAATAATATCAATGGCATTACTAACGGGATACTGTACTATTCTTCTCTCCGTTTCATTTTGGAAGTACTCCTCGTCTTTCTCTTATACTTCGATCGATCGTCAATGTGTAGATTCATAGGATTGCAACCTGCAGGAATTTGTTCTCATTTCAAATGATCTGTGACATCTAATCAAGTTTTTCTGAAAGAGAAACACATTGCTGATGATGCATTGTTACTGCAGTAATGTCATATGATGTAGCAGTTATTCGTTTTTCAGAACCAGTTAGTATGGTAGCTCACATATTGTAGTCCTTCTTGGTACTTTTCCATTTCGCCGGCGCAGGCGATAAAGTCGCCAAAAATACTACAAACGACGTCAAACAGAATATCCCCGTTGGTAACCTTTTACTGCCACATTTTCAAAACAAGTTGCGGTTTTTTTTTCTTATCAGTCACGTCTTTTTCCTAATACGTCAAAAATGGATGAAAAACCAATGAAAATTTGGGATTTGCCCAGAACAGAGGAAGAATCTGTCAGATTCTTTCAAGCAAAAGGCGTTTTGTCTAAAATTGCTACTTGTGATAATAATCATGAAATGAAATTGTATTTCGGAAACGAAATGCAATGGCTCTGCAACCTTTCAACTTGTCACAGTAAAAGAAGTATCCGGAAAGGCACATGGTTTGAGTCATCGAAATTGAGTTTCTTGAAGTGTGTGAGGTTTATATATGGTTGGAGCGAAGAATTAATTTCAGTTAAATGGTGTGAAAAGCAGTTGGAAATCAGTCACGGAACAGTTGTGAAGTGGAATAACTACATGCGCGAGGTTTGTGTGGATTCTTTGCTTAAACGTCAACAACGGAAAATAGGAGGACCTGATATGATCGTCGAAGTGGATGAAACTATGTTCACAAAGCGCAAAAACAATGCAGGACAGATTCTACCACAACAGTGGATCTTTGGTAGAGTTTGCCGCGAAACAAACGAATGTTTCCTTGTGAAGGTGCCAAACCGATCCATGAGCATTATATTAGAAGCAATTAAGAAAAATATCGAAAAAGGAACTATAATATATTCCGATTCGTGGAAATCATATTGCACTGAAAAACTGGAAGAGGAAAGTTTCCAACATTTCAAAGTGAACCATAAATACAATTTTGTCGATCCGGAAACTGGAACGCACATACAAAAAATAAAAAGACTGTGGGGTAGCACCAAATGGCGAAATAAGAAACACAGAGGAACGGCATGTCATCATCTAGAAAGTTATCTTGCCGAATTTATGTGGAGAAAAGAAACGAAAGACCCATTTGAAGAAATTTTAAACTATATTAAAATGTTTATGCCTCCAAAGTAAAAAATTCTTAGAACTAACATTTATTAACATTTTTTTATGTGTATACTGTGTGTTGTCGCCATAAAGTCTGTTTGGCAAAATTTGCATCGGCAAAATGGAAAAGTACCTCTTCCTCATGTTGAATTAGCATGAAAGCATTAATTTTTAAATGCTTCTGTTTTATGTATAAAGTATAAAAAAGTATTTGTAAAAAATAACATTTTTGTTCAGTTACTTCTTGGACTTTACTTTGTAATTAGTACTTGATCATAAGTGCCCATAGAACTTTTTCCCAGGGGACAAACCAGTGTGGCAAACTCTTAGGATAAGGTGTACAACATTGACTAGCTAAATGCTTACCATTGTTTGAAGTTCAAGTGGGGGGGGGGGGGGGGACAAGCTATCCTTTACCTCCTCAAAGGGCACCCATGTACTTGATTTTACAAAAGTGTAATTTGTATCGCTAAAATAGAACTTAATGAAAAAAAATGGACAGTCCCTAAATATTTAATATGTTTAAAATATTTTTTGATTTGTATTATAAGAAAATATCTGCTTAAAAGTGCAATTGTACCATATGACAGGAGTTGATTTATATATTTGGGAGCCCTAAGTGGGATACTTCTTGGGTGGGTCTTTATGACATATTTTGAGTCATACAAAAAATGTATAGTCAACATTACAACTTTGGTGGCATCAACGTATATCTCAAAAATCATAAAATTTAACACTTTTTCTAAACAATTGACAATTTTAGCACTCTTTATACAAAAACTAAGATTTTAATGTTTTCTTGAAAAAAAAAATTTAATTTTTAGTATTTGTAAAATTTAGCAACATAATTTTTCACAAATTAACATACAATATTATATACAGCCCATTTAATATTTTTTACTTTATTGACAAAGGAATCCAACGTATTCTCTTAACATCTGTATGTTGTGTTGTATAATATGTGCTTTAGATTCGATATGCAATTTTCGACACGATTCCAATACTTTTTACATTACCTTGTATTGTAGGGAAAATAAAAAGCGCTCATTTTTAACCGATGACAACATGAATATTTTTTTACTTCAAATCAACCAAGTAGGCATAATTTTTTTATGTTCTATTGTTTCCTAACGAAAAAATAATATTATATGTTGCTTTCCTTATATACATAGTATAATGTATAAGGAAAGTATTGTGACGGGGGTCAAAAATTCAAGTTTTCGACGGGAGAGCAAATTTCAAGCATCCCAGAACACGAGTCGAACATTTTTGAGGTGGTGCATGTGTGTCAGTGAGTCTGTGGAGACGATATCTCACGAACGAATGGAGCGATTCGAACAAAATTTGGTACAAAAAATTACAATCCGTAAACACTGGAAACCTATTGTTTTTAAACGCAATCAAATATATAGAACCCTCCTAAATTTTTGTAAAATTAAAAAAAAAACCATAAAAAAATCAAAACCTTTCATACAGTTATGCAAATAGTCATTTCTTATGTAATTTTTTATTAAAAAATGATTGACATAAACTTTAGAACTCTATCATAAACCGTTCTCGAGATATTGCACATTTTTCAAATAAATGTATCAAATAATCACATAAAATAAAATGAAATATTAACTATTGTGAAATATGTTCACTTTTCATATATAATATCATGCGATAAATTTTGTGACATCATTCTCGTGGATCTAGCTCGTTCCATTCATGAGAAAAGATACTTTTGTATTTGTAATACTTTTGTATTTGAATGCCAATAGTCATTTTTCTGTTATAATAATAACTTATTTCTCCATCTATAACGCTTAGCGAGATTTGGGCGACGAATTTGGCGTAATATCGCCGACTTGGCGACTTTTTAAAATGTTGCCAAATTAACGAAAATCTCGCCAAATTGATAAAAATGACGCTAAATCAATGAAAATGACGCCTAAGTGATGAATTAATTATTAAAATATTTTAATATATGGACTATATCGCTAATTGAGGCTGCTATCAATATTGATAATTATTTATTTAGAATTACTTGAAATAAAAGTTAATTGGATACTTTGAAATAGTTTTACATATTGTCAACCGGAAAATCGCCAAATGTACAATTCAATATTAAAAACACAGTACCGTGGATCTTAGACATTATTTTTTGACTATAAAAGGAGTAAATTCAGTGGAGTAAATATAAGGAAAGTAATGTGCTGCTCACATTAGATTTTTTATTAATTGTACATAATTATCTAGTTGCCGGTTATAAGCTGTATATGTGAGAGGGAGAATAATGTATGTCTCTCTTTCGATTTAGCCTACCTAGCGCTTTCAATATCCTAATGTGGCCAATATCCTCTGCTCAAAAAATTCAAAAACCCCCTACTCTAAGCGATTGCTTAGTCCGTGAAAAGGTAAATCCGCCCGTGACCATATGATTATTTTCTTGCGCATTGAATGATTGGATTGCTTCAAAAACAACTGGTTTGTTTGCCTTTTTTCTAGCACTTGTGAATGTATGGAGCAAGTTTTGATTTTCTTAGATTCTCCCACGATCCATTCATTATTCTCTTATATTCTGAAACAATGGAAACTGCTCTACCTGTGCTTTTCAAGTGCTTCTTTGACCCGTGCGATTTTGGCAAGTGCTAGTGGTTGGTGGCGGGAGCGTTGCACTTTGGCCCACTTGTTCCACCGCTACGCTCCTTCCTCTGTTGCTAGGCGACTATAAATCTGCAGCCCTTACCTACAATTCCTGACTTTTCATACCAAAAGTGAAAATAATAGTGACAATTACACTATTAGTAATACCGATGCGATCGATTCTGTGTAAGGGATGGAACTGGCTATAGTTATTAATGTAATTATTTCGCGGCGCGAATTTCAATTTTTTCCCCCTTTTGCCTAATTTTTATTATGTTTAGATTTACTAGTGAGGCCTGCGGGCATTTTGTCCTTAAGTAATTTAAAATACCCGTTTATTCATGGTATATTTTTACTATAATTAAAGACAACACTCTGTCACTTTCTGCGTAGCCATAACACAAAAGGAGGTATTATAATATCCGTTGTTGCAAATAAATTAAAAATGAGTCCCATATCTAGCATCGTTTTCAGTATCCGGTATGTCATATGCAATGTAAAGCTCCAGAATTCTTCATTGTTGTAAATAAGTAAAAAATAAGGCCAATATCCAACTTTGTTTTCGGTATCTGATGTCATACGCAACGGCGACGCTACTTTTCGGCGATTTCCCCCCCCCCCCCCCCCTTTACGAATTCTAGAGTTTTTCAGAAATTTTGTATCAGCATAGGTTTGATAGATTTCTGGAATACCAACCCCCTCCCCGAGAAAAAAGAAATCGTTTTCCTAGCTATATAAAGCTGCTATCCGTTGTTTGTCAATACCTACAAACAATGTCGACGCCGGACAATTCTGAATATATAAACATAAATTTTAAAAACGGCATTACAGGAAAAAATCTGTGCATGTGCTAAAACGCCGTTTTGCTAGAAATAGGCCCCAAGAGGGGGCACATACCCTTCCCTAGATTTTCAAGGTTATAAAGGGGAATATCAGGCTAGTCATACTCTATGCCCTATCCTTGAGTTTGCCCCCTCCTGGAAAATGTTCTGTGGGCGTCCATAAAAATAGGGCTATTTTCTTTTTATTCTCAGGTGACCACTGCTGACATTTGGATGTCCATTGATGATTTTATTGACTTGCAAAAACGGATATCAGGCGTTGTCCGGAATTTAAGATGTAAACCTCTGATCAAAATTGAAGCAAATTTTCAAAAGCCAGACGCATACGCCACGACCGCTGGTTTTTTTTTTTTTTTTTTTTAAAGCTTGTAATTTGTAATAGCAGTTTACAACAGCATTGAACTGCGCGTACGCGAGACTCATCGGGCATTTTATAAAACATGGCTGTTTATGATTAAACTTTGAAAATCCTAAGGATGCGTTCTAGAGGCCTGCACGGGCCGAAATTTACGAACCGCTCTCTCTCTCCCCCCCCCCCCCCCCCCCAAATCACTAATTTAAACAAATGTTTGGAAAGAAACATTGCTCCGGACGGGCTAAAACCCTGTGCAAAATGTATTAAAAAATGTGATTATTCCATGCAACTTTTCAAAAGAATTTTAAAGAAAATTTTGTGACATTTGAATTTACAATGAAAAATTGAACATTTTTACAGATGAATAATTTAGTGCCTTCTGAGGTAACAGACTTAAATCAGATTTATACAGCAGTCACTGTAAAAACAATTCCATCTAATGTCCCATGGTGCTCCACTATTAAATGTCCCATAGTGCTTGAACTAATCAGATTCTTTCTGGAGGCTTCCCATGTTTTTGGACTAACTTTGCAATGACCGTTTTATATCTACTTTCATAATCAATCCGACTGTTTTTATTACATGTAATTTTATTTGAATAAATTAAATCCTAACCCCACTGTTACTTGGTCAAAATTTAGAAAAAAGTTTTTGACTAAAAACTAAAAAAGTTTGATACATTATTCCCTAATTGCAGTAGAACTTCCAAAACACAGCAGCAATTATTTTTTAATTCTTACTTGCTTGAATCATATTTTATATAATTATACAAACATTTATGCAACCAAAATAACTAGATGGATAGGAGATATGGGCAGATAAGCAAATTTTAAGACCACCTGATCATGTTTGCTTTTTTGGGGGGAAAGTTGCTCATCTCTCTGCTATGTATGGAGGGGGGGGGGGGTATAAAATGTTTATTTCATTCTTAATATATTTTGCTGAATATTTTTAATTGAACATGCCTAGTGTAATTCATTTTTTGGTTTGACTTGTTGTTCTTTGAAATGGGAGCGTTTAATATTTGCACATTGTATTCTTTTAGCTACATTTTCAGTTGTGCATGTTGCAAAATGATGCAACTGAAGTTCAAAATATATATACATTGTATAGCAGGCAGGATGGAAGAGCTAGCACAATACAATTTGACCAGAAACAATTTTATTAATGCACATATATTGAATTTATAGTGAAAAAGCGAACATTTTTACAGATTCACTGTAAAAAACAATTCCATCTGGTGTCCCATAGTGCTCTAACTAATCAGATTCTTAGTGTACAAAAAATACCCAATTGTGAAAATTAGATTTAATGTAATTAAAGTAGCATTATAATACCTTGTTTTTATTGTAAAGGATGGAAACAGCTAATATTTTAGACAATTGCTGAACTGTTATAGACAGCAAATATTAAAAATTATTTATTTTAGATGTTTAAATAATGAAATATGGTTATAACTGTCTAAAGCAGAATCACATGGGATATAAAAAATTTCTGTTTCAAGCAGATTCCCCATGTTTTACCAATATATATATATATATATATATATAGCTCTGATATAAATATTCTACTGTTGGAAATATGAGCTTGAAGGGGAAGAAACAAGTCTGATGTAATTCCTATATTGTCGCTTAGTGGATTTTCATTTAAGTTAGCATAGGTTTTCTCATTATGTAGTATTGTATATAGTGAGATAGTACTCTAACAAATTTGGTGCTAAAATGATCTTCTTTGCTTCTATTATTGTGCTTGGTTACGAGACTATTTTTTTTATTTAGCATTTTTTTATATTGCAGTTGGATTGTATCAGACAAGTTGCATCAGTTGATCCAAATGTGATTAACATTCAATCTTCTGATTCCTTTCGGACACCACTGCATTGTGCTTCAGAAGCTGGACATCCTCAATGTTTGCTCTGGCTCTTACAAGCTGGTGGTAATCCTGAAGTCAAAGTAAGTTGTTACGGCATAGATTCCTATTGTGTACTTATAATCCTGAAAGTTCCAAGTTTTCTGCTTTTTACCTTACAACTTCAGGCAGATTTGACTGTCTGGGTAGGAAAAAAGTTTTCTGCTTTGACGTAAGGATATCTTTTGACATTCGAAATGTAGCCAATTTTAAGTGATCCTTAAAAACATATTTTAAAAGTATTTTTCATTTACTTAAACAAATTTTAATATTTTAAATTTCTACCTGTGATTCATTAATTTTTATTGTAAACAAAATCAGTTATACTGCTATGTATAATTTATAAAACTTTTTAACAAGACACTTATTAAGGTTCCCAAATGCCTGCTAAAATGGTAAATTAAAAATTTTAAATGTAAGTTTTGCTGTAAATGACAGCAAAAATATTCCTGTTACTTTGATAGTCATTTGACAAAACTTTAGATAAATTGGAAATTACTAACCTATTGAGATTGTTAACTTCAGTACTTGATCGTTCAATCTATAATTGCTACAAGTAGTTTTATAATTAAACCAATTGCCAACTAACTTTGGTGTAAATTTTTATATCTAAAAAAATTTATTGCAGTGCATATTCATTTCAGCTTTAATGCATATAATTATTATTCAAAAATTGTTCTATAGTTGTGTTTTAATCCTTCAGTTGCAACATAAAAGTTAGTAATTAATTAGAAGGGTAATCTAAAGCAAATTAAATCCAGTACCCTTTTGCAAGTCTACATTTGGTACCAGTTCTAAAGTTCCATCATATTCACCATTTATATAAGATTAGAAATTTTCTAGACTCGTTTCAATCCAAGTTCTTCTATTTTTTAAACGCATGTATAGTGGTGTACAACTATTTGCCAAAGTGCCCGCTATTTAAATAATACAAATACACATAACACAACTTAATTTTCAAATTTTCTGCTTTGAATTACAATCTTTCCCACTTTTCTTTTCAATTCAAATACTTTAGTTCCAAAGCATGTGTGTCATGAAATGCACAACCATTTAACGAGCATGCACATATGCATATACTGGGTATGGAAGAAAATGAAATTAATTTCATCGATGGCATATACAATTTCAATTTTTATGCATTTGATTTAAAATTAACAGATAATCAAATAATATAGTTTTTAAGAAATTTCTTTGTTAGAATGCAAAGATATACACAAAACTTTTTGCCAAACCAAATAACTGTGCTATTCTTACTTTTGCAGATGCGGCAAAATACGTATCAAAAGACCTAAAAAATGCAAAATTTAATGTATTTAAAAATAAATAAAGGAATTATTTTACAGATTCAGTTCAAAGATCGCTAGAAAGAATGGTTTTCAATCTGGAAACTCTGTGATAATATTTTCGACTGCTAAGGAACTGATTTGTGTAAATATAATTCAAAATCATGCTTTAGCATAAAATAATTAAAAACTAATTCAAATTTAAAAAAAAAAAAATTGCCATGCCATATTGTCCCTAGTCCTGAAACACCTTTATACTCAATTTCATCACTGTCTGAACCTTAGATGTTTCCTTTATGGACAACACACATGCACACAAATATCTTTTGTTATGTAATATTTAACTGGCCTTAACGAAGGCCATAGCCAGGAAAATGGGGTTCAACCTTCCCCTTTTCCGAAATTTTTGATCAGAATTACTTTTAATTATTAATTATTTTGATTTATAAGTTTTTTTTATAGTTATAGTATCAATTTTTTAAATATCTTAAATTTTATATTTTTTGTCTCACTATGACCCATTTTCACCCAAGTAACTAAATCTAAGAAAATTTAAATCTTACAATTTGCGAGCCAACTGAAATAAGAAAAATTCCCCCACTCCTTAAAAAAAGTCTTGTCTACGGCCCTGGTTTTCACTCTGCTGATATAACAATTATATTTATTAGATTAATTGAAAGATTTATCTCATAATTTGATATATCTCTGTTTCAAATTAGCATTTTTCTGCTTTAAATAACATAATTCTATATACTTTTTATCTTTGTAATTTGTACATCTAATCTGTTCCAAACACTCCCAAGTCTTTCAAGTATATGAATCCAAACACTCCAAACTATGCTTTGTCTTAAACCATATTGTAATGTTGCTTGCTCACAATTGTAATTTCTTTTGCTCAAGACTTACTCTTTGGCCTGAAATTATAGGGACCTCTTAACTACTAGGATAAAATATCCCTTTTTTTCCCTTTGCAGGTAGGTAATACAATACTAGTGGACAGTGAAGGCATTATCCTTGACCTACATTAGAATTTAGCCTATTTAAATAATCTTCTATAATACACTTGCAAATTAAAGATCAATACACAACTGTGATTAATGCCATTTTCAAAATAAATTACCTTTAGGTTTGTAATATATTATTTTTCTGCAAGTTAAATATTGCAATTATAAAGAATTTTTATAGAATTTTATTGATTTTCTCAAAAAGCAGAAAAATTGGAATTTTAAAGGAGGGGCTTGATTTATTACAGCATTTTTTTTTTTTTTTAATCTTGGTGTTAAATAAAAGAAGCTAAATCTGATGGAGAATAATATACATAGTTAAATTCTACTTTAAGAATTTAACTATGAACTGGCTAGGTTAACTGTCTAAAAACAACCAATATGAAAATACATTTCATTTATGCAACATTAAGTTTATTCTCTCTATATTTTTTTTTTCTTGAAAAAAAAATATATATATATTCTTGACTGAACATAAAGTGTTCAGTTATATCTTCTGTCTAAACCTTAAGAATTTATCACTTAATTTGATTTATGTGTCTTTAAAAAAAATGCTAAAATGAATTTTATTTCCAAATTGGTTGAATGTTTTACAGAACTTAAAAAACAATTTATTTTAGATTTTTAGATTATTCATCAGATTTTGTTTCTTATGTAAATATTTTTCAATTTGATCATTTTAAGTACCTTTTGCATATAAAATGCGATTTTTATGTCACATTTTAGTTGTTTGTAACCTTTTTTGTAGGTTTATTATATTTAGTTTAACTTTAGTTTTAGTTTCATAAATTAGTTTTGAAATTATAAAATTGTTTTTTTTCTTCTTCTTCCAAAGTCTAATTTAGTACTGCACTTTGTTAATCTTTAGGTTACAATTTTATTAAACAATAAAACATCACAATCTTAAGTTACTTGCGCACAAATGAACTGATTGTGTCTGTATTAGTGTTTGGAATTTCATAAAATGCTGAAAATTTAGACACATGTTTATGGAAAATTTCTACGGTCATTTAATAAATGAAACTTTACTTTAAAAAGCAAAATAGTATTTTTATATCATTTCTGAGAAGTTTGTTTTAGCTGGCCTTGATATATGAAATTATTTATTTGATATTCAAGTGCAATGCTTTTAAAATGTTCTTGCCTCATATTGTCATAATATTGAGGTATCTTATTCCAACTCAGTCAATAGACTTGTGTAACAAAACTTGGATGAAGTCCAATATACAAATGATGTTGCACAATACCTAGTGTCATAAAATACTCCAATTTATCTATGATACAAAACACTAATCTTAATTAGCTGCCTAACTATCAGTATTTAAAAAAATATTCTACTTATCAGTACTGGTGTATGACTGAGTTTAGAATTTAGCTAAAAGATAATGTTGGGGTATGCACTATAGCTAATTCATAGCTTATTTGTTATGATATTTATTGACTATTGAATTATTGGGAATCAAACTACAGATTATTATTTTATTAAGTTCTAAACTGTTACAGGGTTCCCAAAGTCCTTGGTAAGTGATTGGAATTTTATTTTGGTGTTCAAGGGCATTTGAAAGTGCTTGAATTTTATAAGGAGTCCATGATTTTTATTCTCGAATTTGAAACTTTGTTTTGTCACACGGCTTTACCTCAGACTTTGATTATCCAAGTAGGACTGCATAACAATTGGCAATTATTTTCTGGTGCCATCTGGAATGCCAGCCAAACATGTGGTTAACTATTTTTCGTGTCCTTGAAAGTTTTTGGTTATTTGGCACTTGGAAAATAAAATTTAGGTTCTTGAGTGTGCTTGAAAAGGCCTTTATTTTTATTTGTGGAAAATTGTGGGAATCTTGGGGTAGTTTTGGTTTGGAAATTACAAACTACATTTATTTATTAGATTTTCATCATTTTTCAGATTTTAATGTAAACTGGCAGTTTTCCTTTATAACTCCTAAAGAAACTCCTTTGGCAATATATTCCTATATGATCCTTGCATAGTAAATCTCCCTCCACTCTCAATGGTTTATAGGGTTTGTGTTTCATAAATATGTGTTTAAATAAGGTCATGCAGCAGAGATAAGAATGAAGAGAGAGACAAGAGTGAAATTCAATTAAAATTGAATTTCACTCAGTTGTCTTTAGGTTTGCATTCTGCATTTGATAATCAACTTCCAGACATGTCAACTAAATATTAACAGATAACGGAAGTTTTACTTAAAACAAAATGTAATAATTATTTAAACTGATATGTGTACATTTCAGTTCATTTGTGATTCATATATAATATATTAATTTTATTACAAATTTTATATTAAGTTTTTAATTATCTATGTTTTTTTGTTATGATTGTTTGAAATAGTAATTAAATTTAGTTTGCAAATGTATAGAACTATATCATTAGAGCTAAATCATTTTATTATGATATTTTATTGTATATGCACATTGTATATTAAGTTGGATTGCTTAGGTACACTGCGGTTTTATTTCTTTATGCACATGAGACAATTTGACCAGGTCATACATTTTTAAAGTTATTCTGTATTGGTCAAGTAGATTTTTGATTTTTTACTCGGATGTTAAGTCAATTAAAATTGGTGTAAACCTGACGACTGAGTTTTTTCTCATTTTAATATGTTGTCTTCACTTATGAAATACCAAGTGGATAGAAATTTAATACTGAAGCATTTTGCTTGAAGGCATGAGTTTAGCCTTCTCTCAAATTGACAATGATAGATTACATGGTGAAAACCCAGGCCACCCGACTCACCTTAGGGTATGAGCAGCTGTTTGAGTGGCCGGGAATGGATAATTACATGTGTTAGATTTTCATGGATTTCCACGCATTTAACATGATTATGTCAGAATCAAGTTCTGTCAGAAGTCTATTGACTGATGACTAAAAGATTTCTTTTCCCCAGAAATCTATCTTAATAAGTTCTATCGTACATATTTATTGCTGTTTACTTCTGCCATATGTACTTAATATCACTTACATTATTGACTTATATCTGAGAAATGAAGGGATTACTAACTTTTTTTTATACAGACCTAGCAATATAACTTTAAAAAGCCTGATTTTCATTATTTATAAAAATAAAAAACTGAAATCAAACATTTTTTGCATAACCCTTAAACAGATCCTGAAAAGTCATAGTGAAATTCGTATAATAGCTTCATTATAGCTTTTCAAAAGTATGATTATAGCCATTGTCATACTGATAATTGAAGCACATACATCAATGTCACTGGTTATGTGTTTGAATTTCTGCGCAAGTGATACAAGTTGTGTGTTATAATATTTTCATGATTTTCCTCATATAATGTAAATATAGTACTGTTTGCTTTGGAAAAGGCTGCATGAAATGAAATTATCTTTTCTTTGTCAATATGACCAGTGGTGTCATTTTAATTTTTTTAACAACTGATTTTCGCCCAAATTAAAAGCAGCACTTTTACATTATTTGTAGCAGACTTAGACTGAACACTTAAGTATTAACTTGATTAAGATGAAAATATATATTTTAGCCAATTAATAGAACAATTAGAAACTGCTTGAATGACACCACTGAATGTAAGCACATTTAGTCAATGACCAACTGTGGTAAATAAATCAAAGCTAATAATTTAAAATACATATCTCAACTATAAAAATGTAAAATCTCTTTAATTATGAGACATGATTAGTTAACAAGTGCATTCATACGAGAAGACAATGATTTTTAGTTAATTGTTTAAATATTTATTTTTGATTCGTCACAATTTCTTGTATGTATATATCTTGTTTGAATTACAAATAAAAAAATATATGTATAAATGATTTAGCTCATATTTAGAGGAAATGCATTGCATTTAGCTAAATATTGAAGTTTATTTTATCAATAGAAAGAAATGCATTTAATTAAAAAACTTTCAACTATGGTACATATTATTATTTCAAGAATTTGAAAACGATTAATAAATTTGAAAATTAAATCATTCTAGTAAATACATATCTTTAATACCTGAATATAATCTACCTAATTTAGTTTAATATCGTATATTACTGTCATGTTGTAAAAGATGTTTCTTATTTTCATGTAATTTTTAATTTTGTAAGAGAGCCTGAAAGCTTGATATCTATGTACTAAAGTTATGAAAAATATTTTTATTATTTCAAAAGGACAAGTTATCCCAACTTCAAGGAGACGTCAGCACTGCTGTTTCTGACATCACTTGACTACGCTTTCCCATAGGTTTTACATGCCATGCAAATTCAAGCTTATCCTGGCAACTTTTGATTGCAAAATTGAAATAGCTGCAACTCTAACTAGAGAAAATATTTGATTGCAAAATTGGAATAGTAACGAATCTTAACTAGAGAAAATATTCTTAAATTAGTATTTGAACAAGAAAATGTAGTCAAATAAATTTTTCTAATATCCCCAAGAAAGTGGAGAGTGCAGCTGAAGTAAAATAACTTAATGCTTATGAGTTCTATCATAGTACTATACTACAGTATTTACAATGATATTGATTTTGGTGGATGAAGATCCAAACTTTCTAATCTACTCATTTTCTGATATGAAGAATTGTAAGAAATGTTTAACGCTGGACTTGCATATGACATCTATAAGTCAGTGGAAAAGGAAATGCTGGTTGAACTTTTAAAAACTTTACTAGAAATCTGAATTGGATAAATTGTGGTGCAGAAATTGACATTTATGTTCCAACAATTGGTGATAAATGTAATTAGAAAAATTTCTAGAAAGTTTGACAAAACATCCACTCTTGCATTGTTTACTTAATTATGTTGAAAATTTTTAGGCAGACTTTAACTGTCAATTATTTTGTTTGCTCTGTCAAGATAAAGATTATAACAGTGGCAGGATTATATTCAGCATCATCTAATCATATTCAAATTTCTAGAGAAAATAGCATTATTTTTGAACTTTCTAGTTCCTCTATGTCACAACTTGTTTCTGAACCACGAACCAGATCTAATTGAAAAGAATATTGAAAATGCAGCAGATTATTCCATGATCGTAAAAGATTAAAATTTTTATAAATAGCAAATGCTTACTATGTTGATGAAAACATATTTGTTAATATTTATAACGAACAGAACCTCTTTTTTAAAGCTTCTGTTTGTTTGTTTTTTGTTTAGAGGTCCTGCATTCAACGAGTTACATTATTAGTATTAATTTTTAAGCGCATTAATTTCAAATAGTATTTAAATTACATTGTTTTTTAACTTGATAAATATTGTAAAAACAATAATTTTGATTAGGCACTGAAATGTAGTGATCAAACCAATAATTCATCTTTACAAATATGTTTACCTATTCAACTTGAATTATCTTTATTCACTAATCACTGTAAAATTCAATGTTTTATATTATTAATAATTTGAAAAAGAATACATTTCTATTTCCTGATTGAAGGCTCAATTTTCCCATACTTTACAAAAAAAAAAAATGCAAAAATGACTGGGTGAAATGTAGCTATTATAATGTAGTAAATAGTTAATGCATTCTTATTTATTGCCGTTGATGTACTTTATTTTACATTTTACATTTTTTTTTTAATTGGTGTATTCTAAAATGGCAGTAAAAGATATTTAAGTTACTGGTATTTTCCATTTCACTTCACTTCAAGTTTAGATCTTGTTCGAGTAACAGTAAAGTATTTAAATAATTACATCTTCAAGTAGTCAAATGTTTTTTAATTCTAAAATTTAACTATTATGTAATTACAATTCATTTAATTTTTTACTTTTATATTTTCCCTTATTTTCTAGAATTAGATTAAGATGAATTATATTTATAGTTTTATAGTCAGCATTGCTTTTTATTATTATTATTATTTTAAGATTAAAATCTACTTTTAATTTGTGCTATTGGATGATATATAATTGGTGTAAGTATGTTTGTTCACATATTAGTGTCATGTTTTACACAGAAATATTTTCACTTCTAATTAATATAAATGAAAATTCATTTGTTTAGCATTAAAGTCAATATAAATCATTACCATTTTGCTTTTTCCGCAGTTACAAATAATTTATTTACATTTATGTTAATGACAGAATATGCATAAAACATTAAATTTTTTCATAATAAATACATCTTAAATTACTATAATTAAATTTAATCAAATTTTCCCTGTAGTTTACTTTCTTTTGTTGATAATTGCAATCAGTTAAAAGCTTTAGACAAGTAATAGCATCAAAAGATCTGCAACTCCCTGTAAATTAGGTTACCTTAAAGTGCTAAGTGATATTAATACAATTAGTAATATGCTAGTGTATTGTAAGCAGTTGTAATAATAAGGACCAAGTTGGAAGCATTGAGTGGAAGTTGAGCATTAAATTATTATTTCACTTGATTGTATGCATTCCAAACTTTAGTAATATACAGATTCCTTAATTTATTGATCTACTGATAGACAGCTATTAAGATTCAATGTTATTCAGGTCCAAATTCATAGAAAATCCATAAATGCTTATTTAATATTTTCAAAACTGATCACATTATTTTGATCCAAGCATATTCACTTTTATAATTTTTAAGCGTATTTGAGCCCCATTCTGATTGAGTATTTTGATAGCGTTTAAATTAAATAATTTCATTCACTGATAATCTCAGTAAGGATGCTTGTGATTGAATTACACTTTTATCTTTCAGTTTAATAGGTGGTGGATTTAAATCATACTGTTTAGCATACATAGTTCAAAATCTACATTAAATTGTAAATCAGTCTAACTATGTCATGTATAGAATGTCCATAGAATGGCAGGGCAACTAAATCACCTCATGTAATACCAAATTATGTTAAGAAAATAGATCTTATGACATTTTAATTTTATCAACTTTCTATTAAACAAAACGCTCTGGCCATTGGTGCAATAGAATCAAATCCCATTTTTTTCCTGAAGTGCTGTTTCTTATTATTACTTTTCATTTATTTGATGTATGAAAAGCATGTTAAATGTAAAGCAATATCTCTAAATGTACTTTAATCTTTATTATTCATATTAAAAGCCCTTTCTTTTCTTGTTGGACTAATTAGTACAAAATAATATGTTTTCACCAAATTTAATATTTGAAAAGAGCAAAATGGATTTAATTGATTTAAAATTGAATTAAATTTTAAGAAAAACACAGTTCTTGTATGAATTGAAAATATTTCTGCTAATATGTTTGTTAAATATGCAATGTGGTATCTTTTTTTTGGTAAGTCTGAACATGCAATTCTAACTTCTTCTCTTTCACATGTATGTTATAATTTTACCTGATGAAATTATTTTGCTCCAGATCATATTTCACCGGAACAAAATTTATTAGCTACTGTATTTAGTTAACATAGTTTTGTAGAAAAGTTGCAAATTATATAAAAGAAAATACTAAATATAACCTTAAGCTGAAAAATCATCCTTTAAAGGTTAGATGAACAGAGGTTTTTAGTGTTTTATAGATGAATTGATGAATTGGGTTAGATGCTCTACTACTATATTTATACTCAAAGTCTAATTTGATATATTCTAATTTAAATCCAAATTTCAATTTATTATAAACTTAAATTATATTTGACTTCTAAAATACAATTGGAATCTTAGAAGTTATGTGGTTTAAAATTTCTCTTTGGTAGAAAATTAATTTTTATAGTCAAGTTTTTCACAATAAATTTCAAAATACACCCAAAAGAAGCACTTTAGATATGTTCAATAATAACATATTAAGGTTAGAAGAATTGTGTTTTGGGGATGTTTCAGAATTATGCAGTTTGGATTCTTGACATTGTCTCAAATGATTGTGCTTTGAAATTTCGCCCAATAAGTCATAATATGGGTACCTTTAAAGCTGTGTTGTAATTTCTCATGTTTTTTAAATGACCGACCAATCTAACTTTTTAATCCATAGGCTTATATTTATTATGATCAGCGAGCACCCATATGTAATAAATTTTCCTTGGAGCACCAAATAAAAGTATTAGTACACAACCAATTTTGTCAAATAGCTTCTGGAGCCCAAAATTGATATTTTAATAAAGTTAACACTGATAGATGTATAATGCTGTAAACATTAAAGTGAGCCATTGAAAAGTGCTGAGCCTCCCAGAATCATAAACAGTATTCTGATTAGTACAGACTATAATGGAATGAGCACTTTTGTAGATTACTACAGTGTTCATGAACATTATAATGCAGCTATAAAATAAGTGTTCAGCATTCTTGGTTCTTGACTTATTCTTGTTCAAATAACCACATTTTGTGGTGGTTATCATTGTTTTGAAACAAATGGCAATTTGAATGCAACATTTTGACAGGAATGTTTGTAAGATTTGAAATATGTTTGTTTAATATTTTATTATTATGAGAAAAATGACTATAGAACACCAAAACATGCAATCTTATTCTAGCATGATTATGAATAATGGTTTAAAATTAACATTAAAACCTATCCATGTAGTTTCTATTTTTTGTACAAAATAAGTGTTCAATATTCTTGGTTCTTGACCTATTCTTGTTCAAATGACCACATTTTATCGTGGTTATCATTGTTTTGAAACAAATGGCAATTTGAATACAACATTTTGACATGAATGTAAGATTTGAAATGTGTTTGTTTAATTGTAGATTATTATGAGGAAAACAAATATAGAACACCAAAACATGCAATCTTATTCTAGCATGATTATGAATAATAGTTTAAAATTAACATTAAAACCTGTTCATGTAGTTCCTATTTTTTGTACAAAATAGCTGAAATCTACAAGGCAACCTAGTTCTTCGAAATCCAAAGTTTCAAAACACATTTGCTTGGTGACCCATGTGAATATATCATTGATGAAGCCATATTTTGTATATTTGACCCAGGGGTTAGGAACTAATGCTTTATGCTGTAAGGCATTGTTAAAAGGACATTGGACTAAATTGGTAATAGTGATTGCAATCAATTGGTAGGTTTAAATATGGTGTTTTGACATGGATGTTCATTGAGATTTAGAATGTGTTTATAGCTGATAAAATCAACCTTTGTATGTACAAAACTGTAGAACATTAAAACATCTAATTCTCTGTTCAGATTAACCCAGCTGGAAAAAATTAGGTAGAAAATTACAAACTAAAAATAAAAGCAATGTTGGATCTAAAATTTTGATTTTTTTTTAAAAATAGTTAGAATTTGGTAGTAGGCCAAATTGTTATAATACAAAAATATTTTTATTCTCAAATCCTGGAGCAAAATATGTAAACAATGTATCATGTGAAAGAATTTAAAAGTTTGAATTTCTAGTTCAGTTCTTTTATAATGCATAACATTTTTATAGGGATATTAACTACTTAATTTCAGCTGAATACGTGTTTGTTCTACCATTAAACATTGGGAACTTCACTATTTTATTCGTATGGGGGTCAGTCATCCAAAGTATGTAAAATTTTAGTTCTTAAAAAGAAATTGATAAGTACGCTTTTTAGATAAGTTAGCCTTTCAGTTAAAAATTCAAATCTTTAAGTCTCAAAACTTCAACATTAAAAATCTATTCAGGTTATTAAACATTTGCATACTCTGATCTCAGATTGTGTAGCATGTTGCAACTTTAAAAAAAAGAATGAAGTTTGAAGGCTATAAATGTTTAAAGAAGCTTATGAAATTTCTGAAGATGGAAGATGGCTCTGAACATTGTACGGATAAATTGAGTTGTGCTACATAAATTACTTATGGATTAAATTTTGATGCATAATTTCCTGAGTGGCAATTTTAGTTCATGTAAGTTGCATATAACTTAAGTACTAATAAAATACTTTTATTATAAAGGAATTTGAGGATTTTGGCATAAATGCCTTAATTATTCTAATAGGTGCAAACTAGCTTTGATATTTATAAACCCAATATTTTCTTAATAGTTAACTTATTCAGAAAATATTTTACATTGATTCAGAATGAGTTTTTTTCTCAAAATTGACATTAAAATATCTTTCAATATTTTTGATAACATAGTCATTTTGTTTTAAAACTTAATTGACTTTGTTATGCTGATTTTTTTTTTTTTTTAATTTTGATATTTTTGTTATAGTACATTATTAAACTAATTCAAAAATTTCTTTGAAAATTAATATTTTAAAATTTTATGAAGTAAGTTTTGCTGGGAACTAACTGCGTGGATAATTGCCTTTGGATAAGTGAAACATATTTGAAATTATTGAAGTACATGAAGATTAACTACTGTATAGAAGACATAAGAAATACATCAGAAAATTCTGTATCTGAATGGAAGATTTCAAATTTGATGAAACCTATTCATTCAACGGATCAAGAAAAAAATGGATGAATATTATTATTTGATAAGAAGTGTGATACTGAGAGCAGAGAAAATGGCTGTCTTGTCTTCAGACAAAATGGATTGCTCAAGAAGAAATTTATAAATTTGCAATTATGTATTTGGAGTTTACACAGATGATTTTCGATTACAAAATCCCTTATCTGATTCTGGCAACTGCACTAAAGCGAATCCTGCACATTTTACATTACTGTGGAAAATAATTCAAGAATACAGGTGAATTCTATTATAATTTTCTCCTTATTTTTAAATGTCTTGCACATGCTTAAAAGTACACTAAAAAAGATCCTTAAGTTTCGGTAACATCCAATTTTTATTGGCTAATTACATAACCATTTTTCAGTTCTAAATTTTGTGTGGAATTGTGAAAGCCTGCTGAAGACTATACAGATGATGGAAGGGATTACATTAAATGACTTACTCAAATTGCAGACGAGGCTGTTGATAGGGGCTTAGGTCTCAGTATATTCAACTTCTTTGGCTTCCCGGTAAGGGACCGTGGGATGAAGTGTGGAAATTTTACATTTTAAAATTTTGTACTTTATAAAAATGATTTCTTGGAGAAGTGTTTAGAATAAAAATTAATTCCTTGTGGTATTGATATATTGTTCAGCTATTTAGAGTCAGTTATATTTCAGATTTTTCTCTAACTCATTTTCTATTAACTCATTTTTCTATCTGCAGAATTATTTAATATTTGAAATAGCAGTTCCACTTCAAACTTTTCTTTCTAAACTTTTATTAAATCCACTTTTAATTTGCCCTAATAGCATGATTTGAATATTAAAATTATATATTAAAGGAATGTATAAACAATTGTTTATTTTAAGTGTTATTTCACTCATGCTCAATAGTCGTATTTGGTTATAATTGAGTAAAGCACTTAATCAGTGTATTCTCTTTTCTAATAATTGTAACCATAAATATTGCATCTCTTTTTCTAATATTTTTAAGGTTGAAATCTCTATTGAATTTCACCTTCTCACATCTGTTACATTAATATGTTATTGGAATGCATGCTTTTAACTTGTGATTATTTTTCTTTTGTTAATGTAATACTTAAATTACCTCCTACCTATTTTGTAAACTAGTTAATGTCACGGACTTTCACTGTTCCATCCATATTGCTAAGCTTAGTGATGAGGTTTATCAATAACATTGATATAATGATATAGTTTGAAGTGAGCATGATTTATTCTTATGTAAATCGTGTAAATGAATGTTTATCGCCAGTTTGTTTTTCATGTTTGGCATTTCATTTTTCATACTGTTTTTTGCAACCAATTTTATAACTATATCAGAACTGGTTTGAGTAGTCTATTAATTTCTCATTTCCTTAAATGGAACTGCATTGCATCAAGAATATATCATAAGAATAAAATGAATTTTTATATGATATGCATATTGTGCTGTTTTATAAATTATTCATTTATTTCATACATCTCTGAAATTTTCAGATGTATGTCATTGCTGCATTCAATTTTAAAGCACAAATTTTATGCACAAATAAAGCCTAATAAAATTTTGGATGTTTTTTTATGTTTAAAAACATCGATATTACAATTTAGGTATTATTACAACATTGATATTTAATTTTGTAAACAGTTTTATTCATTTCTCATACTAGTGTAGTCATTTGATGACACTTTTTATTTACTGCAGATTTTATTTATTTTGCAGTAGTGTGGAATATTATTTATTAATGCAATTTTTGAATTTTAAGAATTTTTAATGGATCCAATCTTATCTAACCCTTTATCTTGGATGATAAACTGAATTATGTTGCTAGTTATGCAATTTCAACAAGAAAAACATCTATTTCCAAATGTGAATATTTTTCTATAAATTTGTCAGTGTTCCCACAGTCCTTGAAAAGTGCTTGAATTTGATTTTGATTTTCAAGAGGCCTTGGAAGTGTTTTTTCAATAAGTCCTTGAAAATCCTTGATTTTTATTTTCATTTGAAACTTTTAGTTTTATTGCACATCTTTACCTTAGACCCCAATCGTTCAGGTAGTATTGCTCAATAATTGGCACTCATTCTTTGACCCTGTCTGGGATGCCAGCCAAACAAGGATTTTCTTCTCTACATTCCTGTCCTTGATTATATGGTCTTTGAAAAATAAAACTTTGGTCCTTGAAAGTCCTTTATTTTTGTTTGTGGAAAGCTGTGGGAATTTTGTTTGAAATTTATTATAATATTTATATGAACTATTTGACACTACTGTTGTGTTAGTTAAAATTCAATTTGAATAAATCACGTATTTTCTTCTATATCTGTCTATTATAAATCTTAATAAATCTTTCAAAGTCCATTTATATTGATTTTAGTGTATGAACTCTGCATTCTTTTTTGATTTCCTATGCCTATATGTTAAAGTAATAAAACAATTGAGTGGACTGAAGCAATAAACAGGAAAGTTGCTAAGCATAAAAGAAATTTCATTTTGATGCAAAGTAAATCAACTTTTTATTTTCTCAACTCCAATTAAGGCACACAGTTTTGTGTCCCATCCTATCAATATGTTGATAAATTAAGTTGATTTTCCTTGCATTTAGATAGAATTTTCAATAAACCAGGTGACTTGATTTAACTGCTTATTGAATCTGAATACTGAATTGTGTATAAAATTAAACGTATCCCTCATTTTATTTATTCCCCCCTCCCCCCATAAGAAATGATTTGCATATTCCAATTTTTAATACTGCATGTTTGATTTTTTCTGGTTTTTATCAAATATAGCTGACTCTTGTATCTGAACTACAGATTTTAAGATGTTTGAGTAACATGGATACGGGTAACATGAACACAAAGTGTTTCTATCTTTCATAATACACAATCAAATTTGTAATAATTGCTTTTGTAGTATGTTTTATGCATTTATTGTTTGAATATATTGGTTGGAGGTATGCATAACTTGTGCTATAAAAACATTTAATTAAAGAGATATGAAAAAAATGAAATGTGGTATACACATACATACTTTCAACAGTTTAAAAAGTGAAAATTAAGTTAATTTTTATTTTTAATGAAAAAAAAAAAATAACTATTTTTAAATATGACTTTGCCAATAAATTGTAATAAAAATTACTAAAAAAATTTCTGATTTTAAAAATTTTCAATTTACGGTTTGGATTAAATTATTTGGATTGTGGTGTTCTAAATGTTACACACGTTTTGAATTGGCTTATTTTAGTCTTCTTGATTTTGGAAATATCTTATTTTTACTATAGGAAATGGCCAATTTACTTTATGCTCTAAAATTATTTGAGACTTGCAAAGAGCTTCCTTATGCTTTAAAAGCAATAATTAAAAACTAAAAAGCAGTGTTTGCCTACACATGCTTTAATTAATAAGTATATTAATAGATGATATTTCTATGTGTCCCTAATTAATTGCTTTATTGTTGCTGAATAATATTTTAAAGCCAGTAGCATTTCCAGAAAAAAAAAAGTAAGGGTGGGGGTGGTAACCAGATATTTTGTTTCCCATTTCCCCAAATGCCATTTATCTGAACTTCAATGGGTTCCTGGGGAGGGGTGGGGGGAGGTCATGACCCTAACTCCTCTAAGCAGCATTGCTGTTTGAAGTTGTTGGCAAAATTTAGACTGTGTCTCATAATTGTAGCCAAAGAGGGTTTTAAGATCATTCCCCTTTCCCCTTGTTGGTTTAAAAATTGTATTTATTCTCCATTATTCACTTTAGCTAAATATATGTAACCACCCTCTCTCTCATTCTGTAGTCGACTCCCCCTATCTGGGATCCTGGCTACACCTATTATTGTAGTCACATATATAAGCATAATTAGAAGAGCATAAAGTTAGCATTATAGCTGTTTATATGAGTTTTTTTGCAGAAAACATAAATTAAAGACCTCTGTAAAGAGGTTTAATTGATTTTTATTGCTTTTTGTTCCTTAAAGTTACTTATTTGTGCATCATTACCTTTTGTTTTGTGATTTTCCTGTAAATGTTTCAATATATTCAGAATTCATGCTTGTTAAAAAATAGAATTTATATTTAGAGGAGAAAAAATAACTAATATGGGAAATATAAATATTTTTACCTCACCATCCTAAAAAATATTTGAAGTTAAAATAAACATTACTTGTAAAATTTATAATTTGTTAATTCCTGGGAATAAATAAAAAATGTGTGTGCCACATTAATAGAGTTAAATTTCTATTTATAAAGTTTGCAGTTGCTTAAAATATCAAAGTACAAGTTTTGTTACTCCTCTCGTATTTGTATGTGATTTTTATTGTATTAAACTGTCATATCCTTGTATATGCTTCTAACAGAAATCAAAATATGTAGTTAATTGTTTGTTTGTTTTTAATGTCATATAAGTCTTATCGCTAACCTTTTCAAAACACTACTATTTTAACATACACATATTCTTTTGACACTATCGATACAAATTTTATATTATTTTGATACAAATGATGAAATTCTAAAAATTCGTTATTTGAAAGTTACTTGCGCTTGATTAGAATTAGCAAATTTCTGATTTCTGAAGTATAGTGTGATTGCTTTTATTCTGATGGAAATATTTTAGGTAATTCAGAATTATTAAAAACTGGAGTTCACATAGAAAATTAAACATTTTTATCTCATATCTAAATTGTCCAAAATATTTTAATAAAAAAAATTATATATATATATATATATATATATATATATAACTTTGTATGTTTTCTCTTCTTTTTATGTATCCATAACATATCTGGATCTAAAGATGTAAAAGTGCATCATGTGTTTAATTACTATAGATAGAATTATCATTAGCATAGCATCCATGTCTTATTTTTGCTTTGTGCAATAGGATATTTAAGTGTTTAAGATGACACATTGGGAATAGAAAAAAAAATCAGGGTCAAAACATTTCTTTTATTGACAGTTTAGAATAAAAATCAAAATTTCTTATGTAGGTATCTTATTTTAGAATTTACAGGTTTTGAAATTTGATAAATATCATAGCCTACGGTGAGTTCAGTTAGTCCTTACAAGTGTAAAATCCATGTATTATTAATTAACTCAACCTTGTTGAAATTTAAACAATCTATTCTGTCACTTTATGGTTCAGCTGGCACTAGAATTTTCTTATTTTTCATGATTGTAAGTTGTGATTTAGAATTCTTGTCTAATTTTAAGCTATAATATTATGTGATACCCCAATAACCTAATAAAGTGGCCAGTGTTTTCAAATTTGTCTAGTAAATCTTGTCTTCTTATTCAGCTAGTAACACCTGAATTGAATTAATTGTTCAAACAATTCTAGTGATGTTTATTGACTCTTAATCACTAGCTGATTCAATATGTTTTATACATAGGTAAGTGGTCTCATAGAATAATAAAATAAAGGCAAACATTCTGGAATTGATTTAATTTCCTGTGCTTTATAAATGGTTTGTTTCAGTTAATTCTGTCACTTTCAGTTTTATATGATGGGTTCAAAAATCAACTGTAGTAATAATCTTACAGTGCTGTGATTAGAACCTAGGTCCAATAAATGCTAGTCAAATACATTGAGATAAAGGATTCTTCAGATCAAGTTATGCCTTATGGGCAGTTTTTACCCCTTTTCCAATGAACGAAGTATTTTGAATTTCATGATGAGCATAGTGAGTTGTTATAAATAGGAGGTGAATAGCTGTGGCCGAGGTTGCATGAATTGTAATGACTTGCAGCAATTTTGCTGTTGGTTAAATGGCCATTTCCAAGAGACTTGTCATAACCTTTGATGCATTAAATCATTTTATTCGTTTTACATTTGTATTTTGCAAGGTGAATTTAGCAAAGAGCTATAAAAGTAATTGCTGTTAAAAGGCATTTTTGTACAATTCTTTGAAAAGTCAAATCCTTTGTTCATTCAATTTAAATCTATAGTTTGCAAGGTACGTTTAGTGAGAAGCTATGAAAGTAATTGCTATTAGAAGGCATTTTTGTACAGTTCTAAGATGCATAAAATCTTTTGTTTATTCATTTTAAATCTATATTTTACAAGGTACATTTGGTCAGGATGTACCTTGTAAAATATAGATTTACAAGGATTATAGATTAGCTATGAAAATAGTTGCTATTAGAAGGCATTTTTGTACAATTCTTTGAAGCTTTAAATTCTTTGTTCATTCATTTTAAATCTATAATATTTTGTAAGGCACATTTAGTGAAGAGCTATAAAATTAATTGCTATTAGAAGGCATGTTTGTGTAATTGTATGAATATGTTCATATCATGTAATCAATTTTATGTGCCAAGAAATGAGAGAGAGAGAGAGAACCCAGGCTCATTCAAAATCTCAATTGGACATTATGTTGCTAATCCATTTTCCTGGTTAAAATTAAATAACAAGTAGACACCTGAAATATTTCAAATTATTAAACTAATGCAAAACATTTTAAAATAGAAGTCTGGCAATAGTATTTTATCAAATTCACTTTTTCTTAAAATATTCTCAAAAGCATCTAATTTTTTAAGATCATACTTTTCTGGAGTTTTAACATTTCAAATTATTTTAACTACATCTTTGATTTCTGCCAAACCATTTTGAATTTAATATGAGTGATTATTAATCTTATTCTAGATTGCAGGGCACATCCAACCTAACTTTTAGAACACTTTTTAAGAATTGCTATTTTTCCAGGATATTCAAGGTGAAACTGCTTTGCACAAAGCTGCTAGAAATGGAAGTGCAGAATGTGTTAGCTTACTCATTGCTACATCTTGTAATGTTAGGTAATATTAAATTTCATAATTTCTTGATATAATTTCATTTTCATGAAGTATTTAAACAGTTTTGAATGTATTTGCTGTATAAAATTTGTATAGGTCAAGTTTGACAGAAAGATAGAGAGCATCAGACAGTTTGGTTCCTATGTGCAAGAAACCTAAATGTAGAATATGTAGAAAACTATATCATATATCCAATTCCAGAAGGGGGGGGGGGGTGTCTCTTTAAAATATATATATATATAATATAATATTTTGTAAATATATATAATATATTTTGTAGCATCACCTTTACATTTTATAACAGCACGAACTCCATTTGGCAAGTTAGTTACAAGTGGCTCACAATGTTTTCTGCCCAGACATGACCATATCGATTTTATGTTGGAAATAAGATCAACTTTGTGTTTTAGACAATTTCTTGAAGTCTTTTCTTCATTATTCCCCACAAATTCTCGATTGAATTTAAATCCGGCGAATTAGCCACCGAGGGAAGTATGTTAATTTGGTGTTGTGTAAGCCAATTTGCAGTGGGAAATGACCTGTGGCAAGGTGCTAAATCATCTTGGAAAAAAAAAATAGTCATCACACAAATCTTCCGATGATGGTATCAATAAATTCTCAAGGATTTCTTGATATATCTGAGAGTTAATCCTTTCGTAAGTGACACATAGCCTTCCAGGACCACATTTGCAGTCATGCAACCCCATACCATTACACTGGCTGCAAATTTCACTGATCGCTTCATGCATTCCTTGTAATATGCTTCTTTCTTCATTCGCCATATACGAACACCTTGATCACCATATGATACACAGAACATACTCTCATCACTGAACAATACCTTTTTCCAATCATCCACTCCCTATAAAAGCCTCTTTCCTCCCCCCCCCCTCACCACTTTACTCTGTCCCTTTTCTGTTTACTAGTCATGAGAGGCTTTATCTTTAGTACCTCAGAATGAAATCCAAGTTTATGGAGGCGTCTTAGTGTTGTAGATTTACACACATCAACACTGTTCTTTCCACTTCCAATGCAAATATTTCTAAAACGATTTTTCTTAGCAATATTTTTTAGCTTTCTATCATCTCTGAGTAATTTTTGGCTTTCGGCCACTATTTAGATGATTGTTTTCAAAATATCCATCATTAAAATACTGCTTTATTGCTCTACACTTGATTGAGAACATTTTAAGTAACTGACGATATATTGCTGATTACGGCCTTGTTTATGCAAATCAATAATATGATTCTTTGTAAACACTGTTATGTCAGACGAACGACCAATGTTTCATACAAAATGAACAAAAAAACATGAAAGTCCCACAGAAGCTAATTTTATGCTTAATGAATGCAACTTTCTGAACCATTCAGGAAAATTCATAAGTATTCTGATTTTTTGAACCACCCATTTTAGTATTCTTTTGAATAATGAAAATCATTGTTAAAAACTAAAATATTTGCACGAATCTTTTAAAGTCTTAATTTACTTTAATAACATGTAAATTTATTAAAACATCAATCGTTGTTCTTTTTCAAATTTACTACACTGAAATGAAGCTAAATGCAATTCAAATTACAAATGAAATGCCGTATTCTAATATTTTGACTCGGAGTTGTATTTGCCTTTCCCAAAACAATGATCTTTGGAATTTTAGAATTTATAAATAAAACAAATTTTACAAATGAAATGTCAAAATAAAATTTGGCAAAGAGGTTGACAAAAATAATAAAAAATCCAGAGCAACCTCTGATATTGTATATAAAAGGTAGGACTGACTACTAGTTTAGCAAGACCTCTTTCTTTCCTGAAGCATTACTTGGTAGCATTATATTAAAGAATAAACTTTATCACTTGGTTATTTTTTAAGATCTAGTGAAAAGATTAGGACATTAACTTTTAAGTTTTTTAGCATTTACAGAAGTCTGATTAATGTAGCATCAAAATTGATGTGCAGATGTTTAACCTTTTTTTTTTCCTTATATAAATTAAACTTATAAATTTCTTGAAAATATTTAATTAGCAAGAATGAAGATGGTCTGAATAAATGGTCATTTGGGGTCATATGTGAAAAGGTACTCTTAAATACTTTATCTTATGGCTAAATATCTGATAATTATCAATTTTCATGTTCCAAAATGTTTTTTAACTTATAGTTACCAGAAACTTTTGCTTGGAATAGGTTCTTGTAAATATTTTTTAAAATTTCTAATAGATGAAAGAATTATTTAAATTGATTAAGGATATTTTAATGCATATTCATTGTTTCTGTGTCAGGGATGACATATGGCATTTTTGTTTTGCACAGAAGTTGAATCTAACATTAGGAAATAAAGTATTCACTAATAGGAGACATTACTTTTAAATTTTCATTCATATTAATAATAATAAAATGCCAATCAGGTATAACAGGAAATAAATATACTCATAAAATATAAGGGTGGGAAATTATATTTTTTCATGTGCCTGTTAATATCAAAGTTCCAAAACTTCAAACAGATGTGAAAGAAAATTCTAAATAGTGTTATTCAATTAACTTAAAATCACTGCTATCCCCATCTGATGGAAGAAAAATGTGATTTTTTGGACAACATCGTAATGTAATTCTCAAGGACAAACACCTATCAGCAATCACAGCAAATAATATCATTAAAATTTTTATAAATAAGGGATTTTTACAAGTGAAAATCATAATTTCTTAAGCTTCATGAATTTATTTTCATTATTTATGTTTTTTACTGATGTAATGATGAGAGTAACTCAACTCATCACTGAGGGGACAGTGATACAAATGACAAATTTGCATTTTTATGAAGTCAAAGATGCATTTAATGTTATAGAAAAATACTCTTTTATTGAAAAATATGTAGAACAGATTATATTCTAAACAAATTCTGCAAAAAATATCTATAGTATTATTATTTTTAAAACGTGGGAGACATTAAATTGACAATTATCAGATATTTAGCCTTATAACTTAAGGCATATTAAAAAACCTCTTGAGACAGTGATTCCCAAACTTTATCATCTCTTTATACTATATTTTTCACTACTTTTCTGATTGTTAATTATATAAATTCTTCACATTTTATAATCATTAAAAGATTACTTAATTGTAACCATAAATTGATCTTAGATTCCTTTATTCAGATTTAAAGAGAATGTTCATTCAAATACACTGGTATTGCGCATACAGTACACTCTGAATTGTAGAATGTTGATGCATATTCAATACAAATACTTCAAATTTTAGCTAATTGCAGATATTTTTTGTAAAAAGTTTAATATAGATCTTTTATTACTGTACATACAATCATAAGAAGTTATTTTGTTGTATTTAACAATGTAATCCCCAAATAATTATTTGTTTTAGTAATTTTTCTGGTTATTATCGTTTATTTTCATATATTCAAAAAATGTGTAGCAAATTTTGTTTCAACATTTATTTATGTATGGAGGAACTTAACATTTTTATTTTCCTCTGCACTTTGTAAATATCATAGCACACATGTTGGGAATCCTTTCTTTAGAACCTTAGATTTAAATTTAACTCTGGGAACTTCATCAGAAGTAATTTTATGCTTTGTAGAATGTGTAAGGAATCACACTGACTTAATTCTGCATTCATTATGTAGTTAAGTTTTGAATTAATAAGACTATGCTTTCAGCACTCAAAACTCAATTGGCCAAACTGCTAGTATTATAGCTGAGCAGGCAGGATTCCCCTCTATAGCGGCATTCATCAGGCAAAGTGAGCTGTTAATGAGTGATCTTCAACCTATGCAGAATAGACTGACTGGTTTCCAACCACCTCGTTTCAACAGGAAAAGGACAAGAGATATGTGTGAAGGTTCATTCAAGAGGATACGTACAGATGGTAAACATTTTTTTAAGTTTGCTTAGCTATAGTATTAACTTATAGAGTGAAAATAAAATCTATTGATTAGCTTACAGTTAAGTCAATTTATGAACACAGAATAATGCCTTATCCAATTTACATTATTCTGTTTCGATAACAAATTTTAAGTCTTGGTACACTGACACATGGTAACACAAATCTATTTTTGAAAAAATTTGCTGTAAAGGATAAATGGGGGAAATTTTGTAAGGACTTTTCAAATTGATTTGTTTTTATTGCCTAATTGTATTTTTATACTGAAATTCTGAATCATCTTTTAATTTATTGACTTTACAGTTTATATTATTTTAAATTGAAATATATTCTGCATGTTATTTGAATTCATAACAATCTGAAATGTTAATGCACATTTAGTGAAAGATAAAGCAAATATAAATGAACTTACTGCCAAATAAGCAAAACATGTGACTTTGCACACAATTAATAATGAACTGGTTTACAATGTAAAATGCAGTAAAAATTAAGATAAAGAAACATGTGTATGTTTCGGAACTGGTGGCAGATGCATGACATAGCACATACATTGCCCCACTTTTATGCAAAAAAGGGACAGTTATATTCCAAGAAAGAGGGTAATAAAATTTCCAATAGATAACCTGGTCATTGACATAAGGGTTAAACTCTCCATAATTATTCAAAAAATTCTTCTATTCTAATTAAAAGAATGTTAAAAATGTTAAAAAATTCTTATATATTTTGTCTTTTAGGTATGCAACCAATCTCCATGCCACCTTCATTCCGTCACTGTTTGATGAATCCAATGTCAACAAGTCTGGTAGAGCATGAAAAGTTGATCCATATGGAAAATGGTTACACAAATTCTGTTCTTGAGAGTATGTTCTCTGAATTTCACGGTTGTTAATTTCATTTCAATGGATGTAATTTGAAGTTTGGTTTGCATAGTGTGTATTCTCATTGTGATAGAATGGATGTTTTGATAACATATGTAATCATGTTATGTACAGTCATTTTTTTTTCTTATGTTTTTATAAAATAAAAGATTGAAGTTCTCGTCTTACTTCATATTTAAGAATTGGTTATTTCACATGTAGAATATTAGATTTATTTTATATTGACCTTAATAATGGTGATTGCCTGAAATTTTCAAATGAAATGCTGGTCATTCTAGAGTATTATGTAACAGAATGCTTGAACTATATAAATGCCAGTTAAAAATCTGATGTCAGATGTGCCATTAGGCTTGACTAATGTTTTTTCTGAGATCCCATGCTAATTTCTATTAAATGCACTTGTGGTACTATGCACTAGGAATTCCAAATACACAACAATGAATGAAAAGGACCAGTCCAGCTACTCAGCTGCTTGTTCACAACATTAATTATTGGATCCTGCAATGCACTTCTTTTAACCCTTTCGGGACTGCGGCATTCCGAAACTGCCGAGGCCCAAGGGACTGAGCTCTTCGTTTCCGAATTGTTCCCAAAGGACGGCTAATTTTTGCGCTAAGCCTAACTCTCGAAAAAAAATCACATGTTCAACACAGCATTCTATTTTTTTTTCAGGAATAAAGAAAATACTTATTTTCTATTTGATGTATATTTTTCATACAAATTTTCTTTTATCAAAATATTAATTTTAGTGTATATATGTTTTAGGTACACATGGATAATTCTTTGGCACATCCTTCCGATTTTTTAAAACTGTACCACATACATGCGTATTCTTAGACAACAAATACTTTGCGAGTACAGGAGAGGTAAAAAATCTATCCAAAGTATATCCTTTTCCTAAAAGTTCACTTAGAAGTGTTTTCACAACACGTTCTCCATACCCACCATCAGAGCTTGATAATTCCCTGTCCTTTCCAGTATACACAAGGAAATTCCATATATAGCCTGGTTCTGATTCTGACAATTTATATATTTTTATTCCATATCTGGATCTTTTCGAGGGGATATATTGACAAAATCCCAGCCTTCCTTTCCATGAGAACGAAGATTCATCAATACACACATTTCTTCTAGGAGTGTATATAGATTTAAATTTTGAAACTAATGCATCTAACACAGGTTTCAATTTATCTAGTTTTTGAGCATTAATATCAAGAGTAAAATGAAGGTAGCGTAATACTCCTAAATATCGATCGCGACTCATAACTGAATTGAAAAAAGGAGTACTGATAATAGGATTCTTAGAAAAATACATTTTAAGATTTGGTTTTTTGACAATGCTCGTCAAAACTACTAGTCCGAGAAACACTCGAAATTCGTTTCCTGTCACAGGTGTAAATACATTTGAAAAAAAGTGGAGTCTGATGTGAAAAGAGAGAGGAGATCTTTCTCCGATTTTCTCTTTGCAAACTCATTCGTTGCTTTAACGATAAATTCTACTAGTTCATAAAAAAAATATGTTCAAAAACTCAAAAGGATTCAGATCTTTCAAATCACTTGTCCAAACATCATTCAAAAAATAGCTACTGAAGCTGGTGGCGTTGTAATAATAGTACTCTCAGAATCTGAAGAATCAATTTCATTTTCAGATTCATCTTCAGAAATAAGACAGTTCCACGAATCTTCACTATCTGCAACACTTTCATTAATGTCTGATTCGTTTACCATACGAGCCTAGCCATTCTTTTATCTGATATAACCTAATCTTTTCACTGCCGCACATTCCTCTAACCCCCCCCCCCCCCCCCCCAAAAAAAAAAAAAAAAAAAAAAAAAAACTAATCTTCCTATAATTCACTAACAAAATTATTAAGCTAAAATCAAAACGAGACCCGAAACTCAATTATAAAATTGTTGATGCTGTGAGAAGTGCTCAGTTTGTTTATATTACAAAATCATGTTTCACCGCTCCAAATAGAGAAATAATTCTTTGGATCCTCCCTATTCCAAGGTCAAGCATCTGCAAAATACATTGGAGTTCCCATGGACATTTAACGCCATCTAGTAGACAAATTCAAATAAAAACATTCCATATGAAAACACGCTGACATGAACCTCGTCTTTTAGGGTAAGTTTTTCCTCGACGTAGATTCCCTGCACTCTATGAATCGTCATCAAAGCAACAGATCCTGTGATTCTGTAAACTTGAGTCAATAAGCTTTGAGAGGTTTCAAGTGGTGATGGTGCATTTAAACTTAATTTCTGTTTGATTTAAATTTCTGACATGTAGTTTAGTTGGTTGCTATTCAATTCCTATGTAAATGCGTATTCTATACAAAAGTTCTCTGATAAGAAACTTGTTAATCTGATAGAATTTTTATACATAGGTTGTAAAACAATTCAACTATTTCAAATAGCCAATAAAATCTATTTTATGTATATTTGTCAAATATGTAGTTCAGTTCATCACAAACTGTTTTGACTGCATTATATGCATTTAAAATTTAAGGTGAGAAAATTGTTTTGTTTAAAATGTTTCCATTGATGGAGTTGTGGGAGAGGTCTAGAACCATCGTAGCATTGTTATTATTTCTACCCAAGTCTTTATACAGTCCTTGAATTTCTTTTTTCAATAGTCCTAGAATTTTTTTTTTTTTTTTCAAGAAAATTGTATGAACCATGGTTTGTTATCTCTTTGCAACTCAGATTCTGATGACTAACATGTCTAATAAGACTTGTGTCTAGTATTCACTATGTCTTGATATATCTACATTAATTGGTATATTTGTGAAAGCTATCTCACACAACAGTGCATCTTTAAAGATAACGCCTGACAAAATTGTAGAACTTAGCATTAGAATCCCACAGATTTTGCAAAGCTATTTACTTGAATCGTTGACCTTCACATTTTAGTTTCAGAATTTGTTTTTCATGAGAATGGTATAAATAAAACAAATTCCGCAGGATAGATAAAACAAAGGCATGTTGACTGAGAGATTTAAAGGCAATTTTTCTATTTTATTTAAACGGGGCTCATGGTTTTACAATTCTTTATTGGAATAACTAAAGGAATTAGGACTACTAACAAGTTGGTATTGAGATTTATTAAAATAAAGTCAAAATTTTGCTTTCTTAACTGCAGTCTACTTTTATTATCCAGATATGTATACACAAAAAGACAAAACAAATGACAAGGTAAGTGATGCATTTATAGAAGACTGTTTTTATAAAGTCTCAAAAGCAGAAAGTTATTTGCTTTACTTCAAAGGCACTTCATCCTCAGTGTGAGTGTTTCAATATTTGGTCTATGGAGCGAGTTAGGGTCTGTATACACCAGGATGTGCAGCGTACTGATTTAAAATTTTCCTGACTTGAGTACCCACTAGTTGTTAAATTATTAGTGATATTTTACATTAGAAAATATATTTAAGAATATAGAATGTTAAAAATTTAACTCTAACAACAAAGATACTTATAAAAATGGCACAAAATAAAATGAACTTAAAATAGGGGATATGATATTTTAAAGATCATTTTGGTTGTTCAAGTGTAGTTGCATACCATTACGTATTCAGATTATTGGCAGACTATAGGCAGTTATTCAACAGCCAGGGCAAAATAAGCTGTTGTTGAATTTCAAATAAAATTTCACCAAAATCACTCGCTCAATTTCACAACTGTTTCTCAAAAAACTAATAGGACCTTCTAATAAAGACCTTATGGAGAACAAATGTGAATTGTTTTTACACCCATTCAGGACCGTTTCCCGGCCGCCCACTTTTGCTGCTCTATGTCTTCGGATGGCCTGGGTTTTCGACCCATTCAGGACCACCATAGCGTATATGCAATGGAGTGATTCTCCCTTCCCTGACCCATTGATGCATATTAGCTAACCAATACAGACAGGGTGGCTACAGAACCTGGAATTCATGGAATATCAACATTTTGGAAAATCAGGAAATTTCTAAAAAAAAAAAACCCTGTAAAATAGGGGAAATTGGAATTTCTTTTGTAATCCCAGCTTTTTCTCGACTCATGACAATACATATGTATAGAATTCCTTATTTACATTTCATGTAATGGAAGACAACCTATTGGACACCTCAGTAAAAAGAAGAGGCTTTTAAAATTTCAGTGTTTCTCAGTTATTCCTCTCATCTAAATTGTTTTGAAAGTTGTCAAGTTATTTCATATGACAGGAAAAGCAGATTTAGAAATACTGTTTTTGCTTATACATAATTTTGCTGCAATAAGTGATTTAACTATATGAATTCTTGACTGGCTTTTACAGAACACTGCTCAATTTATAGCTGAGTTTTACAGCTTATCTAGAATTTTAATGCTTGAAGGATTAATATTTGTAATAATGCTGTTCTTAAATAATTCCTGCATAAATAATATTGATTATTATACTTTTCAATGCTGAAAATAATAATTTTAATTATTTATTCCTAATTATCACTTTCAATTTTAACTTTTATTAATTGACTATTTTAACTTTTATTAATTGACTGATTTATTAACTTTAATTAACTTTTATTAATTGCTTGTTAAACTGGTATTCAGTAAAAATAGATAGTGATACATATCAGGGAATTTTTGATGATATTATTTAAAAGAGTATTTTTATCTGAGATCCTGTAGCCACCCTGGCGGGTGACCGCTAGAGCCCACTGATGCCAATGCGCAACATAAGATTGGGATTCAATAATATTTTTAAATAACACTAGATGGTGAGAGAGAGAAGTCTATAGTTTTTGTAAAGCTAACCTTGAATCATTCACATTTTAATTTCATTTTTTGTTTTCCATGAGAGTGCTAAGTTAATTATATAAACAACAAACACATGTGCAAGCTGTTGTGGTGGTTCCGTAAATCGGAAGGCATGTGAATAGAGATTTAAAGGGATGGTTTTATGGCAGTTATTCTGTGTTTATTTTAATGAAGAAAGTCTTGGCCCGTACGTTTAGAAGGGGTTAGGGATGGGAATTCTTATCGCTGGTTTTCAAGGGGAGCTAGTAAGAATTTAGCTAGATGAATTGTAATAATTATGGTGAAAAGAATTAAATATCTTTCTAAAAGTGAGATTTTTCATTTGATAAATAAATCTCATAATATATATGTGAAGTAGTTTGTATGTGCTTTAATGTGGAAGTGTATTTGAAAGACACGTGAGAGATGATGATGTTGATATTTTTGGTACAAATAATTAAACTTCAAACGTTGAAGATCTGCTATCTCTTCAATTCAGTGAACTCTGGACTAAATAGTTCGAAGCCTCTTTTAAAGGAAATTATATTTTTTAAATCTGTATTTTAGTGATGATGATATACAAGTAATAGTCAACAAAACAAACAAGTTTTCTAGGTTTGTGTTTGAAAAACAATTGTGGAGCTGGTCCCTCAAATGCAATAACAAGTATGTATTTTTGTGATAATGGTAGATGTATTTTAAAGAAAAGTTTATTTAATACAATTTTTTTGGTATAGAATTTAATACAAATTTTTGTTACGTGCTGTCTTATGGGAACGCTTTTTCCTTCACTCACCTTTTGTGAATGGTGATGTAGACCTGAAAATTCAAATTTTAACTAGTAGCAAGTGGCCAGAAGGCAGTTTTAATTTAGTGGCCACTCTCACAGATTTTTTTGTAAAATTGATAAGTATGGTTATATATTAACCATTTGTACATATGTCATAATGTTACTCCACGTGTATAATGCTACATACGTCATAATGTTACGCCATGTTGGACAACATAAATGCTAATGTGGTAATGGATCCAGTCATGATATTGTATCAGATACGGTAAAAAATAAATGTATGCTTTCAAAAGAGGTATATTGTGAAATTGTACTGCATATTGTAAGCACAACAATCTATAATCGTATCCTTCAGAAAAATATGCAATTGTAATAGCAGAAACTTCGAAAAGCATACTCTAACATGGGTTGGGAAAGCTATTTTGCTGTCCAACATAGGGATGACAGAAAGTAGATTTACTGGCTGTGATATTACTTGCAAATGGCCAATACTTAATATGTAATATATATATACATATGAGGTATAAAAATTGGGGAGAGAACAAATGCACAGTTAGTAAACTTCTGGGCAGCTTTCTGATTAAAACAGTAGAAAGGAGAGTGGTGGCTGATTAGTTCTTTTATTCAATCGCTACATTGCATTATTTAATTGGGGGCATGCCTATTTTCAGTTCTGCAATGGGGGTATCCCCCTCTACCTATGCATGTACCTGTATGTGAATTCTATAAGTCAATTTTATTGGGGAAAAAGGTCTGTTTCTTAGGTTGGAAATGGGGAATCCTGAAAAATTCTTGCAATTATGTTTATACAACTTGAAATTCATTCTAGTCAAAATTGATTAAAAATGTTGAGTTGTTGTTTAAACAAGTTTTCACTGTAATTATTCTACCCTTGGTAAAAATTTTCCCAAACTCCCAATCCCTTGCTTTAGTTTCACAGAGTCCCCCCCTCCCTCCTTTCAACTTAATTTTTTTCTTTAATTTCATCTTATCATTACTACAGTATTCTGTACTTCAACGAAATAGCAATATTTAAATACCACCAAAAAGTTTACATGTTTTTATGTTAGAATCCAACACAAAAATTTTCATTAATAAATTGAAAGAGACATTAATTTAGAGATCTCATTAATAAATAGATGATGAAGAAATACAGAATTTTTTAATTGCTCCCATAATTATTGAAGGATTTAAATCAGATGTTGGCAAAATAATGACATTACAGACACTGCACACAGTGGGAAAGATATATTTATGGAAGTTAAAAACACTCTTACTGCTTTGGTATTAGACTAGGATAAATTAGTAAATGTAACAACAGATGGTGGCAAGAATATGTGTGGTTCAAACAGCTGTGTCGACTGCTTGATACTTTTTGAACCCTCAATAATTTTGTTGTGGGTTCCTTAAACCCGTAATATTTTTGTGAGTATTTAGTGAGGAAAATGTATGCATATATGCATACATTTTGTTATCAGTTCTTCAAGTTTTTTATTATTCATTCCCTGTTTACAATATATAAAGTGTGTATAGAAATTTACCCCTCAGACTGTTTAATGTGTTCTTAATACAAGATTTTAACTCAGAGATGATATAAAGATAATTTTTTTTTACATTTTTAACATCGGTAAAAATACCTAAAAACAAATTTTACATTTTTTTGTTTAAGATAATTGAGTTGGAAATTCACAGTATCTGTGTATTGTATATAATAATGTTGCTCCTACAAATGCAAAATAAATAAAATAAACAATTATTTAGAGAAAAATATTTTTCTGTACGTAACTATAATTTGCTTTATTTTAGCATTTCGGACGTCTTATTGTGCCAAGTGCATGTGTCATTCGATTTAAAATTTCTGGAACCCTCAATAATTTTTCCAAGTCGGCGCCTGTGTATTCAAAGACTGTTATGAAATGCATGCCCTTGTTTATTAATTGTTTTCTTTCTAAATTTAACTTTCGGCGAATTTTAATTTCGATTCTCCTGCCCCGTGGGCATACGTGACCTTCCCCATCCATGGTCTGTCACCAACTGAAACTATTTACCAAAATCAGATATAAGCATCTTTTGTATCATAATGGAATTGAAAGTAAATTAAAATTCGCTGAAAGTTAAATTTAGAAAGGAAACAATTAATAAACAAGGGCATGCATTTCATAACAAAACCAATCTAATAGAACTAATTTGTTCTGAAATTTAAAAGATGGAAAGTATTAAACCAATGATATTTCATTGTATTCCATCAAGAAGCACTCTACTAGCAATATTTTTTCTATTATAGAAATGTTATGGACACAGCTGTATCAACAATTAACTATATTTGACGTGATGCATTTAAACACTGCCAGTTCCGACAATTTCTGAAGAGTTGAATTCAGCATTTGGCAATATTTTATATTTCTCAAATGTGGGATGGCTAAGTAGAGGAGCTGTTCTGAACAGATTTTGATGTGAATAACATCTATGGTTGGGGTTTCTCTGGTGTAAAAACAGAGCGTTACAAAAAATATAAACACTTTGGGTACTTATACCTCCAAACTTATAGATAAAAACGTTTTTAATAAAATAATTTATCTTGTTTTGTTGAAAATATAGTTCAAATTATGAATATTTAAAAAAAAATTTAATATTTTGAACTTTTTTTCTTTGAAAAAACTTTTTAAAATAGCTCTCTGAACAAAGTGGTTTTTTGTTTTCATTTTTCTATCACTCGAAATATATAGTAAACTATAAAACATACATATAAATAATAAATATAAACAATGTGTACTAGAAAATTTAGTATTAAAATCTAATTTAATATTTAAAAAAGTTCTTTTAGTTTTCGAGTAATCATCTTGTCAATTTGAAGATTGAAATTTTCCATTTTTGAAGTTTGTAATGCTTATATATCAAAAACTAAAAAAGCTAGTACCAGGAGTGGTGACACGTCGCAATTTCAAAACACTAATTATTAACAAATGACAAATCTCAAACAGATCCACAAGTCATTTTATTATACATTATTCTACAGACATAAATACAGCCAAAGCGCTTTCGAACATCTTCCATGTTCATCCTCAGTGGCAATACAATTAGAAATAGATACCCACGTGCTTAAATACAATTCAATACTGTCAAGTAAAATTTGCATGTCATGAAATTGTCAGCTGCATAAAATGGTGGATTATAAATCTGATTTAAATTATAATTTATACAAAGTTCAAAGATAAATGTTTCAAAAAACAGTTTAAAAATATATAATAAGAATTTTAGAAAATAATTATAAATTAAAGTAACTATGCAAAGGTTTAATATGCAGGGAATTGAGAACGAGTCGCCAGGCATAACTGAATAGGGTCAAGATTACAAATAGAAGAACGATATAAGTAAATAAAAAAGGGATTCATAAAGTAAGATAGAACGGGAGTTATTACAGCTAATCAAAAGAAAAGACTTCAAAAAGGGGGGAAAATTATCTTTAGTCACAAAATGGGCAAGGGTCAAGGGGGCCACTGAGGATAAACATGGAAGATGTTCGAAAGCACTTTGGCTGTATTTACATCTGTAGGATGATGTATAATTGACTTTTGGATCTGTTTGAGATTCGTCATTTGTTAATAATTAGTGTTTTAAAAAAGCTAGCTTTGAACAATAAACAAGAATTTGTAGCACTTTGAAAGTCGTTTACAAATGTAGATTATGGATTTAGCTTCTAAAGCTTTTAAAGTTTTTTGAAAAAAACTTCAAAAAGTATATGTCCAAATTTTTTTTTTTCTTCTTTGTCATTTTTCATACTTTCACTGGAAATATCTTCAGAACTTTTAAAATATAGATATAAATAGTAAGCAACAAAAGTATGTATGAGGAAATTTGGTTTATAAATCTAAATTTATTTTTAAAAATGCTCGTATAATTTTGGAGTAATTGTCTTGTCAAGTTGAAGAAGTATGAAAAATTTTATATGCTTTAAGTTTGTAATGCTTATATAAAAACTAAAAATGATAGCGATAAACCATAAGCAAGAATTTGCAGCTTTTTGAAAGCCCTATAAGTGTATATAATCAGATTTTGGATCAAATTCTTTTTTTTTTTCAATATTACAAAAGTTAAGTTTTGCTTTACCATACCCAAAATTCATACAAAATCATTTCACCTCCATCGGACTACAGCTACTGTGATTTTCTTTTTTCACTTATGAGAAAAAATAGGCATTTTTATGGCAGAAAAGCGTTACACTGTATAAGGATGAAAAGTGTATCCTCCTGCATTTGTGGTAGATATGACTTCTTACCTAAATAAACTAAATGTCAAACAAACTACAAGGGAAGGATAAACTTTGACCTTTCAGCCATAAAAACATTTGAAGTAAAACTGTACTTAATAAATACATGCAGGGAAGAGTTTTGACCAATAGATGTTGCAAAAGGACATATTTGTTTAAGGGGGTGTTTCAGTCCATCGAGGTGAAATATAGACCTATATCTCTGGTCGAAGTTTCAGTCAAGGACTCCCTATACCATAAATGCAATTTTATAAAAATGAGTTTTAATAAAAAAAAAATACTGCATATGGAAGTCTGAAATTTAGTTTCTTTCTAAAATACGCTTTTTTGAAATTTATAATGCAATTGGAATATTCTTTTAAGCCAGTAAATATATCAAATAAATTTAAAAGAAATACGAGATTTAAATTTTCGGATATATAGATTAGATGTTGTGTGGTGGCGCCATCTACATTTAAAAATTTTAACTAAAATTTATGGTGTCATACTCAAAATTAATTTTCAAGAAGGTTTATTGATTTTCACAAAAAACATTGTGACCTGCGATTATGGGTGAGCGTCAGTAAATTTTCTGCCCTATCCGCGCTTTGTTAACTTACGCGGCACACATACTTCGCCGAAATTCTGCTCAAACAGTTGCGAAATATTTTCTGAAAGATAAAATGCAATGCTTAGATTATATTAAAACTAAATTTAATGCCTCAAAAAACATATAATATATTTTTTATTTTAATCCAAAATATTTTTGGTGCTGCCATCTGTTGTCGTAATTTAATTCATACCGATTATTTTTATTTTTTAATGAACATTTTTAAATATCTATTCCTTCTAATACAGTGTTAAATACAACAACAGATCATATATAATAATGCCACAATCACGGAAAGGTAATTTACGATTCTATAAATTTGATAAAGGATCTGAATGTACATCACTGAAGACTGCAGTTTTAAATTCAAGTTCCTTTGTCTTCAAGTCCAAGTTCAATTACGTTTCTGTGATTATAGCATTATATATGATCTCTTGTTGTATTTTATAGCGTATTAGAAAGAATAGACATTTAAAAATGTTCATTAAAAAATAAAAATAGTCGGTATGAATTAAATTACGACAACAGATGGCAGCACCAAAAATATTTTAAATTAAAATAAAACATATATTCTATGTTTTATTGGGTATTAAATTCAGTTTTAATATAATCTAAGCATAGCATTTTATCTATAAGAAAATATTTCGCAACTGTTTGAGCAGAATTTCGGCGAAATATGTGTGCGGGCAGAAAATTTACTGACGCTCACCCGGCGGAGATAAACCGATCCCTCCCTTTTGATGTGGACATTGATAATGTACCGCTTTCACTCCAAATGGATGTTTTGGAAATTCAGAATAATTATACTCTAAAATGTTCAAATGTTCCTTACTTAATCTTCAGAGTATCGTTCGAAATTGGACTTCACAAATGAAATCAAACAAAGAAAAGTTAGCGAAGACAAAAATATCACTAATTAAAGAAATTAAATATTTATATTGTTTTCTAGTAAGATTAAGTTGTTAAATGCTTATTATTTTATCCAGATAATTTTTCATTTAGCACAGATTTTTTTTTTTAATTTATTTTCTTGCAACAAAATGCTTAAATTTATTTTCTAAACAAACACGTTTCAAAAAAGGAATACGCACAAAATACATATTTGGTTTTTTGCTACTCGCCTTCCGTTTTCAAAAGCATTATTGCATATTCTTAAAGTTACTAAGCAATTTTAACTATAATAAAGAAAATACAAAAAATTCCAGTAAAAATTGACGTAAATCCTTTAGCTGATTTATTATTATTATTTTAAAAAGTCTGTAGCACTGACATTTGGTTGGCATCTCTATTGCCTTTTCAAAAAATTTTTTCTCCTGTGTAAGATCTAAGAGGACATCAATATCCTAGCCAACATCAGCCAGCAAATATATATGCATTTTGTATTTTTCGTTAATATTGATTAGTGATTACAAAACCAAAAGTATGTATATTTCTTTCCAAACCTTGAAAATAAATGACTTAAAAGAAAAACATGGCCTTTTGTATTTAAAAGCGGAAATAAAAGGAATTTAGAAAAAATAATCAAATATATACCATATTATGTGTAAGAAGCTTTCTTTTGACTTCAAAATCGGTTAAAACCTTTGCTTATTTTTGTACTACGTTTTTTTTAATTTAGTCTTATTTTCAGTTTTTTACTTTGATAATTTAAAATGGAATTTTTAAATTTAAATCCTTAATTTTTAGAATCATAGTATAGCATCGGTGGTTCAGTGGTAGAATGCTCGCCTGCCACGCGGGCGGCCCGGGTTCGATTCCCGGCCGATGCAAGTTCTTTTGTAGTCTCGTCTTTTTTTAAAGATAGATTTACACAATTAAGTAATTTAAAATTTCTCCTTTTCAATATTTTTAAAAACCTTTAAATAGATTTAAGAGGTGCATTAGAATATTGTACTCAGATAGATTGAGAAATTTTCTATGTGTGTTTCATTTATATTTATTTCAATTGTGCTCCGACTTTAAATGCGTTTACAAGAAAAAGAAAACTTGGTTTTTATCATAAGAATTGTAAAGTATCGAACCTAAGAAACTTCGTTTCATTTAGATTTTATAATAAAAGCACTGTAAAATAGCAACTGCTGTTGTCTCATTTATCAGAAAGAAGCTTTCTTTAGACTTCAAAATCGGTTAAAACCTTTCCCTACTTTTGTACTACGTTTTCTTTAATTTAGTCTTATCTTCAATTTTTTACAGAGGTTTAGTTTCCCTGATTCATTTTTAAACTTTTAAATTCATTGATAAATGCAAATATCATGAATATTGTGTAATACTTACTTATTTGACTCATAAACTTAAAATTTAACGACAAATTCATTTATATGGTTTAGTCTTATTCATGCATATTACTTCAAACAGTAACATAACGTATTTTGTTCGATTACTCTTACACGATTTAATTTCAGGGATCATAGTTTTTAGTTAGTTACCTTTTGTACTAATCCAGTTGTGCAAATTGTGCTACCACTGCGAATCCAGTTCTCAAGCCATTGTCTAATAATTTTTAACCTTAATCAATTGATTCTTCATGTCTTTGTTTGATTTGCAGTTTAAGTGCCTCGCAAATTGTCTCAAATATTTAAAAACATGACATTGCACCTTGAAGTCATTTTACTGCCAATCATCACTAATGCTTGACGGTAATCTGGGGTTACATAAAATAAAAAATATTTCTATTTATATGGGTAAAAAATTAATACGAACAAAATATAAAAAAAATTCAACGAAACTGCAAAACATGAAAGAAATATAGACGAAAATTTTGGTGCTGCCATCTATTGAGAAGACGGAAAATCAAAATGTAAAAAAAGAGTATACCCTCCAGTTCGATCTAAAAATTAGCACTGTAAACAAAATGAAGTGACTGATGAGGTCGTACCATGAAAAGAGAAGTTTACAAATCAATTTTTAGATTTGGAAAGGCGAGATCTACAAATATAATGTAAAAACTATAGGGGATTGTAGATTGAAAAAGAAAGTGCCTCATTTCGAACCGGGGAATAACTTTGACCAATGTTTCTCTTAGAATCCTTTTGTTGGTGCTGCCATCTAGTAATAATGAAGCAAGATTTCTGTATGGATTGGGAAATTTCTTTATCTCCTTTGATTTACACAGGAGTAAATTGTATAATTTACTACTGGGCAAGTAGTTATTTTTTTTTTTATGTTTGAATTTCTCAAAGTCGAATCTCCAGAACTGAAATGAAATTTAACTGAAAACCAATTGTATTTGCTAAACATTATATATAGCAGATAGTTTGAATTCCCATCAATAGATCTGAATATTCAAAATCCAAATTATGTTTATTATATGTCAATAATATATTTATCTTTTCATTACTTAATTCGAAAAAGCAAATCCCGTTACTATAATGACAGCATTTGGGGGAGAAATTGAAGGCATGTTGATTTCTGCGAGGTGCGTGATGGCATCCATGTTGAAGGTCCAACAAAATCGCGCAGTGCTGGTAGGTAAGGTAAAAATTATATATTTCAGATTTCGTATCCAGGTAATTCTTAATAATCATAATAATTCTTACTAATTATATATCGTAGTTATTCTTTAAAAGTTAATTTTTTCAAGTTAGGAACAGATTAATGCATCCTTAGTGACTTTAAGGATGTATTTGCCTCATCTGTATTTGCTGTTTATCTGCATTATAATAATTGTTTTCTAAACAAAATAATATTGTGAAAATTTTAAAATTTGAATTTTAATCATGAAAACTAATAAACAATTCTATTAAATTTTACATAATGCATTTTCACATAAAAATTTGTTAGTAGTCGATGCATTTGTTATTGAGTTATCTTGTTCAAAGTGGGCTCAAGGTCTTGAAATCTACTTATCTGTCAATATCGGAGATTCCAAAAATTTCGATAAAAAACTAAGTTTTCTATATAATAGTATAAGAAGGCAAAAATACATGCCATTTAAAAGGAATATGATTTAAAAGAGAAGATTCTTTTGATGTTTTTATTATAAAAGATCAGTAATGTGAATCACCACTTGACTTTCTCATACATTCAAATACTATATTGTTTAGATCTATTTATTTTATAATCAGTAAAGAAAACTTGAGTAACATATTTAAGCACAAATAAGACAAAAAGCAGCATACAGCTATTTTGAGGATGCACTGGATCCCCTACGTCAGTGCATGAGAACTAACAAACCTGAAGTCAAAAAGACAAAATTGACACAAATAGAAAAAACAAAGGGGTTTATATACCCAAGACATAGATTAAGAGCTCACCTGAGAGAGCCAATCAAAAAGCCGAATGAAGAACAGCCCAGCCAATCTGAAACGAGAAATAACACACAAGATGAGAATACACCAAAACATAACAGAAATATCCCGACAAGACAAGTCAAGTTTGAACAAGAATAAATGAGACCCAACAAGATGTAAAATAAGTCAAAAATGATACACAAGAGCCCCAAAGGTTAAAAAATGGAAAAATTTACAGAGCACTCTGCCAGACCACGGACAAAAATGGAGTACTGGACAAGTCATTAACTAATTTACTAGAATTTTTCTGGATATGAAAAGCTTCAAAGAAGTTATGATCATAGACTGACATGCATTTTTGTACGATCTTTGCTGAAGAAAACTCAAAGCGGCAGTCAAAATGATAGCAATGTTAAGCAATTGAAAATTTATTAAATTCCTATTTTTTTTTTACATAATTTTCATGTTCCTTTAATATGAAATTTTAAAGCACATTTAGTTAAACCAATATAAGAAAGACCACACTGGTAAGAAATACTGTAAATGCCCCAAGTATTCATAGTAAAACAAATGCTCAAAGTACGGTGGACGAACATATTAAAAACATCAATTTTCTGTTTATAAAATTGTCAAAAAATAAGAATTTAATAAATCTTCAATTGCTCAACATTGCTATCATTTTGACCACCATTAGGCGGATGGCAGGAATTTCTATGTGGAGTTAGAGAGACCAAAAAAGGTTTACGAAAGACAGTAGTAAGAAATTCATCTTTGTTGCGAATGACCAAGCCATTTAAAAACCAAAGACGATTAATTGTTGTTTTCCATTTCATATACAAACTGAATGCAAGGATCAATGGAATTCAAAATATCCAAAATACCATCAATATCATTCGAAGTGTGATCCAGAACAGCCAAACTGTCATCAATATAATGAGTATAAAAACAAACTGGATAATTTCAAAATAATGCATATCGATACCACTGAGAATCGGACTGAATAGATTACCCATAGTCAAGCCATCAGACATACTGTAGAATTTATTATGAAAGACAAAAGTTTGTGATAGACATATGCTTGCAAGAGAAACAAGCTCATTTCAAATTCAAAGAAATGAATTCATACAATCTTTTCCTGAGACAAGACAATGCACCCTACAGGGACATTGACAAATAATAACTTAACATCAAAGGAGACCATAGTCAAACCACAAGAATTTAAATTACGAATTTTCTTCACAAACTGGATAGGATTTTGCAGGTATGAATATTATTACAAAGTAGAGGAAAGAACCTAGAAACTAAATGTTTGGCTTATTTGTAAGAAGTTGTACCAATATTAGATACAATGAGTCTTAAAAGAACATCTGCTTTATGAACTTTGGGGTGAGCATACAATTTAGCACGATTGGACACAGAAGGAATAAGGGACTTTTTATAATTTTCAGGAATTACTAGGGTTGGAATGGTTTTAACCAACACGGTTTTAACTGGTTAAAACTGGTCTGTCCAAAATGTCTCAAGTGGTTTAAACCACCTAAAAGTGGCTTTTTGTTATATTTTTTAACAAAAAAAAGTGAAAAAAACAAAACAATTTAACACTTGCTCAAATACAAATAGCCATTTATTTCTTAATTTGCAGCGATACAGGTTTTAAAATTAAGCATTCTGTAACAATTAACTAGTCTTCATATTTATCAACAATCTTCATCAAAAACTCCCCATTTCTTAAAAAAAGAATAAAGACATGTAATTTGACTATTGCATCTTGTTTCACATGGTAATTGGGAATAACAGATCCATGATATTCGCTTAAATAGCTCTTTGCTGCATGATGATTTCGGAAGTGTTTTTGAACTTCAATTATTTGACTTATAATTGTTTTAACAGAGTTAGATATATCATTTCCTAAAAGGTTTAGAAAATGACATGCACAACCATAACTGAAGAAATAGTCACCATCAATTAATTGATCAGTTTGAAGATCATTGCGCATCTTTTTCATTTTGTGTTCACTATCACTGACGAAACTTTTAACCTTACAATTGTATTTCACTTTAGCTTCTTTTGCTAAAGATAAACAATAGTCTGATGTTTTTAACACTTTACAACAAAGTTGAAAAGTGTTTATGACTTTGTTCATTCTGTCTGTCTGTCCATTAGCACGATAAATGCACGTAGAAATGACTTAATCAAAAGGAAACTTTAGTATGTTGTTCAGACGGTCTGTAGGACGTATGGGAATATAAATGAATAATATCACCCAATTAGTTTTGGATTGAACCTGGGTTGAAAAAATGAAATACATTGAACCCTATAGGAACTAATTTTTCAAATATTTTTTAAGCGGATTTAAAATTCACAAATTGCTTCGAAAATTTTAGGTAATATTCAAATTATTCCATAAAATATATAAAAAAAAAATTCAGCAAAATATATTTAGTAGTTTTTTAAATAAAAATTAAAATAATAATTACACCTCTTATATGAAGCAATCACGTGACCATGATATGAAAATATCACGTGACTCACTTCAAAAAGATATATGGGATCCATCTTGTCTCAAAATCGTGATTTTTAAAGTTCTTTTTAATTCATATTGAGTGTTGTATCCGTCCTAAAACCACTTTATTTTTGCTTAAATTCTGTGCATCTACATCCTGAAACAACGCAATTACAATATATGAGTTTAAATGAGCATCCAAATTTGATTATTTCTACAACGAAGCCTATTTTTCACTTATGTAAAATGTAAACAGCAAAATATGTAGAATGAGTTATATTAAAATTGCTGTATTTCTTTAACACAAAATTATTTAGCTCATGGAGTCTGTATAGCTGATATGAATGAAATATTCATTGATTTTACAGAGAGAAGCACGATTTTTTGCGATGAAGTTTTAAGCATAGAGTTTAAGTTAGTTACTTAGCTCCATGGTCTTAATTTTTAAATAAAATAAATTATCATAGTATTGTGATGAATGAAATGAATGGGAAATTGTTTATAAATGAAATGCTGCTTTTATAGAGAGAGCCAGGCGTGTTATTTTTTTCTATGACGTCATTTGAATGAATTTCAGTTGTTTTCGATGAAGTTTTCAAATATAATAAATTATCGTAGTATTATGATAATTCTAAAATTATTACCAAGGAATGTATTGCATTTTAGAGATGTTTAAACCAGGCAATTTATATTTCTATACCGTCATTTGAATGAAGTTCATTTTTTTCGATGAAGGTTTAAGTTTTCAGATATAATACATTAATGTAATATTGTGATAAGTTTTAAAATATTACCGAGGAATGTATTGCATTTTAGAGATGTTTAAATGAAATTGCATTGAAGTTGGAAAGTGTTTCATAATCAATGCTTTAAGCATGATTGATCTTTCTTGTTTTATTGCTGCTTGGAGAGACTGATGACAAGAAAAAAGATTTTGCACCTGTCGATATAGAATTCACAATAATTGGTTCGTTATGTATATTGGACTTGAATTAGTGTGACATTTTAGCCATCTAAATCCTTTTTGGTTATTTTTTCTACCTTGTTGTTCACTTCAGTCAACAATTCTTCTGCTAACTTTTTCCTAGTCTGTGGCATGTAACCTGGCCTTAAATTACTAATCATCTTTATAAAGTAATAATTTTCTGAACAATTGAAAGGAATGTTGCATGCAAAAAAAATTTTTGCTATATCCATATTTAATGCATCACTTTTGTCTGAAGAAGTTTTGATGAAACTACCATTAATTTTTGGTTGACGAATGGATATCTTTGGATTAAATGATTTAATTATACTTGTATCACTTTCTTCTGATGATATATGACTTCTTGTTTTGGAATCTTGATGTTTTTGATGGATGATCAATGTTTTTTGTGGTTTACATTTTTCATAATGGGCTTTCATTCTTAGCACCTTACCACTTACAAGCTTCCCACACTGTAAACACTTCTGACGACCTATTATTTTTCCACATTCTCCTTTAACTTCTTCAAAGAACTGCCAAATAGGATCTTTTTTCCTTCCTCCACAATTAAGCTTACTCACTCATAATTAAATATAATTCAATTTAATCTTGAAAAAAAGTATGTTCTAAAAACTATTACTAACACACACAACTAAAACTAAACACTATTATAATATATACCAGACACATTTTCCCATACATTTGGAATGTAAATAATCAATAAGCAGGTGTTGCCACTTCAATTAAAATATATGTTGTTGATGATGATGATTTTTTTTTCTTCATAATATGGCATTGATATGTTTGAAGAAATATGAAGAAAGAATCATATTGTAGTATATAATAATATATGTATTCTTCAAACATCTCAATGCCATAATATAAAGAAAAAAAATCATCATCATCAACAACATATACTTTAATTGAAGTGGCAACACCTTTTTATTGTTTGTTTACATTCCAAATGTATATGTATATATATAATAATATTATAAAAAGCCAGTTTCATTTTGACCGGTTTAAACCAGTTTTGACCATTGGCCTGGTCAAAATAAAAGTGGTTTCTTGCCAACCCTGGGAATTACCCTTACGACGTGTCTAAATGATTAAGCAGAATTACTAGAATCTTTGCAAATAGCACAATATGGACCTTCATTGATTAAATTTTCAACTTATTCAACATACATATTTTTATCCAAAACAATCTGACCACCCTTGTAAGCCTTAAGTGATTACTAAATCAGGGTTATTACACAATACATTGAAGCAACAATCTAAAAAATACAGCTTCAATGCATTGCGATTGCATTGTAATAAATTTACAAGGAAAGGGCCATGAATGTGCACTATTTTTAATAGTGACCATGAGCTTGAATAAAATGAATTGCAGTGTTTATAGCAGAGGATTTAAATAATTAAAATAATGGACTCTGCAACAAAACAAGATTGGTAAAAAAGTCACCTAGTTGTGAAGTATCATCTAATTAGTAGGAATTGACATCAGGAATTCTGAAACACATATTTGGAAGGCAATAAGTACGTCATACATCACCGATGAGTTGAATGCGATCATAAGTCATGAGGAGTACATCCATTTTCACATTCTATTATGCAAATGCTGCCATCTATCTAACGTATGGGTCCTACATCATTAGCATTATTTGCATATGTTCCTTAATTGTTTGGCAACGTTTAACAGTATTATGACATGGCTTTGCATCTAGTAACTGATTACGTCTGAGTAATATTTATTACCTTCCATATAAGCACATGTTCATTTCTGGTGCCAATTTATACGAATTTGAAAATGCTTTACAACTTTGTAGTTGGATTCTTATGTATCTCGCTTCATTGCAGAGTACGTTTTCCTAACTTTTTAATTATCTACTAGAGGCACTGTTATCACTTTTATTGGATCCGAATTGGTCAGATAGACATAATGTATACATTTGTGGACCTTGCCTTACGAAGTTATTGGAGGCACAAGGACTTTCCTAAGAGTTTGGTGACTGGAAATTTGGCAGATCCGCGAAAGAAAATTGTCAATTAATGAAAAATTTAGAGCTGAATGACAAACCAAATTGTTGAAATTTTAAGGGAAAGAAGCAAGCAATGCACTCTATTGTGATTAGACAAAGAGAAATGTGCAACTGCTTTGTTGTATTCCATCTACAGTGGAAATTCGCTTTCCCATACTTTATTTCGAGATGGGAAAGAAAGCTTTATTTTCCCATTTGAACAGCTCACCGGCAACCTGAATCAGCGAGAGGCACCAACCGTGTGTAACATGCCATTGAAGGAAAAAGAATCGAAATTCGCTAGAGAAGTAATAATCGTATGTGCTTTGACCTCTCACAGGTAGAAAAGTTAAACTATGGTTGGTTTGCTTGTGTAAATTTGGCAATTATAGCATAAGTTCCTGCTTTTGTTTATTTGTAAAATTTATTAAATATGAAGTGTAATTTGCCTGATAATTATCTATTTTAAAATGAAAATACTGAAAGCAGCTCCGTTTAATAGTCTATTACTCCACAATCATCAGGCAGGTAAAAAAACTTTCAGATTACAGAAATAAGAGAAAATGTTTACTATAAAATCATTAAGTACATTGGAAAAAAACTCCAAATATTTTTGTTTTAAACACCTGAAAAACCATTAAAATTAGAAATTTTTTTTTTTTTATGAAAAATGCTCAAATTAGCAATTTTTGAGATTAGATTGAATGCTAGAATTTGCAATTTTATAAAAAACAAGAAAGATCAATCATGCATAAAACATTGATTATGAAAATACGATACATTCAGCAGTGATATTTTTTTAATTATCACAGAACAACGATAATTTATTTTACTTGAAAATTTAAAACTTCATAGAAAACAATGAAATTTATTGAAATGATGTCATCGAAATATAAATTGTCTTGCTCTTTATGTAAAAGCAATGACTATTTCATTCATATCACTTTTATTCCAAACTCCAGAGCTAAATAATTTTGCAAGAAAAAATTCAGCAATTCTTATACAACTATCTTACAATCACTTGTTTACATTCTGCATCCATTAAAATTAGGCTTTGTTGTAGAAATAAATATTTGATGATCATTTAAATTCGAAAATATTATAATTGAGTTGGCACAGAATATAGATGAACAAAAATAAAGTGGTTTTAGGATGGATGCAATGCAAAATATAAATTTAAAAGAACTTTAAAAATCACGATTTTTACTCTGGGATGCCATATTTTACTTTGAAGTGGGTTACGTGATAGCTTCATATTATATTTGTGTAATTATTTTAATTTTTATTTAAAAAACTACCAAACATATTTTACTAAAATTTTTTTAAAAATTTTATGGGAGAATTTGAATATTTCCTAAAATTTTCGATGCAATTTGTGAATTTTAAATTCGTTTAAAAAATGTTTAAGAATTAGGTCCCACAAGGTTCAATGTATTTCATTTTTTCAACCCGGGTTCAATCCAAAACTAATTGGGTGATATTTACATTCCCATATGTCCCAAAGACCGTCGCAACATACTAACATTTCATTTTGATAAAGTCATTTTTACGGCAATTATCCTGCGAACGGACAGACAGAATGAACAAAGTCATATTACACTTTTCAACTACGTTGTAAAGCGTTAAAAAGACATTAGAAAGCTACTTTGGTACAGCTTCGGCATAAGGAATTTGGTGAGACTTTTGGAGTAATAAATTGTGAAATCTGGTAATCCCTTAACATCGTGGCCTTCAACAGAGAATGATCATATCCTTCAGCACGATGTTGCAATCCCGTTTTTCTAGCATTCTGAAGAGCTTCTAAAAGTTTTGTGTTAACACATGTTGCAGATTTCATTAAACCAGGTTGTACTTGTTTGTATTTTGATAGAAGCATGGCTTCTTCTAAGGTTTCAGTTTCCAATGATGTAGCTCAGTTTTAGGATCTTTTAGCGGGTAATTTAAAGTTTAATTTCTTGAGTGGAAGGACAACTTTTCGGTGCGAGGAAATTGCTTAAACTTTATGATTTTTATGTTACATCCGCTCTGTAATGTTTTTTCACTGAGTGAGCATACATCCATCTTTGAATTGCTACAGATCACTTGTTGCATAAACAGCTGTTACTATGTGTGAAGTCCGACAGTCAGCAGTACTGGATTCTGTAATGTTTTTTAGTGGGTGAACATAGGTCAATGTTCGTATTGCTACAGATTACCTGTTGCACAGATGTTTGTTTCTACATCGTGGCCTTCAACAGAGAATGACCATATGTAAACTTTCTGCTTCTACATTATTTTATCCATTTTCACATTGTTGACATGTGCTATCTTCTATTTTTTATGATATTCTCGTTTTTTTTAATGTATTTTTGAATTTTACTTATAATTTTTTAATTTGTTATGCACTAAGCCTAACATGGCATTATTCAAACACTATCTGCTATGGTGCCCTTTTTAAAAAAGTGGCAGATTGTGCCAAGATTCTTTATACCAAAGCCACTCTGCTATTTTCATAAACAAGCATTAAAATTCACCATTTTATGCAAAAGCATTAAGATCAGCAATTTTACAAAAATACAAACTTTGTAATCTTTTTGCAAAAGATTGCTTAAATTCAGAATTTTAACGATATATCCCTAAAATTCACGATTTTACAATACAAAAGTTAAACTTTATGAATTTATTTTAAAACATACTTGAATTTTATGAAAGAACACTAAAATTCACAATTTTTATGAAAGAATGCCAAAATTACAGACCTTTACATGAAAAAAAGGTTAAACTGTAGAAGATACCACCACACATTTAGCTCGCTCACCAAGAGTTCTGATTACGAACGCTTTACTTTGTAATCTGGTAACATCTTGTATCTCAGTTGTAATTTGGTAACTTCCAATAAGCACACGTTTCTAGGGTTGCTACCCTTTTCTGATGTAACAGTGCATTTAGTTCCATGTTATTTCTATAGTAGCACATATTTTATTTGATTTTTTTCTTTAGTTGCAAATTAATTTAAATTTGATAATTTTCTTTTACTTTAGTTTTATTTTTGTGGATTTGCTTTTATTGTCGATTACATTTTCCTTGTTATCTGGAGCAAGAGCAAATGGACGGTGAATGTAGTGTTGTGAAACATGGTCGAATGGATGTTGGTTAGCATTAAATACTGCAATAATTTGGAAAATAAAGGTGTGAAAGAAGTGATTAATTGGTGTGTTATGAATAGGATTTTGATTGATAAGTATGTCTAAGTGTGGAGATGAAATGAAGTTGTGTGAGAATGAACAATTGATGGGAGGAAATGATTGATGAGAGCGAACGATTATTCTAACCCAGAGTCGGAAGAGAGTCCTGAAGGTTAGTGTTTTTTGTTTAATTTATCCAGTAATTTGAAATTTTTTTGTACTTTTCTGTGTTTAAAAAATTGCTTTTTCCCCTCCTCAAATCTTTTAATTTTAATGCCATTTTTTTTAAATTTTGTTAAGAGTACAAACTTTTTTTTATGTATTGTTTTTAAATTCACAAAATGTTTTAAATATTGAATGTTTTCTAAAACATATCAATTTTAAATTCACAAAATGTTTTAATTCACAAAAATCTTATTTTGTTAACGTTTTTATGAATACTATTCATAGTTTTTTATTCTGCAGTTTTACAAAGTTACGCATTTTCTTAAAATTCACAAAAATCTTATTTTGTAACACACTTTTATGAGTATTATTCACTGTTATTCAAATTGAATTATACTATCATTTACGTTAACAACTCTTGTTCAGAACACAGCAAATTCCAATTTGGTGGTAGGGGCCTATTTCTAAAGAAGGAAGAATACGTCACTTAGGATGGGTAGAGCCAATTTCAAAACACGGGAGAAAGCACCAACTTGGAGCAATTTGTACTTAAAAGGTTAAAGTGAATAAAATAAGGAGTTAATTCAAAAACTCTAAATCCAGGAGTTTGTGTACAATGGTTAAGGCCAGGGCTTGAAAAACACTGTTGCCCAGTCGCCACTGGCAACCGTTTCACCCTGGCAAACTGAAAAGCAAACCCAAGTGACTTTTTTTCCATTTCCATAAAAGAAAAAGGGGTTAAAGAACAAATCATTTAGAATTCGCCTGGAGTAGGTCCAATTTCAGTTTTTTTAAGCCCTTTTTAACTATCAATAAACCCCCAAAAGGTAAAGCGTGTCTTTCTTTTTTTTTTGTGTAAATTGCTTTCCCCACCCTTTTATATCAACACCAAAGGGGACAAATCTATTATTAGGTACAAAGTCAGATCCCTCTATACTTGAATAACAATTTCCTATTTTTAGTTTTTGTCTCACGTGATGCTTCGGCTCCAGTGATCATAAGGAAGCAACAAGTTAACAAACGGATTGCCCCTGGCATTTACTTTTTCTGGTTTCTTATGCTTCCACTTCACCACATGTTTGCGGTCGGATTTCGTTAAGGCTAAGTAAAATATTTTTAATGGTAAGCTAAACAACAATATTCTCATTTAAATTAAAAAAAAAAAATCATTCTCCCTCAAAGAATAATGAAAATCTAATTTCTGATACAGTTGCAGTCCCAAGTCGAGGCACATCCACGTTTTCAAAACAAGCAAAACGGCAAGGGAGCTAGCTTTTCAGCAGAAATGGCTTGAGTTCAAGTGGCTGAATTTTGAAAATGGTGTTGCTCAATGCAAGGTATGTGCTATGTTTCCAGATCTTAATGACAAAAAGTCACGTGTTGTGAAAGGTTTTGATGGGCTATTCAAACTAGAAACATTAAGAATTCATCAATAATCTAATATGCATGATTTATGTGAAAGTCGCTATTCTGCAAAGCAGTTCCCACAGAATACAAGATGAATAGAGAATATATACACCTTTGGCAAGATGAACGCAAAAGTTTTTAAACATTTAGAGAAATTATTTACAACAGCCTATTATATAGCTAAGCACAACAAACCATTTACGGATTTCAAAAATCTTATTGTTCTGCTTAATAAATGTGAAGTTGATGTTTCTTTACAAGAGTATCAAAATGATAAGCAATGCAGAGAATTTATTTATAACATTACATCAACACTTAGGAACTTGTAAAACAGTGTGAACAAGTAATTTCTTGCTTGATGCATCTACCGATCGGTCCTCAGTAGAACTGGTAATTCATGTACGATATTTGAGTGAAGGGAAAGTCCAAGAATCATTTCTGTCTATAATTTCTCAAGTCATTTACAGCACAAAGTTGTTTGAAAGCTTTTGATGATGAGATGCAAAATTTGGGAATTGAATGGAAAAAGGGAACATGGACTGTAAGAATAGGCACTGATGCTCCAACATGTTAGGAAGAGAAAATGGATTTGCTGCTAAAATGAAACATTTCATACCAAACTTGGTATCCCAGCACTGTGTTGCTCATATGCTTAAATTAAGTGTCTTCAATTGTAGGACATGTAAACTACTTAGAAAAGCTGAATAGCATACTGAGACACCTTGGAACTTGAAGTCATTCAATTTGCTGTTACTTTACATTTCCTTTCTGTTTTTCAAGAGTTGTCCAAGACCTTTCCAACCATTAGTTTACTGCTCAGTCAAGTGAACACATGCAGCATTGAAGCTACAATAATTAAATTGCAAGCATTAGAATCTACACATGGTAGAAGTGAATTGGAATTTATTAATTCAACTACCATCAGTAGTGAATTCAAAGGAATTCAACTTGCAGTTACTAATTGAGCTAGTTTTGAAAATGATAAGGAAATTATTGTGGATGGTATTAAATATCTCAAGAAAAGATTTCTGGAGTCCCATTCTGAATTAATTGGGACAACAGTGATCCTTGATACACTTACCTGGACTAAAGATGAGCTGGAACAGTATGGAAACGACAGTATTAAAACTTTGTCTCAACATTTCAAGAGAGATCTGTACTCTTCAGGCAATTTTGCAGATGAAGAAAAAAAAGACTAATTTTTAAATGGTATGATGTGAAAATTTTAGGGAAGAACCTAAAAACAGCTGAACTACTTGAAAAGATAATAATTTGGAAGGTTAGATTCCCTTTATTTAGCAAACTTTTTGCTATAATTTCTGTGCTTCCAACTTCAACAATCTCATCTCTCATGTGAGTGTAGACTTAGCCAAATGAATCTGATCAAAACAGATCACCGAGCTTCCTTAGAGCCTTCCATTTTGAATGACTTAATGTTAATAGCGATGACTAGCCCTGAACTGTCGGAATACTGCCCACAAAAGGCTGTTGATAAATAGTTTTACTCATAAAAAAAAAAAAAAAAAAAGGTATGTCAACATCCATCACTCTCATGAGTTTGTGTGTGGATTTGTCTGACGATCAGTAATTATTAGGGCAAGATTAGTAATTTAGCAATACAAAATTAAAAAAGAATGCTTTATTATTAAAAAGATTAATATAATTTAAATATTTAATATTGTTAGATATTTTATAATTTTTATTAAAATATTTTAAAAAAATAATAGTGATATTCCATTTTTAAGATCTGAATTGAAATGATGAAATGCATTCGGTCTGCAATATAAAGTAGTATTTAATTTCTTCTGATCACTATATTTACGTCTGACCATTTCATTTTCATATGAAATTTACTGGTTAGGAGAAATTAATTTAAAATATGTGTACGATTGTGTGTTTTAACAAAAATAGATATGGGATAAACTTAACATTATCCAAGATGACAGCATAAACATATTTTAACTGTGATCTTAAGATAACAAACCAGTAAGATTTAATTGATTGTAGTATTCTTATGCTTCAGTGATTTTTAAGCACTCTGCTGAGCACACATATTTGTTAAATTATTAATTGAAATTTTGTATACTTCAATCAATTTTGCCCAACCATGAGATTAACATATATAGAATATAGATATAGTTGGTGTAGAACAGAGACCTGGTGGTCAACCTAGGCACAGCATATTTTATTCATAAATATTGTAAGTGCCTAATGAAAATGATGTATCAGATATGCAAAACTTCTTCAACAGCAATCAGGACGGCAGGTGAAATATATAATAATCATCAATATAAAATATCTAATAATCAATGAAATCAAAAGTTTCTTGCACACTTATTTTTATTTTAATGGGCTCCACTAAGCACTTATTTAACTACTTACTTTATGAACACAAACTTTGCCGGCCAATTCATACAGATTCTATGATTCATAGCTGAATGGGTAAATCGGTAGAATACCCCACACCTCAATTTTCTATGTACAAAATTGCGCCAAGTCGGTGCATTTCTCAGTCTTTTGCAATTGCCTCCTCCCAACCAAAGTGACGTATATTCCCATGTTTTAAAATAGACTCCTCCTACCAAAGTGACGTATTCTACAGTTTTATGAACTGGAATGTTGAATGTAAATGATAGTGAAATTCAATTTTAATAAATGGGAATATACTAATTAAAGACGAATAATACTCAAAAAGCTTACAAAATACAATTTTTGTGCATTATAAAAATATTGTGTAATAGCAGAATAAAAAACTTGAAACCATATTGAAACACGCGATACTTATGTTTTTTGATTTTAAATCAATATCAAAAATTAAAAAAAAAAAAAAACAGAAAAAATACGAAAATTTAAAAAGTGAATACTACTCATTTTTGTGCATTATAAAAATATTGTGTAATGGCAGAATACTAAACTTTTAAAACTTTAGAAACCATATTGGAACACTATACTTAAAATATTTTTTGATTTTAAATCAATATCAAAAACTCGTGACTCAAAACATTAAAAATTAAAAAAAAAAAAAAAAAGACAATACTCGAAAAAAAAAAAACTTGCATACATGTACATTCAACACGATAAATTCTTAGAAAAAAATGAGTAGGGGTGTCTATTCTAAGTACAAAATTGCGCCAAGTTGGCGCATTTCTCAGTGTTTTGAAATTGACTCCTCCGAACTGACGTGACATATATTTCCGTGTTTAGGCTCCTCCTACAATAGTGATGTCGTATTCTACAGTTTTATGAACTGGAATTTTGTTAAATGATATTGCAATTGAATATAAATAAAAGTTAATAATGCTCATAAAAAGATTACAAAATACTATTTTTGTGCATTTTAAAAATATTGCATAATGGCAGAACTATAAAAATTTTGCGTAATGGCAGAATAATAAAATTTTAAAAACACTGGATACTTAAAATATTTTTTGAATTTAAATCAATATAAAAAACTTATAAATCGAAAATTAAAAAACGACACTTTAAAAACGGAACTTAATACACTACTAACAACCATCATGTACATTTTCACATTAACTTCTGCTCTTTCAACTTTTTTGAGAATAAGAATTTATGAAGTAGTTCACAATGACAGTAATATTTTCATTCTGCAAAAAATTAAGCACTTGTAGACATACTAGTATTTTTAAGGTCTTGGAAAGTATGCATGAAAAAAAAAAATAACATTTTAAATATTTTTTTACAGTGGAAAACCCCAATAGATATGATGGCAATTAAACTTAAGTGAATCATAATGAATATTTTAAATAATACTTTAGATTTTGCACAAGAACAAAACATGTTGCATCCCAACAAACTAATGCAATGTATACTTACTCAATATGATGATAATTTTAGATGTTTATTAGACAAAATATTTAACATAAACCCAATTGGAAAATTCGAAAAATAAACCAAATTGAGATTCATGAGAATTAACAACAATCTTAGCTCGTAAAAATTTATTACACATAAGAAAGCAATTGCTTCATTACGTTTACAAGAATGATACAATAAAACATTGCATAGAATGTTGTTCTAACTAAAATGTCCACAGGTAAAAAAGTCAATACACAATATGTAAATGAACATACGAGTGAATGAATGTTTCATGAAGTGTTATGCAAATAATTTATCGTCGTCCATATCCGCCAGATCCTCCTCTGCCACCGCCGTAAGGTCCCTGGCTACGTTGTGCATAGCCACTGCTTCCTCGCATGGGGCCACCGCCATAGCTTGATCCGAAGTCACCACCCCAGCCTCCGCCAGTACCACCAGAGTAGTTGTCACTATAGTTGTCACCACCCCAGCTTCCGCCACCACCACTTCCATATCCACTACTGTAATTATCACTGTAGCCACCTCCATATCCACCACCACCACCATAGCCACCTCTATCAAATTCATCTGCTGTACGCCATTCACCTCTTCCAGCACCACCGCCACCACCTCTGCCACCACGAAAACCTCCCATCTCCTTCTTCATTTTTATATTTCCCATCTCTTCTCGAGACAAGGCTTTCTTAACTTCTAGTTTTCGACCTTTGTAATTGTGGCGTTGAAGAACAATCTTGTCAACAGGGTCATAATCATCAAATTCAACAAAGGCGAAGCCTCTCTTCTTACCGGTATTCTTGTCGGTTACAACGTTTACACTTACAATATTACCATATGGACCAAAGTATTCGCGCAAATCTTCCTCTCCTAAATCATCTTTTATACCACTAACGTACAATTTATTGACAGTTACCTGAGCTTCGGGCTTTCCAGAATCTTCTCTAGGTACAGCACGCTTGGGTTCAACCTCCCGGCCATCAATTTTATGGGGTCGTGCAGCTTGAGCATCATCAACCATATGAGCACGCTTATAAGTAATGAAGCCAAATCCTCTTGATTTTCTAGTATGAGGATCTCGCATAACGACACAATCAACAATTTCGCCCCATTGTTCAAAATGGGACTTCAAAGACTCTTCGGTCGATTTGTAGTTTAAACCACCAATAAAGAGCTTACGAAATTGCTCGGGTTCACTTTTCTCTGACATAGTTGTAAATATCTACGTGAGACTCAGGAAAATACAAATTTTTATATACTTTTTCACAAAATTAAGTTCAAAATGGCACGAGAGTCACAACGGCGGCAAGATATAAGAAATGGCGTTGCCGGTAAAATTTGAACGTTGCCAAATAAGTTATTTGAAAAGTGAAAGTTCAAAGTTGACAACAACGCCACCTGTAACATATTCAACCCCAAAATTGCGTAGTAACCAGGACTTCGGTAAAGCTCGCAATGGGCGTGCTCGTATTGTGGCAGGATATAAATGTGTGTATAGGAAGGTTTTAGTTGACGTCACGTCCATCTAGCGGAGAAAATCTAAGTTTTCTTTGTACAAAAAATGTTGAACTTGCATTAGGTTTATATATAAAAGATACATTTTGGTGTGAATTTTTTTTAAAAAAGTCGTTTTATTAAAACTATATCCAACCGATATCATATAATCATAATTTCTTTAAGATAAAGTAATTGAATTTGATAATCGCGATTTGCGCAGTAATTAATTATATCATTTTTTTCATTCCCTCGAATAATTGAAAATAAAGGGAATAAAATCAAGGACTTGTCTGTTAAAAGAAGCAAAATGGCCTTTAAGAGAAGATTGAAATACTGAAAATTTGAAGGACAGGAAAGTTTGCAGTGACCGCCCCCCCCCCCCACACACACACATACTTTTCAGGACTTTTTAATGTTATGCGTATTTTTTTATTTAAAATAACCCTGGCATAAGCAAATGTTAAACAGTTGCCCCCCCCCCCCACTTATTAGAGTCAGGATAAGCCACTGGTGAGCATTTTATTCATGGTGAGTGCATTATATGGCACAGTATGATTTTCAATTTAAGTTTAATAAATCTTAATAAGCGTAAATTTTTCTAGTTTTATAATTTGATTATACTATCATTGATTATAGCAATCAACTCCGTAATTTTTATTTTGTTTCATAAATCTAAAATTAAAAAAAATCAACAACTTAAAATCACTAAATCCAGTAGTAGATACCTGTAGGTTAATTTCGTTTGTGACAGACATGACATCAGACATGTAATGTAATACATTTGACATAGAAGATAATATTTCTAGGAAAATAAATTTTATTCACAATATGTATATCTATATCACAGCTATTTCCTAGGGAAGTTTCAAAATCTCAATATGTCTACTTATTTAATATAAAATTAAAAACCCATCGTGACAGACATGACATAAAACCGACATGAGATTTCAATGACCATGAAGTTACATCAAAACTCTCTAAATTGACAAGAGATTGATTTGTGGAAACATTTTTTTCCATATAATAAAGTTTTCAACTATTACCATGTTGATTTTAAAAAACATTAAAATATAACTTTTCTGTGAATAATCTGCATCCATCATAAGGATCTTCACCTCAAATTTCGTTGATTTTAGCTTAATATAAGCTTTTATATCGAAAATCTAGCTGCGAAAAATAAGATTTGTAATGTTGATTCATGGCTTTGTAGCTGTTGCTTGTACAAAGCAGTCGTCTGCTCAAATGGTTGCTACGGGAACGTGACGTAGTTGAAACCTCCCTATAAAGAAAATCAATGTGTGTATATAGAGCATGGGCACACCCAGCCAGTAATTTGTCGATAGCAGGGTGCCTGGAGCAGAGCTCCGTATCCCTAGTCAGATAACATATATGTGGGTCACAGTCTTCCACTGAACCTAGTCCTTCAATAGGGGCCAATAATGTTGATGAAACAAGTTAGTAGTAAACAAAGAATGCTGTAAACAGTGGTCTTATTGTAGAGTTTTGAAGATAAGGAGGGTGGGGGAACAGGCGAATATCCCCTACTGGGAAGCAGAAGAGATTCAGTCAGGAATCGGCATGGGACGTCTAAATCGGGATTTGGGATAGCTCTGGGTCTTTTTGAAAATTCACAGAAGTCCTAGTCGGTCCTATTATAGATCAGTTCGTTGGGGATCCTAGCGAGGTTATCATAGAAATTGTTAGAGAGTTTTCGCATCTCTTGCTTAATAATTTTAATTTTGAAATCGCGATGTATTATAAAGTTTTTCAAGTATCTTGGGACTTTTCTGATAGAACGTAGGATTTTGTTCTGAATGATTCGGACTTTTTTTACATTAGATTTCGCAGCGTAGCCCCAAATTGGAGAGGCATAGGGGGCACATAACTGATTTGTAAAGTAGGATTTTGTTTTCAATGCTGACATCATTCGAGTACAGGAGGGAGCTTAGTTCTGCTTTTACAAAGCTTATTTTATCTTTGAGTTTTACAATGTGGGGTTTCCATGTTACTCTGCTGTCAAGAGTGACTACGAGATATTTACATGTCCTCTCAAAGCAAACTGGCTGATTGTTAATTATGATTGGTTGGGGCGGAAAACGTTGATGTGAGAAAAATGCAGTTTGGCATTTATTAGGGTTTATTTTGATACGGTATTTCTCTAACCAGGGTTCGAGAGTGTCGATGTGATGTTGTAAGTATCGGTGTAGGTAGTTGGTGTTGTGGTGTGTGGCAAGAATAGCAGTGTCGTCCGCATACAAAGTATAGTGTTGTTGGTTCTAGGGATGTCGTTTATGTAAATGTTAAAAAGAATGGGACCAAGTTTACTGCCCTGAGGGACTCCAGACAGGATATGTTTGATGTGTGAGTGTGTCTGGTTCAGACGGACATGAAAGGTTCTGTCGCTGAGGTAGGAGTATAAAATATGGGTAAAAGAGTGTGGCATACGAAGCTGCATGAGTTTGTATATGAGTCCGATGAACCACATCCTATCGAAGACCTTAGCGACGTCAATAAGTATACCTCCAACTGCTGACCGGTTTTGGAGTTCATCAGATATGTACTCCACCACGCGGAGCAGTTGGTGTGTTGTAGAGTGAAGCTGTCTAAAACCAAATTGCTCTGGGATGAAAATGTTGTTATTAGCAAGGAAATTGTTAATTTGGATGGCAATGAAATGTTCAGCTAGTTTGCCAAGAGAGGACAGCAGGCTTATGGGGCAATAACTTTTTGGGGAGTCTAAATTTTCTTTTGGTTTAAGGATAGGAACAATGGCGGCGTGCTTCTAGTCGCGGGGGAAGTAATTGAGATCGAAAATGGAATTGATTAAAACAGTGATGTAAAAGATTATATTAATAGTGCAGGATTTAAGAGCTTTGTTTGAAATATTGTCAGGGTCGGGGCTTTTCTTGTTTTTGAGAGTGTTGATGTAGTTAACTATGTCAGTGGGGAAAATATGGGGAAGGGGGAAGTATTTGGAACACTAAGAAACTGTTTCACGGTATCCTCGGCTTCCTCCATGAAATTTGGGCAGAAAATATCTTCGTATGGTGTGAATTGTTTTTCATATACGTCAGCGTGTAGATTAGCTTTGTCTTGTTCTGTGTAAGCAGTGATATTATTGTGAGTGAGTAAGGAAATATTTTTGTGCTTTTTGCGAATACGTTTTAAGAAGTCCCAAAGTGAATGATCAGTAGGGGAGAGAGATTCGACGTATTGCTTCCATTTGGCTTGTTTATAGTTAGAAATTAAAAGTTTTATTTGTGCCGTCAGATGATTGTATCTACTTCTGTGGGCAGGATTTCTTGTGTGTTGCCAATGTTGGCGAGCGCGGTTTCTGAGTTTAATTTGGCTTGTGATACAATATGGGAGTTTTTGGTAGAGTTGTGGAATGTAGGTGGAGGTGCTGAGCTAAATGTTTGGGTTCATGGGCACAAGTGTAAATAAACAACCTGCGTGGTAGAATACGCAGAAACGTAAGGGCAAAAGGGCATTATTTTTACCATAGCATTGTTGTTTCGTCATTTATGAAGCGCCTGGCAGGTTGTGCCGTATCTTCGATGTGTGCGTTGAGTACCTTGAAGCTTTGACATCAGTTAGCTGGATTGCAGGTATGCAGATAGAGTCCATAGGGACCACCCACAGTGGGCGGAGCAACGGGATCTGTTTTTCCTGTTGGTCAAGAGAACTGGAGTACAATTCTGAAAAACTATCTTGCAAGCGTCAACATCGTGAATAACGACCTTTAGATCTCGAAGACCCCTTTAGATCTCGAAGGTGACGCTTGCAAGGCAGAGTTAGTTTAAGTTATGGGGAAAGTTTGATGTTTTTGGATCTGCAATTAGTGTGATTATATCAAAGGTCTTTTGCATCGGGTCTACGTCTGCTTTAATTATTTTGGTGATTTGATTTAAGAAGTTCCTGACATCATTGATATAGAAATAATCTTGTATTTCTTTAAAGAATTTAATGAATTCTTGAAAGAGGTTAGGGGTTTGATTTGAAGATTTTTGTGCATTTGAGTGCGTGTGAGCAACGTGCTCTTCAGAACTTGGTGTTCTTGTCTCGACACGCGCCATCGCCACGCTGTCTGTAACAATTTTGAGGTTTTGTGATTTAAGGAGCTGTGGAAAGTTTTCCATGCTCAGATTTGAATTATTTGATCTATTGGTACGAAGGTTTTGGGGTTTGGTTTTAGGTTCCTGAAACTTCTTACGGTTCCAGGGGTTTTTGAGTCAGAGCCTAAAGTTGGCGGGGTGGACCCCACCATAATTAGCACACTTTGCCGGAAGGTCCCTAGGTTTAAAGCATTCGCAAGTTTGATGGTTTTCTCCGCATTTTAAGCACCTGGCGGGAAGCCAGCAATTATCCGAAGAATGGTTATAATTTTGACAATTGTAACAAATTTTTACTCCTTTTGAGTTGAAGGCTTGCACTACGATTCTCATGTAGAGAATGGAGGTGAGGTTGTGAATTTTCTCCCACCCCTCAGCCGGCTCTAGGCAAACCAAGAAGATGGGGAGAGGTAACCTATCACGACGATTTCTAAGCTGTGAAATCCTAACAATCCTGAATCCTTCACGGGATATAGCCTCTTTAATAGAGTCTATGCTAGTGTTGGTTGGCAGCCCTTTTATCACTACTTTTTTTGGTCTTTCGTTTTTTAAGCATATGGAGCTAAAAGGGGGTTGAGTCAGGTGAGTCTGTACGTTCCTGTAATCCTTAACGGATCCAGGAGTGAACCTAATCACCCTCCCCATCAGCAGTCCTTCAATTTTAGTGCCTAAAGTTTTGTTTAATTCTTCTATGAGGGTTCCCCAATTACTCGAGGAGTCAACATAGAAGGAAGAAATTTTGGGATTAGGTCTTGGGTCACTATTTCCATTCTCTTCTTCCTGATCATCAAGCGGCATGAATTTATTTTTAAGTAGAGGGACGTCCTTACTAGATGCAGCCTCTCGTGGCATGGCCTCAGCTAACTCAGCAGCCGTAATCGCGTCATTAGGCTTCCTGCGCAGGAGCTCAAAATTTAGTTTGAAACATTTCACGATTTTGGTTTTGTATTGTTTACAATAGCGTGAAATGGTAAATGGACGATGATGACAAATAAAAATTGACATCGAAATTTATCTTTGCGATGAAAATAAGTTATTTAGAATACTTGAATAACAACATATATTTAAAGATATCATTTGCTAAAGTGCACTTTAAGTGATTTTAAGTTAATGTACACTACTACTAATTTTTACTGTGATCATTAACTAGCGTTCTAAAGATGTATAGGGAGGTTTCACATACGTCACGTTGCCGTAGCAACCATTTGAGCAAACGACTGCTTTGTACAAGCAACAGCTACAACTTCATGAAACAACATTACAAATCTTATTTTCCGCAGCTAGATCCTGATATAAAAGCTTTTATTAAGTTAAAATCAACGAAATTGGAGGTGAAAATCCTTATGATTGATGAAGATTTTGAAACTTCCCTAGGAAATAGCTGTGACATAGATATACATATGTGAATAAAATTTATTTTCATAGATATATTATCTTCTATGTCAAATGTGCTATATTACACATCTGATGTCACGTCTGTCACAAAAGAAATTAACCTACAGGTATCAACTAAATACTGAAATACTCTCTATACTACTGAATTTAGTGATTTTAATTTGAAGTTGATTTTTTGTAATTTTAGATTTATGAAACAAAATAAAAATTGTTGATTGCTAATAAATCAATGATTGTATAATCAAATTATAAAACTAAAAAAGTTTACGTTTTTTTTAAAGATTTATTAAACTTAAATTAAAAAGCATACTGTGCCATATAATGTACTCACCATGAATAAAATGCTCACTTCAAACTTTCCTGTGCTTCAAATTTTCAGTATTCAAATCTTCTCTGTTGATTCTTGAAAGACGATTTTATTCCCTTTATTATCAATTATTCGAGGGAATGAAAAGAATGATACATTACAATCAAGAACGAATCGTTTGCTGCAGTTACGGCACAAATCGCCATTATCAAATCCAATTACTTTATCTTAAAGAAATTATGATTATATATGATATCGGCTGGATATAGTTTTAATAAAACGAGTTTTATAAAAAAATTTCACACAAAAACTTATCTTTTACATATAAACCTAATGCAAATTCAACGTTTGTTTGTACAAAGAAAACTTTTCACCGCTAGATGGATGTGACGTCAGGTGAATCCTTCCTATACTTTACTCATGGCTGAGGATGGGAGGACCGTAAGTGCGGATGGAATGTGTGTTAGGAAAGCCTCCTTTAAGACTAAAAGTCTAGTTAAAAGCAAAAAGATCAAGAGTGCTATCAAGAAGAAGCCATATGTCTCGGGGGCATACTTCCAAGCTGACATTGGACCGAGTGATATGGACGTTCATTCAGCCGGAACTTTAAGCAAGCTGGTGCAACAGGAAACCCGCTACGAGACTGCAGCGACCTTTGAAAATGAGTATCTAAAGACTCTGGATATCCCCAAAGATGTAATTCCTAGAGACTCTATCACCTGGAAAATAGTAACCCATTTCATCTGTTATGACTACGTCATTGCCAGACTTGAAGAGGAACTCGAGGACGAGGACATTGAATGGAGCCAAACCAAGATATTACAGAAAATCATCACAGGTAGTATTCTTGATGCTTCTGCGCTGCTGCAAAACACTGACCCCCATACGTTAGTTAATCGCGATACGTATAATTTCATAAACGATATGGTAAAAAACTGGAAAAAAACCATCGATGATGACATGTATATAATTTTTAAAGACGAGATGTACAAGAAAATTGAGGGTTATGCTTCCCCTAGTAATTGGAAGAAGCCAAAATTTTCGGCCCAGCCTGAGCCAGAACCTGAGACTCAAAATAAATTTTTAGAACTTGAGAGTGAGGAAGCCACTATGGCTATTGAGCCCTCCCCTAAGGATAGAGTCTCCTCCTTCTATGTGGACTCCTCAAGTGATTGGGGAGCCCTCACAGAGGAGCTTAATAGTATGCTAGAGAATAAATTACAGGGCTTTCTTATGGGAAGGGTGCTCCGAATCACTCCTGGATCCGTTGAAGACTTCAGGAGTGTGCAGGCCCACCTGATCCCTAAGAAGATCCCCTTCAATGCCATCAATTTGAAACAGGAAAGACCTAAAAAGATAGTCATTAAAGGACTGCCGTCCAATACCGATAGTGAAAAAGTAAAAACTGCCCTTGCTAGTGAAGGATTCAAAGTTATCAGAGTTGCTCAACTTAGAAATAGGAAAGATAGGAACCCCTTTCCCATTTTTTTGGTAGGCCTCGAGCCTACAGAGGACTGGGCGAGGATCCATGAGATAAAAAGTATACTCTACATGCAGGTTAAAATTGAAACATTTAAAAGCAAAGGCTTCAAAATGTGTTATAATTGCCAACTTTTCAACCATCACAGTGATCAATGTACCCCCCTCGCTGTTTAAAGTGTGGCGAAGGCCACCCCAGTAGGGAATGTGAGAAATCGAGAGAGTTACCAGCAAAATGTTGCAACTGCAGCGGAGATCACCCCGCCAATTTTAGGCATTGCCTCCCAAACCCCTGGAACAGTAAAAGTTCCAGGCCGCTAAAAAGCCCCTTCCAAATTCTAAATTGACCCCCCCCCCAAACCCTGGTGAGGAAAACTTTCCCCCCTCCCTTATAAAAGCATCCCCCCTGTTCAGGAAGTGCAGGCGAGTGCTGAGACGGTCTCAGGAAAAACCGGAGAGCACTCTGCCCAGGCACGACCTGACACAGGAATTGACCCCCCTCTGACCTCGAACGCATTTCTTGACTTCCTTAAAATTTTTAACGAGGTAGAGAAACGCTTCGATCTGAATAATCTGCAGGACTTATTAAACAACATCCTTAAAATCATAACCTCTGAAGATGATCCCTTTGCCAAACTTTTTTGCAGCATTAAGATGGTCGCAGATATAAAAAAAACCAGATCCCCCAGGATTAGTGTATTCAGGGCCAGCAACAAGTTAATCAGAATACTTCCACCAGTACCACGTGCATCTTCTGCAGCACGTGTCACCGCCACGGATTTCCACAAGTGCCATCGCCAGTCCCTTTTCAGGACTCAACTGACGCCCGCCCATCTGGGTGCTCTTATGGACAGACCCACGACAACTCAGCTAATGTCACAGACTCAGCACAAGTAAAGAGGAAATCGGGGATTAAGACGCCTTCGGCGTCAGGTGCCTCATGACTTTTCGATACAACAACTAGCAAATCCTGCAATGTATATGCGAGCATGAAGGGAAAGATATGTAACAATTTTTATTTAAAAAAAACTCGTATATATTTTAATCAAAGTGAATATTTTGTTTCCGGTAAATTAAAAATATCCATCAAACAAGATAAATGTAGTAAAATTAGAGGTTAAACGATTGTAAGTTTCTAAAGTAAGCGTTTTTAATACAGCAACATTGAAAATTTTCATACTGCTAAGCAAATACGTATTTTGTTTTGGAAACGTAAGTGCAAAATTGTCTGTGTGACGTCACGTGCCCATGCTCTATAAAGTGAAATACATGAAGAAATGTATCTAATGAAAATGTAAAGACGCATAATCTCGAAGACGACAGATTTTGCCTTAAACTGTCAAACTTCAAAGTGTGTGCTCAAAAAGATTAACTCAAGTTGACTTAAATTTATGTCAACGTTAGTGCGAAAGGGGTACAATCAAGGCTATCTAAAACTTATCTTATTCTAGGTGGCCTTGGTACAATTCAAATTTTTAATTTCTTTGTTACCTCATTCTAAAGAAACTGCACTGCAATTCACGATTTCTCACAAACTAACTAGTAACTGGAAGTAATGCCTAACGTGTTTACGGTCACCATGTTTTTACTTTGAGAACTGTGTTGTATGCACTTCATTTGGCTACCAAATGTTTTATCCATCCTTTATTTCTTTAGATGCACATAGAAGCAGTGGCGCACCCAGAATATTCCTAAGGGGGGGGCCATTGGTGCACAAAATTTTTATGAAGGAGGATGACTCCTCGATAAATTTTCCGAGAAAAAATGATCAGAGGCCATATCAATTAACAAGGCGGTTGTCTTTTTTTGTACATTTATTTTTATCAAATTACTAACAATTCTTTAGTGCAGTGCAAGAGAATTGAATGATTAGAAGAAGTAGTAGTAGATATTTATACAAAACAACACAAATTAAGAAATAGATGAAGATAAAATTATTTGTTCTGGTCTGCTTATACTGTATACTTGTTTTCAACCACTCTCTCATGATTACATATTGTTATATTATTCAATTATGATCTATACATATTCATAAAACGAAGTCCAGCCTCCTGTTTTTCTTTGTAGCCAGAGCATTAATTATCTGGTCTGGATCAATTTCCACTTCACGGTGAATGTTCATTGACGCCAGTCCATTCAGTCTGGTTTCACTCATACTGTTTCTCAAGTAAGTTTTCAACCTCTTCATTGTGGAGAATGACCTCTCAGCACTGCTTGTTGATACTGGGAGGGTGGCATACACTTTTAAAAGTTCAAACACAGTTGGAAAAGTCCTTTGGTCACAAAAGTTAAGCAGTTCGATTGGGCTTTTAGTTTTCTTGTTCAATGCAAAGACCTTCATGTACCACAGATGTAGTTCAGCTTTTAGAGTATTATCTGATCTGGGTCCTAAATCATCTGCAAATTTCCTTGATAAGGCAACAAATCTCTCGTTTTCTTCCAGTGTCGGCTGCCTTCCATTCGGAATGACAGATGCAAAACTTTGTAGAAATTCCTTATGTTTGAGAAATTTTTCATGGAGGTGAGTGATGAAATTATCAATCCATGGAATGAAAATAGAAAGTCTGTAGTATTCTTCAGGAGTCTGTACGTTGAAATTTGATCTATAAATTTGTCTGGTGGCACGGCGTGGTAGAGTAATGTTTTCTCCATGCTGTTCCAGCTTCTTAACAGCTTGTTCAAACAGATGGTGAAACTCGTTCTCTGCGTTCTCTCGAATTATAGATATAGCTTTCAAAACGTCTTCTACGTCACTCACAGCAGTTGCCAGATCAAGGTTAACTTCCTGCAGCTTTTCACTCAGACGAACACTGTAGCTGAGTAATCTGTCAGCTGAAACAAGTGCTATGACAAACTGTGATGTTAACATTGAACATAACAAGGTATGAGCCTCTGTTGATGTCTCCTTGTCATTCCAGGTAGTAATCTCCTCCAGAGCGTCGATTACTTGATCAAACAATGAAACCATAACTGTGACGGCATCATGTCTCTCCACCCAACGAGTAGGGCATAATTTCTTCAGTTTTTTGGCACTGATTTCTGTCTCTTCCTGATTAGCTGCATTAATTTTGCTGGTGAGAACAAGGTTTCGTTTTGGTGTGTTGAAAAAACTAGAGATTTTCCCTATTATTCCAAAGCTGTTTCGGATATCCGGAACTCTAGATGAATAAGTTATGGCTAAGTTCAAACAGTGTGATGCACAATGAACGTAGGGGGCTTTGGGGTGTTGCTCATATATAATTGCTTGGGCGCCATTGTACTCTCCACTCATTGCAGAAGCTCCATCGAACCCTTGTCCACGGAGGAAAGACGTATCAATGTTGCAGTCTGCAAGGCCTTTAAGAATAGCATCTGCAATTGCTCGACCTGTAGTTTCAGTCAGGGGCACAAACTTAAGGAAGTTCTCCACTATCTTAAATTCAATTTTATACTTATCATTTGTTTCAAACCGTTTCAAATAACGAACGCAAAGTGTCATTTGCTCTACCGTTGCAATATCTGTGGTTTCGTCACATAAAACCGCAAAACATTTGGCCTCATTCACCTCAGTTGCTATGTGCTTCACAATGGAATCATTGCATGCTGAAATAATCTCATTTTGTATATTCCAACTTATGTAAGTTGCATTTTTTGCACAACCTTGTAGATGAGTTTTCAGTATTTCTTCTCCTGCATCAACTCGGAGTCGCAAAAGGGCTCTAAAATTTCCTTCGCCTTGGCATGGTTCTGACAATACGTCCAAATCCCCACAGTCTCTATGCCCTCTCATGGCCAGCCCTTGCCTTCCACAAAAAATCACTGTTTTGATAATAGGTTTAAGAATAGCCCTATTCTGCAAAACTTGTTTTTGCTTTCCTCTGTCCATTACTTGATCCACAGGAACCGTTTTTCCTTCCGTGACCCTTAAGAACTCATCGGCTTTGAGAACTGAATCCTTATGATAGAAAAATTTTTCATGTTGACTGAACTTCTCCAAGGCCTTCTTCCAATTATTAAATCCTTTTGAAACAAGTTGACCTGTAGCTTGTGTGGATCTTAAACCGACTTCATGGGGTGCAAAGAGAACACAAAATTTGCAATAGGCACTGTCCTCTGCCTTTGAGTAAGCTAGCCAGTTATGCTTACTCAGCCAAGATGAGCAGAACTTCCGAGTGTGGTGAGGTTTTCCTTGACTTGATACAGCACTAGTGACAGTAGCAGGAAAACTGTAATTTGCATATGGTTCCCAAAGATTTTTTAGCGCTGTTATCCTATCTTCATCTGTGAGGTTAGATTTCTTGACATAATTAGAAATATCTGCAGCCAGAATTTCTATTTCAACTGTGTTTGGTATTGTGTTTTGTCCTACCTTTACCTCCTCACAAGCGTTTGAAGACAGCCCGGGGTCACGGCTGTTGCTTGCTTCGACTGCAGCCTCATCAATGTAACAAGAGCTCAGGGAAACGTCGTTGGGAACGTCACTATTTTCAATCTTACTTTTTTTTTTAAAATAATTTCCCAGTGTCTGTTGGCCTAGCCCTTTTCGTTTTTCACTCATTGTCTTTTTTTTTACCTTGCTCCTCAGTTATTCAAGAACAAAATTTGCTATATAGCCGAAATACGCACATAAACACACACACTGATCGTTAAAGATGCATTTCACTGTAAGATCAGTTGAAAGTTCAGGACCATTATTAAATTCAGCTATTCACCACGCAGGCCCTCGTTCCGAAACTACCAATTCACTGTTATCACCTTGTGTCGTAACGTCGCACTTTATTTCAACTCACAGCAACACTTAATTCGCGAAGCGTTGGCACGATCTATTTATTCACTTCCACAATTTTCTCACTGGGTAAACGAAATCCTCGAGTTTTCGAGCGAACAGCCGCTTCCCCGCCGTTCACTCTTTATATAGGGCCACGGAGGCGCCTGTGACGTCACTCTACACAGCACTGGTATAGTACGACTATAGCGAGAAGGCATTTGGGTCACGTGATTTTGGACGAGTCCATTAGTTAAATTCAATCACAGGTAGAAACGTCTTAAGAAGAACGGGTTTCCAGAATTGGCGCCTTTAGTGCGAATTAATTTATAATTTGTACAGTACGATAAAGAGCTTTATATGTATAATTACATTCAGTGTAAGTGTTGGGATATGCTGGAATTGTTTTCTTCACAATGATTAAAATTATTTATTACAATAATGGTTGTAAATGTTTTTTTTTTATACTTTCTCGCAGGCAGACCTAGTTCTCCCTTGTGCTGACAGCGCCCTTCGCGTTTTGCTTTGTCAGCCCAAGGGGGGGGCCAGGGCCCCCTCGGCCCCCCCCGTGGGTGCGCCACTGCAAGAGTAAAGATGCAGTAAAGAACGTTATTTGGAGAAATTAAAATTTATGAATGAACCTTTACCTGATCCATTTGAAAAATATTACCTTTTATTTAACTTCATGTAATTTATTTAACTTCATAGTAGCATGATATGTCATAGTAGCATGATATTTTATATGTCTTTATTTCTTGTGGTACATATTAATTCTTTGACCTTTAAGCTTAACGGGCTAACCCGACTTGAATAAGAATGTATTCGTATTGGGGGAATAATTCGAGAACCAAAATTCATGTACCAAATTTGGTACATGAGTGTCTTTTATTGCATTTTCTTTATTCTTTGGATTTTTAACACTATGGGACAAGCTCGTTCTGGACTCGTTATAGGAATGTACTCGTTTAGAGGAAGAACTAGGGAACCGCAGTAGCTAGAAAGTCCAAAATTGGTATATGATTGTATTGTTTCAATTTTTTTAATTTCTTGATCTTGAATGCTTAATTTCTACGAATGAGATTAAAATGAACAGACGTGCTTGTATGGTAAAGAATGCCAGTTACTAATATAATGTGTTTATGTTTTCATTAAATGTTTCAGATTTTGTGTTAAAATTATTTAAAACATTGATATGAGTTAAAAGGATTAAAATAGTTAGACTTCCAATTTTATTTTTATTATACTTTATTTAATTAATTTTTAATCAATAATAAACATTAAAATTATATTAATAGACTAGTTGTCTAACTTAAATTAGCTGAGATGGTTATTTTCATAGGAGTTCGAGACTACTTTGGAAAAAATGACTAAGGTGTCGGGATAATTTTTTATAACAACCCCTCTATACTTGAAAAATTGTCAGAAACAAATTAAGAAACTACCTTTTCATTTTCGCTAATTTGCGAAATATTTTGATGTAAAACTAACAATTTAATTTTTAAAAAATGCCTAAAATATTACAAAATTTGTTAGTGAATTGAATGCTTCTATATGGTCAGAGATTAGAAAGAAAATTGGATGATCGAAAATAAATACATATTTAATCTATTTTAATGTTTTAAATATACAGGATGCCCCAGAAAAAGTGAACAGTGGAAACTATTTTGAATCGTTGATTGTGGATCCATAGTTCTAATTGCAAAAATGCTTTAGGTAGGAAGTTATGAAATAGTAATTTAAGCTCTGTAGCAAAATTTTTGTAGAAAGTTAATAAATTAACTTTTTATACAGCCCTTCTATCAAAAAATGTCAAATTACAGAAATGTTACCCATATCGTATTTAGTCTAACTGAAAAAAAATTGGCTGTAATACGATCTAATTTGACATAATTTATTTTATGCAGATAATGCCATTAATTAACGTCATTATTGTGTCGATTCGCAATTTATATTTAAGCATTCAAGTAACTATGCTACTCTACCTAGAATTTGAATGATGGAGCTGTTCAGTAATGTTGAACTCTATGATTTTCTTTGTGACGAATGTAACCGATCTTCTACAGTTACAATGAGGGAATGCTATCGTCGCTTCCGTAAAGCCGACACTGCTCTTGAGTTTTATTCTGCGACTATGTCGATTGCGATCAACAGGTTCGTTTCATCGTCAATATGGTTCAGGAAGATAACGAATACTAACGGGAAAATAGTGAAATAGACGCATTAGCCTATTTCTCGCCAAATACGAGTGTCTGGGCCATAAGTACTGAACAACATTTTCCTCGGTCTATGCAAACCCGCCACCTTCTGTACCGCATGCAAGAGTTCTTACCGATTCGACTATATGTGCTGTCATTCTGGTTGAAAAAATGCAGTAACAAAAATGTGATAGATATTAATTGAGACTGCTGAAAACAGTGGTTTCAAATGAATGCTTGTTTTTTCTATAGACTTTGTCAGGAAGATATTTGAAAGGCCAACAATATCACAATAATCTGTTTTATTTACTCTATTTCAGTGTTAAAATAAATTTTAACCAGTATCATCTGTTTGCCTTTAATAGTTTCAAAAACAATCGATGAAAACATTATTTTAAAATACCAATAAATGATTTCTGTGCATAAATTCAATTTGTGAACGATTCCCGGATTCTAATTATCAAATTTCATTTCATGAATTTTGATTATTAGAAATATTGCAAAAAAGTGGTGTAAGTCAGATAATTTGACAATTTATTTCGTCCTAAATTTGAGCTTATAAGAACTACATTTTTCTGTAGTTTGACTAAATGAAGTATTGATAACATTTTTGTAACTTTATTTTTTTCGGTAGAGAGGCTGTATAAAAAGTTTATATTCTTAACTTTTTACAAAAATTTGGTACAGCAATTAAATTACTGTTTCATAATCTCCTACCTAATTTAAAGTATTTTGCAATTGTAATTATAGGTCTACAATCAACGGTTTAGAAAATCTTTCACTGTGCACTTTTAGTGAAAAACCCTGTATATTATTCTTTAAACGCTTCAGAATTATAATTTAAATAATGCTTATGTCAATATATAACAAATGTGTTTATAATGTGTATAGTGCAAGCTTTTAATAACGTGGGCTGTTTTCGACTCAAATGACTTATGTATAAATGCGAGCAGCATTAGAGAGTAAAGAAAAACTAAACCAAATTAAACAAGACAGACAAAGAAAAAAATTGTACCTTGAAAGCAAACATTATTGTTTGTAGCCGTCTTTGGGTGTTTTGGGGTTAAAACCCCTCCCAGAAGAAACATTTGATATTTTCAAATATTTTACGAAAAATAAATATTCAAAGTATTTAAATTATCAGGAATAAACTATCAATCAATATACAGACACCTGGGGAATGGAATGGAAATGAAAATATCTGTCCACTCATAGTAGCTTTTTATTATATTTAGTTGCGGTACCCACAGTTAGCTGCTGATTAAAGATAAGTTAATATTAAAAATGATTGCTATGCAGGTCGGTCATAATAATTGACAGATATCAATAGTGCTTGTAATTAGACCAATAGAGCCACTGTTGTTGTTGTTGAGACCCAGACCGTCCGACCTACCAGAAAGGTGTAAGGTAACTGTATGGACGGCCGGGAAGTGCCACCCAATTTAGACCGGAACCCAGTGGGGGAGGCATCCACAGGGACCGTACCCTCCTTCCCCTACCACCAACCTCTCGGAAGGACTTACGGACCCACATGTTTAACGTGATCGTACTCCGCATGAACACGGCGGCATTTGTGGTAGCGTGCAAATCTAGCGCGCAAACCACGGGGATACCGCACCCGAGATGGCCAACAGCACGCGGTGTTCCGAGGTGGTCACCCACCAAGTACTAACCGCGCCCGATGCTGCTTGACTTCGGTGATCTAACGAGAACCGGTGTTTTCAGCACGGTACGGCCGTTGGCCCAATAGAGCCACTGTGTAGCTTTTCAGTTTATAAAATTATTAAATGTGCAGTATCTAGAGAAGATTTCATGTCAGTGCTCAAGACGGAGTGCCATTCGTTTTCTTACCAATGACAAATAGCATATAAAATGATTGTGACTGAATAGGTAATAAGACATTCAATTAAAAAAGCAAAACAATAACAACCTTCGATGACACACTTTCTCAATGTACCGCCTCCACCAGCACCTAAATCTGTTACGCCCAATGTTATTTCTATACTACCAGCGAATACCCGTTCTTGGCACGGTTTAATTAGAAATAGGTCATTATAAATCTTAAATATTTGAGAAACGAAAACATACATCCTATACTGAAAGAAATATGCAATCTTAGTCCCAAAATAAATGCATAGACAAGCCTTTGACCTCAACGCGGTTGCACACGCGTCTTCGCAATGCCCGTTGCATGGGTGCTATGTGGAGTATGAAATCTAACTACTGCTGATCAAGCAAATATTGCTTTTGGTAGTTCAAGCGAAGAAGACTGATCTTTAAAACAAAGTTCTAGCATAATTAGAAGCTGAATTAGAATATGAGCAAATTAGTGAAATGCCTAAAATTGATGGGGACGATAGTTAATAAAATGCAAACCAAGCAGATCTCCAACACAACCCCATGAAGAAATTCGGATGTTTTCAACGTTTATATGTAGTTTTAGTACCTGAGCTGTATGTGTAGTAATTTTTCGGTATTCTCGCTTAGTATACCGAAAATTTCCCCTGACGAAGGAATGTGGTGAGTTTCGGTTCTTTTTGTGGTTTCAGTACATGAGCTATATGTGCAGCAAATTTCAAAATTTTAGCTCACTTGGACGTTATTTATAATTTACGGATTTACACATCTAAACAAATTCCCTAAAATCCTTCATATGAAAAAATGTAGGAATTTTCTCTATAGGATCTGAAACTATATGTGCAGCAAGCAATTTTTAGCATTCTGGCTTATCTGGAAGTTACTTAAAGTTAGTTAGTTGCCGAGTATTAGTTAGAACCAAATACCCGGAGTTGATCTGGATTTATGATGCAAAACAGATTAAAATTACACGGGACATACAGTGAATTCTCAAAAACCAAACAAATCGTTAATGATGCGCCAACTTGGATAAAATTATACTATTTAAGATGTCACAAGTGTAACAGTCCAATGTGTTTATTACTCTTTGGTACAAAAGCACAAGATATGTTGTTTTGTTTTTAAAATATTAGGAAGTTAAAAAATTTGGGGATTATAAAACTGTTTAATGATTAGAGGAGGTTGAACAGATAGATCAAAACATATGTAGGTAAGACTTTTGGAAAATTGCCTCTCTCCAGAAAAAATTTCTTCATTCATTGACTTCAGTAACTGAATTCATTGAATTTAGTTATTCTAGAATAAACAAACTTGCATTTAATATTTTTCAATAGACAGGTTCTATATGTTAATCAAACAGTACAATAGACCTCTGGTCGCTGTGCAAGGCTCTCTTTGAGCTACCCACCTCTAAGTCATATGTTAATCAATCGTCTATACAGTTGCCAAGGTATGAATCATTTTGCCATCAAACAAAGTTACCCCGGTGCACTACAGGGGACGGAACACATTATACCCTTCTGATCACATTCCAACACTGCAACATTCATGCACGCAGGTGTGATTGGAACCCACTACCCTGGTAGTCGAGAGCAAAGAAAATCGAGGGAAATGCTAGTTTTAGACCTCTCAACTGTCGAGAGTCACTTGCATTTTATGTAAGTTTACGTGCATTCTGTACTGTACATTTAATCCTGAACTATCATTTCTTCACCTCACAGAATATCTTTCCGAAATGTGTTCAGAAAGTTTTAAAACCAGCTTTCCTTTAAAATCTTGAATTAAAATTTTTAAGGGAAACAATTTCTCTTCACACAAAATGAGAAAATAATAAATATTTCTGAAATTTCTATCACATTCATACATTTAAAATCAATTTCTGAAAATAAATACTGTCAATATTTTGCAATTAAAAATTTTCCAATTTTATTCCACCTCCTCTGCCTATTTTATAAATGAGGCAGGGAGAGAAATAGAGTGCTGTTTATATTAGAAAGTTGTTAGATAAATGGCTTGATCATCCTAGGCTATTATATTTTATTCCTTAACTTATGTTTTAGTTGTTAAACACATATATTCCATAAATTTTCTGCAATATGTTAGTAACAAAATAGTTGAAAATAATAAAACACTTATTTGACAATATTTACATTTTGCTTATAATTTATCTAGCATGTAATTAAAATACCATTTATTTTAGTTTTTTGAAGCGAGGGAGCAAAGTGACGTTTTAATGTTCTGTCTATTTGATGTTCTGTCTACATGATTTGTTCGATGATAATTCCTTATAATAATATTACATATAATATTATATAGAATAATATTCTTAATTTTTAATTAAGAATTAAAATTCAATTAATTATTTAATTATTCTTAATTTGACTAAACTTCTTAATTTTAAATTGGACGCGTTTTGATGTTCTGTCTACATGATTTGTTCGATGATAATTCCTTATAATAATATTACACATATTATATAGAATAATATTCCATAAATATATAGCCAAATCTAGTTTCAAACTTCCACGACTTTTCAAATACAACAATCTATTTCCAATCACTAATTCTAGTAAACTCTAGTAAAATTCTAGCAAAAAAATTGTCGAAGCAAATAAAAACTTTTATTCTGAAAATTTAACACGCTTAGGGTTATACATAGGCATATATATGTAGAATCTGTCATATTATTTCTTAATTTGTGTACCAGTGTTTTCCAATGCACATAAAAAATCTCGTATTTTGGTTTGAAATGTAAGGAAAAACACATTAAAATTCGGATATATATACACTGTTTTTAGCATTCATCTGTACCAGCTTCTCGCAGAATGACTAAGTTATACATACTTACATTATCTAGCCACAAAAAGGACATCAGGTGGACATCATGAATGCTATGTATTAAGTTACACTATATAAATTATAATCTAACATTATAAACTAGTCGAAAATACTGATTACTTATTGTATTAAAGCGAAACGGTAAAACTTCACTCTTCCTATAGCAGATACTTCAAAGGATACGTGCGATCAATCTGTCATCGTCAACCTTACGACGTCGCCAAACTTGAATATCGCCAACTTCTAAATTCGTAAAGTTTTGGATTGACGCTCCTTTTACGGGAGTATGCAATAGGTTGCTGTAATAAGCATGTCATGACAATTGGAACTTCCAACTGCCGTGAGTCGTTCATGAATCATGAATTGTAGTGGGAGTCATGAATCATGAGGTTTTGGAATTATGATTTACCTTCTTTCTAGATAGATTACTTCTGTTGTAAAATATAGAATTTGTGCAAAAGATTTATTATTAAAAATTAGTTATTTACCACGGCGCATGTGTGCTCTGCAGACGCTTCCGCTGATCCCACGTACTGTATTGCCGATTCGGACTGTATTGCCGGATACTGTATTGCAGATTCGGATTCTATGGAAAAAATACGTAACTTTTGTTTGAAATTTTTTTTTAATCTTTGTAGATTGCGCTGCAATCACAAAAATAAATAATTTAAATTAATTTAATAAATACCTCATTTTGACTCCATGTATAAAAATACTACTTGAAGATGGCAAAAGACGTCTAACTGACAACAAAAGATTAGTTAAGTTTCATTTTTTCAAGAGGAATCCACATGTTTTACTTACATTGGTGCATCGTTGAAAAAGAACGTTTTATACGGTAGCACTAGAAATACATATTTCATCAAGTAGTGTTTATTATTATTATTTTTCTGTTTGCTCCTCTTACGTTATTTAGACGTGTTTTACCATCTTCAAGTAGTATTTTTATACCTGGAGTCAAAATGAGGTATTTATTAAATTAATTTAAATTACTTATTTTTGTGATTACAGCGCAATCTACAAAGATTAAAAAAAATTTTTCAAACAAAAGTTACGTATTTTTTTCCATAGAATCTGAATCTGCAATAAAAAATGGGAGTTCCCATTTAAAATTTCAAAGTTGCCTCCTCCCCCACCCCCGGAGGGTGTGTGGGGGTGGGCTAAATTTTGCGGGGTCCAATTTTCCCCTCGAAAATATGATGACTTTGTTAAAACACTTTTTTTTGTATCATGCGTATTTCGCGAGATATTTCGATGTCTCAATTTAAATGGACTACCCTGTATACTGATTTAGAATAATGTGGCATTTTTGAGTTGCAAGCTTTTATCAGTGTTAGGTTTATTTTTCTGATAGTGATCACTTTCTAGTTATATTTTTTAATCGCTGTTTGTAACTTGTAAAAATGAAAGCCTAATTTTAAAACATGGATAAATTTTTAATAAGAAAAAAGCCATTGGAAATAGTGCTTTAATTTTTCCTTATTTACAAAGTATTTTTTAAGTAGCAAGATCAAATCAACAAGAGTCCTGAGATGCAGTTATACCAAATACAAAGAGTGGCCTTTCGAAACTAAGGGAATCTAATTTTTAAATAGTACTCTAGAAATTCATATGGAAGAAGCTTCCAATCAGATTGATTTAAAACATTTAAATGGATTGAATATTCTCAGGTGCAAAACACAGTCTTTTGTTATGTTTGTCGGCATTTTGAATCTGAGAGTAAAAAACAGCTTTTCACAGAAAAAGGATTTAAAATCTAGAAGTATGCTTTACCCAAATTAAAAGTTTGGCTTATTAAGCATGATAAATCAGCTACTCATGTTGCTGCAATACTAAAATGGACTGAGGGGGAAATCCAAATAGAATTTAGTAAATCAGTATCAACAATTGTTAATAATGAAATTTTTGAAAGGAACATATATTATGTAAGAAGCATAATTGAAGTAATTCAATTTCTAGTGATAATGTAATTATCCATGAGAGAAACCTATTCTTTGTGTATGAACATGAAGAAAAAGTTTATTCTAGAATCTCTTTGAATTTACTTTATGTAAAGATGAAAAATCGAAAGTGTGTCTCAGATTAATTCCAAAGAATGTTTCATATTTATCACCAGAAATCCAGAATAAAATATTCAAATCATGGCAGAAACTGTGCATGAAAGTATATTAAAAGATTTTAAGACTACAGATGTTCCCTTTTTCACACTTCTTGAGGACTCAGCCACTCAAACAGCTGTTGTAGCATTTGTTGAAATAGCTTTGAAAATTCTTTAATAATATGGTTTAGTAAGGTTTAACTTATTGAGTCAGTGTGTTAATGGAGCATCAGAAATGAGTGGGAAACATCGTGGAGTTCCAAGTTATTATTCAGAATAAACTGGAATGGAAGATCCCTTATGTTCATAGTTTTAACCACAGACTACACCTGATCATCGTCAAAGCTATCAATGACATACATTAGTCAGACTTTTCTTCGATCAGTGCAGCATGCTGCATAGTTTTTTGACAAAAGGAAAAGTTTAAAAACTGTATGAAAAACATTTTCTTTCCTATCTTTTAGAGCAAAGATGGTCTGGACATTATCAGATGAAACTATTTATGAAAATTTTATACCCATAGTAAATGCATTGAGCTAAGTACAAAATGAAAATTTTAATGACGATATTACAAAATGCATAGGAATTTTCACTGTGACTTACCAACTCAAGTTCTGCTTTTGCTTCGTAACAATAAAAAAGATCCATGGAATAAGTTTTTCTTGCCAATAATATACTTCAGGATCGAAAGACAAGTTTAAAGCATGCACATTCAATTATTGCTACATTGAAAGAAAATTTACAAAAAATGAGAAATGCTGTTTGAAAAAGCAAGATATTTTTTAGTATACCTAGTGTTTCTAATGCTAATTTGGACACATCTACTTATACTACTGAAAATGGGCATGGCCAAAAGAAAAAAAAATAAATCATTATATCAGGAAGTTGAAATAAAAAAAAATATTAAATCATAAATTCCAAAAATACTAGAGGCAAATAAAAGAGTTAAAAGTGGCCAAAAAATTGATTTATTATATAGATATATGTAAATAAAAACAAAACAGTAGAAATGTAATTAATTATCTTCACACATATTATTTGAATAACCAAATATATATATATATATATATGATTACAGTATTTTACAATGTTTAAAATTCAGTTTCATTAGTTATTTAAAAAAATTATGTTCTTCCTCACAAGATCAGTATGGAGAATTAAAATTGAAATTTTGCAATATTGTTAATCTTAGTTGTTACTTCTCATTTAATAAATTGTAAATCAAGATTTCAATTGTCTTCAAAGATATTGATGTCAGAGTTCTTAGTGATGAGGTAGGTCAATTTGAAATAAAGAAGTAGGCAACTTACATATTGTATGCGATGAGGAGACTGTCCAAGCCTCTTTATCATCATTGGGCTTGGATCGATGAAAAGTTGAAGGACTTATGCTAACAGAAATGACACCTTATATTTCTTTGACCGGTTTTAGCTTCAGGAAAAAATTGTCGAATTTGGCAGTATTGCCTACAACTTTGAGTTCTGGTAATGTTGGTGTCTGGGATCATGTAAAAAGATCATTGAAGAGTCAAGATCGGCAAAAGTGGAGTAACGTAGGACCCATCATCCTAAAACTAGGCTTAATTTGGCCTTCGTACCATCGTTTACGTAAAACTTGACTGTGCTGGTCAATACGGCTCAAAAGCAAAGGTAGTAGTAACATCAGACCCATAGTCCTAAATAAAAATTAAAAATTGAATTTAACTACAAGTAGGCAGCAGCATCAGTCTAGAAGGACATCAGAAGGATCAACCTTTCTCGGTAAAAAACAGGACCAGAGTGATAAAATATGCAAAGTTCGTGTGAAAAAGAAGGACCTTCGTTGTTCAGCACACAGGCTGGCCATCTCCGTAAGCAAATAATCTTAGAACTTTTTTTACTAATTTCACACTACGCCATGAGTTTTTGCAGTGACGCTGTACTCGGTAAACACATAATTAGTTACTCCTGGACTTAAAGTCATTCTGATTGGTTTGTAGTCGTGTACATGCTAAAAAGTTAGGGTGCCGTATTGCTTACCTCTTTCCAGAGCAAGTTTGGCCCCTCTGTGAAATCTGTTGAAGTAGCATAGTTTAGTGGGTGTAACTTTTGCACGTTATTTCTTCCAGTTGACAGGAATTATTGGCCTCATAAGATAACTGCTCATGCTTATCCTGATGAGGTGTAGCATTCTAGTATTTCATTTCTTGTGGGAAAAAGATCTCTGTATGAGAAGGAATTTTGACCGTTATAGTTTTACTCATGTAAAGTTTGCATATGTTTCTTAGGAAGGGGGGGGGGGGGGCTTAGATGCTTACTGGTACTATACTTCTTAAGTTGCAGCTGTGAAAATTTCATCCCGCAGATGTGAAATGTGCATGAGAAAGGAATTTGGAAAATGGCTCTTTGGCCTGGCAACTGCCTTTAGATGTATTTAGAAAGGGGAAAAGTGAATGTAAAATTTTGAGAAAAATTCGAATTATAATTACAATTTTAATGATAAAAGTTAAAATATTTTAAAATGAAAATGTATTAATATACATTACTGAAAATGTCATATTCACTATGACACATTATTTTTATGATTTTATTTATACAGAAAAAGGAGGTTCCAACATAAATTCTAACACATCCTTTTGTTCTGTGCTCTATGAAATTATAAATACTATCATAGCCAAACTGGACGGGTAATTTTTTGATAGTGATGGGCTGTTGGAGGCTATAACAGCTACGGAAAACTTTGGATATAATGAGAAACTTCAAATTAAGTGGACTCTGAAATCTGAATTAAGAATGCTTCTAAAGAAGAGCTCCAGGTTGCAAAAGCATATTTTAATAACATAATAGTTAGGATCCTAATGCCATTATATTTTTAGAAATGTTCAAACAAAAGTGTTAAATTTTGAGAACACTTATAATATGTTAGCTGCTGTCAAGGGCATTAATAATATGTTAGCTGCTGTCAAGGGCATTAATAATATTAGCTGCTGTCAAGGACATTTGTCTGTAGCACAGTAGTTTGCAAATCAACTTTTTCAACATTAACTTCCATCAATCACCCTCAAAGACTTTCAATGAACCATGGTTAAACAAATGTAGTAATTCTAGCATTTGAAAAAGAATACAGAAAACGTAAACTTTGACAACATTCTGCATAAATTTAATATTCTTAAAGGCCACAAATTGCAATTGTATTAAATGTGTATTCATTGATCTAAAAATTATTTTTCATAAAATTGTTATATATGAGGTGACTACCTCAGTATAATTAACAAATGAAACCCAATTTTGCTGTATGTAAGCCACATAATTTTTACACAAGTTATAATAATTTATTATATTTCATTTTAATTATTTTCTATTAGATTTTTTTTAATAAGAAGCTCAATTAAGTTTTTCAAGTAATTGACATACAGCATAACCAGTAAATGTTTTGTGTGTATGTGATTTGTTTTTATTTTATAATAACATTAAAATTTATAAATTATATAATAAATTTCAATAAATAAAAACTAAAATGTATTGCATTATGCTATGAAAGTAGCATTTTACTATTATACAATTGAGCAACCTATTTATTTTGACAGTGTTGTTCTAGACATGTTGAATAATAAGCTTAGAGTAAACTACATTATTTGTTCGTGTATGACTCCTAAATATATTATATTGCATCACTTCACTGTATTCCATAATAATAATGCTGATCTTCAGAGTAATTGTTCCAATCACAAATTAATTCCAGTATTATGTATATATTTTTAACACTTTACAACAAAGTTGAAAAGTGTTTATGACTTTGTTCATTCTGTCTGTCTGTCTGTCCGTTAGCACGATAACTGCCGTAAAAATGACTTTATCAAAAAGAAATTTTAGTATGATGTTCAGACGGTCTGTGGGACCTATGGGAATATAAATAAATAATATCACCCAATTAGTTTTTTATTGAACCCGGGTTGAAAAAATGAAATACATTGAACCCTATGGGACCTAATTTTTCAAACATTTTTTAAGCAAATTTAAAATTCACAAATTGCTTCGAAATTTTAAGGAAATATTCACATTATCCCATAAAATATATAAAAGAAATTTCAGCAAAATATATTAAGTAGTTTTTTAATTAAAAATTATTTAATATAGGGAAAAAAACAAATTAAATTAAATTCTGCCTTTTGGAATATCCTCCAGAAAGGAAAAAGAGATATATTATATAACAAATATCTTTTCAAGAGTATAATCATTTTGTATATGAGAGGCTACACATTTTAAAATAAATTTGGTAGATAACAATTTTTCATTCTTTTTTTTATTTTTGTATAACTCTTCATGATATACTTATTTGATGGCATTTTTAATGCACTTTTCTACGTCCTAGAGAGTTAAAATTTAGTACACAGCTTAAATTTGTTGAACATTTTATTTTACAAAAATTTGGTGGATCTTTAAATATAGATCATACATTTTTTTCAAAAGGGCCTGCAAATAATCCCCGTTCACTTCTACAAATCATTGTTGTAATATTGTTAAAAATTCTGATGTGGGCGGCACATGTCTTTCCCTGCAGACTCATATTCACGTTCTCTTTATTTCTTCAATAATAATTTGAGTTTATCTGCACAAAATAAGAGCCATAAGTATTTTAAATGACATTGAATTTGCACGTTAAACTTAAATTTGGTTCTCATTTGATAGCTGGACTTATTGCCACAGGTGGCGTAGCGAAAACGCGAAAAAACTAGAATATCTCAAGAACGGCTAGTCCTAGAGTATAAGGGTTAGTCTTATTCTTTTTGTTGTCAAAAATCACATATAAAATAGGAATTTAATTGATATAATTGAGCACATGTAGCCTTTTATTTTTATATTTAACGATTTTTGTGAGCCATTTCGCAAAAATAGCCCGTTCCTTTTTCCCGAATCGTACTAGAATAACCTACAAATGATTTATATACCAAATTTTGTTAAATTTGGTATATAAATCACTTGTAGGTTATTGAAGTATTATACATCAAATTTTGTTAAATTTGTTCCATTAGTTTTTAGCTAGAGTGATACAGGCAATTTCTGTCGGCCATTTCGCAAAGGCCGATTCTTTTATTACGAATCGTACTATAATGTAATGAACATCAGGATTTCCCACAAAAAACATACCTACCAGGGTTAGAAATATCTAAAAATTTCTACATGCCCTTCGGGCATGTTGTTAAAAAAAATTGATGCCCAAGCTATAATTTTACATGCCCAACATTTTTGTGGTGACATTTTTCATTGCTGATAGATTTGGAGTCCATGAAATTAAGTATATTAAATATCATTATATACATAGCCTATAATTTAATATTAAAAGTAGAAAATCAGTTATTTTTGATATATTTACTTTATTAAAAGTGAGAAATGAATTACTTTCAATATTATCAATCACTGCATCCTATGGCATCACACAACTGAAGAGCGTGTCCATTAATATGCCTTGTGCCTTTGGTAGCTGACTGCCAATGTTTAATAGCTAGTGATGCATCATAATTACAGCTGTCAGGGCCATCAATACTTATCCACATCAAGTCATTCATGGTATCAGTCAAGAGGCGAGAACGAAGAGAGGTCTTTACACGGTTCATACAACTGAAGCCTCTTTCACATGCAGAGGTACTGGGTGAAAAGCAAAACATAATTTCTACCAATAAGAGGATGTTGGTCATGTCTTTTGGTTTAGTTTTAAGAAGGTATGAATACACAGTGAAGAGAGAGAGAGGGGCATGTTGATGCAGTTGTACTCATACTTCTTACATTTAACTTAAAAGTTGACCATTCTAGTTGAGCCAGCCTGACTTCCTGGTTGTCAAGGACTGCACTAAAATATTCACATAGCTGAACAATTTCTTCATTACCATAAGATGCTAATGACTGAATATTGTTAATTGGCCATAAATGAAAATTAAAAACTTGGAAGTGCGATAATGGTTTTTGATGCAGCATTTTAAATCTGCTGGAAACACTATCCATCACATCGTTGATGAGATCTTCAAGAGGTTCCGCATTATCTTTCCCACTCAGTTTTATGCCGTGAAAGAAGGAACCGTTAAATGCATCTTGAAAAGATTTCAAATACCTTCCGGCGGTGTACTTTAGGCTTTCCAATTTAAGGCATGCATCCTCCAGAGCACTACTAATGTCGAACAAAGTAAATTCATCTGCTTGGAATTTCTTTGAAACAGCTGCTAAGATTGCAAGATATCAAGCCAGTAGTGCAATGTTTTAACAAATCTAACACTGCGAATTTCTTTTAAGTAACCCTTTGCCTTTGTACTATCTTTTTCTGCAGCAACATTTTCAAAATGCATGTGTATCATTGTCAAATTATTTTGCAAGGCTGATAGAGCACGTTGCTGGCTGGATAGCCACCTTATTTGATAGCCACCTTTATGCTACCCATCTGCACAGAAGCAACTTCCAAAAAATTACTTATGGCAGTAAGTTGTCTATGTTGCTTTGGGGATCTACTGTAAAACTTAATTACACCTTTGATGGTGGATTCAAAAACTCCTTTAATATACGTATTTTTCACAGCATCCATAACAGCAAGCTCCAGATTGTGGGCAATGCAGTGAATAGCCACAACGTGTGGGATATCTTTCTTTAATAGTGCAGCAACACCAGCATAACGCCCCATGTTTACGGATGCACCATTCAGATTAATCCCAACAAGTTTCTCCTGTCTTATGTCTTCATTTAGATGAACTTCATCCAGAATTTTTGTTATAGTACTGAGAACTCCAGGTGCATCAGCATGCTCTAACTCCACTAAATTTACAAATTTAGTAACAGGATTACCAGATAAAACATATCGAACATAAACTATGTCTTCTTCAGTAGTACTATAATCTGTGCTGCCATCTGCCAAAACACAAAAAAATCGTACTTTACCCAGTTCTTTAGTGAGTTCACCTTTGAGTACTTGTGCAATATGATGAACAAACATACTCCCACCTTTGTCATTTAAATAGTTGGCACCACATACAATTCCATTCTTAATTTGGAGCTTGCACAATTTCTCAAATTTGGTGAAAGCCAATTCCTCTTTAGCACAAAAATATGCTGTGTTAAAAAGAATGGTCATTTTCTTGCACTGCTCCTCGGTAAGATTTAGTAAACATTAATTTATTGGACTATCTTTTGGATTGTCCATGGCCAGTTTAGCTTGCATGCACAAAACATGTTTTTTTGTTTTGTTGTGTGCCCTTACAGAAGTAATTCTTATGGCATCACCTACAACTCCATGCAGTTTAAAGTAGTTGGAAAATTGCGGCATACTTTACACCACATTTCGGTCCAATCCTCATTGCAGCTAAGCCAGGTATATTCTCTTCTCCATTCATCCAAAACCAGATGTTTCCTATGTTTTTCATATTCACATTTCCATTTATTGCTCTCAGTTTCCGATGATTCCTTCTGTACACAATTGCTAGCTCTTTTGTTTTGGGAAGAGCCAGTACCAGTTTCCCAGAAAAAAATTTCGTATATCCATTTACAACAGTGAAGAATCCTAATTGCACGATTCCCGTATACCACAACTTATGAAAAGAAAAAAAATGTGTTCACTTATCAAGACACGTGCACGTCCGCAAATATACACGAGGCGAGAAATCAAGCGTAAAAGAATGAGTGAAGAAGAGAGAGAGAACGACCAGATTGGAGCTGCTTTGGCACTGTGCCAGGTTTCTGTTAGTGACGTCACTGATGCTCTTCGTAGGCTGCGACGAAACTTGCTTTTCTCCCTATCGAGCAGAGAAAGACATTCATAGCCGGTCTGAATAATTTACGACTTTTCTTTTTTTATCATCTTCTCTCATGCAACTTTAAATGTTGAACGTAAAACATTTGCAGTGAAGTGCTGGTTACTCACTTCCGGCTACCGGTCAGCCTAATCTGGTGAATACAGAATATTTTTTTTATTACATGCCCAGTCGGGCATGTAATAAAAATTAATACACGCCCAGTTGGAATTTCTACATGCCCCGGGAATGTCGGGCAAGATTTTTCGAACCCGGTCTATTAGTTTTTCAATAGAGTAGATGTAATATCCTCACAGACACACAGAAACATACACAGATACACCCTTACACACACAGACGTCTTCCTAAAAATAGTTTTTTCGTGTTCTAAAAGTCCCAAAACGTATAGATCTTTCGAAAATTCGAGTTCCGATCTTCGGCACGATTCCAATATTTTGAATGAATACATACACACACACACATATATTTTCTGTGTATCTAAATTCCGTGCCTATGCAATTACAATACAGGGTTCGCGCTAGCCATTCGCCTACGCGCCAAATGCGAAAAGATCGCAAAACTGGCGATAAAAAAAATACTTTGGCAAAAAAAATGGCGAATGATTTTTTGGAAACTGTGAAAATTTCGTAAATATTTTTTTGGCATGTAATATGGAATAAAAGCCCGATTTAATTTGGAATAAAAGTCCGATTCCAGACAAGTAGGCCTATGACATACGAGCGTTGTCTCCCGTCTGTTTTGGGGACGCTCGTTCTTGTGTGACAAGCTCCAGGTATTCTTAAATTCCCAGCACACTGCTCCTTAAAACGGATGGCAGACAGCGCATTCCCGTCTCTCAAGCGTCCTTGACCGTCACCTCCGAAAGCAGTTCTTTCGGGGGTGACGCCTTGATCCACCGCTGCAATCAAAACTCTGTCCGTTATGTGAGCAGATTTTTTTCGTTAACTCTGAATCGCACAACCGTTAACCCCCAACACAGTTATTAGATACTCTCCAATAAACAAAACAAAAAAACACTTTCAACTTAAAATCCTGCATTATAGTTTTAAACAATCCGTGTTACAGAATTATTTCTGAAAATAGCCATTTTTTGTCGGAAACGATCAGCCGTAATCAGAGAAACAAGTGATAAACATCGAACGAAAATGTATGTCTATTTTTTGATGACGCGTATACAATGGTAGTCCGGAGCATCTGGAGGGCAGAGAAATTAGGAGTGTGCGATTGCGTAATTACTACCGCATCGTTTTAGGATCGATTGTCTTGCGGGAAAAAAAAACTTTTAGACTTACGATGTTTTTTTTTAAGACTCCGCATATAAATCGACTCCCACCCCCCCACTTTGAAGGGTTTTTTTTTTCACAAATTTCTCGACTTACGCGAGTATATACGGTAAATAAAAAAGCATTTAATTTTAGATAAAACTAACTGGAAAAAGGTCACTGCTAATTATTATCACAGATGCTAACTTGCGGTTTGCTGTTTTTGTCATAAGTTGGTTTGCTGTTTTTGTCATAAGTTGAATCGTAGTTTATCTTTTTGTTATGAATTTTTAAGCCTGCCTGGCTTGTTTTTGTTTCATCTTAATCATCCTCTTTGTGGTTTTTATACGATCCTTACGCCCGTCTGAATTTTAAAACAGACATAAAAATTTATCCCTTAGATAGTTTTGGTGCCTAATTTTAAAGAAATATAATGATGATACTGCATATAAAAATATTATGGATGGAGCAAGAATTGGTTTCACATGTCCTATGACAACAACCATCGTTGAAAGAGGCTTTAGTGAACAGGACATAAATTTCATTAAGTAGTAACATCAGAGTAAAAAATCTCAGTGATTTGATTCTTATAAATAGTGAAGGGCTAGATATGAAAGATTTTAACTTTAAGGCAGCTTTTGAAAATTGGTGTATAGTGCAAAAATTCGACGCTTGCCTGGTTTATATGATAATGAAACTATGGGAATTATAAAATAAATTTGTCATTTTTGTAACTCATTGTGATCTTTCATTGGTAAATACAATTTTAATTTACTAATAGCCTATTTAATGATTAAAAAAATGAAATATACCTATCTTTATATCTTGTTTAGAATGAAATTAATATTATTAGCTGCATTATGGCTTAAAGTTTTTTCACCGATGGCAACGATAACTTCGACTAATAATCATGTAATTTGGCTAATGATTTTTCAAATTGGCTAATTTGTTGGCTAACAGTTTGAAATTTCTAGCACGGGCCCTGCAATAGTTGTGATTTTAAATGATCCCTAAACATTTATTATTTCTTCAACGAAGCTTAATTTAAACTTATGCAGAATGCAAATATCTCAAGCGATTGTAAGGTGAGTTACATAAGAATTGCTGAATTTTTTTCACACAAAATTATTTAGCTCTGGAGTCTGGAATAAAAGTTATATGAATGAAATATTCATTGATTTTGCATAGAGAATCAGATGATTTATATTTAGATACAGTTTTAAATATTTAAGTATAATAAATTACTGTAGCACTGTGATAATGTAAAAGATATCACCACTGAATGTATCACATTCTAGAAATTTTTAAATGAAATTGCATTTCAGTTGGAAAGTGCTTCATAATCAATGCTTATGCATGATTGATCTTTCTTGTTCATTTTTACATATATACAAATTTTGATTTAAAATTTAATGCTGACATTTTACAGTAATTTATTAGTTTCAAATAAACCATAATGATCTTTTTTTCGATTCTAGATGAATATGTTTAGTAAGTTTAGAAACATTTGTCTTGAAATGAATGTAAATTAATATTATTTACCTTCACAAATATAAAAGTATTTAAAACCAGTAATTGAGAATAATTTCTTTTCTTTTCCTACAGTTGGAAAGTCTCCTATTCACATATGAATTTCATTGTTTTACACAGATACTGCTTGCCAAATAGATTCCCCCAAAATGAGAAATTTATGTATTAAAATTATTGATAGTTAATGAGGAAACACAGAGATAGGTGATATTTGAAACATGATCTTAGAAGCATTTTATTTTTCAAGTATTGGCATGTTATAGAAAATGCATTTGAAAATTGATCCATAATTTTATATTATGAATTTTAGTGTTGAACTAAACTTTATGCCCCAATAAATCCGAGCTCCCCTCCTTGATTTTGTTTGGGCCCCACCTTGAATACTTTTCTGGCTACGGCTCTGGTTAAACAACAAGTACCTATATATCAAAATTAAGATTGAAAAATTAGCATTTATAAATTATATACATTCATAACCTCAGTATAAATAACTTTTAATACATATATTGATTTCAATAACTATGAATAAATACTATCAGACTTATTCAGGATGATGATCTTATCCAGTACCTAAAGCAAATGGGATATAAAACCTTCCCTTGATATGTACATTAAATACAGCCCTTTGATTAAATCCTTTCTAGTAAACCTCACAAGTGAAGTGTCGGCTAAATCCCAAAGACCGGTACGGTTGTTTTTTTCTATCGCGCCAAATCGGTGATAAGCGGAGGGCTATGTTGCGACCTTGGTAACTCTTTAACTCATCGTACTTCGTAACCATGGTAACCTTGCGAGTTGATAACTCTGGGAACTGTCTTAATTTGTGTTATTTTATGCTAATTATGAATTATTGTACTGATCTTTTAAAATTAGATGTTTGGGAACAAGATTTAAATACAAGTTTGGTAAATTTTCTTTGATTTCATTTGAGTGTAGTAAATGGCTGTGAAGAGTGAAAGATTTAGTATTGTTCTTTTTGATCGTTTAGTTGATAGTGGTAAATTAATGTGATTAAATGGTGTGTGAATCAGGGGTTGATTGCAAGTGGGTAATGCGATTATGTGAGAGGAATGATAGTACGGAAGAGTTTGATGATTATACGTGGGCTTGCCGTGTTTTTGGAGCGAATGCGCATTACGTATAAGGAATCGTACGTGGTTTATTCTAGATTGAGTTTGATTGAGATTTTGAAGCGCGGAAGTAACATGAAAATCACTTTCTGAGCTATGGAACACTTTTTGCACAGATAGATATTGCTATGTGCGATCTCCGACAGCCAGGGGAACAGGATACTGTGATGTTTGTTTAGCTGGCGACCGTATCGATGTTAGCCCACGAAGCGGTCATAGATCCATGTTTTAATTACTACATTACTCTATAAGCCACAGAACACCCGTTGCACAAGCAGCTGTTGCTACGTGTGATCTTCGACAGCCAGCGGGACCAGATTCTGCATGTTTTTTTAGCGCTCGAGCGTAGCGAGGTTAGCTCCCGCAGCGAGTGTAGATCCATGTTCCAATTGCTACATCACTCTATGAGCCACAGAACACCTGTTGCTACGTGCGACCTCCGACAGCCAGCGGGACCGGATTCTGTGATGTTTTTTAGCAGGCGAGCGTAGCGAGGTTAGCTCGCGAAGTGGGGGTAGATCCATGTTTTAATTGCTACATCACTCTATGAGCCACAGAACACTTGTTGCACAAACAGCTGTTGCTACGTGCGATCTCCGACAGCCAGCGGGACCGGATTCTATGATGTTTTTTTAGCGGGCGTAGATCCATGTTCTAATTGCTGCATCACTCTATGAGACACAGAACACCTGTTGCTACGTGCGACCTCCGACAGCTAGCGGGACTGGATTCTGTGATGTTTTTTAGCAGGTGAGCGTAGCGAGGTTAGCTCGCGAAGCGGGTGTAGATCCATGTTCTAATTGCTACAGCACTCTATGAGCCACAGAACACCCGTTGCACAAGCAGCTGTTGCTACGTGCGACCTCCAACAGCCAGCAGGACCGGATTCTGTGATGTTTTTTAGCAGGCGAGTGTAGCGAGGTTAGCTCGCGAAGCGGTCGTAGATCCATATTCTAATTGCTGCATCACTCTATGAGTTACAGAACACCTGTTGCACAAACAGCTGTTGTTACGTGCGACCTCCGACAAATACATTGAATTACGATATATACATACGTATATATATACATATACATACGTATATATATACATATACATTACTTTAGAAACTTACATTCGTTTAACCTCTAATTTTTGTAGGATATATCTAAATTTATTTTCTTTGATGGATATTTTTAATTAATCGGAAAATAAAATATTAACTTTCATTAAAATATATACACGAGTTTTTTTGCGAAAAATCGTTACATATCTTCCCCTCACTCGCATATACATTGCAGAATTTGCTAGTAAATGTATACATCTTTAGAACGTTACTTAGAGACTATGATAAAAATGATTTGTAGTGTATATTCACTTAAAATGCACTTTAGCAAATGAAATCTTTAAATATATATTGCTATTAATGTATTCTAAATAATTAATGTTCATTACAAATATAAATTTGATGTTTAATGTGATTAATTTCAATTTTTATTTGGCATCATCGTCAGTTTACCGTTACCAGCTATGATAAAAATAATGTCCCTTTGCACTTACGTTTCTGCGCATTTTACTACGCAGTTTGTTTATTTACATTCGTGCTCACATAATCATGGTAACCTTGCGACTTGGTTGGATACTATGGCAACTCAACATCGGGCGCCAGAAAAGTCGCCAAATTCAAGATCGTACCAGTCTTTGGGATAATGCCGAAGTGTTTTTTTTGTGAGTATGAGTCTTGATACAATCAATTAAATTGATTTGTTGATTAAATTGTTCATTTCAATTGTCATGATTAAATACTTTTAGGCATATCTAAGTAAATGGTTTTTTATCAGTATGAGTACGAAGATGTCTATTCAAATTACTCTTGCAATTATATCCTTTCTGGCATATTTTACAAGTGAATGCCTTTTCACCAGTATGTATACGTAAATGATTCCTCAAATGGGTCTTTAAATAAAATCCTTTTAGGCACACTTCACAAGTGAATGGTTTTTCATCAGTATGTATACCTAGATGTTTCTTCAAATGGGACTTTAGATTAAACCCTTTTTGGCACACCTCACAAGTGAATGGCTTTTCACCAGTATGTATACGTAAATGATCCTTTAAACGGGTCTTTCGACTAAATCCTTTTTGACACACCTCACACGTGAATGGTTTTTCACCAGTATGTATACGTAGATGATCCTTTAAGTAGGACATTTGGTTAAATCCTTTCTGACATACTTCACATATGAATGGTTTCCCATCAGTATGTATACGTAGATGAACCTTCAAACTGCCCTTTTGGTTAAATCCCTTCTGGCACACCTCACAAGTGAATAGATTTACACCAGTGTGAATAAGGAGATGACTATTCAAAGAACTCTTACGAGTAAATCGTCTCTGACACACTTCACATGCAAATAGATTTTCAACAGTGTGAGTACGGAGATGAGTACTTAAATTGCTTTTTTGAGTAAATCCTTTCTGGCACACCTCACAAGTAAATAGGTTTTCACCAGTGTGAATACGGAGATGAGTAATCAAATTGCACTTTTCAATAAATTTTTTCTGGCACACGTGACAAGTGAATAGATTTTCACTAGTGTGAATACGGAGATGAGCCTTTAAACGTCTCTTTTGAGTAAATCCTTTCTGACATAACTCACAACTGAACGGCTTTTCACCAGAATGTGTGCGGATTGGAAGAGTCGTCAAATGAGACATTTTACTAAATATTATCTAAAGCACACTATATAAGTGAATGGTTTTTCAACAGTTTGTGTTTAAATATATCTAATCAATTCACACTGGTTAGAAAATAATTTCCTTACACCTCATTGAAGAATAGATTTTTTACATACATTAATATAGAGATGATCTAATTATTCTTTCCAATGAATTGTTTTTGGCATATATCGTAATTGAATCACACGTCAAATCACTTTTGTTATTAAATGTTTTTTACACATCTGGAATATCCCGGCCACACACTTTGCTAACATTAACCTTAGGGTTGGTCGTGTGGTCTGGGTCTTCAACATATTTGGAATAGCTATTGTTACATTAAAAAGAAAACAACTACATACAGTTGATCGCAAATTTGATAGCTCTCTCAAATCCAAACTTATGAGGCCTAATCGGCTGAGCGTCTCTACACAGCTTTCGCTGATAATGGTAGGACGCTTTGCGCGTGCGTCAGAACTGTTATATTTCGCTGCAAGATGACGGGTTACCAGATTTGGCATTCAATCCCCTTCTTATCGTCAGAGCGTATAGACTGTACCTCAACACAGTTGAGGCGGTTTTGGTGTAGACGGATTGCATTGACGTCACGTTGTTTTAGCAACAGCCCATGCAAATTCAGTCTCCTAAAACTGGAGTATAAGTCTGCAGCTTATGATCGAGAAATTATAAAGAGATTATTTTAGTTTGTAAGCTGGCATATCGTATTAACGTAGAATATATTTTACAATTAATTATATTTAGTGCTGAACGGATTTATTATTTAATTATGTGACTTCATTGTAGTGAATATATAAGCAATTTTTCCGTATTGAATCGCGATTATTATACAAAAAAGCCTGTAATTAATAAGATTGATGACCGGAACCTTTTCCCTAAAATAGAATATGGGGTTATATTACATTATTAAGTATTTTCAACAAATTCTATCACTCTGCAGCAAATGAAATCATATATATCACTGAAGAGCCATAATTATTTTACAAGTGGATGGGTCCACTTATTCATCTAAAAGCAAGTTTCGACCCTCCTGAAAATTTCAATCGGCTTTACTTATAATTGTCAATTGTTTTGTTTTATAATTATAGTATCAAATTTTAAAACTTTATTGAATTATACATTTTTTGTCTTCCTGTGATCCATCTTCTCCAAAAATTTAAAGAAACATTTCCAAGCAGAAGAAAAGAAAGGTTACTTTATCATTAATAAGGGATTTAGACTGAGAAACAATGGAGAAACTTTCAAGAAAGTCCATTTGAAAAGGGAACCAGAAGTGAAAACGATCTTAGTTTTGGTAAAGGAACTCTCAAGTTTCGACCCTCCTGAAAATTTCAATCGGCTTTACTTATAATTGTCAATTGTTTTGTTTTATAATTATAGTATCAAATTTTAAAACTTTATTGAATTATACATTTTTTGTCTTCCTGTGATCCATCCTCTCCAAAAATTTAAAGAAACATTTCCAAGCAGAAGAAAAGAAAGGTTACTTTATCATTAATAAGGGATTTAGACTGAGAAACAATGGAGAAACTTTCAAGAAAGTCCATTTGAAAAGGGAACCAGAAGTGAAAACGATCTTAGCTTTGGTAAAGGAACTCTCAAGATGTTGCTAAGTTTGCAATTGCTGGATATTCTTGGAACTTTTATTCATGCTTATTTTTTCCAATGCCAAGATCATTTTTACTTCAAATTCCATTTTTTAAATGGAATTTCTTGAAAATTTCTCCATTGTTTCTCAGTCTAAATTCCTTATTAATGATTATTATCTTTTCTTCTCTTCTGTTTGGAAATACACTCACTTACAAAAGTTTAGCATGCAATGCAAATTTTCATTCTTCAAAAGCGTATTTGAATTTGATTGGTGAAAATCGCTGCGGTTGTAGATGGCAGTATGCAAATATCGTATGTTACAGCCAATCACGATTGACTGTCCGGATATATGCTATTTAGGCAGTCGTTGAAGACGCCAGCATTCTGAGGGGTTTAAGGAGGTGCGCATTTAAGTGCTGATACGAAGTGTTTATAACTTTTGTAGGATTATTTTTGATGATATTCGTGTTTCTATGGCTGAAAGAAAACGAATGGCAGATAATGAGCACTGACGCGCTGTCGGGCGCATTGAAGCAGGACAGTCAATCAAAGATATCGTTATTTTCTTTGACGTTGATCATTCGGTAATTTCTCGATTATGGAAACATGTTAAACAGTTGTTCGGAGACCTGGGCCCGGTCGTCCAAGGATTACCAGCCCTCTGATGGTCGGTATATTGCTATAGTAGCCAAGCGGAATCTACGAGCGACTTCCACAAATGTTACATCCATGGTTGCAGCGGCACTTGGAAAGACAATATTTGTCAGTTTTGTGCGCCAAAGACTCCATGTGAAGGGACTGTGCGTTTCGTTTTTGTGTTCCATTAGTCGTTCAAACCAGAAGGGAAAGATTAAATTGATGTCGTAAACATATTAGTTGGACTGTTTCAGATTGGTGCAGGGTCCTGTTTACGGACGAGTCCAGATTTGTCCTGAAATCAGATGATAAGTGTGTAAGGGTCTGGAGAGAACGAGGCACACACAATCAAGCCAAGAACATGATCGAACATCATGCATTCAGAGGTGGCAGCGTCGCATATATTGAGACGGGGTGTCCAAATTACTTCTACGGTTCCGCCCCTGGTCTCGCCCTTAATGGGCAGCACGGGGGAGGAGATAATGTTGTTGTTGTTGAGACCCAGACCGTCCGACCTACCAGAAAGGTGTAAGGTAACTGTATGGACGGCCGGGAAGTGCCACCCAATTTAGACCGGAACCCAGTGGGGGAGGCTTCCACAGGGACCGTACCCTCCTTCCCCTACCACCAACCTCTCGGAAGGACTTACGGACCCACATGTTTAAAGTGATCGTACTCCGCATGAACACGGCGGCATTTGGGGTAGCGTGCAAATCTAGCGCGCAAACTACGGGGATACCGCACCCGAGATGGCCAATGGGGGAGGAGACAATGTGAAGTAACACATAAACTTAAAGAGATATGTCAGTCAAGGAGAGATGCATGCCATTATTTAGCTAGATATAATTTTTTAAACAATTTAAAGTTATTTGATGTATTTCAGAAAGAGGATTTTCATAAATTCCCATTTATGTGTTCTAAAACACGGAGATTTAATTTTTTTGTCTTCATCGTATTACAGATGGATATCTTTTTCTATTACGTAAGTATAATTATCGAAACTCATTCAAACTACGATTCGTATTAATTTGAGCACATAATGTAATGTTTAAATATTTCAGCGAGCTGGGTATTTTTCTTTGGATTAGGTGGATTTTAAAACATCTGATTCATTGTAAATTGATCTTGTTCGTATTTTTAAAATCATTTTAATCATCAGTATTATTTTGTGTTGAATTCGAATTCCTCTTACTTTCAAGTTTTCTACAACATATTTAAAGCTTGCAAACATGAATATCAAATATTTTTATTCTGTTTTTAATGATTCATGTAGGTAGTTACAATATTACACAACTACCTAATATTTCAACCACTGCATTTTATAAACAAGTGGGTGGTCATAGTGGGGGCCATTAATGGGCCCCACTGTGACCCTTTAATCTGTTGCTTGTAGTACACTCCAACATATTTAGTGTAGTATACCATTAAAGCATTGATAAATATACCACTTAAAGCTAAATTATTTCATAGGAATGCTGTTGTGAATCTGAGATTTGATTTAAACTTTTATGTCAGCTTTATATGTTCATGGCTTCAGCTATCTTATCTGTAATGAGAGCAGGGTGTAAAATAAGCGGTATTGCATCGCAAATTGCGATAGAAAATTTGTGTTTTACTATGTAAAAATAAATTTGAATCGCATTTTAAGACTTTATTTTAAAAATCGCAACAAATGATTTATAATGGTGAAACAGAAAATCTTACCGCAAACGTGCATAGCTCCTGCAATATTCATGGTTTTTTCTTTTATATTTCAAACCCGACATCTCAATATGCTTATAGGTACATTTTTAAAAACTAGTGAAATAATAGTTGTGAACTGCTAGTCAAAATATCTACAATGATATAGAAATGAAATTTTGATTAGCAGTTTGCTAATGAAAAATATTCCCTTATTTTGCACCCTTCTTCCTCTTCGGCCAAACCGTCCGACCTACCAGAAAGGTATAAGGTATCTATTTGGACAGCCGGAAAGTGCCACCCAATTTAGACCGGAATCCAGTGTTGGAGCATGCCCTTCTTAACTAGTGTCTGCTCCCTGCGCTGGCGGGCTATGGCCGATATGAAAACCTATACTGCGCATGGCCATGGAGTTGGAAGGAAAGAAATTTTGCAGGTTGGAAAACATATTTAGCACAAAATCGCCCATTTGGCGATGTATGTTTTGACTGCTGCTTTACTGTAATGTAGTTCAGTGGCGCCATCTGTGATATATAATTGAAATATTCTTTCCAGTCCCTGTTTAAATCAGTTTAAAAATATTGATTTTTTCTTTAGTTTAATATGTATGATTGGATTGTACACCACCGAATTAAACAAATATTTAGTTGTACTTGATCCATTAAAATTGTAAACTCAGAAATTAATGTTAAAGAATGTAATAAGATTATGCAAAATGTAAAAATCCAGAAAATATTCAAAACCGACATTTTGAGACTTTTAAATCTATTCGAAGAATTATAATATTCCATATTTTAAAATATTTAAGTATTTTATGGTGTTTAGTTATGTTCTAATAGCAGCACATTTTCAGTATCCAAAACTACACATTATTTGTCTGGTTTTTATGCATTATTATCATTAGCAAGTATCCAACACAAATAACATTATATTGAAAATATATTTTGTATTTTAATTTGGTACAAGTGGATAAATAAATGAGAAAACAATTTTCTATTTAAAAAAAAATTACTTTCTATATCATATGAAGCAGATGTGTTATTTCTTAGATAAAAGACCAAAAAGACATATATACTATATATATATATTGATATAAATAAGTTTAGTAGTTCTATATGACACTATACTCTATGACCCCCTTAGTGTTGCTATATATTAATATTATATCTTCATTAAAACATATCCTTTTCAAATACTCCTACCCTTATAAGTGCTTCCTAGCCTTATAAGTGCCACTTCCACTACACCGGTAATGCATCGAACTTCTTCCATCAGCTAATTTTAATGCTGATCGATAAATTGTAAAATGACTTTGAGTTTCTTCTTCTATATTTAATTTCCATTTTTCAAAATCTTCTACACTATAAAACAATTTTTTAGTAAATGACAGTTTAACATCCCCATGTTCAACTTGTATGTGTTCAATAAGAGCTGCCATTGATAAGCACTGACAATCACATAAACAACAAATGTTCGTTGCTTTCTGTTGAAAATCTATTTTTTCCCCAGGATGAAATTTCCTTATATGACCATACATGTTCTTCCGTTGAGTAAACATTCGCTTACAATAACTGCAAACGATATTATTAACATCTTTCTTATCGTTTTCTGACATTATAATTTCAATAATTATCAGGAAAAGGAAACTGTAACAATTTAAAGACGCGATGTGAAATATTAAAAGTAACGTGCACTATATTGGTATAGGCAATAGGCTTAAACAACAAAGTTCCGCTCCAATGCCAATTTACGGCGCTCCAATACCATAAAATATCGCCAAAGCTCTAAGTATTGGGGTTGCTAGAAAATATATGAATCCGAAAGTTCCTTCCATAGCCAGTCACCGCAGGGAGCAGACAAGTCCCTCCTTCCTCTACCATCAACCTCTCGGATGGACTTACAGACCCACATGTTTAACATGATCGTACTCCGCATGAACATGACAGCAGTTTTGGCAGTGGCGGGAATAGAACCAAGGCTATCTAAAATTTATTCTAGGTGGCCTTGATAGAACCCGGGACATCAGAGTGCAATTGCCGCGAGCTAACCACTGGGCTGTCACACCCCTTATTTTGCACATTGAATGAGAGACTAATCCAAACTTTGGAAATATTTTTACAGGCAAAGTTCTCTCAAGAGTTTAATTTTTAATTTAAATTAGAAGCCGGCTACATGGTAGCATTTAATATATCAGTTCCCATAGAAATTCACATTATAGTGGCATATAGCAAAGCAGGTTTTCTTGCTGCCATTGCAGGTATTAATTATTCCATGTTGATAACATGTTTCTTTAAAATAAAATATAAATATCCCTTACTTCATATTACGTTAAACAAATGAGTACTTAGAATGTTAAAGATATTGTACACAAATATGTGTTCAGAAATTATTTAAAAATTGTGCTTTGTGTACAGGGATAACTAAAATGTGTAAATCGATGAAAGTAAGAAAGTCAAACATTTTTTTCTTTTAAACTACACTAAAAATTTACAGTCACAATGGTTAAAAAAAATTATATGCATCCTGAGATTGTTATTTAAAAACATCATATTAATTTCATACCAAATCGTTTTCAGACATAGTTAGAGATGTGTATCGGTAAATTTCTATTTCATTTTAATAGATTTGAAAATTAATTCTTTTTACACTGCTTTTTAAAAAGCAAATAACTTTACAAGTCTTTGATTATTTAGTTTTTAATTTTGAGGAGGATGGTTCAGTCACGATAACAGTCATGATAACAGATCAGTCATGTAAAAATAATTTGCGGAGACTGAAAAACGGTGTCCAAAATTTGCAAATATGAAGTTTCATGATATATATTTCAGCTAGGTTACATTTAAGACTTAAACTGGTGCCGGATTATCAGCTGTCGAAATGAGGTAAGAAATAAAAAAAATTAATTTAAAACAAAATATTGGGCAATAAATATTTTTTTTCCAAAAGCATTAGATAAAATGGTCACTGTACAGTACGTGTGTGTGTGTAGAAAACCCAGACCACACGACCAACCCATAGGCTAATGGTAGCTTTCTGTGTGGCCGGACGTGTGTGTGTGTGAAAAACATTTAAATTAATTTATTTATTATAAAGTAAACTTCGATGAACAGAAATCTGCATATAAAAGCATTTAGTCTATTACAATAAATATACCTTAGTACAGCTTAATGGACCTGAACATAGCCACCGTCAGATTATTTGGGCATATACAATAAATGTGCACCCCTCCTTATTTTACAAGTTATTGATCTATTTTTACAAACGGTTTAGGCAAAAAGGGATCTGGTTTGTGGAACAGTCCGGTGTTAGTGCACGGGGATTAATTACACTCGGATCACCCAAGTTTGATTCCCAGCTCTTCCCAAACTGTTTATGTGTTCATGAGGGGAGTACGGGAACGTTAAATATGTGGGCCTGTAAGTTCTTCCGAAATATACAGTCCCTGTGGATACTACACCCACTAGTTTCTGGTCTAAATTGGATGGCACTTCCTGGCTATTTAAACAGATACCTTGCAGCTTCGGGTAGGTCAGATGGTGTGGGCAAAAAAATGAAGGCACCCGAGCCCATATGCAAAGTATTCTTATGCCCTACCTATCAGTGCCTCTGTACTAGGCTGCAGTTTGTGAGGTATGGATGGAATACTATTCTAAGTAATGTTTCAGTAATAACTGAATTACAATTAAAATAAATTAATGACATTAACAAATTTATTGAAGTGAAACCCCGGTTTTGTAATACGAACATTATATGCAGGAAAACAAAATACAAGGAAAACTCCATTTTAATTGGAATATAAAAATCAAGGAAAATATATAAGAAAATAAATAGACCACTTATCAAGCTTTACTTTTTCATTTGATAAAAATTTGATGAAGAACAATTCCAAATATACATTCGTATATTTCATTTCAAGATTGATTTGGTTTCCATAAGAATTTTTTACCTTGACCTTCATGCATTATGGAAACGCGGTATGCGGTTTCCATATAACATGATACGAATTAACCTGTGCACTAATCTGAGTTTCATAATATAAAACAGTATGAATTAACACTAGAACGACAGAAGTGGTCATTTTGACCGCATAACTACTTCGAGAAACGATTTCTCCAAAACGACTAATCCCAGCCCATTGAAATTTTATGATTTTTCTTATTTTCTTTGCAAAAAATGTGTCGAAGAAACATCCTAAATGCTGTAACTATGATGTTTTGATTTTGAATTAAAGGTATGTTGTACTTTTTCTATGGCGGTCAAAGTGACCGCTGCCAGTCGTTCTAGGTAGTTCATATTATCAGTTATTCTAGTGTTGATCACATTATGGGATGGTTGACTGTACTGTTGAACCTATTTGTACATAAATTCCAATCTTCTACTTTTTTTGCAAATGCATTAATGACATTTTCGTGGAAATTAAGAGTTCTTATTTCTCAAATTTGAAGAAAACTTTTTAAGATACAACGAAAACGTGTATCTTTGCTATTATTAATTAAGATTAATTTGAGCTTGGTCACCAATTTTCCATCATTAATCACCGTTTCACAAATTCTGCTGAAATATTATAGTAAAATTTTTTTATTTTTTTTTAAACTGATGTTAGGTAAGCAATGCTTGCATTGCTTCTATGGACTGCATACTACTGGATAAAATCTAACTAAAACTGATAATATTTGGAAAACAGTTGAAGAGTTTCTACAATTATGACAGGTGACCACCAGTCATAACCAGCGAGTTCGAAAACTTTTTCATAACCACTGCCATTTAAAAACTTGTTTCGGTCACAATGCAGTTATAACCAGAATGACCAAGGATTTTCTCAATGTTATGTGGTCACACGATACACAGAACACGTGTTTTGCTTCAAATGCTGTGCAGAATCGTGCAGAATAACCATGCTGTTTTTTCTCTGGTGAGTGACCTGATAACTGATAAACAACTGTTAACGGAGATGACCATTCAGTTAACTTTTCAAATACACCCTTGACATGTGCAAGAGTTATACAATAAAAGCAATGCACAACTCATTGATTGTTTCAAAGCTGGACCAAGTCTTGTTTAACATAAATGATAACAGAAACTGAATATCGCAACAAAATTACTTACATCTACAAAAGAAAGCTTGTTGAATGAATGTTTGACAAAAGTACATACAAAATTAGTTAAAATATATTTCTACATATATGTATGCCTGCATTGTGTAACTATTTATTACCAGACATTGGGTGGTTTGTGTAAAAAGATGCTAGTATGAATTGTTATAAAGATTGGCAAATAATTGATCAGTTATACATACAATATAATTTTTACATATAGATATCTTTACAAATTCTTGGCTAGAAAAACACTGGAAAGCTTGCTGATATTTTATAAACAGCAAAAATTTCATTGTGTTCATCTAGCCTTTCCGAGGTTTAACAAAATATGCAGTCTTTTAGTGTTGTTGTTGTTGATACCCAGACCGTCCGACCTACCAGAAAGGTGTAAGGTAACTGTGGTGTAAGGCAGTCTTTTAGTGTGTACTTTTATACACGATTGATAAGCCGGCCATTCAACCTGTTTCTCTAAGTCCTCGGACGAGACGGATGGTCTGGGCTTTCGACACGATTGATAAGAATTTTATATTTTTGTAAATAATACTTGAATTTGATATAAAACAATCTTGAAATGATGTTAGATTATTGTTAAAAGGAAATCTGAGTTGTTATACATATTAAAATATAACACTTACTTGATTGATACTTCGTTAAAATATTATGTCCAGCATAATAACCATAATAGCATTAGCGTAAAGAAAGAAAATAGGATATACGTGAAGCGAAGTGACGTTTGGGTTCTACGTCACAATGGCACGCCCCCAGTATGGGCGGGACGGAGGCGAAGCCGTAGTAAGTAGCAATTTGGACGCCTCGTCTCAATATATGCGGCAGCGTCATGGTGTGGGCTGGAATTTCAATAGGATATAGCACAGAGCTGCACATCTTTAAAGGTGGTGCTGTGACGGCTGCGCGGTATCGGGATGAAGTCATTGTGAGACTCTACGCTGCAGCAGTTTGTTCTGATTTCCTCCTTATGGATGATAATGCCAGTCCCCATCTAGTTAACATCGTTGACGAATACCTGGAAAGTGAGGGCATTTCTCGTATGGAGTGGCCGGAGCATTCCCCCGACCATAATCTCATTGAAAATGTCCTCGAGCGTGCTGTCTCTGCACGTTTACCTCCTCCAGTCAGTCTCAGAGAGTTGGAAACTGCTCTATTGGAAGAAGGGCCATTCTCGCATCTGCGATGGTTGATCACCTAATTGAAAGCATGGAAAATCGTTGCAAAGTTTATGCGACTGTCCGGGGTGGTCACATACTATAGTAATGTAAGTTTTGTTTGGTTTGTTTACCTTTAAACATCATTTTGTTAATGATCAGTTTGACATCATCATATAACTTACGAAAAGTAAATATTTCTCATCTTTGTACGTAATTCTTGTTTTCTTTAATGCATAAACACATTTGCTACTTTCATGTAAGATTTTGGGTTAGTCAAAGCTTCCATTTTTAACACGTTACAACATAGTTGAAAAGTGTTTATGACTTTGTTCATTCTGTCTGTCCGTTAGCACGATAACTGCCGTAAAAATGACTTTATCAAAATTAAATTTTAGTATGTTTTTCAGACGGTCTATGGGACCTATGGGAATATAAATGAATAATATCATCCAATTAGTTATGGATTGAACCCGGGTTGAAAAAATGAAATACATTGAACCCTATGGGTCCTAATTTTTCAAACATTTTTTAAGTGAATTTAAAATTTACAAATTGCTTCGAAAGTGTTAGAAAATATTCAAATTATCCCATAAAATATATAAAAAAAATTTCAGTAAAATATGTTAGGCAGTTTTTTAAATAAAAATTGTTTATTATAGGAAGAAGAACAAATTTAATTAAATTCTGACTCTTGCTATATTCTCCAGGAAAAAAAAAAGAGATATATTTTATAATAAATATCTTTCCAAGAGTTTAATTATTTTTTTTTATCATGCCCCTGAGTAAATTATTTTCAAAAATCATAACCAAGTAGGTCATATAGTACGAAAGATAGAATCGATACCGTTATAAGTAGAAATGGGTGAATAATACTTTTCTCGAATTCGAGGATTCTAATCAGGCTGTGTAGAGTTAGTGAGTTTGCCGCCAATGCTAATTTGAAGCAAATGAGCGCTATTTTGTAAAAATGTTAAGATATTACATAAAATAGTTCTTCACTTCTGCTGGACTATCAAATTGTGGGCTGCAATCAGAGATAATTTTGCCATCCGCAAACCCAGCAAGCTTTTAACATAACGAGAAATTTATATATTTTAATTTTATACAATTTCTGAATGAAATTCCACCACAAATTAAAAATGTTTATGCTCAAGTGGGATTTTTGACAGGGGGAGGCGCGTTGGCATGCATTTAATCAGTATTCCTATTTTTCAAACGTTTGTAAAATGTATTTACACTTTAAATGTTATTAAATTCATTTTTGCTTAAATTCTGTGCATCTATATACTGAAAGAACGGAATTACAATATATTTGAGTTTATATGATCATTAAACTCTGATTATTTCTACAACGAAGCCTAATTTTCACTTATGGAGAATGTAAATACCAAAAGATGTAGAATGAGTTGTATAAGAATTGCTGCAATTCTTAAAAGCAAAATTATTTAGTTCATGGAGTCTGCAATATAACTAATATGAATGAAACATTCATTGATTTTACACAGAGAACCAGTTCCCACTGGGTTCCGGTCTAAATTGGGTGGCACTTCCCGGCCGTCCATACAGTTACCTTACACCTTTCTGGTAGGTCGGACGGTCTGGGTCTCAACAACAACAACAACAACAGAGAACCAGTCAATTTTTTGGATGAAGTTTTAAGCATAGAGTTAAATTACTTAGTCCATGGTTTTAAGTTTTTAAATAAAATAAATTATTATAGTACTGTGATGGATGAAATGAATGGAAAAATGTTTATGAATAAAATGCTGCTTTTATATAGAGGCAATTTATATTTCGATGACGCCATTTGAATAAAGTTCATTTGTTTTTGATGTTTTCAAATATAATAAATTATTGTAGTATTATGATAATTTAAAAAATATTTCCGAGGAATGTATAGCATTTTAGAGATGTTTAAACCAGGCAATTTGTATTTCAATGCCGTCATTTGAAGGTGAAGTTCATTTTTTTCGATGAAGTTTTAAGTTTTCAAATATAATAAATTATGTAGTATTGTGATAATTTTAAAAATATTACCGAGGAATGTATCGCATTTTAGAGGTGTTTATATAAAATTGCATTGAAGTTGAAAAGTGTTTCATAATCAATGCTTTATGCATGATTGATCTTTCTTGTTGTTAATTTAACCGTCCGCGCTTAACTTTTGGAAGCTAATGTATTTGGTTTAATTTTTCAATTTCGTTTGTTTTCGCCTTATTTCCGCAATTTTCATAATTTTTCTAATTTAATTGGGATTTTATGAACAAGTGATTTGAATCCTTTAGTCCACGTTTACTTCCTCTTTGGTGTTTTACCATTTGTTCATTATATCCTACTTCTGGTTCCTTGGGTTTTTATCCCTTTACTTCTCTTCTCTTGCCGTTCGCAACACCCTTTCTCTTCTCTTACATTTGCTGTTCCTGCCTCCTGCATTAGCTGCCTTTCTGTCTCTGATGGCGCTTCATGTGTGTCCATAAGAAGAAGACTGTTTTTTCCTTCAAAATCTGCCAATACTCCTAAGTATTTCATGATATGCTTCTTTCAACGAAGTTATTTGAATTTTATGCTTTAGCAGCAGCTTGAGCTGCACGTATATCTTTTTCTACATAGTCAATAATACCACATTTGTTCCGCAAATATGTCAATGCTTCTTCACATTATAAACACTAAAACAGTCAGATATTTTTCCGAAAGTGTTCAAAATGTGTTCAAGGGGTAGTAAAACGGATATTTTCGTCAAAATTTTGAATTAAAAAATTTTAGGGAAAATAATACTTATAAAGAAATTAATTACTTCAAACAAATATTGTATAAATGTAATAAAACACTTTTAATAATAATTTTCTTCTATTCCCTTTTTTTTATTTTCCCCATGTTAACTTGTGAAAAATAGTTCCTAAGCTTTAACCGTTTAACTTTTAGAAATTTTTCCTGCTGTTTATTTTTTTTGCCGAACATAGATGCTGAGAATAGAAAAGTTTTCTAATCGATAAAGTAATTAAAAGTATTTCTAATATTTTTGTAAAATGAACGCGTTACTTTTCGATAAATATAAAAAATACTTCTATTTTACCGATTTTTATAAACGCATAAACTTTTCTCTATGCTTGGCTAAAACAGAAAGAAAAATTCTAAAAAATAAACGAGTCGGAGGTTAGGGATTAATAGAAACGGGTGGCTCTGGAGGCAGAATATCATCTCAACAATGTTTTCACTAATTATTCTTACAGCAGTTTTTAAATTGATAAAGTAATTAGAAGTATTTCCAATATTTTTGTAAAATGAACGTGTTACTTTCCGAAAATTGTGTAAAATACTTTTATTTTACCGATTTTAAAAAATGCGTAAACTTTTCTCCACGTTTGGCAAAAAAAGAAAGAAAAAATCCTAAAAAATAAACGAGTCAGAGGTTAGGGACTAGCAGAAATGAGTGGCTGGAGGGAAAATATCCTCTCAACAATGTTTTTCACAAGTTATTCTTGAAGCAACTTTGATAATTTTAATTTAAATATTATGCAGTTATAAAATTCACCAACTAGCACCAAATGCACCAAATGCATGGACTAGCAGAAATGGGTGGCTGGAGGGATAATATTAATTCAGAAATTGTAGAATACTTAAATAAATAATATTTGTTTAAAATATTTAATTTGTAGCTTGCTGTGTGTTTGGTTCACATAAATTCATTCGTGGGTCGTAGCTAGGTGGCTGAAAGTAAATTTCGACATTAACACTGACGAAATCTAATGCAGCCGTAATGCAGGAAATCATAGCTATCATCAGCCATGTCCATCGTAGTCATCGGAACTTGGTTTGGTTGCACTTCCGCTGTTAAAAAGATTGCACCCCCTTTACTCTCCTACAACTTAGTTTTAATACATTACCATGTGTTAATGTTGTGCTCCGAAACTCCTATAGTTTTCTGCAGTCGCGGATGCTGCGGGTCCGTAGTTCCGCCACTGGCCATGTGGAAATTAAGCAAAATTATAAGTCTGAGTTTGAGTTTAATTCATAAGTCTTTTTCTCCAAGAAGATGAACAAGGGGTGGGGCAGCCCAGTGGTTAGTGCGCAGGGTTTCACTCGGACGACCCGAGTTCGATTTCCGGCTTAATTCCCGGATTTAAATTATAGTTTTCAATTTAAGAATCATAATTTTTTAAAACCAGATAACTGCATCTTCGATGTCACCAAGTTGCATAATGTAAAGAAGGAGTTATTTCAATATAAAGTTCAGTTATAGCTAAAGATAAGTTTTCTAACATAATGAAGGAAGATGTCTCTGTGTGTGTCTAAACAGTCTATAACGGGTCTATAAGTGTCGTACGACAATGAAAATTGGTACACAGGTACTTAGGACTGTAATAGGTGCACCTAGGCGTTATCTTACACAATGAAGGAAGATGTCTGTGTGTAGTACAGTCTGTAGTGAGAAATCTAATCTTAGTACTACCATGAAATTTGGTATACAGGCACTTCAGGACCCGAATAGGTGCACCTCGGTAATATTTTTAAAAATTTGAAATTTAGTAATTTTTCGTTTTAGCACGATTTACAACGATTTGGGGCGCGTTTTCACACAAATGCGTTTCTTAGCGATCTAAAATATTACTGCAGTTTCCATCTTGATACCATCGGTAAGATCGATAATGTAAAAATGGAATCAAACACACTTTGAACGGAATGCATACGATTAAAAGACGAATTTTAATGAATTTATAAAAAAATATATACAATGCTCACAACTGAATTCGCAACACCATAAAGTTGCAGGTGTAGCTTTATGTAAATCAGGCAATGGAAACAGCAAGGCGAGATATGCAGTAATCACAATTTCGTTACGCATAGTAACGTAACACCTTGACGAGTAGCATAAAAGCATCAGATCAAGGAGGAGCGATAACACAGCTAAATTGTAGCGTCATTGGTTTTAGGTTGTAAAAATCATCACAGTATGCCAAGAGTACGCGGAGGTACCGCATACGTTCAGTTGTCGTCAGCGGAACGGCAACAAATCATTGTTTTACGTGAGGGTGGAATGAGCCTTCGAAGGATCGCTGAGCTATTGGGTCGTGATGTGAGCACAGTTCAACGGTGTGTGTTACGGTTCGTGAGAAACAACGAAACGGCACGAAGATCAGGTAGTGGAGCTTCCAGGTGTACCACACCACGTAAAGATGGTATGCTTCTGAGAAGCGTTGCGCGGAAGCAGTTTACCACAGCAACCGTATTATCCCACACTACAGGTAACGTGGTTTCGATGCAAACAATTCAAAACCTTTTGTATGACGCAGGACTCCGAGGTAGATGACCATTTCAACACCTATCGTTTCATAGTCTTTACCGGTTCCGTCGCCTCCAGTGGTGTCAAATGCGACTCAATTGGTCAACAGAATGGCGAAACATTTTGTTCACGGATGAATCACGATTTTGTTTTGGCATGCCAGATGGCCGTACACGTGTATGACGGCGCTTTCAACAACGCCAACATGAAGTTTTTCTATCAGTCGCCACACAGTCCCCCCCCCCCCCTAAGTGGAACCATGGTTTGGGGTATAACATTTGGCGGACGAACACCTTTGGTCCACGTTGTTGGCAGTTTCACTGTCAACGATTTGTCTCTGACATTGTGAGACCTGTGGCACAGCTATATCTGTCAACCAGGCCTGGACTGCTTTTTCAGCAGGATAATACCAGGCCACATATTGCAGGGTAACTATGAATAGTCTACAAGGTTTTGATATCCTGCCTTGGACAGCATATTCTCCGGATTTGTCGCCAATTGAGCATATCTGGGACATCATGGGTCGCCGATTAAGAGAACTACCAATTCCAGGGAACCAAGCCTAATTACAAGCCCAATTGCATGCTGTGTGGAATGCCATCCCTCAGCACACCATTGACCATCTCATTGACGGGATGCCTCGTCATATTCAATCCTGCATAGCCGCTCGCGGTGGACCTATTCCATATTGATCTAATGTCAATAAAGTTCCATGCTTTCATTTTCCAGGTATGATTTTTTGATCATTTGTACATCTCCATATTACAATTATATTCTGTAAATTTCATAAGGCTACATCAATTTCTTCATGGTGTTGCGATTTCAGTTGTGAGCAGTGAACTTTTCGTGTGTTTTAAATCTCACCGAATTTTATATTAAGATATAAAAGAATTGACGTGTTTATCCAACGTTTATATTTTAACAGTATCTTCTAAATATATCACAGACTACTCCAGAAAAATTAATTTCATAAATCCATCCGTTGATAAATTTTAAAAATTTTAACCGAGCTTAGCTGTTTTGCGTTTCCCCATTATGGAGCAGACGTCTTTTCCGGAACTGTTTTACCAACTGAATGCACGCTTCGGGGAAGGAGCTTTCTATCTACTGAGGGAGAAGCTTTCTATCATTCTACCTAAGGCTCCTTTATATACGAGCTGACTCATCAAGCATATTGAAGCCCACCATAGCTGGTTGCGCAATCCATTAGCATTAGCTTTATTCGTATTTTCACTTTAGGAAGTATAATTGAAATAATTATAGGTGGTTGTTCTTCACCGAACTGTTCTAATCATTCTAGAAAGGGTTTTAGGCTATTTTGCTTTCCTAGAAACGAAAAAAGAAGAAAACAATGGCTAATAAATAATTGGATACCAGGTACTGGAGCATACTTGTGCGAGCTAAATTCTACAATACTCTAATTGAAACATATTTTTTTATATGAAGTATTTATTTTAAACACTTATTTTATAATTTCTGTAACTGTAGTATGGAACCCTATGGGCTTCAATGTGCTTGTTAAGTCAGCCTGTAGTAGAGGAGCTCTAATTCTACCTATGCCACTCCCACGCATTGGGGAATTGACGGCCATTCGCACCAGAAGGAATTCGGTGAGACTTCTAGTGTCTCACCGAATCGGTTTGCATCACGGTGTAAGATAACCAGGTGAATGCACTTTCCGTTACCTCTATGTGAAAAATTTGTACCCTAAAGATCCCCTCTGACAAAAATTCCGATAGATGATGGCTATCCTTAGAATCCGGAGATCCATTTCATTTGTACGGAGAGGGTTCTGTCTTTAAGCGTAATAACAATTTTTCTGTCATAAAAATGGGTAAAAAATGTTTTGTATCCAATTGTACTGCTGGTTATGACAGTAACAAAGAGAATGTGTCACTTTTTAAAGCCCCAAATGATGATTAAGAATTGAAGCTTTTATTATGAAAATAGCATATTTTTGCTTGTATTTATTTACTTGTTTAGAAAGAAGCACAATGAATGTGTATTATGCTTAGTTTACGCCGTAATGTGAACTTGATAGTGTGATGATATGACATTTTTTGAAATTTATGAATTCAAATACAAATTTAATAGTAAAAATCTACAATAAAAAATAGTTTTAAGCAATGGGAAGAAAATAATAAAGATAATAAAAAAAAAAACTTTCAAAATTGTATAATATATAATTTATTTAATTTAAAGGGCAATTATACACTTGTTGACAAATTTTTGTAAAAATGATGCTTTGATAGGAAAGATTCTCTTAATCATTTCACAGATTTGCTTTATTACTTTCCTTATATACATAATGTATAAGGAAAGTATTATGACGGGGTTGAAAATTCGAATTCGAGTTTTCGACGGGAGAACACATTTCAAGCATCCCTGATCACGAATCAAACATTTTTGAAGTGATGTCTGTGTGTGTGTGTGTGTGTGTGTGGAGACGATAACTGACGAACAAATGGACCGATTCGAACAAAATTTGGTACAAACATTACAATCTATAAACACTGGAAGCCTATTGTTTTTATACGCAATCGAATGTTCAAAACCCCCATAAATTTTCGAATGAAATTTTGAAAAAATCATCAAAAAATCAAAAAAGCTAATAAAGTTACGCAAATAGACATTTCTTATGTAATTTTTCATTAGAAAACGATTGACATAAATTTTAGAAAGCTAACATGAACCGTTCTCGAGATATTGCACATTTTTCAAAAAAATTATCAAAAAGTCATATAAAATAAAAAAAAAATATTTCCTATTGAGAAATATATTCAATTTCATATGTAATACCATGCGATAAATTGGGTGACATCATTCTCGTGGATCTAGCTCGTTCCATTCATGAAAAAGATAATTTGAGTAATACTTTTGTATTTGAAATTTATCTGCTGTAAGAATAACTTATTTCTTCGTCCATAACGCTTGGCGACATTTTGGTGACGAATTTGGCGGAATGTTGGCGACTTTATGAAATGTTGCCAAAATAACGAAAATCTCGCCAAATGGATGAAAATGACGCTAAATCAATGAAAATGACGACTCATTGTCGAAAATTCAATATCTTGGAAAGAATATTAGTATCTACTATAAAAAAAACCTATTTTTTTTACTGCAAAAATAGTAAATTCATTACATTATATAAGGAAAGTCATGTGTTGCCCACATCAGATTTTTTTAAATATGTTATTAGTTAAACTAGAGCTATAAAATAATAAACATGTCTTCTGGAATCATTCTTTAAAGTAATTGGAGCTTACAATTTTTACGCTGAAGTGAAGATGTACAAAAGAAATGACCGAGGGATAGCTTTGGCTGGGTGGGATGTGTGCTGTGGAAAACCGGCATAATCAAAAGTGGCAAAAATGTAAACAAAAGAGTAATTCGCATTTGTGGTAAATAATGCGAGATTATTTATTTAGAACTAAACTCATTTTCTGCCTAAATATATTAATTTTTGTAATAAAAGTTGCTCTTCACCTTTTAACTCAACGCTAAAATAAGACCCTAACGTTAAGCGCCATCTATTGGCGTAGGATGTTTAAGAACGGCAAATTTTCCGAAGCTCTTTCACCTAATTATCTTACACCGTGGTGTGCATTTGAAATCCCGGGTAATGCCAGGTACATTTTCCAGGAATAAATAAGTAACAAATCAGGCCAAGTTTTAATTGTCAACTTTTTAAAAAGAACATTTTCATTCAAATACTCGAAATCATAGATGTTACAGAACGTGGTATCATTTTATGCACAAAATAGCTGTCACATAAAAAGATCAGTTTTTGTGAAAATAAAAAGGATGGATAAACTTTCCCAGAATGTATCATAACTAACAAAATCGATATGTACTAGGCCAGAAGAATGCATAATAAATGGTTTAGAACAGCTGATTGAAAAGCCACATATTAGAGGCAATTCTTTTTTTAGTTGGTTTCAGAAGTTTCGAAGTATTAAATATTATCTCAGTTACTGCACTTTCGGAATCACCAAGCTACATAATATAACGAAGGAAAAATTTCATTTAAGTTCAAACGATTATATCTAAAAATATGGCTTAATAAATAAGTAACAAAACAGGCCCAGCGTTAACTGTTAACTTAAAAAAAAAAAAAAACTGTTTTCATTTAAATTTGCGAAATCATGGATGGTACAAGACGTGGTATCAATTTATGCACAAAATAGTTATCTAATAGAAAAACCTGTTTTTGTGAAAATATAAAGGATGGATAAATTTTTCAAGAATGTATTATCTGCTGTAAGAACTAACAAAATCTATATGTATAAGGCCGGAAGAATGCACACCAAATAGTTTAGAACAGCTGATTGGAAAGCTATATATTAAGGATAATTCTTTTTCTAGTTGCTTTCAGAAGTTTCTAAGTATTAATATTATTTAAGTATTAAGTTACAGAATTTTCGGGGTCACTAAACTAAAAAATCTGATGTGGGCAACACATGACTTTCCTTATACAATGCAATGAATTTACAGTTAAAAAAAATGTTATTCTTATAGTAGATACTTATACTCTTTCCAAGATATTGAATTCTCTTCAATTAGTCGTCATTTTCATTGATTTAGCGTCATTTTTATCCATTTGGCGAGATTTTTGTTAATTTGGCAACAATTAAGAATGTTGCCAAGTTGGAGACATTCCGCCAAATTCGTCGCCAAAATCTCGCCAAGCGTTATGGACGGATAAATAAGTTATTCTTACAGCAGATAAATGAATATTGGCGTTCAAATACAAAAGTATTACTCAAAGTATCTTTCTTCCTGAATGGAACGAGCTAGTTCCACGAGAATGATGTCACCAAATGTATCGCATGGTATTACATATGAAGAGTGAACATGTTTCTCAATAGGAAATATCTTTTTACTTTCCTTATATACATAATGTATAAGGAAAGTATTGTGACGGGGTCGGAAATTCGAATTCGAGTTTTTGACGGGAGAGCACGTTTCAAGCATCCCTGATCACAAATCAAACATTTTTGAAGGGATGTCTGTGTGTGCGTATGTGTCAGAGAGCCTGTGGAGACGATAACTGACGAACGACTGGACCGATTCGAACGAAATTTGTTACAAAAATCACAATCCTTAAACACTGGAAGCCTATTGTTTTTATACGCGATCGAATGTTCAGAACCCCCTAAATTTTCGAATGAAATTTTGAAAAAATCGTCAAAAAATCAAAACCGCTAATAAAGTTACGCAAATAGACATTTCTTATGTATTTTTTCATTAGAAAACGATTGGCATAAATTTTAGACCGCTAACATAAACCGTTCTCGAGATATTGCACATTTTTCAAAAAAATTATCAAAAAGTTACATAAAATGAAAAATAAAAATATTTCCTATTGAGAAACATGTTCACTTTTCATATGTAATACCATGCGATAAATTTGGTGACATCATTCTCGTGGATCTAGCTCGTTCCATTCATGGAAAAATATACTTTGAGTAATACTTTTGTATTTGAACGCCGATAGTCATTTATCTGTTGTAAGAATAACTTATTTCTCCGTCCATAACGCTTGGCAAGATTTTGGCGACGAATTTGACGGAATGTCGCCAACTTGGCGACATTCTAAATTGTTTGCCAAATTAACAAAAATCTCTCAAAATTGATAAAAATGACGATAAATCAATGAAAATGACGACTAATTGTCGAAAAGTCAATATCTTGGAAAGAATATTAGTATCTACTATAAGAATAACGTTTTTTTCACCTGTAAAAGTAGTAAATTCATTGCATTATATAAGGAAAGTCATGTGTTGCCCATATCAGATTTTTTATTAATTGAAGCGCATTGAGGTAGAAGCAAAACTTCCTTACCATCGACTCAAATACGTTTCTGTCGTTGACATTGTTTTTATTAACACTTTACAACAAAGTTGAAAAGTGTTTATGACTTTGTTCATTCTGTCTGTCTGTTTGTCTGTCTGTCCGTTAGCACGATAACTGCCGTAAAAATGACTTAATCAAAATTAAATTTTAGTATGTTGTTCAGACGGTTTGTAGGATCTATGGGAATATAAATGAATAATATCACCCAATTAGTTTTGGATTGAACCCGGGTTGAAAAAATGAAATACATTGTGCCCTATGGGACCTAATTTTTCAAACATCTTTTAAGCGGATTTAAAATTCACAAATTGCTTCGAAAATTTTAGGTAATATTCAAATTGTTCCATAAAATATATAAAAAAAAAATTCAGCGAAATATATTCAGTAGTTTTTTAAATAAAAATTAAAATAATAATTACACCTCTTATATGAAGCGATCACGTGACCATGATATGAAACGATCACTTGACCCACTTCAAAATGATATATGGCAAATGATATATGGCATATATGTTTCAAAATCGTGATTTTTTAAGTTCATTTTAATTCATATTGAGTGTTGTATCCGTCCTAAAACTACTATATTTTTGCTTAAATTCTGTGCATCTACATACTGAAACAACGCAAATACAATATATTTGAGTTTAAATGATTATCCAAATTTGATTATTTCTACAACGAAGCCTATTTTTCACTTATGTAAAATGTAAACAGCAAAATATGTAGAATGAGTTGTATTAGAATTGCTGTATTTCTTTAACATAAAATAATTTAGCCCATGGAGTCTGCATAGCTGATATGAATGAAATATTAATTGATTTTATAAAGAGAAGGACGATTTTTTTCGATGAAGTTTTAAGCATAGAGTTTAATTACTTGTAGCTCCATGGTTTTAATTTTTAAATAAAATAAATTATTATAGTATTGTGATGAATGAAATGAATGGGAGAAAGTTATGAATGAAATCCTGTTTTTATAGAGAGATCCAGACGTGTTATTTTTTCTATGACGTCATTTGAATTAATTTCAGTTGTTTTCGATGAAGTTTTCAAATATAATAAATTATCGTAGAATTATGATAGTTTTAAAAATATTACCGTGGAATGTATCGCATTTTAGAGATATTTAAACCAGGTAATTTATATTTCAATGCCGTCATTTGAATGAAGTTCATTTTTTTCAATGAAGGTTTAAGTTTTCAAATATAATAAATTAATGTAGTATTGTGATAAGTTTTAAAATATTACCGAAGAATGTACTGCATTTTCGACTTTTTAAAATAAAATTTCATTGAAGTTGGAAAGTGTTTCATAATCAATGCTTTAAGCATGATTGATTTTTCTTGTTTTATATGACTTTTTGATAATTTTTTTGAAAAATGTGCAATATCTCGAGAACAGTTCATGTTAGCGTTCTAAAATTTATGTCAATCGTTTTCTAATGCAAAATTACATAAGAAATGTCTATTTGCGTAACTTTATTAGCGGTTTTGATTTTTTGACGATTTTTTCAAAATTTCACTCGAAAATTTAGTAGAGTTCTGAACATTCGACTGCATATAAAAATAATAAGCTTCCACTGTTTACGGATTATGATTTTTGACCAAATTTCGTTCGAATCGGTCCATTCGTTCGTCAGTTATCGTCTCCACAGACTCACTGACACACACACACATACTTTCACACACACACACACACATACTTTCACACACACACACACACATACTTACACACACACACACACACACACACACTTTCACACATACACATAGACATCACTCCAAAAATGTTTGATTCGTGATCATGGATGCTTGAAACGTGCTCTCCCGTCGAAAACTCGAATTCGAATTTTCGACCCCGTCACAATACTTTCCTTATACATTATGTATATAAGGAAAGTAATAATGTAATTAAGGAGTAATTTCAATAAAGTTCTAATAGTTATATCTAAAAATATTTTTAAATAAATAACTGTCTTAGTAAGTCAAAGCTAAGAAAGCCCTCAAAATAAAGTTCTACGAGTTTTTAACACTTTACAACATAGTTGAAAGTGTTTATGACTTTATTCATTCTGTCTGTCTGTCTGTCTGTCCGTTAGCACGATAACTGCCGTAAAAATGGCTTTATCAAAATGAAATTTTAGTATAGTTTTCAGACGGTCTGTGTGACCTATGGGAATATAAATGAATAATATCACCCAACTAGTTTTTTATTGAACCCGGGTTGAAAAAATGAAATACATTGAACCCTATGGGACCTAATGTTTCAAACATTTTTAAGCGAATTTAAAATTCAAAAATTGCTTCGAAAATTTTAGGAAATATTCGAATTATCACATAAAATATATAAAAAAAATTCAGTAAAATATGTTAGGTAGTTTTATAAATAAAAATTATTTACTAGAGGCAGAAAAACAAATTCAATTAAATTCTGACTCTCGTTATATCCTCCAGAAAGAAAAAAGAGATATATTATATAAGAAATGTCTTTCTAAGAGTTTAATTATTTTACGTATGACAAAGGTTTCACATTTTAAAATAAATATGGTACATAACAATTTTTCAAATTTTGAAATAAAATAAATTATTATAGTATTGTGATGAATGAAACTATTATGGTATTGTGATGAATTGATATAGTATTGAGACGATTAGAAAAATGTTTATGAATGAAATGCTGCTTTTACAGAGAGGCGATTTATATTTCGATAACGTCATTTGAATAAAGTTCATTTGTTTTCGATGAAGTTTTCAAATATAATAAATTATTGTAGTGTTATGATAATTTTAAAATATTACCGGGGAATGTATCGCATTTTAGAGATGTTTAAACCAGGCAATTTATATTTCAATGCCGTCATTTGAATGAAGTTCATTTTCTTCGATGAAGTTTTCAAATATAATAAATTATGTAGAATTGTGATGATTTTAAAAATATTACCGAGGAATGTATCGCATTTTAGAAATGTTTGTATAAAATTGCATTGAAGTTGGAAAGTGTTTCATAAGCAATGCTTTATGCATGATTGATCTTTCTTGTTAACACTTTAAAACAAAATTGAAAAGTGTTTATGACTTTGTTCATTCTGTCTGTCTGTCTATCCGTTAGCACGATAACTGCCGTAAAAATGACTTCATCTAAATGAAATTTTAATATGTTGTTCAGACGGTCTATGGGACCTATGGGAATATAAATGAATAATATCACCAAATTAGTTTTGGATTGAACCCTGGTTGAAAAAATGAAATACATTGAACCCTATGGGACCTAATTTTTCAAACAGTTTTTAAGAGGATTTAAAATTCACAAATTGCTTCGAAAGTTTTAGGAAATATTTAAATTATCCCATAAAATATATAAAAAAAATGTCAGCAAAATATATTCAGTAGTTTTTAAATAAGAATTAAAATAATAATTACATCTTTTATATGAAGCGATCATGCAACCATTATATGAAGAGATCACGTGACCCACTTCAAAATAAAATATGGCATCCATCTTGTGTCAAAATCGTGATTTTTAAACTTCTTTTTAATTCATGTTTAGTGTTGCACCCATCCTAAAACCGCTTTATTTTTGCTTAAATTCTGTGCATCTACAAATTGAAACAACTCAAATACAATATATTTGAATTTAAATGATCATCCAACTTTGATTATTCCTATAACGAAGCCTAATTTTCACTTATGGAAAATGTAAACAGCAAAATATGTAGAATGAGTTGTATAAGAATTGCTGCATTTCCTTATCGCAAAATTATTTAGCACATGGAGTCTGCAATATAGCTGATATGAATGAAATATTCATTGATTTTACAGAGAGAAGGATGATTTTTTTCGATGAAGTTTTAAGCATAGAGTTTAATTACTTGTACCTCCATGATCTTAAGTTTTTAAATAAAATAAATTATTATAGTATTGTGATGAATGAAATGAATGGAAAAATGTTTATGAATGAAATGCTGCTTTTATAGAGAGAGCCAGGCGTGTTATATTTCGATGACGTCATTTGAATAAATTTCATTTGTTTTCGATGATGTTTTCAAATATAATAAATTATTGTAGTATTATGATAATTTATAAAATATTACCGAGGAATGTATCGCATTTTAAAGATGTTTAAACCAGGCAATTTATATTTCAATGCCGTCATTTGAATGAAGTTCATTTTTTTCAATGAAGGTTTAAGTTTTCAAATATAATAAATTAATGTAGTATTGTGATAATTTTTAAAATATTACCGAGGAATGTATCGCATTTTAGAGATGTTTAAATAAAATTGCATTGAAGTTGGAAAGTGTTTCATAATCAATGCTTTATGCATGATTGATCTTTCTTTTTTTTTTTTTTTCTATCATTTTTGTACACATTGTGTATACTTTTTCCGTTCAAATCATATTGTAAATACATATAATACTGAAAAGATATTTAGTTTTAGTTTTTCAGTGTTAAACAAAATAAACATATCGCAACCCTTAAACACATTTTATTTTTCACGTACAAGAAATCTGACAGAGTCTTGCGGCAGTTTGAAGTTTTGCCCTACCAAAGAAGATTTCTAGTTCCGGCACTAAACAAGAAGCACCGATTTACGGCATTTCTGCGTTTTGAGGAACCAGTGATCCAACATTTTCCGGGGACCCTTTTTAAAAGTCGACATCATTATACCACATGTCGACATTAACGTAGTTATGAATAAAATTATCCATTTGGGTCTGTCTAAATTTGTTAAACCCCCGAGTCGCCTTCTGAGAAGTAAAAGAAAAACCGATTCCAAGATTCTTTCTCATAGGACCAAAAATCTTGTCATAGATCCGGAAGCAAAGCTGTGTTTACTTTCAGTTCCGATCTAAACCCCAAACAAATTCCCGCTTCTGGTAATATTTGAAGAGCTTAATTCCAGAGGCCTAAATCACTTTCATTTATCTGTCTCATACTATGCTACTTCTGCATTTCAGCTCTTAGTAAGTGATTTTGAGGTAGAGAGAAGAAAAGAATATCAGCAGTTGCACAGCACCCTTTTGGAATAAAGTTAATTTTTAACCATATTTTGAATATTAATAATCCAAAATTTACTGCTTTCAAAGAATTGAATTGCTTTAGAACGGGGACTAAAGGTTCTGGTGGTAAAGACGGTCTTTCACCAAGGAGATCCATCATTTGGAACATAAAGCCAATGGATCACCATGAATACTATTACAGCATAATTTATTTATCCAATTCGATAGTGAACATTCACCATTTCTCATTAATACAGCCGCTACATTTCTCTTAATAGAGTACTTGCATAGCTTAATTGGTTGGCTTAGGTCAGTCGAGCACACTGGCGGTGAGTTATGGTGCAGTCGTTGACTTGCAGTAGGTCAAGCGAGGAACAGGATTTGAATAAGAGCGGTGGTAAAAGAAATGAGTTCACCCTCCTTGCGTTTCTCAAACGCTGGGCGAGGCCAAGACCTGCATCGGTAATGAGCGCACAGACAAGTACAACAAAATTTAGGTGGCATTCGAGAAATCATTTTAGTGTAATTTAAGAATAGAATCTTTATGGAGCAAAACCAATTTCAGTTTAATTGCATTCGTCAGTACCGGACGGATGATGCATAAATGGACTTAATATAGACGACAATCATTTAATCTTCTACACAGTATCGTGTTACAAATGGTACCCTGAAGGAAGGCGTGTCCTGTATGTTGACTTTAAATATTATCTTCTATCAAGTTTTAAAATTGCTCTCCCTTTTTCAATCCTTTCTTTTTCTGTCGCAATTTTTGCTGTGATGTCTAGAACCTTCACATCCTTCCTGTCCTTTCATAGAAATAATAATAAACTAAGATATCTGTTCGTGTATCTTTCTTTCTTTCGACTCAGATTCAATGGCGAATGCTGCCGTGGGATTTGGTACAGCGCCGTCAGTGGCGCACCCAGAATATTCCTAAGGGGGGGGCCATTGGTGCACAAAATTTTTATGAAGGAGGATGACTCCTCGATAAATTTTCCGAGAAAAAATGATCAGAGGCCATATCAATTAACAAGGCGGTTGTCTTTTTTTGTACATTTATTTTTATCAAATTACTAACAATTCTTTAGTGCAGTGCAAGAGAATTGAATGATTAGAAGAAGTAGTAGTAGATATTTATACAAAACAACACAAATTAAGAAATAGATGAAGATAAAATTATTTGTTCTGGTCTGCTTATACTGTATACTTGTTTTCAACCACTCTCTCATGATTACATATTGTTATATTATTCAATTATGATCTATACATATTCATAAAACGAAGTCCAGCCTCCTGTTTTTCTTTGTAGCCAGAGCATTAATTATCTGGTCTGGATCAATTTCCACTTCACGGTGAATGTTCATTGACGCCAGTCCATTCAGTCTGGTTTCACTCATACTGTTTCTCAAGTAAGTTTTCAACCTCTTCATTGTGGAGAATGACCTCTCAGCACTGCTTGTTGATACTGGGAGGGTGGCATACACTTTTAAAAGTTCAAACACAGTTGGAAAAGTCCTTTGGTCACAAAAGTTAAGCAGTTCGATTGGGCTTTTAGTTTTCTTGTTCAATGCAAAGACCTTCATGTACCACAGATGTAGTTCAGCTTTTAGAGTATTATCTGATCTGGGTCCTAAATCATCTGCAAATTTCCTTGATAAGGCAACAAATCTCTCGTTTTCTTCCAGTGTCGGCTGCCTTCCATTCGGAATGACAGATGCAAAACTTTGTAGAAATTCCTTATGTTTGAGAAATTTTTCATGGAGGTGAGTGATGAAATTATCAATCCATGGAATGAAAATAGAAAGTCTGTAGTATTCTTCAGGAGTCTGTACGTTGAAATTTGATCTATAAATTTGTCTGGTGGCACGGCGTGGTAGAGTAATGTTTTCTCCATGCTGTTCCAGCTTCTTAACAGCTTGTTCAAACAGATGGTGAAACTCGTTCTCTGCGTTCTCTCGAATTATAGATATAGCTTTCAAAACGTCTTCTACGTCACTCACAGCAGTTGCCAGATCAAGGTTAACTTCCTGCAGCTTTTCACTCAGACGAACACTGTAGCTGAGTAATCTGTCAGCTGAAACAAGTGCTATGACAAACTGTGATGTTAACATTGAACATAACAAGGTATGAGCCTCTGTTGATGTCTCCTTGTCATTCCAGGTAGTAATCTCCTCCAGAGCGTCGATTACTTGATCAAACAATGAAACCATAACTGTGACGGCATCATGTCTCTCCACCCAACGAGTAGGGCATAATTTCTTCAGTTTTTTGGCACTGATTTCTGTCTCTTCCTGATTAGCTGCATTAATTTTGCTGGTGAGAACAAGGTTTCGTTTTGGTGTGTTGAAAAAACTAGAGATTTTCCCTATTATTCCAAAGCTGTTTCGGATATCCGGAACTCTAGATGAATAAGTTATGGCTAAGTTCAAACAGTGTGATGCACAATGAACGTAGGGGGCTTTGGGGTGTTGCTCATATATAATTGCTTGGGCGCCATTGTACTCTCCACTCATTGCAGAAGCTCCATCGAACCCTTGTCCACGGAGGAAAGACGTATCAATGTTGCAGTCTGCAAGGCCTTTAAGAATAGCATCTGCAATTGCTCGACCTGTAGTTTCAGTCAGGGGCACAAACTTAAGGAAGTTCTCCACTATCTTAAATTCAATTTTATACTTATCATTTGTTTCAAACCGTTTCAAATAACGAACGCAAAGTGTCATTTGCTCTACCGTTGCAATATCTGTGGTTTCGTCACATAAAACCGCAAAACATTTGGCCTCATTCACCTCAGTTGCTATGTGCTTCACAATGGAATCATTGCATGCTGAAATAATCTCATTTTGTATATTCCAACTTATGTAAGTTGCATTTTTTGCACAACCTTGTAGATGAGTTTTCAGTATTTCTTCTCCTGCATCAACTCGGAGTCGCAAAAGGGCTCTAAAATTTCCTTCGCCTTGGCATGGTTCTGACAATACGTCCAAATCCCCACAGTCTCTATGCCCTCTCATGGCCAGCCCTTGCCTTCCACAAAAAATCACTGTTTTGATAATAGGTTTAAGAATAGCCCTATTCTGCAAAACTTGTTTTTGCTTTCCTCTGTCCATTACTTGATCCACAGGAACCGTTTTTCCTTCCGTGACCCTTAAGAACTCATCGGCTTTGAGAACTGAATCCTTATGATAGAAAAATTTTTCATGTTGACTGAACTTCTCCAAGGCCTTCTTCCAATTATTAAATCCTTTTGAAACAAGTTGACCTGTAGCTTGTGTGGATCTTAAACCGACTTCATGGGGTGCAAAGAGAACACAAAATTTGCAATAGGCACTGTCCTCTGCCTTTGAGTAAGCTAGCCAGTTATGCTTACTCAGCCAAGATGAGCAGAACTTCCGAGTGTGGTGAGGTTTTCCTTGACTTGATACAGCACTAGTGACAGTAGCAGGAAAACTGTAATTTGCATATGGTTCCCAAAGATTTTTTAGCGCTGTTATCCTATCTTCATCTGTGAGGTTAGATTTCTTGACATAATTAGAAATATCTGCAGCCAGAATTTCTATTTCAACTGTGTTTGGTATTGTGTTTTGTCCTACCTTTACCTCCTCACAAGCGTTTGAAGACAGCCCGGGGTCACGGCTGTTGCTTGCTTCGACTGCAGCCTCATCAATGTAACAAGAGCTCAGGGGAACGTCACTATTTTCAATCTTACTTTTTTTTAAAAAATAATTTCCCAGTGTCTGTTGGCCTAGCCCTTTTCGTTTTTCACTCATTGTCTTTTTTTTTACCTTGCTCCTCAGTTATTCAAGAACAAAATTTGCTATATAGCCGAAATACGCACATAAACACACACACTGATCGTTAAAGATGCATTTCACTGTAAGATCAGTTGAAAGTTCAGGACCATTATTAAATTCAGCTATTCACCACGCAGGCCCTCGTTCCGAAACTACCAATTCACTGTTATCACCTTGTGTCGTAACGTCGCACTTTATTTCAACTCACAGCAACACTTAATTCGCGAAGCGTTGGCACGATCTATTTATTCACTTCCACAATTTCCTCACTGGGTAAACGAAATCCTCGAGTTTTCGAGCGAACAGCCGCTTCCCCGCCGTTCACTCTTTATATAGGGCCACGGAGGCGCCTGTGACGTCACTCTACACAGCACTGGTATAGTACGACTATAGCGAGAAGGCATTTGGGTCACGTGATTTTGGACGAGTCCATTAGTTAAATTCAATCACAGGTAGAAACGTCTTAAGAAGAACGGGTTTCCAGAATTGGCGCCTTTAGTGCGAATTAATTTATAATTTGTACAGTACGATAAAGAGCTTTATATGTATAATTACATTCAGTGTAAGTGTTGGGATATGCTGGAATTGTTTTCTTCACAATGATTAAAATTATTTATCACAATAATGGTTGTAAATGTTTTTTTTTTATACTTTCTCGAAGGCAGACCTAGTTCTCCCTTGTGCTGACAGCGCCCTTCGCGTTTTGCTTTGTCAGCCCAAGGGGGGGGCCAGGGCCCCCTCGGCCCCCCCCGTGGGTGCGCCACTGAGCGCCGTAATACCAAATTTCTCGATAAAACACCGTCCCTAGTTACGAAAATCTGACGTGGGCAGCACATGACATTCCGTATATAATTCAATGAATTTATTCCTTTTACAGTCATAAAATAATGTATAAGATCCACGGTGCTGTGTTTTTAACGTTGAATTGTACATTTGGTGATTTTCCGAATGACAACATGTAAAACTGTTTCAAGTTCCCAATAAACTTATATTTCGCGCAACTCTATATAAACGATTACCAATATTGATAGCATCCTCAACAAGCGATACAGTCCATATATTAAAATATTTTTATAATTAATACATCAATTAGGCGTCATTTTCATTTATTTAGCGTCATTTTTGCAATTTTGATGATGTTTTCGTCAATTTGGCAACATTTAAAAAGTCAGCAAGTTGGAGATATTCCGACAAATTCGTCACCAAAATTTTGCCAAACGTTACGGACGAGAAAAATAGGTTTTACTTATAGTAGATTCATATATTATTTCCTAGATATTAAATGTTCGTCAATTAGTCTTCATTTTCATTGATTTAGCGTCATTTTTATCAATTTGGCGACGTTTCCGTTAAATTGGCAACATTTAGAAAAGTCGCCAAGTTGGCGACATTCCGCCAACTTTGTGGCCAAAATTTCGCCAAGCGCTATCGACAGAGAAATAAGTTATTCTTATAGCAGATATGACTATTGGTGTTCAAATAAAAAGTATTACCCAAAGTATCTTTTCTCATGAGTGGAACGTGCTACTAGATCCACGAGAATGATGTCACCAAATGTATTACATGATAGTACATATTAAAAGTGAACATATTTCACAATAGTTTATATTATCTTATGTGATAATTAATAATTTTTTTTATTATTTTATGGGATTTTTTGATAAATTTATTTGAAAAATGTGCAATATCTCAAGAATGGTTCATGCTAGCTCTCTAAAGCTTATGTCAATCGTTTTTAAATGAAAAGTTACATAAAAAATGAGTATTTGCGTAACTTTATTAAAGGTTTTGAATTTTTGAGGATTTTTTCAAAATTTCACTCGAAAATTTAAGAGGGTTCTGAACATTCGATTGCGTTTAAAAACAATAAGCTTCCAATATTTACGGATTGTAATTTTTGTACCAAATTTCGTTCGAATCGCTCCATTCGTTTGTGAGATATCGTCTCCACACACACACACACACACACACAGGCATCACCTCAAAAACGTTTGATTCATGTTCAGGGATGCTTGAAACGTGCTTTCCCGCCGAAAAATTGAATTCGAATTTTCGACCCCATCACAATACTTTCCTTATACATTAAACTATGTATATAAGGAAAGTATTAGATAACACAATAACAGTAACATTAATAATTATCATTACTATTATCGCCATTAAATTCTTTGAGTATAGTGGTGTGATGGATAACGCAGGGGGTGGGATGTAATATGCTTTTCCGAATGACCTGATTTTTAGACCAGAACTCCCACTGCTCAGACCGTCTGACCTACCTGAAAGTGCAAAGTATCTGTCTGGATGGTTGGCACAGTGCCACTCAATTTAGACCGGAACCCAGTGGGGGCGGCAACCGCATGGACGGTACCCTTCTTCCTCTGCTACAAACCTCTCGGAAGGATTTTCGGACCCACAAATTTAACGTGCTCGTACATCGCGTAAACACGAGGACAGTTTAGGCAGAGCCTGGAATCGAGCTCGGATCCTTCGAGTGCAATCCCCGTACCTTAATTACTGGGCTATCTCGTTACTGTTCGTGTGTCTGTTTGTATCGTTTGTAGCGGAAACCCTAAGCGTCGTGCGGCCATGAAAGTTGGTACAGAGGTACTGCAAGACCCGAAAAAATACGCTTCGGCAAGATTTTTTAAAAATCTAAATTAGTATTTTAGTTTATGTTTTAGCACAATGTTCAACGATTTTTACATAAATCTGTTCCATAACGACCGAAAATATTATCTTAACACCATTGGAAAGATTCCACCACCATTGAAAAGATTCCACCATTGGAGAAAATTTCTCTTTTTAATACATTTTGAACAAAATTCATACTTTTAATAGACGAATTTTCGAAAATTTAAAATAAATTAAATGTTCACTTTTCGTGTGATGAATGCGTAATCTCCCGAGCGAAGATGTCCCGGAGATATTCTAGCTCAGTTTCCATCTTAACACCATCAGCACATCTTTTTTGTCGTTGTTGTTATAAGCGGGCGTATTATTAAAGCGTTCTTTAGTTTTTCCAGAATTCGCTGGGAGTTTCGTGTGATTTTAATCAAAGGTTTGCACCTTAAATCCCTGGCAGCGCTGAGTACATTTTCTAGTCTATATATTGTACGGGTAATGGGGGATTCTACGTTGTTTGAGTTTTTACGTGAGTAGATGAAAAGGAACAGAGTAAAAATTTGGCACATATGTGTTTTTCGACAACCTTAAAAAGAGCAGTTAAAATAATTTAAGGGCGTGCAAAATGTGTAGAATATAATACTTCATTTAACTTAAAAACCACAATCGGCTGAATCTCGGAATCGAACCCACGCACTAATCAGTTACCGCTAAGGTGTGCTGTCACCCCTACACACATAAAAAAAAACCCGGTTATTTCAGTCAGATAATACTTTGTACAGGTTCGAATTAATAGAGTACACAAAACATGCACTTTCACGTGAGGCACATATACAAATTGGTACAGTGGCAAATTGTTTTATAACAAAAGTGGAAAAAGTTGCTTCCAGAAATTTTTGTAAATTTTCACGTAAAACGGACGAAGTATAGATTTAAATTTAGTGGCTAGGTCGTTCGACGAAACAAATAGAAAAATGTTTTATAACACAAGTGGAAAAAGTTGTTTCCAAAAATTTTTATTTCTGAATAGCTGCCAGAGTAAAGAAACATACGAGTTTTCAAAAGCACGTAAAACGGACGAAATATAGATTTAAATTTAGCGACTAGGTCGTTCGACGAAACAAATAGAAAAATGTTTTATAACACAAGTGGAAAAGGTTGTTTCCAAAAATTTTTATTTCTGAATGGCTGCCAGAGTAAAGAAACACACGAGTTTTCAAAAGCACGTAAAACGGACGAAATATAGATTTAAATTTAGCGACTAGGTCGTTCGACCAAACAAATAGAAAAATGTTTTATAACAGAAGTGGAAAAAGTTGTTTCCAGAAATTTTTATTTCTGAATGGCTGCCAGAGTAAAGAAACACATGAGTTTTCAAAAGCACGTAAAACGGACGAAATATAGATTTAAATTTAGTGACTAGGTCGTTCGACGAAATATATAAATAATAAAAGTTTTCGAATTTGATAATTTAGAACAATGCTGCAGAGCAAAAGAGTCGAATTCAAAACACACTTTTCGACGAGATATATAGACTTGAATATTACTTATGTGGGTGGATAATAATGTGGAATTAATAGAGAAAATATATTCAACTTTCAAGATTCTATTAATTCGTGGTTGCCACAGATAAATCCCTCATTTTATCAAGTGATTACAAAACGGATATTTACAAGTGGAATAAATACTTGAAATTTGGCAAACATATAGCTCGTAATGAACATTAATATTTTTTTTTAACATTAATGGTTTTTTTAAATGAATTTAAAATACAAACTTATAAGAATATCATTAAGAAGTCATGATCAGTAGACCGTTAAGAGACAACACCCGCTTATTAGATAGAACACAAGCGATTTATTTTTTTTTATTATTATTTTTCACCGTTATATCTAGACCGCTGGCCTTAAAAAGTGAGAAAGTTCTTCAGACAGCATGACGATTTTCAGCGCCACCTGTCGACCTTATGTGGGAAAATCACTTTCACGTAAAGTTTATCTTGTAGGTCAGATCGCTCTCTCTTTGAAGATGAATTATATCAGCTGTGGATTAGTGGTGCTCACCTTATGTAGTGCCGTATATGGTGAGTAATTAATTGTGATAATGATTTAAAGTATTTCTTGTTTTTTAATTTGATTTTCAAATGGAAAAATTTAAATTGGTAAAATAAAGGCAAATTCGTAAATCAAAAAACATGATGCAAGCTCAGAAGTTTATATTAACATTGTAATATTTCAATTTTTAGATTACATTTTGGTGTAATATTTAAAATGAAATTAAATGATTATACTAAAATGGTATTTGATAGATGTTTCACATATTTCGTGAATTAAATATAAATGATTCTAATTTATTTAATTTACTTTAATTAACTTGCAACTGTATTCATTCGGCTTTTCACTGCATTATCTTATTCTAGGTTCTCTTGTAGAAATATAAATAAATTACATGCTTAAAGATAATATTTACAAATATAACACAAAATTTATAAATATAATAATACATATAATAATAACATGAAAAACATTCCTAATATTTCATTCACATATTTTATGATTTTGGAATAAGTAGTTTTTCAATTTATTACTTTCCTTGAATATATTGTATAATGTGTAGGGAAAGCAGTGTGACCGGGTTGAAAATGGGGATTCACGGATTTATATGCTTCAAGCGTACCTGAACTCGAACGAAACGTTTTGGAGGTGATGTGTGTGTGTGTGTGTGTGTGAGAGAGAGCGAGGGAGTGTACGGGCGAGATATCTCACAAACGAATGCAGCTAAATATCCCCTCAAGAAAAATCGTTCAAGAAAGCTGTCCTTCATATAGAAGCGGCAAAATAGTTATCGAATATAGAATTCTTTTGGTACTAAACAATTCTCTTATCTTTGGTTTCACGGGAAATTAAATAAATGTCAAAAGCATTTTATTGTGGTTTTTGCACTTGAGTACGAATAGTCAGTGATGTTTTTTACCAATTAAAATTGTCAAAACGAGCTAAATTTTTAGTTGTGTGATGTTAGTTCATTGCTAATAACCCAATGCATGGCTTTATTTACGTATATTCACATGTACGATGATTAGGTGGTTATCATAGTAACGAGATTCGTTTTTGCAAGTTAACTAACTAAAAGTTAAATACATTATTGCCATTTAAAATTTAATTACAAATAACCAATAATTATAATTTAGACTTTTAAATTTAGGAATTTATTGATTGGATCTAAAACCATCGGTTTAGTATAATATAATATTATTTTCCAGCTATTAAAATCGTTTAATATATGGACTTTGTTACATAACTTATGCTAGCATTGTTTTTAATTTTCAAGTTAAATTTGCTCGAATAATGTGGTATTATGAAATAGTTTTACATGTTGTTATCAAGAAAAGCGTCAAATTTTAACGTGATAAGAACATTGTGCAGGTTGCAATGATTTTGCTATTTTTATTATACAAATCGTTTGCTTGTCATATTAGAACTTTGTCGAGTTTCGTGTTTGTTATTTATATGATAAATTTTCATTAAAAATATTGATTCATTCTAAATTAGATGTTCACATTGTAATCTTTTCACTTTGTAATCTTTGAAGGTGTTCACATCTTGATCGTTTACAAGTATATTAACAGACACACCTGCCATTACTCGGGATAACACTGAAATTAAATTACCGTGGTAAACTTTTTAGAAATATGTTAGAATAAATTTGCTTTTTATTAAGCTTAACAATGCAGTTAAAAAAGTATATAAATCAATTTAATTATTTTCGAGTTATAAGCGATTAATACAGATCATCAAAACAGTCAATTTATTCCCGTTGTTGCAAGGGATGGTTCGGAGGATAAAACCAAAACATTTCCTGGACCCAATTTAATTGGTTGAAAAAGTTTCATTAATCAGATTTAGTATTTCAGAAGATATTTGGCCTAGAAGTGTGTTTTGGAATTTTCACTTTCATATATTAAAGTGGAATTAAATGGGAAATATTTTTGCCAATAATCAGCTCCGTATAAGTCTGACAATACAGTGTAAAAGGTTGTAAATCCGTTGAGCCGTTCTTGATATATAAACGGTCATGCCAGGCAGAAACAGGTTTTTATTTCCCTCTATTTCGCACTTCACTGTATGGGGATAAAATGTATATCAGAATATTCCTCAGACCCTGCTTCGTTGTCTGATAAAATATTGATGAAAATCCATTACATGGTATAGGAGATATTTAAGTTAGAATTAGGTATTGAAATTTATGTAGGAATTTAAAAATAGAAAAGGAAGATAGTAGGAGATATTCAAGTTAAAATCAAATATTGAAATATGTATATCAAATTTAAAAATAGAAAAAGAAGATAGTAGGAAATGTTTAAGTTAAAATCAAGTAATGAAATTTATATATCAAATTTAAAAATGGAAAAGGAAGATAGTAGCAGATATTTAAGTTAAAACCAGATTTTGAAGTTTATATATCAAATTTAAAAGTGAAAAAGGAAGATAGTAAGAGGGATTATTATACAAGAGCAGATATTGGTAAATATTGTTAAATAGGGGTGCAAGTCATGGAGGGATTTCTGCTGTGTTTCTTATATGACTTTCAGTCAGGATGGGAACGACAGGAACCTTAGAAGGAGGAAGTTTCCCAATATAACTTTTAACTAATTTACATATATATATATATATAAACATTTCAGGAACAAACTTTCTCTAGATAAACGAGGGGGTGGATATAAAAATATTGCAAACTGGACTACAGTCACAAAATCTCATTTTAAAAATTGTTAATCGCAAAATTAAAATATATAATGATCTAAATGATACCACCCACGTAGGTGTGACTTAAGAATTTTCTGCAAAAACTGTTTTGTGAATGTAGTATGCGGTTTGTATCGCAAGTGATGTGAACGATTGAAATAATATTAGCTGCGCAATATCTAATGTGTCTAATGTAAAATATATCTGCATGCGTCATGAAGACGAATTTAGCCAGTTTCCAGACATAGGAATTTTTAAAAATTAATATATAGTGCTTAATACTCGCATTAAAAATTAATATCATTTTAAACAATGATATTGTCATGAAAACGAATTTAACTAGTTTCCATACATAGGAATGTTTAAAAATTAATATCATTTTAAACAATGATATTGTCATGAAAACGAATTTAGCCAGTTTACAGACATAGGAATCTTTAAAAATTAATATCTAGTGTTCAATACTCGCATTAAAAATTAATATCATTTTAAGCAATGATATTGTCATGGAAACGAATTTAGCCAGTTTCCAGAGACAGGAATGTTTAAAAATTAATATCTAGTGCTTAATACTCGCATTAAAAATTAATATCATTTTAAACAACGATATTGTCATGAAAACGAATTTAACCAGTTTCCATACATAGGAATGTTTAAAAATTAATATCATTTTAAACAATGATATTGTCATGAAAACGAATTTAGCCAGTTTCCAGACATAGGAATCCTTAAAAATTAATATCTAGTGTTCAATACTCGTATTAAAAATTAATATCATTTTAAGCAATGATATTGTCATAGAAACGAATTTAGCCAGTTTACAGACACAGGGATGTTTAAAAATTAATATCTAGTGCTTAATACTCGCATTAAAAATTAATATAATTTTAAACAATGATATTGTCATGAAAACAAATTTAGCCAGTTTCCAGATATAGGATAGTTTAAAAATTAATAGATAGTGTTTAATACTCGCATTGAAAATTAATATCATTTTAAACAATAATATTGTCATGAAAACGAATTTAGCCAGTTTCCAGACCCAGGAATGTTTAAAAATTAATATCTAGTGCTTGACACCCGCATTGAAAATTAATATAATTTTAAACACTGATATTGTCATGAGAACGAATTTATAGCCAGTTTCCAGACATAGGAATGTTTAAAATATAAGTGCAAACATCTGAAATTTTTAAAGTGATTCAGATTATCGCAAACTTAAAGGGCCTTAAATTTTTATGTTACATATATACAGTAAAACAGTTCGAATATCCGAATTGCTCGGGTATCAAGATGGTTCGGATGTACAGATTTTCCAAATTCTCAGGCGGGAATTTAATCGTAGATTAAATACCTTTAATTACTCAGTTGATGTCATAACGAAGTTTTTAATCTTCAGTTTATTTAATTCAGAAGTTTGAACAAATGTATATATTTTTGTAGGAAACTGTCTTTGAAAAATGGCCTTTATATTATAAATATGGGCTTTATGCAAGGTTGACGAACCAACTCATAGAGTAATTATCTCGACAGCAAGAGATAAAGGATCCGAAAACCTATTTGAGCGCCAATAAAAGTATTCTAACCATCTATAAATTAAAATCCAGACAAGCGTTGCACCGACAGAACTAGCACTGTCTGTAGTTAGAAAAGCTTGTATTAAATCTAGTTTGCCTTTTCTAAATTTGATAAATGAACTTTTATGACCTAACAACTGAAATGTTGTACCGATTTAATGAGTGTTGCCTGTACTCACCAGAAAAAACTTTGCTTTAAAACACGTTTGTTACCTTTATTTTAAATTTGGTAAATAAACCTTACAATCTAACCGTGGCCTAACAATTCAAGTGTTTTACTGATTGAACTAGTTAGAAAAAGTTTTGTAGTAAATTTCTTTTTTAGCCTTTGTTCTAAATTTGATTTAAATATAAACTTTGATGATTCAACAACCTCAGCGTTGTATCGACTGAACTAGCGCTGTTTCTGTCTTTACTTGTCAGAAAAAGTTTAAAACGTCTAATATCGTTTGTTACCTTTTTCTAAATTTAGTAAATAAACTTTGATGACCCAACAAAATTATATCTAAGCAGTATTAATATTAATGAGTCCTTTGGTTAAAGAATATTAGATAGTTACAAAGGCCAATTATTATTTTGAACGAAGTCAAATAGTTAGTTTTTTGTTCGCCATACACTTTAACGCTCATAATTAATTAAACATACGCCGAATAAAATACGTATCTTTGTATTAATAATCAGTGAATGTGAATAGAATGTGTTTAGCACAAAAATATTATAATTAGGAAAACAATTTCATAAAATGCCATTATATTAATGGTATTGCTTTCAATTATGCTATATTTTTTATTGAAACAATAAAGGTGTTCTAATTAAAAAATATATAACACTGTTATGTTTATAACAAATTTAAAATTTATGATGTTTTGAAATAATAATAGTAATGACTGTAAAAAACAACTTGTTAACTATTGTCATTATATAAAAATACGACATACGTGCATAATCACAGTTTTAAATAAGGATTTAACAGAAAGGATTTTAATGACTGCATTATGAAATAAAGTTGTTTACTTTTATGAGTGAAAATGACAATAACTACTGTGCTTGAATAATAACACTATTTTTTAAGTAAATAATATATGAGTTTTAAAAATCACTTGTATACAATAATAATTTTGTTGGATGATTTTCTCTTTTCTGCACCCAACATGAGTAGATCAGTTTCACTCTCGTTAGATCTCATCAGAACCAAATAACCATTAGTTGCATTGGCAACAATAAAATTTCCTATATGTAAAGCCACAAATATGAGAATTTTTATGCTGTTTATAAAGTCAGCTGCACTACCCAGTTGGTATATAATTTATAGATGATATTTTAAAGAAATAAAACTTTTTCTGTAAAATATTGTCAACAAATTCTTCTTCAAAATATTTTCAATAATATATTGCCTACCAACATTTCTATAAAATATTTTCAATAATCCCAAGACTTTATAAAATATCTTCTATTTCTATATTTTATTTCCTCTTTCTTTTTAATCTTCCATAAAATATCTCCTATTACTATATTTTTATATTCAGTTTTTCTATTTTATTTATCTTTCTTATTTCTGTTTTCATTTTAAAGGCTTATTTCTGTTGAATTTATCCTTCTTATCTCTGTTTTCTTTATCATTCTTCTTTCTATTTTCTTTCTGTTTTTCTTTCTATTTTCAGTATCTTTTATCTGTTTGTTATACCGTTCTTCTTTCTATCTTCTTGATCCTTCTTCTTTGTATTCTTCTATAAAATATCTCCTATCTCGTTTTCTTTTCTATTCTTCAATGAAATATATTCTATTTCTATCCCCTGTTCTTATCCTGATTCTTCTGTAAAATATGTTGTATTTGCATCTAGCACCAGAATTAAAAATTCGATGTCAGCTGCGTGATACTGTCATCTCTGACTGTTATCGCAGAATAATGCAAGTTTTCTTGATGCCAATACCGTCGACAACTATTAGGCGCTTATGAACTGTAGCAAGAGCGAAACTAGGTTTTTGAGATGCTGGTTGCTGTACTGCAATGAGGATTCCTCCTATCGACTGTATTAATTTAATTTGTAATTGTGAAAAGTAAATTCTGATCATTGAACCATTCTAATCATGAAACTAATCAGAAGGAAAGGTATTTTTCACTTTAGAAATAAATATAAAGTGGAATTAATGTTAAATTCCTATTTATCAATAGGTATATCAAGGACTTAATCAACTGTTTATATTTCTCAGCACTACACGAATGAGTAAACAAGCGTAACAACGCAGTTAGCGTGTCTTTATTATCAGCGTGGCTGTGAATAGAATTTCTTTAAGATAATAATACCTTTCATTCCAAATACATATTTGTTTGCACCTTTAAAATAAAATGTTCTTTGGGAGGAATTGCATTAAAAGAGCTTTATATACTGTCTTTGTTATAGAACATTTACGGAAGATTATGAAATTATGAGTGCTTACTGTGTTTGCTAAGTTTCTTTTGCTTTTAGCAGTAATTATTACATTGGAAATGTATCCACTACGGTATTTACGTACTCAGTAAACGGGTATAGGAAGTAACAAAATTAAAATATGAAATTTACAATTTAAGAAACAAACATAAAAAATTATGTGTCCTACCTATAATATGCAAATTAACTAATTTGTAATAATGAACTGGATCACTACATATTATGCTGCACAAAAGCGAGCAAACATACATTTTAAGCGAGCAAACATACGTTTCGGAAATCTTTGGAATTTTTTATTTTAGTGTGAACAAGCCTGCGCCCAAAGACCCAAATGAGAGCTGGACCATGCCGGTTAAACTGAAAATGGTTAAACGACAGAACTCAATAAAGTAGTAGTACTCAGTGCAATAATACAAAAGTAAAACGAGGACAAAATAAGAAATATGGGTAAGTAAACTTAAGAAACAAACAAGAAAATATTACTAAAATGCAGCGTACGTGAACTGTGAAATTCAACAGTGAAAGAATATATATATATATTAATAATATAAATTGTTAACGCCTCATATATATATATATATATATATATATATATATATATATAATAATAGAAGTTTGAAAATCCAATGAACGAAAAGTAAGAAGATGTAACACGATAAACCTAACTTTTTAAAAACACCCACAGAATAAAATATAATACAGCAAATCATCAATCAAATGGATTAAAAATACAAAACACTAGCTATCAAGTTACAGAAAATCAACCAAATTAAAAGGTATGGAAACAAAAAAAGAAAAAACTTAAACTAAATTCAACTATCTAACTGGCGTACAAAACAAATGTAAAAATCAATTAATCCTCAAGCATATGGAAAAAATAAAAAAATTAATATCGAATCAACAAGTCAATGAAAAATATAATACAAAGGTATGGAATCGAAATAAGTATAACAAACGAAATCAAGCACAAACGCCTTACACGTGGACGAGGCTCTAAGCCTAAATCATGAATTGTTAACCTCTACAAAAATCTAATCATGTCCAAGTTTTTTGTAGAAGCAAACTCAAAAATGTATGTTTCTGAAGAAATAGATAGATTAAATCTATGAACTATTTCTACTTGGACGACATACATAAAGATGGAATAAAAAAGAAAAAATGAATACCTGGAAAAAGCACAGCATGTGTACAGACGATTCATTACAGGGATCGAGGGAACACTGATAGAAGAGACCAGTGTTGCCATTCGTAAAGAAAAAATAAAAAACCATTTACTGTTGCCATTCATAAGAATTGAAAAACTGTGAAGCGAAATGTAAAGAAAAAGTATTAATATACAAAAAGAGCTACTAAAAAGAGGGGCAAATAAAGGTAATGCTGAAGTGGGAAGTGAATGGGGGGGGGGGGGGAAAAAAAAAAAAAAAATGGAGATGACTGGCTAATATAAGATACTATGAATAGAATTATATGATACTATGGAAAGAATTATAAAAATCCAGCTATTTTAAATTTTTTAACAATACTATTTACTAAATAAGTGGGATATTTATATAAATTACTAGTAATTTTGAGATTATTGATATGCATAGCATGAAATTTTTTATCAGATAATCTATAAATTCTAAAAAGCTGATTGAGTATAATATTTCTAAACAATTGAATCGAGTTACAGGAATTAAAAGGTAAGATTTTATTAATATTAAAATTATAAAAGTCTTTTTTATCATATAAATTTGTAACAATTCTATTAGAAGGATCAATAAAAAGATTTAAATCCAAAAAATTAACATTTTTATTAATAGTAGCTTCATTAGGTATTAATTCCAAATTGTCTGGATAGTAATCTATATCTATGAGATAATTTTCTGTATGTACTAAGCAAATCAGATCATCAACATATCTGTAAAAAGTATAATCTATTGAAGTAAATGACATTTCATAATGATAAAGGTATAAATTAGCTAGCATACTGCTACTACAGCCACCCTGTGGAACTCCTGAGACTTGTAAGTATAATTTATTTCCTTGAAAAATATAATTATTGAAAATAACAAAGTGAAGAAGTTTAGGAAAATTTTTAATATATATATATATATATATATATATAACATCTCGTTAAAGATCTTTAAGATTATTGTACTTTCTTATTTAAATTATAACACCAAATTTCGCTCTAATTTATTCTTTCCCGTAAATGGAAGAAGTTATTAAACAAGGGGAAGAAAGAATATGTAAATTGCATTAAATATTTTACTTTCACTTATATTCAAGATCAAGGCATTTTACCTTGAAATTGATTTTCAAACTTCACCATCAGCAGAAATATTCAATAGCAAGGTCTTTATCTTAACCTTCTAACTGAATGATTAATATTCATTACTAGTGGATGTATGATGTTTCACTCACAACGATTTAGTGGTAATGGAGATCCTATCTATTCCTTTTATAAGCCATATGTAGACAGAAGGATGAGACTTGGCATATCCAAATTAAGGTTTGTTGTTGCTTGCTTTAAACTTTTTGTACAGTTATTTCTTTAAGATTAAAACAAAATCAGATATTTAATTGCTACTTTGAAATTCAGGCTGGTTTTATGCTTTTTTACACTTAGTGCAATAACTACAAAAAAGCAAAATTTGTAAGTTTTCAGATTCTCTGGTCAAGTTAATAATAATAATGAACGATCATTCAAGTTAGTTTCGTTCCATTCATTGTATGAAACTGGTCTTGCAGTCTTCTGCAGTTTATAGCATGAATATGGTATGAACGTTGAACGTTCTCTTATTGTATAATCATGATCTTCCAAACACGTGCAATCCGAGCTCGATATTCTCTAAATTAATTTCAAACTGTGTGGTACGTTCGACTTTTTCAGAGACTTGTGAAATCGGTGTACAAAACAAATGTTGTCTTCATATGTACTGTTAATCCTGCTGCTGTTAGTGCGTACAGTTCAAACTGCTGCTAATGTAATACAACTAAGATAACTTCGTTAAAAGCAATATACAACACAAAGTTAATAGTACTGACTGGTTTCGAAGGCAAAAAAAAACAGCCTTCTTCGTTAGGATACACAAGAAGTGCAAATCGGTCGATACTATTAATTTTATTTTGTATGCTGCTCTTAACGAAGTTATTTTAGTTGTTTTCTCTCTCGAGTGAAGGTTGGGCTTCTTGTGTGTTCTGATGAAGAGGATGTTTATGCCTTCGAAACCGATACTATTCATTTTGCTTTGTATGCTGAGCGTAACGAAGTTATTTTAGTTGGCTGCTGTTAGTGCTTTAAGGGCAGCTTACTTTAATTGAAGTAAGATAATCGATCATGATTGATGCCCCTATATTAACTTACACGGCGTAGTTTCCTTGTCAAGTTCTTCATACATTGATTGTATTTTTACTTTGACAATATGATCAGATCGGCCTTTGCTATTATAATTATTGTTCCTCTTCTAAATAAATAATTTCCCCAAACTTTCCAGTAAATTTTCAGCAAACTTTCCAATAAACTTCTGATAATCTGGCACGTTTGGAGCTTCAGAGGATCATTGGATGCTAAATTAAAATGGGTTAGAAAATTAGAAGAAATAAGTTAAAACAAAATTATGGCCAATAAATGTGTTGTTTGTTTGTCTTTAAACGTTAAAAATTTCAGCTTCTAAATTAATATATATGCATATTTTTTTTACAAAGGAAAAAGTCAAAATAGTGTAGTGAATGTATTGATACCTCCGATTTAAACTGGGAAATAATTAGAACCAAGTAAAAATTGAAACAATAAAATATTAAGTTTCTAAAAGAGCATTAAAGAATAAAAAAAAGTCAATATACAAATAAAAGACAAAACAAAACAAAAGAATTGGAATACAATAGAAAGCCAACAACATTGACCAGAATTTTTTTTAAAGCAGAAGTAATACTATTCATAAGCAGAAAACTACGTAACTTGATCTGGAATTTCTTTGCCAATTATAATACAGTTTTACAATCGCGCTATAGAATTTTTATTGTTACAGATGTTAAAGAATCAATTAGATTGATATGCAGTGGTTGACCTAGTAAGGTGAAAATTTTCAAAATGTGGACAATCAAAAATGCCCCACATTACAGATACATTTTGTTTATTTGATTTAATATTAAATCTATAGAGCTATTTTCAAAAATGGGCCATGATTGATTAAAAAGTAAACGAGATATTTATATATCGAAAATTTGAAGTTCTAAGCTAACAACGGGTAGGACAGATTTATTTCTAAAAGGTTTATTTTTGAATGTTGAACGTTCGTTAAACATCAATGTAAGGGGAAATTAAGGACATTTACTTAACATTTGTAAAGTAGGACTTAATTTGAGATGAAACTATTGGTCAGAATCAAGGATAGAACCTGCACCTCTTAGGTCGCGCAAGTTATCAGCTACATTATTCCAATTATGTAAAGAATTTCTTTGAATTATCTTACATAGGTTTAAAGATATACATAGGTACTAAGAATATTAGGATAACTCAATTTATTAGCATCCAAGTTTTCCGAAGGTCTTTGCTGCAATCTGCATATGTTGCTAATCGCTCCCCCACAGATCAACCAAGAGACCTAGTCAGTCAGTGTTTCAGTCATGGTATATAAACTTTATCTCAGAAGTTGTCTATTTCTAATGACTTTCTATATTCCTAGAATAACGTAATCCTTTGTAATACGATTATGTGATTTGGTAAAAAGGATTGTTGTTATCCTTGACATGTACGTAAAGGTTGATTAAGTATGACCTTCAAGTATCAGAGCCCATTAATTATTGACCGCAAAGAGGTCAAGAAACACCTACTACATTAAAAAAAATTCCCCACTGAAAACTGCAATAAAATACGTAATTGGTTTTTAATGAATAGTTTTGTAGCCTCAGGCTGAGCGACAAACTTGAAGTTTATGAATGCAACATATATGCATTCTAGAAACCACACGCACAATTTTGAATGCAATAAAATTTAGAGAATTTTACATAAGTGTTTAAATTTTTAAAATATTGAGTTAAATAATGCAGATTCTAGGAATCGAATTCTTAGTGCAGTGACTAGCATTCGGGAACTGGTTTCGTACTTTTAAGTACGAAATGGTTGATAACTGCATTGGTAGCAATAGCGAAGTGTCAGAGAAGACAGTGTCTAACCAAATTATTTACTACCAAGTAACTTTTATTTAAGTTATATATTATTCAAAATAAATGCATAAAATGCTTTCTTTGTAAATAAACGAAGGAAGAATCAGATAAATTTTGGCTTCCATTGGCGTCACAATTTCAAGTGACTGCGTATTGTTTAGGAGAGACATATTCCGAAATGTCAACCCATCTGATGAATATTGCACTGGGACTGGAACTATGCGTGTAACTTCTATCATTTAACTTCCGTAATAGCATGGGTAGACGCGTCTTATAAGCTGCAGGATTTCTTGGAGGAGTGAAGATTCTTTTCCTCCGCCACGATGGGGTTTTACGTTTTTGTCTGATTCATTTCGTTTCTGCAAACATTAGTGATTATTGTGTGAGGACTCTGGAGAGTAATTTTAAAACTTAATAGCAAATTCGAATTAGAGAATCGCTAAATTATAAGGAGTTTGGCATTTTTGATACGTTTGGAATTTTTATACGTGAATCATAAATTAAACTTAGCAAGTGAAAAAGTGAAGCTTGACGAGTGGTATATTTATCAATTTACCTCTTTCCTTTGATTTATATATATCAGTTAAAATAAAGTTTCCCATGGATTGCGTTTTCCCGCATATAACGTTTTTGAATAGGCTCCACAAAGAAATGCAAAACTGGGGTTCCACTGTAATAAAAAAAAATGCAAATGTCATTAATTTATTTTCATTCTAATTCAGTTATTATATTTTATTTTATTCGTACATTAAAATATGTAGCATGAAACATTTTATTTGTTATTTGGTCCCTGGTTTTATTTTTCCTTAAATTGTTTTATCACGCTTTATCACTGACTGGTAGTAAAATAATTTGGTTTTCTACTCGTACTTTATCCCATAGAAGTTCGCAAAATAGTACGCCCATTGTTGCCAGTGCAGTTATCGGCGATTTTGTCTTGAAAAAAGCTGAAAAGCACGAAATCAGTCTATTAATGCCGATCGCTAGACTGGAAGGGAAACTCTAAATTTTGGGAAATACTCTAATTTCCGAGTTTTGAACCGGACATGGCTAACATATCCTGCGGCCCTGGATTTCAAGCTGTTCAACTGACATTTGAACACAGCCTCTAACGATAAAGACCAATCTATCACAAGTATTGAAATATGATAAATATAAATTGTAAAAGTATAATTAACAAATATGAAATCATCCGTTTCAGCGGATCTTTGAAATATGTGGTAAAATACCTTAGTTTTGAAGTTTTTGAGAAAAACCTCAATTTCTTATTTTATTGGTTCGCAAAATTTTTACCATACTGTTGTTTTAGCGAAACTTTTCCCGCTTAAAACATCTATTTCAAGATATAGTATAGATACAGCTCAGATTATAGATTTGGATTCAGTATCCAATTCCGGAGGAGAATATGGGTTCACCAAGGATTTCCACTTCTGGTTCAAAAAGATGTCTTGAAACATCTATTTTTCAAAATTGGCAGATAGAGCTTATATGATGATTGATATGAGTTCAGTATTAAATTCTGAATAAGGCATTCTCCTATCTCCAAACATCACTATAGATTCTCCATTCTAGTTTTTTTCACTTTCGATTCAAAAAATTTCCCTGAAATTTCTATTTTTCAGGATTGACTATAATAATATGTATTTTAAGGACTGACTATAGATAGGACTTAGATGGTGACCTATATGGATTCAGCATAGAATTCCAGAGAAGGTAGGGTGGTTAACTGAGGATTTCAATTTACGGTTCTGGCGATGTCACTTCCAATTTTCCAGAAAATTCGTATAACTGTACTAAAAAAGTACTATACAAAACATAATAAAATGCTTAATAGTTTCGCCTAAAATGAAGTGTGCGCATCATTTGTCACCATATGAAGGCTCCTTCATAAATTTCTTGTTTTATTTATCTTTGGTCCTAAACAGAGGGATTAGGTTTGCCTTTATTCTACCCCAGTAGGCTTTGGTGGTCCCTTTAGCTCTAGGCCCGGTCCCCACGGCCCTTGATTTAATTTGGCTATGGTTCTGCGTGATTATGAATGTAGATTATTCTTTTAAAAAGACCAATCTTCGTTTTTGAAATTTTTTCATCCTTTGAAAGAGGTCCTTTTTCTCAAATTAAAATATACAGTATTTTATGGGAAGTATTTTTTACTTCTGAAATATGTACAAATAATCGGCCATTAAAGGCCTAAGATAGCCTCAGTTTCAAGACACACATGTCAGTTATGCAATTTGAAGTTGATTATTTGAAGAAAAATTGTGCAATTGATTGATAACAATGATTTTAACTGATGTAAATATTTTGAAATAATCCTATCGTTGTCAAGACGATAAGTTTTGTCGCCAAAAGTTATTTCAAGTTCAAAATAACTAGAGGAATAAGCTGTAGGGTTAACTTACGCTGTAAGAGATGAAAGCTTCGTCCCCTTTAATGGTTACAGTCTTTTGGCCAGTTCTAAGATTCGTGATTTAAATCCTTATTGGGCCTTAAGTTCTTTATAAAGCTTATAGTCATTAAGAAAATACTTTGAAAGATGCTGTACTATACAAAGGTTTTTTTCTGAGTAATTTATGAGAAAAAAACTTCGCGGTTCCTATTAAAAAAATGAAGAATTCATAATCAAAATTCTAGTTAATCAGTTGGTTAGAACATTTGTGTATTGAAATAAAATAGTATTTTTGTTTTTAAATGGAGATAATCACGCAATCTAACGCGTGTGTACTTAAAATGTATAAAATGTAATAACGAGGCTGCGTTCCCAGAAGATATTGTATCTTGCATCGTGGTTGTTCATACTTCAATTTTTAGGGAACTTTTGAAACTCTTTCACTCATATGGTGTACTTACTACATGGACCTGTCTAGATAGACCAAGGATGAAGAAAAAGAAAGAGAGGAAAAAGAAAAGAAATGTCAAATGTTAGGGGAAAAAAAGCAGAATAGAAACATTATTATAATATTGCAGATTTGATTGAAAACTGAAGTCTCGTTATATTTTTATTTGTGGAGAGTCGAACACTTTCAGTAATTATTTCCAAAAATTTAGAACGCAAAGAAAGAATATGCCATATTCATATACGTATTGCAATGAATAGATAGCAATGTCAGAAGATATCAATCGATATAATCTGCTTCATGATAAATCTTTACCCCAAAACCTCCACACCCTGACTCCAGATTGCTCAGATATGTTTCTCTGGCCCATGAAGTAAACTATTTTCGTATCACTGAAGTATATGGAATCAATATGTCTAACCATTATTATATTTCTATATATGTTTAACAATATCATCAAGCTGGAATGAACTCGAGGTAGTTTAAAAAAATCAAAGTTGTTCTCTATTTTAATTTCCTTCAAATGTTTATTTTCAAGGTCTCGAGAAGATCTCTCGATGGACTTGGATGGGGTTCATCGCGCAAGAGATTGATCTTGAACATGTGTCATCCAGATACAAATGGGTTAGTGGGACAAATAAGCGAGAAAAATAAACACTATTCACATCCAGGTAAACAATGACACTGTTGTTGACTATGACTGCAAGGCAAATAGGGGCAAAGAACCCAGAAATAACCAACGTTGCATGAAATGCTTTTATATTACTCTTCTCTTTCTAGCGTGTGATTAAAAATATCTGGAGTGAGAGTACCCAATTGACTTCCTCTTACAATTATATTACATAATGCTCATGCCCAATTGTGTCACAATATTTGAAATGCTATTTAATATAAGTCCTTTCAGTATCTACTATTGTAAAATGTTCACTTATATTTGTTTCAAAGGTGTTATATTACTCGTATAGAATGCATTAAAATATCCTTATGTTTATACATTGAAACTTTCAGTATGTAGATACATAGTACATTGAAAACGTTTAGTATGTAGATACATTCAGTATGTACATATAACTTTCAGTATGTAGAGATTTGTCATGTGCTGCCTACAGCAGATGATTTCGATTGAACATGTATCCTTTACTATAGATAGACCTAACATGTACACTCATGAACCTTTTCCTACAAAGTTATCTAGCACTTAGGGACCGTATTATTAATTAACCTTGTATAATTTGTTGATCAGTTGATAAAACTGATGTAAAGATATAGTGAAATTGAAGTGTTTGCATTTTGGGGGGTTTTGAAATTCAAAAAGGTTTGAATCTTGAAGTCAGAGTAAACTGATAATTTTGGTAAACTGTTCACTCGACAACAAGGATAATGAAATAAAATTATTATATTTATCCATTTAAAGAGGATTCTGAGGAATAAAATCATCAAACTCTGAAATAGAATTCAGTTTCGTAAATTTGACATGTATACGAGTATACGTTGCTATCAAGACTCCAGATATACAGAAAAATGCTAAATTAAGTTGTGTTGCAATCGAATTATATAAGAAAAATACTTCAGTTATTTACAAGTTCCAAATCGTTAAAAAATATTATTCCTAAATCGTTCTTATTCCAGTATGTGAGCATAATAAATTTCTGACAAAATTTTTACATTTATTTCTTTAAAGTGGATTTTGAGGAATAAAATCATCAAACTCTGAAATAGTATTCAGTTTTGTAAATTTGGCATGTATACGTTGCTGATAAGATTTCAGATATTAAATGTTAAATGAAGTAATGTGTTTTAATCGAACTATGAAAGAAAAGTATTTCAGTTATTTAAAAGTTCCAGATCGTTAAAAATATTATTCCTACATTGTTCTTTTTCCAATATGTGAGCATAATAAATTTCTAACAAGAATAAAGCGTAGAATTCGAGTCAGAAATAATTGTTTTGAGTTGATATCTTAAAACTAGATGCTGGTAACCCACTTTACAACAAGAATTGAATTGTCTTTTTTAACCTGTTTGTAACGACTGTTTATAACTCAAAACAGCTCAACCGATTTATATAATTTTCTCATTGCTTATTATGCTTAAATAGGAGCAAGGTTTTGACTGTATTATTATAGACTTTATAACGTGTTAATATATAAAAGTGAAAATACGCTTCAAAATTTGAATATCTCCTGGCATTCTCTATCGATTTCGATGAAACTTTTTTACAGAGTGATGCAGTATTCTGAAAACATTCTGATTTAAGCTTTATAGTTCAATATTTACCACCTGAACAACAGAATTTCAAATATATGTTTTTACTTACTTTCCACGATAGCTTTATAACTAAAAAAGCTACTCAGTTGTTTTTTACATACTCTTTTAAGTTAAATTTGGAGCAGTTTAACGTCTAAATCTATTTTATTTTTTTTAGTAAGGTAAAAAGTTACAACAATTTTCAAGTTAATGCAACGCGAATTTTTACGTAAAAATAGTTGTCCTAAAAATCCACTTTGACAATATTTCAACATGCTTTTATTTTCCGTTCTAAAAGAGCGTATCGTTAAAGCATTGTTTGAATTACGAGAATTCCCTGTGCGTTCCGTAGTAATCTTAATCAAAGTTTTGTTGCTTAAATCCTGGGCAGTGGCGGGATATTCCTTGCTAGTTAATTATAAACTATAAAATGGTTCAAAGAATTTACACATTTTTTCACTGTTTTATAAAGCTTAAATAAAAATAAGATTGCGGTTAGAAGATTTTCATATTTTGCAACGAACTGAAAGTTAGATAATTTTTAAATTAACAGTACGTTAATTTTTTTAAAAATAAAACTGTATATATAACTTTTTACATTTGAGCGTAAACTTTGAAAATTATTCGAAATTTAAAATTTTTTTAACATGGCAGCATAGGACAAAAATTGACCTAATCATGTATAAAAAGGTTTATTTATGGCTCAATGATCATGCGACTTAATAGTTTCAATCATTGTTGTAAAAATTAGCCGCGATACAATTTTTACTTTCCCTGCAATACATGTTAATGTATAGGGAAAGCATTGGAATCATGTCGAAAATCGCAACTCGAGTTTTCGACCGATCTACACGTTTCGAGACCTCTAGAATACGAAAAAACTATTTTTAGCTTGACGTCTGTGTGTGTGTCTGTCTGTCTGTCTGTCTGTGTGTCTGTCTGTGTGTCTGTCTGTCTGTGTGTCTGTCTGTGTGTCTGTGCAATGTATGTATCCACTCTAACTCAAAAACTAATGGACCGAATTTCATAAAATTTGGTAGGTAAGACCCTTGGGTGTGACCCTGATGCGGATTAGTTTTTGGTACAATTCCGAAAAAAGAACCCGCATTTTTTTGCGAAATGGTCCGCAAAAATCTCATGTATTGACTCTAGCTCAAATACAAGTTGACCAAATTTCACAAAATTTAGTAGATAAATCACATGTGGGATACTCTGGTGCTGATTAGATTTTGGTACGATTCGGAAAAGAATAACCTGCCTTTTTTTACAAAATCGCCAATATCTAAAAAAAGACTACGTATGTTCAAATGTATCAATTAAATGCTTGTTTTATACGTAATTTTTGACGAGGAAAAGAATAAGAACAACTCTATTACTCTAGGACTAACCGTTCTCGAGATATTTGAGATTTTTTGCATTTTTTTATGTCGCCTGTGGAAAAATGTCCAATTACCAAATAAAAGCAGAAATTGAATTAAAAATGCAAATTTAGTGTCATTTTGTGCAATTAAACTCAATTTAATGAGTTCTTAAAGAAATATAGAAAAAATGAATTTCAGTCTGCAGGGAAAGTCATGTGCTGCCCACATCAGATTTTTTTTTGATCGTGACATCATTAACCTCTTTAGGAGGTAAGTTACCTTCCTCCGGGGGGGGGGGGGCTACATTGTCAAGTATGGTATCAATCAAAAAAAAAAATTCAAGCCCTTTAAAGTGAAGGGTAACACGCTATAGTTGTAATCATTTGGACCTACAATACCGATTTTTCAAGTTCTTTCTTGTAAAATTTGAAAAAAAAAAAAAAATTCTGGTATGAGAAAGTCGAGTTGAGCCCCACTCAAATTATTTTGTAAAGATCTTTAAATGGATGAGGAACAATTTGCTAATTGGAACTTCTTTGTTGTTGATTGTTAAGATCCAGACCGTCCGACCTATCAGAAAGGTGTAAGGTAACTGTTTGGACGGCTGGGAAGTGGAACTTCTTTGTAAAGGGCCCGTATTAAAAGTAAAATTTTGTACTTTTTACTAAAACGTATCACATGATCTGTCGTAATTTGAAAGTCTACCTTATTTAAAGCATTTCTTAAATTGAAACCATGGACCTGCGACCAATCATCATTCGAGAGATATTTGGTGGTGCAATATTTTTGAAACACTCTCTATTATGTAACAGTCGTAAGACCACAAAACTACAATCAAAGGGCCCCTAAATATTTCCGGACGGAAACATGGAAAGCCATTTCCTGAAACGTATAATTAAGAATCATCATTCTTGGTGATTCTTCTAGACTATTAGTCTGACAAATCGAACTCGCGTTGCAAAAGTTCATGTAAAAAATTTCGTCTCCTCTTTAATACCCAAAGCAATTAAGAAATCTGATCAGGGTATTATAGTCCACACAAAGGAGGAAGTTCCATGCGAAAACGGCCTCGATTAAGTCTGACCTAATTCAGCACTTGGCTAACCTGTCTCGGTACATAGCCGTAAGCCAAGTTTCAGTTTGAATATCTGTTGAGAGTGCAAGTTACACGTGACATGGTTGAGAAAGTTTTTTGCAGGTGAAGATGTAAGAGCAAATTCATCTTTCTTATGTTTTCTTTTGCTTTCCATGCCATGCACTGCTCAAGGAAAGCATTGACATAGGTTGAAAAATTAAATTTGAGTTCTCAGTTCATTTCTACATGGCATTCTACAGCACACAAATCAACAGTTTTTAACATGATGACTTTTTCTCTCAGTCTATTCGTGCTGTATATATATCTTCTCTAGCTCAAAATTATCAGTAATAGATAAGTTATGAGTTAACTCATGGTGCTGCTTAGATTTTGATACGAATAAAAAACATAAAACTGGACTTTTTTTTTTAAATACCTTATGAAAATGGACAGAAGTAAAATAAAAAGAGCTACGTGTAACTTTTCTTAGTAAATGATTTTTTTCAACGTTATTATTTATTTGCAAAGCGAATGAAACCACTACCGCCATGGTAGGATAAGCCTTTATAAAAATATTTTAGTCTTTTTTTTATGTAATTTTAGCTGGTTAAGGTAATTTTAAAATGCGGTAAGACATTAAATGCAGAAGAAAATTATTTTAAAACCAGCACGAATTACACGCCGTTGCCCGAGTCCTAAATAAACGTCCGCTACTTAAACAGTATATTTACACACAAGACAGCACGCTCTTTTAAAAAGAAATGAGGAGAGAAGACTCCTAAACGGGCATGCGCAGTAAAATCTACTGGTAGAAGGTCGAATCAGTGGAACGTGTGGGAATTTCGTGGAAAATGCTTTGCTATCACTCAATGTGACATCTTAAAAACTTACAAAAATGAAAATTATTTACGAAATAGGAAAAAAAAATGTTAGAATGCTAAGATATGCAGAACTTTTAGTCAAATTACAGAATTGTGCTAATCTTAGTTCTCTGGATCGACGATATGTATATCAGATAACGTAAAAAAATTGAAAATTTCGATGTATATTTAAAAAAAATAAATAAATAAAAAGGAATTATCTCACCGATTCGGTTCAAATATTGTTGTAAAGAACGTTCTTCGGTCTTTTTGATGGTATCAAAATGGAAACTCTGTGATAATATTTTCGGTCGTTAAGAATCCAATTTCTGTAAAAGTGCTAAGACATAAAATAACTAAAAAACTAATTCGAAATTTAAAACAATAACGAAGTGGTGATACATTTCTTGGTCTTGAACTACCTGTATACAAAATTTCATAGCCGTACGATGTTTAAATTTCCCGCTATAGACTGCTATCTCTCTCTTTCTCTCTCTCACACACACACACACACACACACACACACACACACACACGCACACACACACACACGCACACACACACACACGCGCACACACATACACACGCACACACACACGCACACAGAGAGAAACACAGATAACTTCCTTTATAAGGTAGAAGATTAGAATTTCGATTCAATCAAATAAAATGCTCTCAAAATTAAATTTAATTTTTAAATTAAAAAGAAAAAAGTACGAGTCAGAAAAAAAGTTCTCTACAACGTTTTATTTGGAACATCAAACTATAAGTTTTAAAGCAAAATTGATTTTAATAGCCAAATTTTTAATAGCCAATTTCTTAATAGCCAAGATATATCTAAAAAACCTTTTCGGACAAAATAATATTAGATAACATATATTTTTATTATCATCTGTTAAAATATTTCACTGCATCAACATGATTTTTTTTATGAAATTTTTGATATGATAAACCAATTAGGGCACAAAAAACACTATGTTTATCCAGAGAACATTCAAATACTGGTTCTGGCTTATTCACACCGAAGAAAGAAAACCAAAGAATACTTAAACATGCATTTGCTTAGTAAAACTTATTTGCTCAGTATTTTATGTTGTGATCCAGTTTATTTTGTATCTATAATCTGAGAATTAACATGTTAGCAAAGTTAGTTTTTGGTATCATAAAAAAAACATTTATAAATACCAAATGAAAAATAATTCGTTTAAGTAACTGTATGACTAATTAGCGAATTTCACTAACGAAGTATTAAATTACTTTTTTGAGTTATTTATTTAATTATTTCACAATGTGACTAACGAAGAATTTATTTATTACCAGAACGAATTACCCGACGTTGTCCGGGCCATATATAAGTACTGGCTATTTAAATACTACTATTAAATAATACTATTCCCGATTATCCGTGCTAATTAATGCGCGTACACGAAAAATCGGAAAACACGGATAAAATCCAAAAGTGGACTTGTATACTATAAAAAATAAACTATTAAATAGGTCTTAAACGAACTACTGTTCTAAATAAGGTTTAATTAAAATAATTATGCCTTAAGCTCAACAACTTCAAAATTCTAGGAAGCTCTAGCCGCGATTGAATTCCTTCAATTGACATTTACTTTCTCATATACGTAGTATTGAGAAAGTGTTGTTTTCACGAAAATTGATTTTCACGAAATTCTGATTTTTCTATAAAATGTTCGTAATTTTTACATAAAATAATCATTAAATTTGTTAACTATTGTATGATTTGTTCACAGGTGCTCCACAGTCAGATGGCTACGGTCCGCGGTCTGGGAACTGCCCGGAAGAAGGTGTTTTCGGCTGGGGCCACGACGATGCATGCGACCAATACTATAAGTGCACGAACGGTACGTTTAGCCACGAACAATGCCCTAATGGATTGGTGTTCGACGATAAAAACCCTGTACATGACTTCTGCACATTCATCTGGAAGGTTGACTGCGGGAAAAAATCAATAGGTAAGGCAAATAAAATTTATGTTTTGCAGTAAATATATAGTTGGCATCAAATTAATTATCCCTGATCGTTATCATTTTCCTAGCGAGATAATTTTAATAGATTTTAATTGGGAATATATTCACAAACTCAAATGTATAAAGCCAGGCGACCTGAGTTGGGAAAACGGTGTAAATTAAACTGTTTATATCATCCACAGTTTGGATGATAGCAGCTGTGGCCTCAGTTGAATTAATATAGCTGTGTTGCAATTTATTCTCCTGGTAGTATAAAAATAGCAATTGTGACATTGAAAAACAAGTGAACTTTCCTTTCATTTCTAATTACTTTATGGACCAATAATTTTTATTAAGCTTTAAAAATTTGCAGAAAATGATGAAAAAAGTACTTGTACGAACGGTGCCACAACATTCATTAGGTTTAGGGAGCTTCAAAATTACCGCTTATCAGCATACAAGCTATCTTCATTGGTTGAACAGACGAAGCGCATGAATTAGTTTTTTCTTCGATTTGTTTCTTTCCTTTGGAAAATAGTTTTAATACGGTTCAAAAATATAAGGGATTTATGATATATCCCCTGTGTGAAACGAAACCTGCACTACGCGGAAACGGACGCCAATTTAAAATGTAACTTGTTAATAAAGCATCTGTTGTAACGAACAAAGAACTGAGATATCCTCCCAACTATTTCAGTCATTCATTTCCAAGAGGATCATGTTTTGCACAACCTTCTATTAAATCATGTGGCGATTGTTTGAAATCTGTTTCAGAACTTCAAGAATTTTCAGTTAATCAAGGAGATTCTGCAATGCTTGAAATATTAAACAATGCAGGATTTTTAATTGAAAATCGCATCATTAGTAAGACATATATCCAAAAAACCCATGTTGGATTATATTAAAAGTTTATCTCAAATAAAAAGTAGTGTTTCTTTAAATTTATTTATTGGTTTCATGGTAAGCAATAATGTTTTGCCAGTAAGACAATTTATCTAGTTTTAAGGTATTGTAATAAGCTAATAGTCAAGGACATGGGGTACACAAATTTTTTTTTATTTACACATACGCCTGTGATCGCGGTATGCAGAAATGCACATATATACATATTTAAAATAATTAAATTAGCTATTATGATATAGTATTAATCAGGTGCATCTAAATATACTTCTCAGAATTTTTAAAGTCTAATGTACAAGTAAGCAATTACATACGGACTGTCTGCATTTCCAGCTAACCTTAAAGTTCACTTTTCCTGAAATAACCTGCATGAAACGGAAACATTTTCAAGACGGAAAATTCTTCCTGTCTCCTAAAATTCCGTTTAAGGCAGATTCGACCATAATAGAATATTTCATATCTTTCAAATAAAAAAAAATTTAAAAACTGTTTGTGAAAATAAAAATGTAAAAATGAGCATATTATTGTCCCATCCATTTCCATTTCCCTGTCTGGAATGAATGGGCCGAAATATAAAAGTGCATATTTTTTAATTTTATCAGTATTAAGCTGGGCCTATATTCTAATTAAAAAAATTCTGATAAATAACATTCTTTACTTACTTAGCTTGACAACAGAGAGGTATAAGAAAATTGTAAACCTACCGACAAGTAAATCTGACGGTTTTAGTTCAAATTAATCAATTTCTAAAATTGTATTTCATATTCTAATCGCATTCAATAAAACACGACTTTCATAATCAATGGCCGTTTAAAACTTGAATTTGGTTGGTATTTGTTGGCGAATCTATTTTTATGGCAACCCAATCCCAGATTTAATAACTGGTTTTCAGAGGAAAATCAGTAATTCCTTTTAAGATTAAAATTACTGCAGACGATTTAAAACAATATTTCTTATAATTATATTTTGTAGATCTATGGTAAAAAACAATATTCTATAAAACTATTTATTTATTTTAATATACTTCTCATAAATATTTTTCTCATAGGTACTTATTTTTAGTGTAGGTATTAAAATTAGTATCATCAAGACGGTTAGAAAAATATTTCTGACCATGAAAATCTTTATTCTACAATGGTCTCATATCTTTTAATAGCTTATTCTTTCATGAAACTTTTATGAAACTTCTTTGCCAAATTTCGCGACAGATAGTTTAATCTGGCAGTCGTAAGCACTGAATTTTACCAAATGTGCGTATGAATGAATAAAACTGAGTAAAAAAACCTTCCGAAGCTTCCACATAGTATCAAGCTAGGTTTGTTGCAAGTATAGTATTCATGCCACCTCTATCCTACCTTACAGAGGAAAAAATAGTCTTATAATTAGTACTATTGTAATATGATATAAATAAACCACCTATGTATCCTTGGAAAAATAGATTCAAAATCCTGTCAATCTTCAGTAAAAATTATTTGCTTGAGATGTTTCTATTAAAATTGTGCTTCATACCTTGAGAACAATTTTACGTAGTTTTTAATTCTCCCTTAACTACAGTGGGTAAAACAGCTATTTGGTTGCCATATTTACTAGATTCATTAAAGTAAAATCTATAAGAATCATCTTTGAATTTTAAAAGTTAGTAAAATTATTGTTTTCCAACGAGTGTTGATTTTAAAGATGATGCGGTAGTGCAATTGTATGACTTTCACAGATTACGGATTATTCATCATGAGAAACGACCCATGAAAGCTTATAGCTTTTTAGTGGCATGGCAAAGGAACTCATCAGAATCATTTATAGGAACTACAGAGAATCTCAAACGTTCTCATACTCTGAATTTGTAATTTTAGCGTAAAACAGTGGTTCAAAACTTTTTCACTCATGGAACAATTGTTACTGGTGGCTATTGAATCTCTCATTATGGTTTTATCAAAAATTTTTTGAAGCATTGATTTCTGAAAATATATTAAAGACAGAGCTTAGATATTGACGGATATGGATTCAGCATCAAATTTCAAAGGAGGTTCATTAAAGATTCACATTTCCTTTTTTTTATTTACGATTCAAATAATCTCATTTTCTCTAAAGTAACTTTTTTTTTCAAGATTGGCTATAACTAGCGATAACATATAAATTCAGCATCAAATTATGGATGATGTAGGATGATTCACTAAGAATTTCCAGCTACGATTTCTTTTCCACTTCTGGTCCAATAATTTTCCTTGAAATATCTTTTTCTCAGGATTGGTAGGATAGGATACAGCTTAGAATAACGACTGGTAGGGATTCATCATTACATTTCAGATGGGATAAGATGACTCACTATGGATTTTTACTTCTGCTTCTGGAGAGGTCACTCGATTTGAACATTTACATTTTCATTGAAACATCTATTTTTCAGGATCAGCTAGAAAGAAATTAGATAATAATTAATATGGATTAAGCATCAAATTTCGTACGGGATTGGGCAATTTACTAAGAATTGTTGCTTCTAGAATTTTTTCACTTCCGGTTCAAAAATTTTCTTTGGAATATCTATTTCTCAGGATTGAGCTTAGATGAGAACGAACATGGATTTAACATAAAATTTCAGAGGGTGTAGGGGTTTACTAGGAATTTTCAATTCCTTTTTCTTTTTCTAATTCCGTTTCAAAAGTTTTAATTTTCTTTGAAGTATTTATTTTTCAGAATCGGCTATAGATAGAGCTTTGATGACTGATATGTATGAGTATTAAGTTTTCGAGGGGTTTGAGGGATTCAATTGGGATTTTAATATCCGGTTCAAAATTTCCCCCTAAAACATATTTTTTACAGAATTGCTTATAGATAGAGCTTAAATAATGAATGATATGAATTCTACATCAAATTCTAATGGGAGTATAGGTCTCACTAAATATTTCCACTTATGATTTTAGAGATGACATAACCGATTAAAAATTTCCATTTTCCCTGCAGCATCTATCTCTCAAGATTACCTATAGATAGAGATTAGGGACTGATAGATAGAGATTAGGGACTGATAGATAGAGATTAGGGACTGATAGATAGAGATTAGGGACTGATAGATAGAGATTAGGGACTGATAGATAGAGTTAGGGACTGATAGATAGAGACTGATATGGATGCAGTATCGAATTTCGGAGGGGGAAGAGATTCACCAAGGTATTCCCCTTTTGGTTCTGTAAATATCACATTTGGTTTTGCTGAAAATTCGCGTTACTGTACGAAAAACATGACTGTACGGCTGCAAAAGTATATGAAAATCCTTAATAATTTCGTCGGAAATGGAAATGAGTTAACAAATCATTTGCCACCATATGAAGTGCCTTTCATACATTTCTTGCCATTTTATACATCTACGAAACATATACACCATAATCTCTTAGCCTGGGATCTGAGCACCTCTGGGGCCCTGGATGACCTTAACGGATGGTATTGAAATTGTTTTCTGCATTCTAAATGGGAAAGGGAATTAAAAATAGAAGAAAACAAATTTTAAATATAAAACGAATTTAATGTGGGTTAAGACTTTGCATTGAAATATATTCCTTCAAGCTTAATACTAATTGCCTTACTTTTTAAAAATCATCGCAGTATTAACTATTCAATTCGATTTTTGTAGAAATATAAAATTCAAACACCAGACTGTTGTGTATGTTGGTTGCAGTTAAGTCAAATACATAGTGGATTTTGCAGTAATTGACCTTAATTAATAATATGGTATTACATTTTTCCCTGCATACTATAAATGATATTCGAACTACTTGTAAATATTGTTTTAAACTTTTATAGCAATGTAACTTTGGGGGGCGAATTCGGACAGGAAACTTCGACATTTTGATAAGAGGTGCAATTTAATGTTTCATAGGACCAGTTCGTTGTTTAACGTGGTCGGGTAGAAATTGCGCATGCCGACTTGCTTTTATATGTCCTCTATGTCTGACAGTAACTTTTCTAAAAGTTAATCGAATTGTTTGAAATTTACATGGGGATAGATGTTTTACCGAAGTTCGTTACTAGGCTTAAAAATTGCTCGCTCTGAGTTTCTATCACTTATACAGGGTGATTAAAAAAAGATGGTCCAAACTTTACGAGGTACACACCAAACCAAGCATTTTTCGTCATAGTTTACCGGGTCGGAAATGAAACTTAATGGCGTTACAGGGCGATGGATTGGGCGAGGTGGTCCCATAGCTTAGCCCCCACGATCGCCCGATTTGTCGTGTCTTGACTTCTTTTTCTGAGGATATTTCAAGGGTCTCGTCAATAACACTCCCTTTGAATCTGGAGAGAAACTCGTCGCCAAAATTTCGGCCGCTGCTGCCGAAGTACGCGACATGTCTGGTCTGTTCGAGAGAGTTCGCCAATCCCCCCCATCGGTACTGTGAGACGTACATTCAGGTTGGCGGTCGCTCTTTTGAGCCATTACTGTAATTATTGTTTATTAAATGTCATTTTATAACTTAGTCATTCTCGTGTTTTCGCCTCACCTCATCGGTTTCACTATTAAGCGCCCACTGGCGCTTTGATGTTTCATTTCCGCCCCAGTAAACCATGGCGAAAAATGCTTGGTTCGGTGTTTATTACCACATCGTAAAGTTTGGACCATCTTTTTTTAACCACCCTGTATACATTGCATGACTACAACTCCTGTAAAACATCTGAATATTTGGATATTTTGATATATAAAGAAAACTTCTGTTAAAGGCAAGCTACAGATTTGTAGACATGCACGTTCAACTAAAAAAATAAAAACATATTTTATTATTTATATTTTAATTATTTTCAAAAAATTAGCTAAAATCTTGCAATTAGTGAAAAAATTGCCTAGAAAAAACAAAATCCCGCTCATATTCTTATATGATCCCTCCAGGGCTGATATAATTGTTCTCATTGGAAGGTGTTTTTTAGGTATTGATACTCGTCGTGTCACAATGTGTTCAAATCTTTTGTGACATTTCTTCCTATCATTCTATTTCTATGTATTCCAGAACCACCTATCAGCAGTCCCGGCTGTCCTTACCAGTGGGGTATTTTCCCTTCAGATAGCTGTACCACTTATATCCGATGTGCTTGGGGAGAGCCCAACGTAACAAACTGTGAAGAAGGCCTTGCCTACCAAGACGAGACCCATTCCTGCATATGGCCCGATGAAGTTCCCGGATGCGACAGCGAGGGTAAGTGATAAAATGAACAATTATTCCATAAATTGGTAGAACAGTCCGTTGGCAAAACTTCAAAAATTGTAGATTAATATTTTATGATATATATATATATATACAGAGTGTCCCCAAAACATTGACCTCCGCTTTTATTCCTTAAATATTGATCTTAGACATATATAATATATTACAAAGTTGCATAGAAAAGGTACAGAATTTTATGAAATCGATAAAAATTTTCAGGGGATTAAATTTTAAGAAATACAAAATTAAAATTTTTATACGGCCGTACGAAAACATTTCCAATGAGTAAAATGTGCTCCATACGCTAATAAGGTGATGTACAAAATTTCAGCATTTTATCACAAAAATTTCCAGAAATATGTTTAAACAAAGTTGGTGAGGGATTAATCACAAATTAAAATGTAAATGTTTATAGCAAAAGTGCAACTGACGCAACGCAGAAATGCACCATAGGCTTGTTATTAGGCGAATGCAGCTCTGTATTGGCATGGATGGAAAACATTTTGAACAAGCTTTATAATCCTTGTGTAAATTTATTATTTCTACACAATGTAGATACTTTTGTACCAATAAATAGCAAAATTATTATTTATTTATGTAATCATTGTTTTCTTTCGTATTTTGTGTATGACCCCAGAAACGCGATCAACCGACATAATTTTTCCCATCTGAGAACCCATGTCGATGGTTCGAAAAGTGGTTTTAGTCAGCATTTTTGTCTTTTCATATCTCTGAGACTTTTTATGATAGAATGCTGAAATTTTGAACATCACCTTATTAGTGTATGGGGCATATTTTACTCATTGGAAATGTTTTTGTACGGGGCCGTATAAAAATTTAAATTTTGTATTTCATAAAATTTAATTCCTATGAAAATTTTTATCGATTTCATAAAATTCTGTACTTTTTTTTTACACAACTTTGTAATTTATTATATATGTCTAAGATCAATATTTAAGGAATAAAAGCTGAGGTCATTGTTTTTGGGACACCCTGTATATATACTTATGTTAAACTTATATTACTAAGTTTGGAAGTTCTACGTTTAGTTGTTTTATTTTTAGGATGTTTTAATTGTGAAATCTAATTATGATCGCCCTGTATATATATTTAGTTTTTCATTGTGCAAATTATTTGAATTTCTTCTGGGAGCGTGTTCATCGAACTATTTTGAAGTTGTCAGCTAATGATAACCAAATAGCAAAATTATTATTTATTTATGTAATCATTGTTTTCTTTCATAATTTGTGTAATCGTTCCAAAATTGGTCGTATTCATAACAACTTTCCTTTTGTTTTGTAGGGCCTGGTACTTACTGTATCTATTCTTGAATAGAAGTACTATAGTTGCGACCAATTCTGCACATAACTTTATTATAGATTATGTAGATGCACACTATGCAGAGGAAAACTATGTGAATCTTACATAGAGGATAATTAATTGTATTATCTCTTTTGATGTGTTTGCTTTGTGTCTTAATACTTATTTTTTTGCTTTCGTCAGCCATCGTGGGATTTAGGTGTCCTGAAAAGATCACCGGCTTGTCTTCCAAGTTCTACCCCTTCCCCAGATATCCCCATCCCGACTGCCAGAAGTTATTCGTCTGCGTGAATGATAAACCTCGACTTCTCAACTGCGGCTACGGATCAGCTTTCAACCAGGAAACTTACACTTGCGATGCCATCGAACACGTACCAAACTGGTAAGAGAAGTTTGATGACATATAAATAATACAGAGCTATTTTATAAATAAAAGACAACAGCAACGTAAATTGTCGTGCAAATAAAATGAATAAATCAGACGATTGTTTTGTAAAAGCTCCAAGTTCAAACCTTTATATATTAAGATATCCATATCATTTTACAGTAATTAAGAAAACTTCCATAACCGTTCCTAAAAAAGTGTTTATTAAATGAATATTTCTATATCTTTTCTTTAGCATTAGAACTGTGATTGAAAAGCATGTTTTTAAAAACATGTGCATATTTAGGCATTAAAAGCAGGTTAAAATTATGGTTAAAAATTATGCAAATATCATTCAATTGTAAATGCATTTTGAACGACCAAAATTATTGTTCTTTATTCGGAAGACCTACTATCTGTATATAAATTCACGGAGCCAGATATACTTTTAGGATTGAAAATTAAAAAAATATCCATTCAAGGGAAGTGTCCGCTTTCGGGAAATATCAGTTAAGAAGGGTTTTCTGAAAACGTTTTGTGAAGGAACATTGCTCATCAGTGTCTACTACGTACGATTTTAATATTGTAACAGCATTTTAACAGACAGTAACAGGTTTCTGTGGAGTATTATGACCCCTAAAACTACCCCGTTGGCGACATGACTGATATCGCCACCTAGTGTGTCAAAAAAGAAGTAAAACGAGTAACAGCAATGAAAAACAGGAAAAATGGACTCGAAGAAGAATAAGCGCAGAAAAATAAGTTTAACTTCGTGTTATGATAACATATGGATACCATAACAAGAAAGGTATAAGATGCGATTGACAAATTTTTGGAGTTTTTATTGATATGTAAAGCTTTAAAGAAATCCAAATCAGAAACTGTCGGGGTGCCTTTAAATACTAGAAGTAGAAGAAAAGTTAAATCGATGTCTAGTTATTTGGCAGTGATTAGCAATATTTATTAATTTCTGGATTTCTGAATTTTGATGTTCACTAAAGTGAATGCCAGTCAAACGAATACATCACCTGCTTTGATCAGGATATCACACATTAGAGCAAAACCAAGTAAATTTTTACTTTTGCTCTAGTGGCTGCTCTATCTTTTTTATCCTAACGAAGAAAGCTCACTATTGTGTTTGAAACTGGTTGGAACTTTTAATAAACTATTTTAAGTTGTTACTAACAAAGTGTTTTCATTATCGGGAAATATAAATTTTGAAATTCGTTAAGCTGTTAAAGTATTATCTAATAGCACAAATAAGCCAGTGGCTTCGAAATTTTTTAGAAAGTTATAGTACAGCTGTACACGGGTTTTGGGCACTTTTCTTATGGGCTCAAGCCTGGCTGAAAGACGAGTTCAAATTGCATTTGGAAAATTTCCAGTCGGGTGCTACGAAGTTTATGCTCTCATTAAACTTTACATAACTCTGAGTGTTGATGATACCGATTTATGATTTTAGATGTATATAAAATAAATGAAATAAAGTAAACTCCAAAAAACAGGAGTTCGGGCTATGTTAAGCTTAGACTCAAATGTTTCAGGAGTGGACCAAGTTCAGGCTGTGTTACTGAAGGGCCGGGCAAAGGTCATAATTTCTTCAAGTGTTTCTTTTTCCACAATTCGAAGCAACGTTAAATATTCCGCAATATAATTTTTTTTTCTACAGATTCAATTTTCTTAACCTTTTGCTTACGGGTGGGACAGCGCCTATCTCAAACGAAGAACCTCTCAAAATGACAGGTATTTGACGTACCCTATCCCAAACAGTTCGATCCTCCCTTGCAGACGCCAATGTCCGCAAAGGGGAATCGAACTGTTTGGGATAGGGTACGTCAAATACCTGTCCTTTTGAGAGATTCTTCGTTTAGGATGGACGCTATCCCACCCGTAAGCAAAAGGTTAAAAACGAGCTGATGTGATGGTTACTTACATTTGACAAAGATATGTTTTACAAAAGAGACCACTCTTTCCAAAAGATATAACTTGTCTCACTGTCCTAACCTTCGATATCACGGCGGATCTTCGAACTAACCAGCCAATGATCACCGGGACATGACTTCAAGTTCTTCTCATCAAATTGAACCAGTGAATTATTTTCCTCTAAAATCAGATCGGTGAGCAATAGCTGATCTGAACGACCACCTTCGTATTCCCTACTTTTATTTTTCTTTTTATCGGGACTATTATCCTGTGTGGTCGTGATGTTGAAACTGGCACCACAATTCACAGGGCCTACTGAAAATTCGACTGGTCCTTTTTCGACTCACACCATCATTGCAACTGACCTGCAGGGTTCATTTGTTCAGCTGCCGTAATAAAGGTCTCACTGTCGCAGACGGGGATTGAACTGCGGATCTTCGACCTGACTAGCCGATGCTCTAACCATTGAGCTAATGGAACAAGATTCTAAGTTCTTCTCATTGAAAGGGATTCTATATATTAGTTCTACTTTGTCTATTTCTTAGTTTTTTACTTTTGTGTTTCGTTTTAACTTATTTTCGTTTTGTTGGAACTAGTTTAGTCGTGTTTGGACTAGTATAGTCTTGTTGGGACAGTTTTCTTGTGTGGTATATGGCACTTCAATATTGTCGAAAATCCAGACCGTCTGGCTCACCCATGAACATGGAGCAGCAATTTGGGCGGCCGGGCACTTCAATATTGTGTATTAGTTCTCCGTTTTGGACTGGTTGGGCTTCATTCTGTTTTCGGAGTGGACTCTGATTTTCAAATGGACTCTGATTTGACCGTCTTCCGATCAGAAATAATGCACACACACACACACACACGCACACACGCACACACGCACACACACACACACACACACGCACACACGCACACACACACACACACACACACACACACACACACACACACACACACACACACACACACACACACACACACATATATATATATATATATATATTGTTTCTTCTTTTTGCACCCATTCAGCCTTTTTTACTTCTGGTTTATTTGTCTGCCTTGCTCTGAGGAAGGGGTTACGGCGTATTCTCGAAACAGCTGTATACTGCACTGTTTAATAATGTCTGCTTCATTACATTGCTCAAAATTTTCCTTATCTTTTGTGCAAATTGTTTTTACTTATTGAAACGTAAAAGGGCTCACTCAGCCACCTGTTAACTTTTATCGCATCGGTTTTTCTGTTTTTATTAATCATCAGCAAATACTGGCCATGACCGGTTGAGGGACTGCTTTTAGACGATATATTTATAATTTCCACCATGTCATCCTGATAAAAGATATAGAAATGAGTCTGTGAAATTTCAAGACCAATGGTTCTTTTTGATGGTCCCAGTTTGCACTTGATATAAATTATACAACTCTTTAAAGCACGTGTGATATAAATTATACAACTCTTTAAAGCATGAGTGATAATTTAAGAGTTTTAAAAAATATATTTATGATTTATTAATATAATTTTTTTAGATAAAGCTGATTATTTAATTCAGAAGGAGCAATATTAATTAGTTTCTAACTCTTTTACATTGTTTCACATTCAGTTTAACCTTTATTAAATTTACATTTCTTTCCACAGCTACTAAAATGACGTTGATAGAATAGTACCTTCAAGATGACTAAGTGTTTCATTGGGGTTCCCGCCGATTTTGGAAATAACGACTTCTTTTGTTATAAAATTGTTTGTGAAGTGGGAAAATGTATTTTTGCTGTACTTTGTGTATTTCTGTGAATAAAATTTTAAAATTTTGTACATTTCGACATTTATTTTTTAATAAACAGGCTCCCTTCAACTGCGAATCACTATTTCTCTCCAAAGGTTCCATATTATTTAATCACGTACTACTCAATGTTTTTTCTATCCTAAAGTAAATCATTATTAAGGTAAATAATTATTGATTTGATTATTTTACATATTTTAATTGGATTACTTTAAATGATGTTGAACACAACATGCAAACTATAACGTGGTACACCAAGTTGTGGGCGTGTCGAGCACGAGCTGCAACTTAGTTGCTTCGCTGAAACGAACCATTGTTTCCTTACTGAAAACAGTTTTCGGCTAAATTAAAAATTTTAAATTTTCTCCAGCAGCTTGAATCGAAAAAAAAGTTGAAAATTTCTCCTTTTCATGATAGGGAGGGAAATGTGTGCTATTTTGGAAAGTTTTCTCCGACAGTTTAAACCAAAAAGATACTAAGGTGTGGAAAATTCTATCGTTCGAAATAGTGAGGGAAAAGTGTGAGCTATTTAGGTTAGTTCTATCCAACAGCTTGAACTGGAAAGCAATTAAGTGAAAAAATTTTGTACGAAATAGGGAGGGAAAATGTGCAAATAATTTAGTATAGTTTTCTCAGTCAGCTTGAACCGGAGATAAACCGAGTTGAAAAATTCTATTGTTAGCAATAGGGAAAGTGAAAAAGAGTTAGCTATTTAGGATAGTTCTCTCCAGCAGCTTGAACTGGAAAGAAATGAAGCTGAAAATTATTTTGTTCGAAATAGGGAAGGACAAAAGTGTCAGTTACTTAGGAAAGTTTTCTCAGACAGCTTGAACCGGAAATAAACAAGGTTGAAAAATTCTATTGTTCGAAATAAAGAAGGGAAAAAGAGTCAGCTATTTAGGATAGTTCTCTCTAACAGCATGAACCGGAAAGAAATCAAGCTGAACATTCTTTTGCTCGAAAGAGGGTAGGGAAAAAGTGTCAGCTATTTGGGATAGTTTTCTCAGACAGCTTGAAATAAACCGAGTTGAAAAATTCTATTGTTCGAAATAGGGAGGGAAAAGTGTGAGCTATTTAGGATAGTTATCAATAATTGTCGATGCCTGAAGTTTTCGGACAATTGAAATTTAATTCTTAATATAATAGAATTACACCAACATTATCTTCTCTCTCTACTTCTTTATTTTTCTGTTACAAATCAATCTGTTTGAAACAATTTCAAATCTCTTTGAATTATATGCTCAGATTTATGTTAAATATCAGTGTGTTTCTTCTTTTCCAGCTTCAAATTTCTCTGAGGCTAAGATGCTAAAATTGAATTGAGATGGTACGAAACTGCAAATCACCATAGGTTCGTCTACAGTCACAAAACACCCGGAATATAATTCTGTATAGGGATATTCCGATACCGGGCAGGGATTTTTTCCACCCCTTGGAATCAAACTCCAAATGAAGTAAATGTATCGGTGAACTATAGCAACAAAGAGCCGATAACTGAAAACGTCATAAAGAAAATTTGCTATGTGCTGTATTTTCACCAACCTTTATGAAGACCGATGATATCGGTCAGATCCTGCAGCTAGATTCGAATTTATTCAGATTGGGTTCAAGCCACAATGCTCCAGATTTTTAATCACAAATCACGATGCTTGATTCTACGCTCTTAAAACGATCCTTTCGGCAGGTATTATGACTATGAATCTTGCCAATGTAGCTTCATGAAGCTATGTTAATAAAACATTTATGAAGCAGCTTTCATACGGTGGCAAATGGTACACTGCATTTTTCGCTGAACTATGAAGCATTTTTATTCTTTTTTTGCAAATTTCTTTCGTATAGTCATACGAATCTTAGGAAACATCGAAAGTGACATATACAGAACCGGAAATGGAATTTCTTAGTCAGCCCTCTATTCTCTCTGGAATTAGATGCTGAATCTATATGATATCATCTAAGCTCTATCTATAGCCAACCTGTGAAATACATGTTTCAAGAAAATATTTTGAACTGAAAATGAAGAAAAGTGAAGAAAGTGGAAATTTTTAATGAACCCTCTACCTCCGCTGCTGCTGATGCCCAATCCATACTAGTCATCTTCCAAGTTACAGCAAACCCTGAGAAATATATGTTTCAAGTAAAATTCAAATATCTGAATCGAGAATTAAATCTCCAAAAGAGGAAGTGGAAATCCTTAGTGAGCCTCCCCCCCCCCCTGGAACTTAATGCCGAATTCATATCAGTTATTATCTAAAGATATATCTAAAGTCAATCCTGCGAAATATATATTTCAAAGAAAATTATTAGACCGGAAGTGGGAAAAAAATCGTAAGTGGAAATGCTTAGTGAATCATTCTACCTCATCCAAAATTTGATTCTAAATCTATATAAGTTAATCTCTATCTATAATCAATCCTGAAAAATATATGTTTAAAATAAAATGACATTTTTGAACCGAAAATGCAAAAAGAACTGAAAATGGATATATTTAGTAAACTCTTTATTATTCCCCGACATTGGATGCTAAATCCAAATAAGTCACCACCCGGGGTCTTTGTATTGTAGATCCTGAGAAATAGGAGGATTTTTTTTATAGCAGATCTTGAGAAATAGGAGGGTTTTTTATAGTAGGACCTGAGAAATAGGAGGTTTTTTATAGCAGATCCTGAGAAATAGGAAGAGAGGAAAGAATAATTTAAGGAAATATTCTTTCGCAAAATGTCTGCCACCAATGTATTGGGAATTGACTAAATGGCATAAGAGGATTTTATCGGTTGCCATAGAGAATAGCAAAATTTTGGCACATAACAAATCCTTGCTGTCCTGTCATTTCAATAATTTGTTATTCCGTGCTGAAGAGTGGTTTTAAGTACAAAACCAGACCACCAATGCTGCTAACTGCATTGGGATCAGTATCGGACAATGTTGCTGCACATCTTTTAGACAACATTTGCAAAGAAATTATACAAACAATGGTCAAAGAAATTAAGGAATAAATAATACTTGAAGCAAAAAGTTTCAATATTTTATAAGGGATTATTCATTATAGATAAAAAGTTATGAATTATTAGCTTTCGAATATGTCCACTCTTGATATCCTTAGGAAAAAGATCCTATGCAAAATTTATAGTGCAGCACAACAAGCTGAATAGTTATGGAGACTATGAAGCTGTAAAATTTATTAACTTTTCAAGGAACCAGAGTGAAATCGACATGATATACAGATAATGCCAGAGAAACGAAACTAGTATTCAAGACTAAAATAGTATTCAAGACGAAAATAGTATTCAAGAACAAAAATAGTATTCAAGACTAAACCAATAGGGAAAAGATGTGTAGGAAGTTGGAAGCCTAAAAATGAGAAGTCGAGAAACAGAAATGGAGAAGCATGGCTATTAACAAGGTCCTCCGGGAAACCCTTTTCAAGACAGCCATGGCTCAAAGCAGCTGTCTCACTAGTGATAAAATTAATCATCATGATATGAGCATTCGCCTGTCCCGAACTATGAATATCTATTCTACATAAATAAAATTGATAATCTGTCTATATTTGTCTCATCATCGCGGGACAACGGCTGCACCTGATTCCATGAAAAATTGTGGGTAGCCTTGGAATAGCCCCACTTAAAATTTAGTACATGTTTCGAGTTTCTAACTCCAGGCGTTGTCTAGATATTAATAAAAGAACTCACAAATAAATCTTCCATAGACAGCATTACGCAGACGGTATTTTTTCCGAAAATTTATTAGAAGAAAATGGTTAAGCAATGGAATTAAATCCAATGAGACTATGTAGCAGACGATTTTTATTAAATCTTTTTTGATTTAAATAAATAAGAAATGCATATAAAAATAAATTTTAACGGAATTGCATTTTTGACTGGATTACATCAATTATGAATTTCGGGCTGAAATTTCGGTAATAGTTGATATTTTCAATTTCTTAAGTCATCTACTTTATTTTGGTAAATATTTTTCAAACTCATATATTGTGTTTAGCCAGTTGTTGTAATAGAATAAAGATGGTATGTATATATCTTCTAATAGCATTTTAACACTTTCATTTTGGTATATATCGATCCTATTTTATATTTTTTAAATTTATTTACAAATTGAACATGGGTGTTTTTTGCTCAGATCTGCCTGTGAAGATAAATTTGTCTAACAGATTCTTATATTTCTGTTTAGAAGAATTAAATTAAAATGGTAATAGAATGTTTTGAATACATAGCAATGTCACTTCAACTATTATAAGAATTTGTACATAAATGTGAATTTTAAGTTTCTTTATATTATATTATATATTCCGTATGAAGAACGGGTATACTGCTAGTATATATTAAAATGTGAAATGATGCACATTAAAACATTTCAAAATAAAACGTAGATGACAAATTAAACGTGAATGAACAAAATTAAAGATTCGATCTACTTTGAAAAAAAAAATCGCATTAAATAATACCATGAAAAGTTCACGGATGGAATATGCAACTCGGATAAATATCTTTAATTATTTGCATTGCATCATAAAGTTGCATGCTCACTGATGCTTAAAATTTTCACTATTAAATTCAACAAAATAAAAGTTGAGATTTTTCAGCTAATCCGAAAATTTGAAATTATAAAACTTAGTTTCAATTTTCAAAAGTATTGCGGGAAAAGAATCAGTGATAAGAATTAGTATTAGCATAAGTATCAAAAGCAATGTTAATCAGCTGTGATGTTAATCTGTTTTGTTTAAAATCACTGATGTTAATCAGTTTTCGGTTGGCTAAGTTGCTCTTTTCAGAAAATGTAGCAAATAAATTTAGTTATTATTATTTTTTTTTTTTCAAATGTATAAGTGCGAGGTCTTTGACTGGGTGTTGCCCAGTGCAGTTGCAGTGCTCGCATTACTTACCCTCAGGGCTGTCTGTAGAATAATGATCAGTTAGTATTCATTTTGAAATAATGTCAAAAATGCATGTAGCAGAGACCACTCCGTTCCTGCTCCACCTTTGAAAATGAAATTAAGTAAACGAAAGTTCAGGCGACAACTCCAGGCTGGTGTGATTTAGTCAGGGTCGTCAAGAAACTTTCGGAAACAAATTGTTTGCAGTGGCGGCTCATGAAGTGAATTAGGTGACGCAGGATAAGTACTGCTTTTACTTAAAGTTATCGTCTGAATGGGTTATTATTATTATTTGTCGAATTTTTTAGACTCGTTTGGCTATTTTTAGATAATATTTAACAACAATTGTGCCAGTAGTGCGACGTGTTTTGATGATTTTCGCTGTCGAGGAGGAGGGGGAACCTTGACACTGAATCTATTTCATCCATTCCTGAAGTTACGAGCCGCCACTGGTTGTTTGATGGATTTAAGTTGTTTGGTGCCTCGCAAATAACATGCGTAGATAAAAACATTTAGCATTACACTAATTTTCATTACTGCATTACAGACGTTATAGTTTCTAAAAAAGTCTAGTGTTTTCGGGCGCCAAAAGTCACACATAGTAAGATCAGGAAAATAGGGTGGATGTTCTATCACTTTGATGTTCTTTATGTTCAAGAAATTCGACTGTCATTCTTGCTGAAAAATGATGCATTGTCATGGTGAAGCATGAGTCCCCTAACATTCACTTCCTGAAGAATTTCTGGAAGACACCTAGTAGTGTACCAGTTAGCTGTAACTGTATTCTGTCCCTACAGCTATATGGCTTTGACCAGACCTGTACTTCTGAAGGTACACCATACATTACTTTTTTCATTTCTCGTTGTCTTTTCACCATTATTGGTTTGGGGTCATCTTCAAAGACCCATACTTTACTTTCTTGACGTGTTGGAACATCAAAAATCGGTATGTACGTTTCATCACCAGTTATAATTTTAGAAATAATGCGGTGTCCACCATCATTAAGTAATTTTAGGGTTTCTTTACTGATTCTGACATGCTCCGCTTTTTAGCGTTCTGTTAAATTATGGGGGACCCGAAGACAAACTAATTTTTTCAAATGCAGTTCTTCATGAATAATTTTATGTATAGCTGCGGATTCAATGTTAAGTTCCTTCTGTGTCATTTCGTAGGTACAGCGATTATCATCGATTAACATTTTTCAAATGGGCGACACGTTTTCTGGAACTACAGATGACAAAGGTCTTCCTGTGTGTTCTTCATCCAGGAGAGAATTTCGACCTCTTCTAAACTCTGTAAACCATCTGAATACAGTGGCACGAGATGCAGCATCATTTTCATATGCTAATTGTAGACGTTGAAGACATTCTTCTTGATTTTGCCCCACTTTAAAATCATAGAAATTCATAGCTCGATAATGCTCTCGCGTCAACTCCATTTTCTTTTCTTTCAATATCTATTCTACCATAGCTAAATTGTAATTGTTGCCACAAATTATCGTCTGCGGACACAAAAGAGTTTAAATTTAAATATCTGACCAATAATTTTTTTCTAGCGCATATGGTCTGCCCCTGTCTCAGAAGTTTCTGTGTGGCCCTCATATATAGTCAATGCGGTTAAACACAAAAAAGTAATTAAATTTTGCATAAGACAGGAGAATTATAAATGAATGCGAGTACAGTTACAAATGTTAAATACAATACATAGATTTTTAAAAAATACTTGGAAACCATAAAGTTTAAGAAAATGCAGAAAATAATACACACTGTTCCTTTCAGGGATTTTTGGCCGAGGAGGGGGGAGGGGGGGGGGTCAAGTTATCCATTTGCCATATATAAATATATCTAAATGCTGGCAACATATATAGAAACTAGGTTAACATAAAATATCTTCTCCGGGGGGAGAGGGCGAAGCCTCCACACCCCTCCTCAAGATGTATGCCTGAAAGAAACACTGATAATACAATAAAAAAAAAATGAAATACTGCATAAGGAATGAAAGAAATTATATGGTATGTGGATAGTGGTTTGACCTTTGTGCAATCAAGAAATTATTGTCAAGCGAAACTGATAATTTGAATAGAATCGTTATAGCAAATCGTTATAGCAAATATTATACGCGATACAAGTAAATAAAAATAAATTCTTAAAGGAAAATGGTCTTAGGGTTATAACAGCGGGTGAAAAAAATATGTTGTCAAACAAGGGAATAAAATTCTCGTTGAGGACGGTTTAATGATAAAGCAGTGGCGAGTTTCTCTTTTTAAATATCACGATGTTTAATCAATCTGATATGTAAAGAACGTTTGATGCTACCTATATAAAATGTATAGGTGTTGCTATGCGAGATAAGAAGTATTACATAACTTCAGCCAGATTTTATGTATTGCAATTAAATTTTTCAATACGAATATGACAGAAAATAGAAATTGCAGTGGAATGAGCAGGATTTAATTTAAAAAATCGCATTTTAAATACATTAATCATTTAAACACAATATTTAGTATAGGTTCAAAATTTAGATCGAGTTCTTATAAAATTGATGTAAGAAATAAACAATTATTGACAAACTAAAAGATAGTTAAAGGGCACTGAAAACTCAAAGTTACAATATTGGATGTTAAAGTTAAGATATAAGTAGATGAAAATGCATTAGATATTATTCTATTTGCTAGAAATTAAAAAAGAAAAATACAGTTTTGCTAAAAGTGTTCTTATTCTTTAGCCTAATTTTTATAACTTCTATTGAAATTTTTTTCGAAATTTGTCATCCTAGTCTATGGAACAGCAGGGTCAGATTAAGGCATGGCATATAGGGATACAACCATAGAGGGTGTTGGGAGAGCGCAGCTAACTGACGGGACTCTAGAGATTAAGTGAAAAGTTATTTCATCTGTGAATTCTGAATCAAAGTATAAGCACTCTGTGCTGTGGAAATCTGCATTTGAGTTGTATCAATTTCAGTAGTATCATATGCAAAAAATTAGAATTTGTTTTTCTAGTTCAACTAAGGTCCGTCCGTAATGCTTCAATGACTTAAAGTAAATCTAAATCGGTAGTGAAAAGAGCATCAGACTAGGCTGTCTACAAGGGTCGATACCTTATAGTACCTGTAGCGCAGGGCGTCTCACAGGGGATCTGTAAGGGCTGCACAATACCAGGGGCTTATAAAGTTATCCGGCCTTGCTGAACATGCTAACAAATCAACAAATCTGATCGTGTCAAAAAACCAACTCATTACTCTTGATTGACTGGACATTACCAGGAAAAAATGAAATCAGAAAGGAAAGTTTGGGGAATTCTTTAAACCAAAAGATGAGTGACCAAAAAAGGTGTGATTAAAAAGGATTCACCCAAAATGATTGCTCTAAGTATTGTACATGGTAGAAATTAATCGTACTTTCATAAGAACTGTCCCCGAATGTGTTCATTTGTGGTATGTATCGTCGAAAAGCCGTATTTTTTTCAGTATTGACAATTTATAGAGGTAATATTTGTAAAAATGTCCCCCTTTAAATGTTTTCTGTTTAGGATTTGAAATTTTTGTTTAACTTTCTAAATGTGTAAGTGGAAAGAAATTTCATTATTTAAAGGAAATTTTGATATGAACATGGGCAAAATGGAATCAGAAATGGAAATTTGGAGAAACTTCGAAATCAAAATTTGAGTACCAAACAATTATTTATCAAATGTGGTTCGCCAAAAATAATGATCCAAACAGCGTATATGATAGCAGTGAAATGTTCTATCATAAGAACTGTCCCCGGATTTGTCAATTTGTGGTGTATATCGTAATAAAACCGTATTTTCTTTATTAACGACAATTTACAGAGGGCAATATTTGTAAAAAAAATTCTTTCTGTAAAGGTCTTCTCTTTAGATTTTTAAATTTATTGATTAGCTTCTATTTAGGTTTTGAAATCTTTGTAAGGAAAAGTAAATGTTGTACCTAATAAAGGGGAATTCAGTCACGATCGATTTCCATCACTGAATTTTACACAAAAATCCCAATATCACTTTGAAACTCTTTTTAACACAAGTTCTCATTTAGATTACATTATAGTATCGTTCATTCGTTCTTACCAACTGCATGAGTATAATAAATACCTTTATAAAGTTCAGGTTTTGACATTTATTGTTTAGATTTCTATTAAGGTTTCGAAATTTTTGGCGAAGAAAAGGAAATGTTGAGGAAACTTTCTGTCACGATTGATTTCAACCACCGAATTTTATACAAGAATCACAATATCGCATTGAAACTTATTTAAACCCAGATTCTCATTTGTATCAAACTCATGTAAAACTAGCTTTGCTACCCACTGCATGAGTGTAATATCTGTAAAAATATCTTTCTGTAAAGATTTTCTGTTTAAATTTTAAAATTTATTCATTTGCTTTCCATTTAAATTTTGAAATTTTTTGTACAAAAATAGTGAATTGTGGGGACTCTTTATGCAAATCCTTCAAATTCAGTTCCGAAGAAGCCCACTTTCGAGGTTGGCCAGATCTATTTATACGGCGGACTTTGAGTTTCGGCAAGCGATTTTGGCAAGGAGGAAGCTGAAAAGAGACAAGCAGGAGAGTTTTATGGAATGAATCGGCAAAAGTCCGGCTAGTTTGGCATATTCGGCTAAGGAAGGCCATGCTATGAAATTACTGTGTGTTGTGGAGATCAGGAATGTTCATCGTCACCATATAGTAAGTTATCGCATCAATTAGTTTCATTGTCGGTTGAAATTCATTAATGAGTTATCTAGTTAGATTAGTAATGCCCCGGATAAAATCTTGTCTGGTTAGATATATAAATAGATGTGCATATATGTGATGCCATATATGTTTGAGTTCCAGCGAGATAGCCGTGAATAAAATATGTTAAGTGTCGTGATTCTTTCGTAGAATTATGATCATTAAGTAAATTGACGTCATTTCATTCATATGTTTCACTTAGATGTTTCAAGTACTTAAAGGTACCTTTACAGTGGCCCTCCAACAGAATAGTAATTTACAAAATGTTGTACCTAACTGAGGGAAATTCTGTCTGATTGCTTTCCATCTCTGAATTATATGCAGGAATCACAATACCACATTGAAACTCTTGTTGAAATTTAGGTTCTCATTTAGATTTCACTCATGCATAGTCGCCTACATAAATTGTGCCTCGCTATTATACAAATATTTATCAGGAGCTTTTTTCCATATGATTTCCCTTGTTATGAACCTTTCATGTCTTCTCCTCCTATCCTCCTCAAAATTGATAGTGTCTCTCTCACTCTCAGGCCCACTTACTCAGTGGTGTCCACCCCCTCTACGGGGAAGCCCTGATTCATATAAAACCACTATTCTTATAAGCTGCATGACTACAACTTGCACGAAAGTTTAACACCATTTATATTCGGGTTCTGCAAGTTTTTTGCTTGCATTGTCCTGAATATTTGCATTCAACTTGGTCGTTTCCATGTCACCTGGGAAGGACAAAGAATAGCTATAACAATCTCGGTGTCATAGTTTTAACAGTAAATGAAAAGAATTGATGAAGCACGTCTTTTTCAAAAACTTGTTCTTTTCGACCGCCTTTTCTTCGTTGAATGGGAATTTAAAGTATTAGGCCTTGAATGCTGATGAGGAAGGTGCTTGAAAAGAAAGCTGTGGGAAGAGCACTTTGAGTCTTGTCTCTCCTGTAAAAAAAATAATGTGCGCAGCTCATGGCTTTCATTACACATTGTAACAAATTCTTTTAAACTAGACGTTAAAACTGTCATATGACAGGGTGCACACAATTGTGGCACATAGCAAGTTTTCTTGCTGCTATCGCGTGTATCGGCTATTCCATACTGAAGAGTACTTAAAAAGCGGGAAACCAGGCCATAGATATTGTTGTCTATAGTGGAAGAGCGATTCTAGCTTCAAGACCCCTTTTTAGTAGGGTTCTGTGATTGTGTGCATAAAGTCATGTAAATTATTTTCTCTGATCTATCAAGCTGCATCCTTTTCCGCTCTTAAAGTCCTAGGACGTACCTAAAACATGTCCCTCTCCTGATCTATTTTATTTATATCTCTATGATCTTGTAACAAGACGCAACTGCTTTACGACCTCCTACCTAACCGCAACTACTTTACGACCCCTAACAAAACTCCACTACTTTACAACCCCTTAGACCCCGCAGTAAAGCGTACCTGTTCTACAAATAGAGATACCCGCTTCAATATTAATCAAGAATATTAAACTAATAATTCCAACAAAGCAACAGGTATTGTCAGACATGAAATTTTATTATCAGAGATATTAAATTACGCCAACTAGGCGACATTTCCGAAATGTCAACAAGTTGGTGATATTTTCCAAATGTATCATCAAGTACGCTAAATTTGTCGCAAAGTATGACAGAGGTATATATGTCTCTATAAAATCATCCATTATTTTCACTCAGTTATGCCCACTTTCAAAACCCCTATTGCAAAATAAAGATGTTGCATTTTGGCTACTTTACTGATTCAGTGAAATCATTCAGCTATACTTATTTTCAAAATTCATATCAAAATGCAAATTATATACAATTAATATCACGTAAAATAAATCAAGTTTGGCAAATTAGCTAGCGCTACACACAAAATTATTAAAAATGCGTCATTTCTAGTGAATGAAATGAGTTAACAGCACTTACATGAAAGTAATAGATATATCATATATTGCATACGCAAACTTATTTAACCCCATTTAATACAGTTTAAATTTCCTAAGAATGTTTTGAGAATTTATTTCTGTGAACGGGTAATATCAATAGACAGATTTATGAAAGTGTTCTAAAATTTGTTTGTATGTTTTCTAATGAAAAGTTGCACGCAAAATGATTGTTCGTTTGACACATTTAACTATCCCGATTTTTTCCAACTATACTTTAAACTGGGGCCATTCAAATGTACGTCCTTGATCACAATCCATTTTACAGATTTCGATAATCGAACACAATTTCCTCTCAATCTGTCTATTTGTTCGAAAGATTTTCTCTACCACATACATTTTTATACACTATATTTATACGCCATTTTTATACACATTTTTATATACTATCGCACACATTTTTATACATACAGACATTACCTCATTATATTGTTCGATTCAAATGCATTGATACACAAAATATGCAATTCCTTAAAAACTTGGAATTATAAATTTTCAAAACTTCAACATGCTCTGCTGTCAATGTAAGTACAGAACAACAACAACAATAACAAAAAAAAAAAAATGCTGAAAGTGATCAAGTATATTTTCTACAGACTAAAAATTAACATGTTGTAAATGATTTTCTCTTTATTGAATTTATACAATTTTGTTGAATTTTTAGGTATTATATGAAATATGTATCGTTGTTAAATTTACTTTAAAAAAAAAAAAAAGCACATCCTTAATAAAAATTTGATGAGGTCATTCAAGGGCGTCTTTTTATTAGCTTGGTTTCTTGCATCATACAATGCATAAGGAAAAACTACACAAATACGATGCTGTTTAATTTTTGCATTTGTACAGAAGCTCTTTCCATATGCAGTACACGTATGAAACAAATTGCATCAAGATTACCCTCGCATTACAGATACCATCATTCTCGGACTGCTTTTATCATATAGCCGGCTTCAAATTTCCCAAAAACTGAGTTCAGGCTACAATGCCAAGTTTATAGTCATAGAATTTTGATGAAAGTCGAGAATTTTCAAATGCTATTTTTCTTTAATTTTGAGGAAATTCGAAGTCTGCTACGTGGAAGGACTGAATTTGTCAGTTACCACACAGTTTCGAAATTGTGGCATATAGGGAGCTTTCTTACAGCTGCCGGTTATGCTACCATGCTGATGAGCTCATAATAAGTTTGAAACCGGTTTATAGATACTGTTATTTGCAATGGGAGTGTAATCGTAACTGTGCGAATGCCCTCTACAGGCGGGCTCTGTGGTAATAATATAGGGATCTCAAAACTTATTACCGGTTCGGAACTCCAAGACAGCAAATCTGAGGCCGGATTAACAAAAAAAAATGCTGTTTATAGTCTTCCATTTTTTTTCCAATTTCTTTGTAATTGTGAGTGTTCGATCATGTTACATTAATCTAGTGTAGATTGCGTCCATGGACCCGGGGCCTCCCATAGAATCTTTTTCGGGTGGTGGTGAGGGGTACAAATTCAAGGACAAACCGCACAACATCGACTAGCTTAATGTTTGTCCTTGTGACCTTGAACGTCCGAGGGGGAGGGGGGGGTCTCCTTGCCGTATTCTATGAGTGCACATGTCTGCTTTTTAAGAATAAATTTGCGGTTACCCCAAGAAATTTTGAAAATGGCAGCACGTGCCAAGTTTCCTTATTGTCATTGCATATACAGGCTATTCCTTGTTGAGTGGCGTTAAAAAGTGTGGAACCGGTCCAGGTATGATAGAATCTGTACACTGGGAGCGGGATTTTAATTTTTATATTAGTTCGTTTGCACATTCACTCGAAGTGATAGTATGATAATAAATTACAAAAGGAGTACAGCTAGTCAATAGGAAATGTTCAGACTGTCTTAGGGAGTCTAAAGAGATAATGACTTTGTGAAGATTCCCATTATGTATTTTTCATATTCGTTTCTGGAAAGGTTATGTGGCACTCTAGATTTTTCTTTTGTGTTTCTCTCCCTGATTGATTGTTTATCTCATCTCTTTACATCAAAAGAACATATTTTTTATTGTAACACCAAGGTAATAATTTGATTTTAAATCCCCATTTCTTTTAGATTTTACTAAATTCTATTTTTCCCGCTTGCAGACGATAAAATTATTTCTAATTGTTTAGTGCTGCCATCTTTTGATTATACACACAAGTAAATTGTAATCCATTGTTTTCAATCGAACGAAAATTTTGAACATGACTCATAATAAAAGGGTTAGACTGTAATTTTTATTTGAGATATCAGGCGTGGAATTTGCCTCCTGGAATGTCATTCTCATACTCCATAGTATTTAGTTCTCGGAATTCTTATCAGAGAAAACATGTTATTTTCCGATTTAGCACCAAATAATTATATTACGTATACATTCTTTAACAATTTATTTTTTTATATTGGCAACAGTTTAGGATGCATTTTAGGATGCCGCCCTATGGATGCCTTTCGCTTATCTGTGTTAATAAAACCTATTGTGATACTATTAGAATCCACAGTGTAGTTCAAATTATTAATCTTTCATATTAATCTTTCATACAATATATTATTAATCTTTCATATAAAGAGTATGCAATCGTTGACAGAATATTTTTTTTTTTGTAAAACATTTCGAACATAAATTATTTTACATCTAAATAATGTGCACTGAAGTGACCGACTTGCTGAGGGAATGATGCATGAAAATTATCGTTAAGGTATCTTAGTTAAGGTATCATTCAATCCAACGCAGCTGGACCAAGGGAAACAATAAAAAAATTTCAAAAATTCGTATTAGGGGGATGACAGTACGAAGAGATAATTAAAGAACTCAAAACTATTTTTCAAAATGATCGAGCACTTCTACTCGAGCCAGAATTTCGGTTTTGGTCTCATTCGGTCTATCTCAACTTCCAGATCAACCGGGGAAAATCGTATTAAGGGTGATGATACAAAGGAATTTAAAAAAAATAATAAATACACAATTTGATATCCTTTCACTGGCAACAATTAAAATTAGAAAAAGAAATAAATTTGTAAATATGATATAATTTTTTCTAATTGTTAAAAGTTGTTTCACAATAATTAAATAATTTTGTCGTTCAATTCAATATATATATTCAATATATTCATGATATCAGAAATAATAAAAACGCAATTCAATTTTATATCCTTTCGCTGCCAAGCGAAAAATTAAACAATTCATTTATTACTTTCCTTATATACATAATGTATAAGGAAAGTATTGTGACGGGGTCGAAAATTCGAATTCGAGTTTTCGACGGGAGAGCACGTTTCAAGCATCCCTGATCACGAATCAAACATTTTTGGAGTGATGTCTGTGTGTGTGTATGTGTGTATGTGTGTGTGTGTGTGAAAGTATGTGTGTGTGTGTCAGTGAGTCTGTGGAGACGATAACTGACGAACGAATGGACCGATTCGAACCAAATTTGGTACAAAAATCACAATCCGTAAACACTGGAAGCCTATTGTTTTTATACGTAATCGAATGTTCAGAACCTCCCTAAATTTTTGAATGAAATTTTGAAAATATCGTCAAAAAATCAAAACCGCTAATAAAGTTACGCAAATAGACATTTCTTATGTAATTTTTCATTAGAAAACGATTGGCATAAATTTTAGAACGCTAACATGAACCGTTCTCGAGATCTTGTACATTTTTCAAAAAAATTATGAAAAAGTTACATAAAAAAAATAAAAATTCCTATTGAGAAACATGTTCACTTTTCATATGTAATACCATGCGATAAATTGAGTGACATCATTCTCGTGGATCTAGCTCGTTCCATTCATGAAAAAATATACTTTGAATAATACTTTTGTATTTGAACGCCAATAGTCATTTATCTGCTGTAAGAATAACTTTTTTCTTAGTACATAACGCTTGGCGAGATTCTGGCGACGAATTTGGCGGAATGTCGCCAACTTGGCGACTTTTTGAAATGTTGCCAAATTAATGAAAATCACGCCAAATGGATAAAAATGATGCTAAATCAATGAAAATGACGACTAATTGTCGAAAATTCAATATCTTGGAAAGAATATTAGTATCTACTATAAGAAAAACCTATTTTTTTACTGTAAAAGTAGTAAATTCATTACATTATATAAGGAAAGTCATGTGTTGCCCACATCAGATTTTTTTGTCTTGTGTGGAAATAAGATTCAATATATTTTCCCATTTAACATGTTAATAGAATTATAAAATGTGCTCCATTTTATACTTAAATCTGAAAGGGTTTTTGATATTCAGGAAAGTTATCCACAATTTTGATTGAATCTGTAGGTGTCACGTTTAATGACTTCAGGCCATATCAAACATGTGAAGCTCCAGTGAAATGGCTAGCTTAAGATATTCTCAGAATTATTTCCTACAGAGAAAGAACAATGATTATTTTTTGAATAATCTTTATCCAGGCAATATTGGAAACTGAACAACCCAATTTGTGGAGTCAATGCTGGAAACTGATAACTTGAAATATGTTACACAGAGTGTAAAAATTGTACAAATAGTATGCATTTACAACAACTGAATGTATTAAATTCTGTGGTTTGACTAATCTAATGTCAACATATATTTCTTTTAAGAATTAAGACCACAACTTGCAAATGAAAGCAATTATACATTTTTTTTTTATCATTCTGATACTGATTATGATGCACAAACTAATACTCCAGATTTTTGTTATCATTTTACTATGAATTAATTGGAGTGCGGCTCAATTCGAACTTTCTCAGACCAGATGCACATTTTTAAGCAGCTTGTAGTTTTTTTTTGTTGCAAAGTGTACAAGAAAATTTTTTTGAAAAATCTGTACTATTATTTCAAATGATCACAATGATCACAATTCTACCCATCATTTTAAAGGGCTTAAAATCCTTCCAAGTTTGATAATGCACCCCTGGGGAGTATCTTGAGCCCCCCTCCCCCGACGGGGAATAATAACATCACGAACACAAAAATTGTATCGCAGCTATTTTCCACTTCATGATCATTGAGCCATAAATAACCTGTTTTATGTATGAATATATCCATTTTTACTTTCCTTATATACATAATGTATAAGGAAAGTATTGTGACGGGGAAGAAAATTCGAATTCGAGGGGAGAGCACGTTTCAAGCATCCCTGATCACGAATCAAACATTTTTGAAGTGATGTCTGTGTATGTGTGTGTGTGTCAGTGAGTCTGTGGAGACGATAACTGACGAACGAATCCACCGATTCGAACCAAATTTAGTACAAAAATCACAATCCGTAAACACTGGAAGCCTATTGTTTTTATACGCAATTGAATGTTCAGAAACCCCCTAAACTTTCGAATGAAATTTTGAAAAAATCGTCAAAAAATCAAAACCACTAATAAAGTTACGCAAATAGACATTTCTTATGTAATTTTTCATTAGAAAACGATTGACATAAATTTTAGAACGCTAACATGAACCGTTCTCGAGATATTGCACATTTTAAAAAAAAATTATCAAAAAGTCATATAAAATAAAAAAAAATATTTCCTATTGAGAAACATGTTCACTTTTCATATGTAATACCATGCGATAAATTGGGTGACATCATTCTCGTGAATCTAGCTCGTTCCATTCATGAAAAAAGATACTTTGAGTAATACTTTTGTATTTGAACGCCAATAGTCATTTATCTGCTGTAAGGATAACTTATTTCTTAGTGGATAACGCTTGGCGAGATTTTGGTGACGAATTTGGCGAAATATCGCCAACTTGGCGACTTTTTGAAATGTTGCCAAATTCACGAAAATCTCGCCAAATGGATAAAAATGACGCTAAATCAATGAAAATGACGACTAATTGTCGAAAATTCAATATCATGGAAAGAATATAAATAACTAATACAAAATAATTTATTTTCTTTATTGTAAAAGTAGTAAATTCATTACATTATATAAGGAAAGTCATGTGTTGCCTACATCAGATTTTTGTACTATGCTCTCATGTTAGGAAAATACAAGATTTCCAATAAATTTTTTTATTCGAAATTTAAGTTTTCGATCAAATTAAAAAAAATATATTTTAAGTTATCGCTCTAATTTGAAAAACATTTTATCTAGTTCTAGATTTTTTGATTGCAAAGCCGAATATAAAGCTTCGTGAAAATCCATTAATATTTGCTACAACTATTGCGTGCACTAAAAATCGACTACAGTCAGACAGATGGACATCATTCCAAAAATAGCCAAAACGTGTGCAGGAGATCCTAAAATATATATTGGCATCACAATTCTGAAAATTTGATTACGAGGAAAAATTTCGGAAAAATAGCACGTTCTCAATACTACGCACGAGAAAGTAAAAATTCTTGTATAAGGAAATTTACGTCGTTCATATCAGATTCTTATTTTTCAAAGTATCGTTTTTGAATCAAATATATTTTATTTAAAAACTCAAACTCGAGTTAATGGTCCTTAACCTCGCTTCCTGTATGCATATAGACTGATTTCGCTGTAATCCGCATCGAAAGAAATGAAACAGCCATCGGAACATAAAGAGCGGATGTTGTGTAACTATGGATATCAACTCATCCTTCAATCTTGGCCTATTTATCCACTGACAGGAAAATTGGGCGAAACCGATTGGTACTTCTTGTAATGGATCATTAAGTCCAAATAATATGAAGAGAATAAAAATGTAATTGCTAAAGCGAATTGTGATGAATTCGTTATGTGAATAACAACATTCAGTTATGAGTAATTCGGATTAACGAATTCGTATCGTTATATGCGAATCCTAGCAAACGGGACCCAATTGTTATTTGAACTTCCAAACTAACATGACTTAATCGTTTTCTGATCTCCTCTACAATAAATGGAATTTAAAATCCGATAACAGTACTCGATCGTTACTTTTGCCTCTATTTCTGAAATTATTGAAGCTTTATAAGCAAGGACAGACATTCAGAACTGTGGGCATAGACTTCAGTACCTTCCGTTTTTGCATGATCAACTGTTGTTCTCTGATTAAAGGCCATAAATGAAAGGTTCTTTACTTATGTTCCAAATTAGCTGGAGTGTGGCTCAACTCGACGTACCACAATTCAGTTTTTTTTTCAAATTTTACAAGAAAAAATTTGAAAAATCGGTATAGTGAGTTCAAATGATTATAACTATAGCGTGGAAAGCCCAGGCCGCCCGACTCACCCGAGGTTATGGGCAGCAAAGTGAGCGGCTGGCAATATAACTATAGCGTGCTACACTTCACTTCAAAGGGCTTGAAATTTTTTTTGATTGATACCATACTTGACTATGTAGCCCCCCCCCGGGGGTGACTTGCCCCTCCCTAAGGGGGTCTAATGACGTCACGAACACAAAAATTGTATTGCGGCTATTTTTCACAACAATGATTGAAATTATTAAGTCTCGTGATCATTGAGCCATAAATATACCCTTTTATGCATATAATCAAATATAATATATATTGTATATAATATTGTATATAATATTATATCAAATATATTATATACTAATATTATATCAAATATTATATTGTATATAATATATCAAATATATTATATTATATATTCAAATATTGTCAAATAATATTATATACAATAATATATATATTATATTATATATTCAAATCTTGTATATAATATCATATATAATATAATATTGTATATAATCAAATATAATAAATATAATCAAATATAATTAAAGATGATATAATGAAAGATAATCAAAAATATGATGAAAGATATCAAAAATTAAAAAAAATATAATGAAAGAATAATTTACTAACGAAAGCTCACGAAGAGATACGTTTCCTTTCACTCTGAGACTGACAATTGCGATAGATTGTAGAACAAATATTGCATATAAATGTCTGATAAAGTTGAGAAGACTTCCACTTCAAATATTGTGTTCAAATAATTTATTCCCTATAATCACTGTAAAATGAATTGAAAAAAATAGCTAACTCCTACGTCGGCTTGATTTAATATTTGGATGCATTTTAGAATTCTGGCCAGGAAGGAAGTTTAACGGTTGAATTGGTGTAATAACATAAAAGATATGACAATGATGCATGTTACCATGTAAATATTTTGCTTTTTGTTCTTTATTAAAGCGATTTAAAATTGTTCAGAAGTTGAACGAACTCTTGATGCATTTTTTGATCTCAAAAGAATTCTAGACATGCGAGAATGTGACGCAATGCCGACCAAATAGGAATATGCATGCATGGCTTCCCGCGTTTTTACAGTGGAACTGTAACACGTCGAGGCTGCAAAAACTTTCGAATTGCAACTGGTTTATAAAGATTCTCGTAGAATATTCAAAGTACTTGTTTAATTTAATTATTTTCCCTACGTGCAGCCATAAAAAAAGAAACTATCAACCGCAATTGCACAATTTATACCCCAGAACAAAATAGAAGATATCATTTGATAGGGATTAATGTCCTCTCCAAATATCAATATTTAAAATTTGTTTAAGGATCTTCATAGTCATATTGGCACGAACTCCAAAATCTTCAAGGGCATCCCCATTGATCATTACATATTCAAATTTTATTGAAAATTTTAAACGAATTTTAAAATAGTTTATCATTTTTAAAGGATTTTTCATTTATTTGTAAGTATTTGAAATTTGCTGATCCTAATGTTAAATGGGATTTCCAGTTGTTGGGATATACGAGGGTCACACTGAAATTTTTGAGACAGGGGCAGACGATATACGCTAGAAAAAAATTATTGGTCCGATATTTAAATTTGAAATCTTACGTCCGCAGACTATAATTTGTGGTAACAATTACAATTTAGCTATCCTAGAATAAATTTTGAAAGAAAAGAAAATGGAGTTGACGCGAGAGCATTATCGAGCTATGATATTCTATGCTTTTAAAGTGGGGCTAAATCAAGAAGAATGTCTTTCTTCAACGTCTACAATTAGCACATGGAAATAAATGATGCTCCATCTCGTGCCACTGTATTCAGATGGTTTACAGAGTTTAGAAGAGGTCAAAATTCTCTCCTGGATGAAAAACACAGGAAGATCTTTGTCAACTGTAGTCCCAGAAAATGTGCCGGCCATTCGGAAAATGTTAATCGCTGATAATCGCTGTACCTACCAAATAATACAGAAGGAACTTAAAATTGGATCCGCAGCTATACATAAAATTATTCATAAAGAACTGCAGATGAAAAAATAGTTTGTCGTTGGGTCCCCCATAATTTAATAAAACACCAAAAAGTGGAGAGTGTAGGAATTAGTAAAGAAAATCTTAAATTACTTAATGATGGTGGACACCGCATTATTGCTAAAATCATAACTGGTGATGAAACGTGCATACCGTGTTTTGACGTTCCAACACGTCAAGAAAGTATAGCATGGGTCTTTGAAGATGACCCCAAACCAACAATGGTGAAAAGACAAACGAGCAATAAAAAAAGTAATGTATGACGTGTTCTTCAGAAGTATAGGTCTGGCCAAAGCTATAAAGCTAAAGGGACAGAAGACGGTTACAGCTAACTGGTACATCACTAAGTGTCTTCCAGAAATTCTTCAGGAAGTGAATATTAGGGAACTCATGCTTCACCATGACAGTGCATCTTTTCATTCAGTAAGAATGACAGTCGAATTTCTTGAACAACAACAACAACAACAACAAAAAAAAACCCATCAAAGTAATGGAACATCCATCTTATTCCCCTGAGCTTGCTATATCTGACTTTTGGCTATTTTTTAATTTAAAAAAAAAATTAAGTGGGCGTCGTTTTCATTCCGAAGATTAGATTGATGAGGCTATAAAAGCATATTTTTCGTCGATTCTAAGAAATGGATGGCTTGACGCATTTAACATTTGTAAAATTCGCCTACAAAAGTGAGTTGATGTTGGAGGTAAGTACTTTGAACACTCCTAAGAGTTGGTAAGTTTAACTTCTATCACTTAGCCATATCTCAAAAATTTCATTGTGACCTCGTATATTCGCGATAAATCAATTTTCCAAGAAAATAGTTTTTGTATACTTTTCTACTAAGAAATCCAAACAAAATTAATATAAATTTTAATATTCAAACACATTTAAAATATTTATTGATTATTATATTAATATTCATAAAATAGAAACATATGTTAATTTTGATACATTTGATTGAGATCCGGCCACTCAAACTGCTGCTGCAAACTTCTTGGTCAGCCGAGTAGTCTGGGATTTCAACCATTTGATTGAACTACGTCTGAAACATCGGTATACAAAATTTCAGTTTTATCCGTGCAATATCGAGTGTGCTATCCAATTTTTAAAAAATCTGATGTGGGCAGCACATGACTTTCCTTATATAATGCAATGAATTTACTACTTTTACAGTAAAAGAAATTAGGTTATTCTTATAGTAGATACTTATATTCCTTCCAAGATATTGAGTTTTCGTCAATTAGTAGTTATTTTCATTGATTTAGCGTCATTTTTATACATTTGGCGAGTTTTTCCGTTAATTTAGCAACCTGTAAAAAAGACACCAAGTTGGCGACATTCCACCAAATTCGTCGCCAAAATCTCGCCAAGAGTTATGGACGGAAAAATAAGTTATTCTTACAGCAGAAAAATGACTATGGGCGTTCAAATACAAAAGTATTACTCAAAGTGCCTTTTTTCATGAATGGAACGAACTAGATCCACGAGAAGGATGTCATCAAATTTATCGCATGGTAATACATATGAAAATTGAACTTGTTTCTCAATAGGAAATATGTTTTTTTTAATTTTATATGAGTTTTTGATAATTTTTTTGAAAAATGTGCAATATCTCGAGACCGGTTCATGTTAGCGTTCTAAAATTTATGTCAATCGTTTTTTAATGAATATTTATATCAGAAATGTTTATTTGCGTAACTTTATTAGAGGTTTTGATTTTTTAACGATTTTTTCAAAATTTCACTCGAAAATTTAGGGAGGTTCTGAACATTCGATTGCTTATAAAAACAATAGGCTTCCAGTGTTTACGGATTGTAATTTTTGTACCAAATTTCGTTCGAATCGGTTCATTCGTTCGTCAGTTATCGTCTCCAAAGGCTCACTGATAGACACACACACACACACACACACACACACACACACACACACATACTTTCACACACACACACACACACACAGACATCACTTTAAAAATGTTCGATTCGTGATCAGGGATGCTTGAAACGTGCTCTCCCGTCGAAAACTCGAATTCGAGTTTTCGACGGGATCACAATACTTTCCTTATATATTATGTATATAAGGAAAGTAAAAAAGGAAATCAATTATTATTACGCTTATCAGAAACCATTTTCAATTCTCTTCAACTTGAGAAGACGATGATTTGAAAACTATAAGAGCTTTTATTTTAAAAAATAAATATAGATTTAGAAACTAAATTTCTTTAAGTATATTTTTCTGTCATTTACTATTTGTATTTTTACCTTTTGTAATTTCAAAGATATCTTGAGTGGGGAAGAAAAAAACCTCTCTCGGGGGGGATACTTTTTTAAAGTTAAGAAAAAGTAAGTTTTATAAATATTAAAATAATATAAATTGCCAAATCTGGCAACTTTGTTCAGTTTTCCTACATGGCAACTCCATATTGAATTAATGCGAATGGTTGCCTGTAAAGGTATTTTTTCCTCCTAGTTATCAAAAATGTCTTCATTGAACATGCTCGTACATGCATTGTACATGTTCTTAACTATATTCTAGCATAAATAGCGGTGTTGATAGCGATATATACTGAATTTTGGAAGGAATATTTTCTATTTATATACTTCTAAAATATGTATATGAATGAGGAACATTCTTTTATAATTTCAGTATGTAGGGCAATGCCGAAATTTAGCAGGAATATTTCTCATTCGTATACATATATTATCAGAACGATTTTGCGTCGTTCGAAATACATACTGAAATTTGGCAAGAATTTTACTTATTCATATTCTTGCAGAAATACTCAGCTTTATTCTGGATACATATTGAAGTTTATTTGAAATGTTCTTCATTTGTGTGCATATTCTAGCAGATTTAAAAAAAAAAAATTATCTAGATGCCTTCTCGAATTACAGCAAATATTTATTTTACTTTTTAATAAACTGTATGGGAAGCAAATAATATTAAAATATTAAAATATAAATATTAAAATATAAATATTAAAATAATATAAATTGCCAAATCTGGCAACTTTGTTCAGTTTTCCTACATGGCAACTCCATATTGAATTAATGCGAATGGTTGCCTGTAAAGGTATTTTTTCCTCCTAGTTATCAAAAATGTCTTCATTGAACATGCTCGTACATGCATTGTACATGTTCTTAACTATATTCTAGCATAAATAGCGGTGTTGATAGCGATATATACTGAATTTTGGAAGGAATATTTTCTATTTATATACTTCTAAAATATGTATATGAATGAGGAACATTCTTTTATAATTTCAGTATGTAGGGCAATGCCGAAATTTAGCAGGAATATTTCTCATTCGTATACATATATTATCAGAACGATTTTGCGTCGTTCGAAATACATACTGAAATTTGGCAAGAATTTTACTTATTCATATTCTTGCAGAAATACTCAGCTTTATTCTGGATACATATTGAAGTTTATTTGAAATGTTCTTCATTTGTGTGCATATTCTAGCAGATTTAAAAAAAAAAAATTATCTAGATGCCTTCTCGAATTACAGCAAATATTTATTTTACTTTTTAATAAACTGTATGGGAAGCAAATAAATGACGTCGTATCATGAAAATTCTATAATGCTCTAATGAGGAATAATGAATATTTCTACGAAATTTCATGTTATTAACTTCACAAGTTTCGGATACATTGATGAATATATCACCGAACAGTGAGTGAGGGTACAGTGAGTGAGAGTTTTGCCTTTTATCTAGATTATTTCTTTAAGACTTTTATCATCTTCTGTCAAAAGTACTACATTGCATTACAGGCTATTTCACACATCATTAAGTAATATAGTATAAGGTCAGCAGGTTTTACTCCATGTAAATCTCAAGGATATTATGGCTTAAAAAAAGAAGTTTTCCCTCAAAAGATGACCGATCTTTTCTGACGTGAGCTGGCAAATGATAGATTAAATTTTTCGTCTCCATGGCAATAGTTCCAGAATAATTTTTCGCTCCTCGTTGTGTCACCCTATTAAAGTATTAGGAAAAATAAAAAGAGGCAGGAAAATATGCAGCCTTCAAGTTAAAATGTGTTTTAAAGGAGCTATTTGTGACAGTTTAAATTAATTTTCAAACTCATGGCCTCGATATTATCTTAGACGTCAAAGGGAATTCATTTATTCGATGCGGAAAAATTCAGATATATTTTAAATTTAATGTATTTTCGTTACAGGGAAATGTGCTACGGATTACTAATATAACAAATGACGCTCGATGCAAGAACTATAAAAGATAATCGTTTCGCTATTTCTAACAAAATCTTGAATAATAAAAGATGTGTGTGTGTGTCGTTTGTTGCAGCGGGAAGTCTAAAAGTCGAACAGCGGCGAAATTTGGTATAGAAGTACTTCAAGACCCGGAATGATGCGCCTTGGCAAGATTTTTTAAAAATTCAAATTAGTTTTTCAATCATTTTATGCTCCAGCCAGATTTTGAGTAATTTTCACACAAATCGGTTCCTTAGTGACAGAAAATAGTATTACAGAGTTTCCATTTTCACACCATAGGAAAGCCGGCCGTCCAATTAGTTGCTCATGTCCACTGGATGAGTAGGACGGTCTGGGTCTTTAACACCACAGGAAAGAGCGAAGAACGTTCTTCCCAACGATGTTTGAACCGAATCCGTAATAATCCCTTCACATATATATATATTTAAAAAAATTGAAATTTGCATTTTTTAGGTTATTTTATACACATTTCGTATCATCCCAGAAAAGAAGATTAGAACAATTCTATATTAGTTTGGCAAAAAGTTGTGTATATATTTTCGCATTCTAACAATGTTTCTAATTACTGCATTATTTTACTTTTCGTGATTTATCAAGCAAATGCATAAAAATTTAAGTGGTACATACTTTAAATAAAATCCTGTAGATTTTTTTCCGGTGGACTGCGAATGTCCAACTTATGATGGGATTTCCCACGACTTCGAGAGAAGGCTGTGACAAATTCTCCTACAGAAAAGATATTTTTTATTTATTTATTTATTTTTTGCTTTCTATGGTTACGGAGCGCATTGAATATTGTGGCGAGTTGAAGAGGCGATTTTGTAAATGAATTATTTAGTAGCGGGCCGTTATTTAGGATTCGGGCAACGTCGGATAATTCTCTCTAGTAGTTAATTAGCAGAAAGAAAATTTGAGTAACGAATATAAGCACAAATAACACAATAATTTGTGATAATTGTGCTTATTTACGTTTCTCAAGTTCTTCTTATTCTTACAAAACGTATTTTACTTATTAATAAGTAGAAGTAAAATGTTAAAAGAATGGTGTTAAAAATAAGGAGATAAGACTTGAAAGTTTTTAATGAAAATTTAAAAAATACTATAATGCTTTCAACATTATATCTAGGTGTCGCTAGTGTTAGTGACATCTCATCTGTTCTCATTTGTACACAACAGAAAAGCGTAGTATGTATTATATGCATTTATAACAAGAACGATCAATCATGCATAAGCATTAATTATGAAACACTTTCCAACTGAAATGCAATTTCATTTAAAAATCTCTAAATTTGTGATACATTCAGTGGTGATATCTTTTATATTATCACAGTACTACAGTAATTTATTATACTTAAATGTTTAAAACTATATCGAAATATAAATCATCTGATTCTCTATGCAAAATCAATGAATATTTCATTCATATAACTTGCATTTCAGACTCCAGAGCTAAATAATTTTGTGGGAAAAAAATTCAGCAATTCTTATGTAACTCACCTTACAATCGCCTTCTTTGCAAAATGGCCGGCAGAAATTGCCTTTATCCACTCTAGCTAAAAACTAATGGAACAAATTTAACAAAATGTTTTGTATAATATTTCAATAATCTACAAGTGATACCAAATTTAACAAAATTTGGTGTATAATATTTCAATAACCTACAAGTGATATATATACCAATTTAACAAAATTTGGTATATAAATCATTTGTAGGTTATTCTAGTACGATTCGGGAAAAAGGAACGGGCTATTTTGCGAAATGGCCCGCAAAAATCGTTAAATATAAAAATAAAAGATTATGTGTGCTCAATTATATCAATTAAATTCCTATTTTATACGTGATTTTTGACAATAAAAAGAATAAGACTAACCCCATTACTCTAGGACAAGCCGTTCTTGAGATATTCTAGTTTTTTCGCATTTTCGCTATGTCACCTTTGACAATAAGTCCATCTATCAAATGAGAACCAAATTTAAGTTTAACGTGCAAATTTAATGTCATTTAAAATACGTATGGATGTTATTTTGTGCAGATAAACTCAAATTATTATTGAAGAAATAAAGAGAACGTGAATATGAGTCTGCAGGGAAAGACATGTGCCGCCCACATCAGAATTTTTAACAATATTACAACAATGATTTGTAGAAGTGAACGGGGATTATTTGCAGGCCATTTCGAAAAAAATGTAGGATCTATATTTAAAGATCCACCAAATTGTTGTGGAATAAAATGTTCTACAAATTTAATCTGTGTACCAAATTTTAATTCTCTAGGACGTAGGAAAGTGCATTAAAAACGCCATCAAATAAGTATATCATGAAAAGTTATATAAAATTAAAAAAAAAAATTTGAAAAACTGTTATGTACCAAATTTATTTTAAATTGTGAAACCTCTCTCATATACAAAATAATTAAACTCTTGGAAAGATATTTATTATATAATATATCTATTTTTTCTTTCTGGAGGATATCGCAAAAGTCAGAATTTAATTGAATTCGTTTTTCTCCCTATATTAAATAATTTTTGATTAAAAAACTACCTAACATATTTTACTGAAATTTTTTTTATGTGTTTTAAAAGATAATCTGAATATTTTCTAAAAATTTCGAAGCAATTTATGAATTTTAAATGTGCTTAAAAAATGTTTGAAAAATTAGGTCCCATAGGGTTCAATGTATTTCATTTTTTCAATCCGGGTTCAATAAAAAAACTAATTGGGTGATATGATTTATTTATATTCCCATAGGTCCCACAGACCGTCTGAAAAGCATACTAAAATTTCATTCTGATAAAGTCATTTTTACGGCAGTTATCGTGCTAACGGACAGACAGACGGACAGACAGACAGACACACAGAAATAACAAAGTCATAAACACTTTTCAACTATGTTGTAGAGTGTTAAAAATTTTAAAATTAAAGTTCCCTTATTTTGAGTAGGAGTAATAAGTACTTTTCCTAGTTTTGAGAACAGGGTACAGAATATAATATTTATTTAAAATTACAAAATAAAAATATTTATTTATTTATCTGTTGCAAAAAGAAACTGTAATTTTGCAACAGATAAATAAAAAAATAAACAAACTACAATATAATTGGATAAATAAACTGTAATTTTGCACACATAAAATTTATTTATGCAAAATTAACAGTTTGAATAAATATTATTGAATATAATACGAGCCTTTTGTCATATCAATGCCGTGGGACTTATTTTATCACAGCGTAACCTGCATTATTGTTTCAGTCGATTGTGGGGGTTTTCCTAACATGGAGTTTAAACTCTTCCCCTTTACCTCCATTGTTGAAACACGAAAATGGCATTTAAATCACTCTCTGTTTATATGTAACTTATCGAAAATGACCCAGTACAAAACTCCTTGAACTCATATAAGTCCAAACATGTGGTCAGTGTGAAAATCGAAGGATGACGTTACCGACACGATCGTGACTACCATTTACAGATAGAAATTCAAAAATAAAATAAAAAATCGGCGGTGGCTCCAGTCCGATGGAGCCAAAATTATTTTATGTGAATAACATTTTGTAAAATAAAACTGAACTTTTGTAATATCGAAAAAAAGAGCGCGACCTAGAATCTAATTATGTACACTTATAGAGCTTTCAAAGAGCTTCAGATTCTTCTTTATTGCTTATAGCCATCACTTTTAGTTTTTAAGATATAAACATTACAATCCTGAAAAACCGAAAATTTTTAATCGTCTTCAACTTGACAAGACGATTACTCGAAAACTATAAGATCTATTACTTTCCCTGCAATACATGGTAATTTATAGGGAAAGTATTGGAATCATGCCGAAAATCACAACTCGAGTTTTCGACGGATCTATACGTTTCGAGACCTCTAGAATGCGAAAAAACTATTTTTAGCGTGACGTCTGTGTGTGTGTCTGTCTGTCTGTGTGTCTGTATGTCTGTCTGTCTGTGCAGATTTTGTATCCACTCTAACTAAAAAAGTAATTGACCGAATTTCATTAAATTTGGTAGGTAAGTCATTTGTGGGCGACTCTGCTGCTGATTAGTTTTGGGTACGATTCGGGATAAAAGAACCCGCCTTTTTTTGCGAAATGGCCCGCAAAAGCTTGTATCCACTGTAACTGAAAAACTAATGAATCGAATTTCACAAAATTTGGTAGATGAGTCACTTGTGGTTTACCCTGGTGCTGATTAGATTTTGGTACGATTCGAAAAAAAATGACCTGCCTTTTTTTGCAAAATGGCCCGCAAAAATCGTCAAAATCTAAACTAAAGAACTAGGTATACTCAAATATATCCATTAAATGCTCGTTTAATACGTAATTTTTAACGACGAAAAGAATAAGACCAACCCCATTACACTAGGCCTAGCCGTTCTCTAGATATTTTAGTTTTTCGTATTTTCTCTACGCCACCTTTGATAATAAGTCCGGTTACCGAATGAGAACGAAAATTGAATTAAAAGTGAAATAAATTTAATTAAATAAAGATAACGTGAATATAAACGTCTGCAGGGAAAGTCATGTGCTGCCCACATCAGATTTTTTTTTATAATAAGTATAGATTACCCGTAATACTAAATTTTCCATTGCGCATATTTGTCGTTTACTATTTATATATATCTTTTATAGTTTACGATATATTTTAAATGAAAGTTAGAAGAGTGTGTAAAGAACCTTGCTGCCCCAACCGGGAATCGAACTCGCCAGCCGACGCTCTACCACTGAGCTACTGGGACGAAAGTGCAAGCTCTTATTTTCGAAATGGACTCAGCATTCTCCATTCACTAATGTCAGATTGGTGTGCAGCTGACAATCTGACTGACCATCTCCAGCTATTTTTATCTTAGGTTAGCCTTCTGATGCTATTTTTATCCTCCGGGCTAGCTTCCTGCGTGGTCGTTATCCTCTTGATTTGAAATCAGCGCTCCCTATCCCAGAGTCCACTGAATCCGTGCTAATCGTACTAGGATAACTTTCAGATCTCCGTCATCTTTGCACTAACCTACAGGGTTAATTCGTTCGAGCGCCATTGTAAAGAGCCTTGTTTTCCCAACCGGGAATCGAAACATGGATCTTCGAACTGGCCTGCCGACGCTCTACCATTGAGCTACTGGGACGAAATCGCAAGCTCTTATCTTCGAAATGGACTCTGCAAAGTGAAAAAAATACTCGCTCGGAGAGCTACTTTTGAAATTCTTCGAAAAAAAAAATTAAAATATTGAAATTATTTTTATATATTCATAATCTAGACCCTATTTTCGTCAAAACAAGAAAATTTATTTACATTTCTATCGATTAGGTTCGGGGGGTATAAGCATCCAAAATGCTCACAGTTTACGCAACGCCCCGTTTTTTTTTCAGCCAGAGAAATCCCAACCGCAGATTTTATTCCCATCAGAAGTAAACCTATAGGGAAGATTCCTCACAATTTCATTATCTTTCGCTTTCTGTCAAAACCGTCGAAAATTAAGCCTGAATCAAAATCTCGCAATAAGAAGAGAGATAGAAACATAAACGAGCCATTAAAAGTCGCAGAAATGTCATGTTTCTGACTTGCCGCAATTTCATGGGAAACTTTGCGAGCATATAAGTGCCGGAACCACGAAAGTGTTCTGCAAGAAACTCAAGTCATACATGTTGCAACTGCCTTTTACGTTTCCCCACTGTTCGGCAAGTCCGACATGATAACTGCTGATCTCAAACTTGACGGAAGGGGCAATTATTTCGGCAAATATCTTGGTGTTGCCATAACACTTGCGATAGTATTTTAGCGTCTTTGGAAAGCCCAAGAATTTCATTGAGAAATAATAGTCGATAAAGGGAAGTAATAATGATGATTTATTTCCCTTAATGGGTGTAATTTATAATGTTTATTACATGAAAGAATAAAGTGGAGAGTTTTCATTATGCCCGGAGGAGTAATAGTTGCAGAAACTCTGCTTTGAAATACGTGAAGTTATTTGAATTACTGACTGGAAAAAGGGAATGAAAGAAAATGTGAAAAATGAAGTGAGATAGTTATATGTTCTTTATATTAAGATCTGTACTAGAGATTTGCACGAGCTCGAGCCCGACCTACGGGCTTACGATCAGTCCGACCCGTGACACTGTTTCCGGCGGAGCTGGAATCGGACTTAGGTTTTAAAAAAGCTGGGTCGGACCTGGCTGCGCCGGCCGAACATATTTTGATCTCGAAAACGTTTCTGAGTTAGGTGTTCTGACCCTGGATAATAATAATAAAAAAAAATATCCCGAAAACTTTTTAAATTATTTTTAATAGAATACATGTAATTATTGTGTTGATTTCAGCTTTGTAAAGATAATATTTAAAAATAAACCAACTTTAATCTTAATTCTTTGTGCAAAAAATTCACAAATTCGGGTTTTAACCCATTTCAATACAAATCATTTCGGGTCGGACTGGACGGAGACTCTATGATCTTCAGGTCAGGCCGGTCCAGGCTCTGGTTTTACATATGTAAATTTCTTCGGGTTCCGGTTGGGTTTAAGCACCGGTTTTGTCGGGTCGAACCGGGTGACAGTTTGAAATTTTGGCCCGTGCAGACCTCTAATTTATTTATTTATTTATTTACATCTTAACAGGCACAACAAGCTCAATTACATAGAAGGGTAAAGAACAACACATATACCTACAAACACACATAAAAAGTACACAAATAAAAACGTATATATTAAAACACAATTAAAATTTACATCAAGCATGATCTAAAAACCTTTGGCGAAGAAAGAATCCGCTCCCTTTATGCGCTGATCTGTAAGATGAGCGCATAAAGGGAGCTAGTTCTTTCATTACAACGCTATTACTGGTCTATGAAACATATAATTGATTTGAAAAGGGACAGAGTCCATGACTCAGTTCCTTTTACTTTCCCTGCAATAAATGGTAATGTATAGGGAAAATATTGGAATCATGCCGAAAATCACTACTCGAGTTTTCGACGGATCTACACGTTTCGAGACCTCTAGAATACGAAAAACTATTTTTAGCGTGACGTCTGTGTGTGTGTCTGTGTGTCTGTCTGTCTGTCTGTGTGTCTGTCTGTCTGTCTGTGTGTCTGTCTGTCTGTCTGTGTGTCTGTCTGTCTGTCTGTCTGTGTGTCTGTCTGTGCAGATTTTGTATCCATTCTAACTAAAAAAGTAATTGACCGAATTTCATAAAATTTGGTAGGTAAGTCACTTGTGGGCGAATCTGGCGCTGATTAGTTTGGGGTACGATTCGGAATCAAAGAACCCGCCTTTTTTTTGCGAAATGGCCCGCAAAAGCTTGTATCCACTCTAACTGAAAAACTAATTTACCGAATTTCACAAAATTCGGTAGATGAGTCACTTGTGGGTTACCCTGGTGCTGATTAGATTTTGGTACGATTCGGAAAATACTAACCTGCCTTTTTTTGCAAAATGACCCACAAAAATCGTCAAAATCTAAACTAAAGAACTAGGTATACTCAAATATATCCATTAAATGCTTTTTTAATACGTAATTTTTAACGACGAAAATAATAAGACCAAGCCCATTACACTAGGGCTAGCCGTTCTCGAGATATTTTAGTTTTTCGTATTTTCTCTACGCCACCTTTGAAAATAAGTCCGGTTACCGAATGAGAACGAAAATTGAATTAAAAGTGAAATAAATTTAATTAAAATTAAGAGAACGTGAATATAAGTCTGCAGGGAAAGTCATGTGCTGCCCACATCAGATTGTTTCTTTTGATATAAAAATTTAGATGAGTGGACAAAGCAAATAAGTCCAAGAGACTTAAATTGCAAACGCAAAATGAATAATAATATTTCAAATGGAGTGTTTAAAAGTTTAAACAATTCATTTTAACCTTTTATTGAAATCATTAATGTTTGTCAAAACAAAACAAATTAAAGTGAAATAAATATCGTATAATGTATTTTCATTTTTCTAAAAATCGAGTGGAATATACCCATTTTCTTTTCCAGTCAGCGATTAATTTCATTTTATCAAGTGAACCTACTTCATGCTTACTTTGTGATGTCTAAATAACTTTTGATTATTTTTTCCCTTAGTTTGCATTATGATTTATGTTCTTTAAATTGATCATCCTAACAGGCTCGGTTGTTAGACGAATTACCAACCTAAACAGCATTTTCTGCGTTCCTACGGTAGAATAGGAATATGTTTCGGATCGTGAGGTTTTCAGTGTCCTTGGAATGAAAGAAAGGTTCTTGGGATGAAATAAGAGTCCTTGAGTAGTGGGTTCTTGGGATGAAAGAAGGGTCTTTGAGTAGACGATGAAGGATTCGAATAGTGAGTGGAAGAAAATCCCATTCGATACAACGATGACTAGGAAGAGTCTAGTATTAGAGGTGTGGCCACAATACGGGATGAAGCAACAGAATGCCGGGGTAAGCATATAAACTTGGTAAATACGTATCCATGTAAGAATTATCACCAGCCTAGTATATTGTAGTAGCTTGTATAATTGTCATCTATTCTGGGCGTGTGCAATAACAATTAGTATATATGTTGTCCGTTGCTTTAAACAGCAAGCTGCTGTAATTTATGTGAAGTTCGCAATAAACTGAGTTATATTTGAACAGTGCCGTCTTGTGTTTTTGCTCTTAGACCGAAAGGTCGAAATATCAAGTACTCTAAGTTTGATTTAAGTCACTTTTGACAGATTAAGTAAAAATCCTCTACAAAGGCATCTAAAGAGGATAAAGAGAAATTTAGGTCTTTACAACTTCTCCAACAAAACATTGTACAGCATCGTTTATACGCTTCCTAAGGGATCAGTGAAAATAAGTGCATAACAAAAAAATATATATATAATTGAAATTAACGTTAATAGAAAATAATGTCAACGGGAAAAAAGGGTATAAATGACAAATATAGTCTTTCAAAAACATAATCAAACTATCGTACACCCCCACAAAAATCGCTTAATTGATGAATTTTTTTTTGTAAAATAAAATGCATGTAAGAAAGTAAAATAAAATGTATATAACACAAAATAAACTCTAAATTGACATATAAAACTGATAAAATACCAATTTTTTCAATATCCTCAGTAGCAATAATTATTAATACAGATAGATTTTGTTAGATTACTTTTTTAGTTTATCGTACATATAAATGAAAAGTGGCTAAACAGTACATTGCTTTACTGCAGCGATTCTGAAACAGCGGTACGCGTGAAGATTGATTTGTGGTATTCGTATATTTTGTACAATATGTCGTATGAAAATCTTGCCATCCAAAAGTAGCGCTAATTTTCATATTTATTTTGAACGTTAACATGAGTGGTTGTCTCAACTCCGAGTGACTAACGCGGAGTGGGTAAAGCGTATATATGTGTGTTTGTATTAAAAACAGTTAAAAAACGGAACTCAACTTGGAGAAAAATTTACGTTTAAAATTAAGTAAAATAGAATGAAAATTGTTTCCATAAATATAGATTTCTCTAACTCAGTGTTTCTCAAACTTTTTAACTCGCGGCGCACTTTACAACAAATGAAAATTTTGCGGCGCACTAATTATATATATATATATATAGAGAGAGATAGATACTATAGCTTACTAAAATATGAAGGATACTATGCAAATATGATTAAATAAAGAATTTAAAGTTATTAAGTAAATGGATTGAAAATGCAAAATACCTTTAATTTATTGCGCAAATGCAGCACATAAATAAAATGATTTCAATAATAATAGTAGTTTGAAAATCCAATGAACGAATATATATATATATATATACAGTATAAAATATTTTAAAAGCATATGAACAAGTAGACTTAAAAGCAAAGTATTGTAAGGCGCAATGCCGCACTTTCAATATAAGCCGAAATAAGTTAGAAAATCGTTGAAAAAGATTGAAAGAAGAGGGCGTGGAAAGGGGGAGGAGTTTAGAGAGTACTTACTGGAACGGCAGTAAAAAGGCCGGAGGGGGATTGTGACCCCCCGTTCCCGGTGAAAGCGCTTTTATCTCATGGAAACACTCCCGGTAACTCTGCCTTTCCGAAGCATTTCTCCGTCTGATGAAAAATAATGAAACATCCAAGAGGAAAACGAGCCAAAATTCACAAAGGGGCAAGTGGAAAGAAACTAATCACACCACCACTAATTACACCACCATTTATATTATTTTAATATTAATGATTTATATTAATAATTTTATTTCATATTTTACTCATTTGTAATATAATTTTAATTCTTTCGCGGCGCACCCAACTATACTTCGCGACGCACCAGTGCGCCGCGGCGCACGGTTTGGGAAACACTGCTCTAACTAGTAGTAGGAAATGATCCTAAATGCTGAATGTAAGTGGCTTACATGTGTAGTTATAAATTTACAATGTAACAATGTGCACCCAGTTGTTTTATAGGTTGAATAAATTATGTTCAGTAGAAAGAAAGAAGTTTTAAATTTTCCAAATCTCTACGGAGATCGGCAGATTCAGTCCTACCACTAAGAAGGCATCAAATTTGTTATAGTTTGAATTCAGGTTGCATGTGTCTGTAACTGTCAAATTTTAAAACTCATAATTACTTCCTATAGAACCGGTCTATAGATGTTGTTATCTGCAATGACGTTGCTGCCCTTAGAAAATAATCTCCATCTTTCAGAAATTTTGAAACGATGTAGGGCGTTTATCAGCCTTCATAGAGGATCGGAAAATTCTAGCAAATACCAAGTTTGATGCCATTACAGTTATCAGTTATTTCACGCCGACGAACACACGTACACAGAAAAAAGAAAAAGAGGTCTATAAATGGTATCTATAAATCTATAAAAGTGTAATCCGATGAAAAAATATTTTCCGAATTAACTCTTCTTACTGCATCGGAAAATGCTGGTCCTGAATGAATAGCTGTAGTTTTAAAAACATGTTACCTCTTAGCAAGAGCATTAAATGAGACAAAAATAAGAACTTGCTGAAACATGAGAATAAAAATCTGATGTGGGCAACACATGACTTTCCTTATATAATGAAATGAATTTACTATTTTACAGTAAAAAAAATAGGTTTTTCTTATAGTAGATACTTATATTCTTTCCAAGATATTGAATTTTCGACAATGAGTCGTCATTTTTATTGATTTAGCGTCATTTTAATCCATTTGGCGAGATTTTCATTAATTTGACAACATTTCAAAAAGTCGCCAAGTTGGCGACATTCCGCCAAATTAGTCGCCAAAATCTCGCCAGGCTTTACTGACGGAGAAATAAGTTACTCTTATAGCAGATAAATGACTATTGGCGTTCAAATACAAAAGTATTACTCGAAGTATCTTTTCTCATGAATGGAACGAGCTAGATACACGAGAATGATGTCACCAAATTTATCGCATGGTATTACATATGAAAAGTGAACATGTTTCTCAATAGGAAATATATTTTTTTATTTTATATGACTTTTTGATAATTTTTTTGAAAAATGTGCAATATCTCGAGAACGGTTCATGTTAGCGTTCTAAAATTTATGTTAATCGTTTTCTAATGAAAAATTACATAAGAAATGTCTATTTGCATAACTTTATTAGCGGTTTTGATTTTTTGACGATTTTTTCAAAATTTCACTCGAAAATTCAGGAGAGTTCTGAACATTCGATTACGTTTAAAAATAATAGGCTTCCAGTGTTTACGGATTGTAATTTTTGTACCAAATTTCGTTCGAATCGGTCCATTCGTTCGTCAGTTATCGTCTCCACAGACTCACTGACATACACACACACACATACACACACAGAGACATCACTTCAAAAATGTTTGACTCGTGATCAGGGATGCTTGAAACATGCTCTCCCGTCGAAAACTCGAATTCGAATTTTCGACCCCATCACAATACTTTCCTTATACATTATGTATATAAGGAAAGTAAAAAGAGGCCAAACCATTTTACAACTAAACAACAAATAACTAATAAATAAAACATTATTGATATTTAATGATATTTAAATGCAATCAATATAGTCTTGTTCTTTCTAAGATCCTAGCAACAAATAAAAAAAAGTAAATAAAAAGCAATAAATCATTCGATCACCATGCAATTATTTTACAAACTTGAAGGATGACAGCTGTCCAGAAGTAGTTGCCATCTGGATCATTTTGTGGTGAGATAATTTATTCAAAAACTTGGGCTTGGCTTGAGCAGTTGTAAATGATGTGAAAACGTCAGAAGATCAGAATAGGTGTATGTAAATTACAGTATAAAAACGAAATTAATTTTTAAAGTTAAGACTATTAATGCCATCAAGAGCATTATTAAACTTTAACATCTTTTTCACTCTCAAATGATTATTGAGAGATACTCACAGAACACACTATATTGCCGTCCGATCTCACCCATTGCAGTCTAGTGCAGGCTGAGCTACATCTTCCTCAAGTTTGAAGTTTGCTGCATGTTATGACTGACTTCGTCATTTACCACCGGGAGTATTCGACAACGACTGATTTAGTCATTTACCACCGGGAATACCTGACGATGATTGATTTCGTCATTCATTACCGGGTGTATTCGACTAGAAAGCCCAGAATATTTTATTAATTTTTTTTTCTGCGCAGTACGTTATACAGAGCTATAAGTGACATTGAGGATTGAAGCAAATTGAATATCTAAGACAAATTCAATTCATAACGCTTTCTACGTTATACATAAAACCGCTACGGGTCCTGATTGGTTAACTATCTAATGGCGCAACCCTGTGTGCCTGTGTGTACGAACGTGGGGTCACTACAATTTCATAAAATTGTATCCTATGTCATCTTTCCTTCCTCGCAGTGCTGTTATCGGATATTTCGAGCTTAAAGCTGCTGAAAGAACAAAACTGGTTTAAGAATGCAGATCACTGCAATTTCTGACCGTTGTTAGAATTAATTTTAATTCAAAGCAACAGTGGATCGAAATGAAGGATTGCAGTCAAAACTAAGATAATGCCCAGTGGTACTACCAGCGACTACACTTCGTCTATGTAAAGAATTACTTAAATTAACGTAAAACAGCGTTACATGCAACAACTTCCCCATGTGCTTCCTAACGTAGATTTCCGTATGGTGTAGCAATGCGCGTAATATAAGCAAACCTATGAAGGAAAGACAGAAATTTTAAAAATTCAAATTACGGTGACGATACAAAGGGATTTAAAAAAAGTTACACCACTTTGCCTTTAAAAAATGCGTGCCATTTCATTTTTATGATTGAATTTATAACTGTTTTTGATATCCAGAACTTTTATTAAGTGTGTAGCTGTCACATTGAGTGACCATTAGCTACTGAAAAAGCGCAAAGCGCTGATGAAATGGGATAATAGTCCTGATTATGAAAATACTGTTGTTAACAGTGAACGAGTTTGCACAAATAAACTGCATAACTATCTATTCTTGCCCACATGGAAGATTGAGGCATCACGCATCCCATTTTCCGTCCGTGGATTGTACTGCATGACCTGCGGGTCGAGCCCACAGAACGAATCCCTTGTTCCTAACCCGGAACACACAAACCTTCCTCTGTTTCATGCATCCACTCTTCTTATTTATTGCCCACTCCTGTCACACATCGCCAAGCCTGAGGACGCTCTCATTCTTATTTCCATTCTTTTTCTTTCGCTTTCGGACCATAATAATTGAATGTCTGTTTGTGCTTATTTTTTTTTTCGCTTTCCTTTTTCTTTGTCCACGCCTTTAATGTTGGTTTTGTTTTCACTTCCTACTTTCCCCATTTAAAGACTCTGGGCGTGTTGTTATGTGAGTAGCACAACGACAGGATAATGTTGGAACAAAAGAGAGAATTTCGCCATTTATCATCTTCAGATATAGGTTTGAGAAGTTTGAACAGTTACAAGATGTTCGAAAACTAATTAATAGGAAATCATTGTTTCTTTTCAAGGAAAATAAACTGTGAAAAACTAAATGAAAGATATGAAAAAATGTGATTTTAAGACAACAGTGTTTCGTCACCTTTCATACATCTTCTGAAAGCAATTATATCTTTCTTTTTCCTGAAGTAATGAATTTTACATTAAAACTAAGTAAACGATTAGAAGTAAAGCGAAAAACAATTAAATACATCTAGTTGGGCAAGGTACCCAGAAAACAATTTCCTTATGGTCAAATCATTAAAAAAGAAAATATTTTGTAACAGTTACAGTATGTTCTAGACTTAGCAGAAACATTTGACAGTGCAATTGGTATTGCGTAATCTCAGTGGTCTCCAAACTGTTTTGATCCCATACCCATAAGACTTACTTTTTTAATATCGCGTACCCCTAAAACATAATTTTTTACAACGCGTACCCATAAAAACTACTTTTTACATCGCATACCTCTAAGACTTATTTTTTACATCGCGCACACCTAAGACGTATTGAACCCTTTCGTGGTATTGTAACAATTATGAAATCGTCAATTTTCGGAAAGAACAGACTTCATAATATTCCCGCCAAAGAACATTAAATATTGCTATTTTAAAAACAGTGTTCGTAAACAACCAATCCTGTAATGGTAATTTTAAAGATGTATTGGCATGTTAGAGATAAAAAATCATGCTATTGAGGAAAAACCTTAACAAAGCCTTGAAGTGAAATTTGTATTCGAAGGTGAATTGATTAGAAAGTTCTTTTTTTGAACCGTAGCTTTGGGCACTTGACACAATTAGCTGTGATTTAGAGCTTGTGGAAGAGGTAAATTAACAAGGTAATCTTCCACAAAAGTTTTTCAATTAAGTAAACTAGACAGACAATTAGTGTGTTGTAATTGAATTCAATTTGGCATGTAACAATTGGCTAGTTTATATATAATAAATCAGTTTGTAGCGTCAAAACAAACCAAATAAATTGTTGTGTCTATTGTGTGAATTGTATAGAGGTGAGATAAAAGGTATACTGTTATTGCTTATAATAATTTTGTAATCCTTACAATACACACAGTGTATTGTAAAGTTATAATCAATATATACAGCTAGCAGGTAGGCCCATCATATGACGGAATGCAAAAAAGTTGCAAAGTATCACCTCTCATCAGTCCACTGGTAGCATTTGTGCTCCTATTGTCCACGGACACACTTGAGCCATGCACTTCTCCCAATCAATATTACTATTTTCTATATGACTTCCTATCGAAACATACATGCTATATCATCCCCGAAGGAAACACAAACCGGTAGATATTATCAAAGAAATTGAACTTATCTTTCAAAGATATTGAATTTTTATCAATTAGGCATAATTTTCTTTGGTTTAGCGACATTTTTATCGATTTGGTGACATTTTTATCGATTTGGTGACATTTTCGTCAATTTGAATACACTTTAAGAAAAAGTTATCAAGTTCGCGATATATATACCTTAAAATTCGTTGCCAAAATTTAACTAAAATGAACTACAAAGCCATCTCAGGTTGATTTGCCTGAAAATTTTCAGTTCGGCGTTGAAGTCCGATTTTTAAAAAATTCTTTAATATTCTGACCAAGGAAGGACTAACCATAGCCATGTATGGTCGAAAGCCCAGACCATCCGTCTCGTCCGAGGACTTAGAGAAACCATTTGAATGGCCGGTAGCCATGTATGGTGTGTAATCACCGGGCCGGGCTGGTTGGAAGCCGATAAGTCGAACTCTTTTTCTCTCTGAGTGTTATCTCTTTAAACCTACCAGCTAAATCGCCGCCAGTACTTTTTGTACCAGACTAGTACTTAATAAAATTGTATAAAATAATAATAAGAGTTCACTAAATATCTATCATAATGAAGCAATTTGAATGGAATATTTTCAATCAAGCAATTTGAATAAAATATTTTCAATCAAGAATTCGAATTAATAATAAATGCTCATGTAGTGAAAGACAGCCTAATATTGACGATAAGCGACAGGTCACTGAAGTGCAAAACACCATTAGCAAAAGTTTCGTTATAAGTCTGCACGGTCGTAGAGGTCTGGTGCAGATCGTATTTCTGTTAGACAATTCTAGCTCGGGCTGGGATAGGACGACTTATTTTTTTTAAATTTAGGCAGTGCTTGGTAGGACGAATCCAATGCTTAAATTAAAAATTAAATTTAATAGACTAAATAAAAATTTTAAAATATTTTATATATATATATTAGTAATATGAACTTAAATATTTAGATTTTTTTATCTTGATTCCGAGAATAAAAATGTATTACTTTTAATAAATATACATAAAATGTTTTTCTGTATTATGTATTTATTTCTTTTTAGAATTAGTAATCAACGCTTTATTTAGAAATAAAACCTAACATTACCAAAATTATTTTTATTTTAATCTTTACTATCCATTATTGTAACATTCACCCCCCCCCCCCGCCCGGAATTTGATGCTGAATTCATATCACTTAATCATTATCTAAGTTTTATCAATAACAAATCCTGAGAAATAGGTGTTTCAATGGAATTTTTTAGACCGAAAGTGGAAAGAAACCAGAAGTGGAAAACAAATTCTTAGTGAATCATCTTACATATTCTAGAATTTAATGCTTTTGATGCTAAATCCATATCAGTAATTATCAAATCTCTATCTATTGCCGATTTTGAGAAATAGATATTTCAAATAAAATGAAAAATTTTAAACCTGAAGTGGAAATCCTCTTGTTGAACCCCATATTCTTCTCGGGAATTTGATGCTGTATCTAAATCGGTCACCATCTGAGCACTATTTATAGCAGATCCCGATAAGTAGATTTTTAAGAATTTATTTTTCGTAAAAACAATAGTAAGGCAAGATTTTGTCACCAACAAATCAATACAGCCTGAAGATTGTTTTTTTTTTTAGGCTGTGGTATAAACAAGGAAATCACGATTGAACAGTAGCATTATTATGAACATTACTTATTACATTGACCGCTAATCCAGACAGCGAGAGCAACAGACAAAATGGGGCCGGTGTCGGTTTCTTTATCAGTCAAGTTGTGGGAGTTGAAGTGTATAATATTTGTATATTTCACGAATACATTTAAGATAAATTCGGATAAGATATTTCAAGAATTTTATTTCATAAAACCAATAGTAAGGCAAGATTTTGTCACCAACTAATCAATACAGCCTGAAGATTTTTTTTTAGGCTGTGGTATAAAAAAGGAAATCACGACTGAACAGTAGCATTATTATGAACACTGCTTATTACATTGACCGCTAATCCAGGCAGCGAGAGCAACAAACAAAATGGGGCCGGTGTCGGTTTCTTTATCAGTCAAGTTGTGGGAGCGGAAGTGTATAATATTTGTATATGTCACGAATACATTTCGTAAGATGAATCCAGATAAGAATATTTTTCAAGAATTTTTTTTCGTAAAAATAACAGCAAGGCAAGATTTTATCACTAACAAATCAATACAGCCTGAAGATTTTTTTTAGGCTGTGATATAAACAAGGGAATCACAACTTAACAGTAGCATTATTATGAACACTACTTATTACATTGACCCCTAATCCAGGCAGCGAGAGCAACAGCTAAAATGGGACCGGTATCGGTTTCTTTATCAGTCAAGTTGTGGGAGCTGAGGTGTATAAGGTTTGTACACTCATTATTATAAAAATTTGCGCACCAAGAAAGAGTTGTCAGAATCGAGCGAAATTTTATATATATGATTTCAACGTTGATATAAGTAAGTGATACAAAATCAAAGCAAAAGGATCATTTATTACAAGACAAACTACAAATGAATAGAGGTTTTAGTACCCTGTTGGGCCACCTCTGAATACACGATGGGCCACCTGTGAATTGGGCCACCTGTGAATACACGATGCGGTACGGGTAGGCATTGAGGCATACATGTCCCGTATGGTGTCCTGCGTCATCTCATTCCACAGTTGTTGTAAGCGTGCCTCTAGTTCGACCAAACTCGTAGGATGTGAAACTTGTCGTCCCAAGTGATCCCAGATATGCTCGATCGGTGACAAATCTGGGGATCGGGTAGGCCAGGGAAGGATGGTAATGTGGCGGAGACATTCCTGTGAGACCGTTGCTGTGTGTGGCCGAGCATTGTCCTGCTGAAAAATGACTCCAGAAAGACATGCCATGAGTGGAAACACATGTGGCTGAAGGATGTCACGAACGTACAGCTGGGCTGTCATGGTTCCGTGGATCAATATTAGAGGTGACCGGATGTCGTATGCGATGGCACCCCATACTATCACAATAGCTGTGGGAGCGGTGTATCGCTGTAAAACGAAGGCAGGATTGAGGTGTTAACCCCGGGGCCTCCACACACGCACAAGTTTATTATCATTGCCCAAATTGAATCTCGATTCGTCGCTGAAGACGACCTGGTTCCATTCGGTTGCGATCTAATCCCGTCGAGCGCGACACCACTCCAAATGGAGGCGACGATGAGCGAATGCCATTTGCAGCACACGTAATGGGCGCCGCAAAACCAAATGTCCTTCAGCCAGGCGCCTCGCGATGGTACGGACAGACACAGGGTCCCGTAGTGAATGTGCTGCCTGTGTCCGGATAGCGGACAATGATGCAGTTGGCGTTGTGGTTGCGTGTCGGGTGATGTGATGGTCTTCTTGCCTATTGGTCTGCCGAGGGTGTCCTGAGCCTGGCCGCCATGTATGCGACCTTTCTTGTCCAATGGTCCCAACACCCCCTCACAGTAAAGTAACTTCCCTTCTCGAACTCTGACAGCTGATCATATTCTCTTCGGTGGTGGCTTAACGGCATTGCTGATCAAAAGAGCGCCCCTCTGCAACAGATTAAGTACAGGAAAAAAGTCTCTGCGTACCTTTTTTCTGCAACAGGGAGAACGAAGTTCAACGCCCTCTGGTGACATTACGCAATGCACAATCACGCTGTATTTCTAATCCTTTGCATATCTGTCTGACACGTACCTTCATGCCAAGTTTCGTTATGATCCCACAATTACTTCTTGGTGCGCAAATTTTTATGGCAGTGAATGTATATTTCACGAATAGTACATGAATGTAAGATAAATACACAAGCCTTGTTTGGAGTCCCCCCCCCCCTTCTCACCCAAAATTCCTCACTGCTTTTATTTTTATTTTTGCATGGTAATATATAGGAAAGTATTAGGTTGAAAGAACGAGATCGAAAATTAGAATTCGAGTTTTCCACAAATCTACGCATTTTGAGCACTCATAGTATGAAACAAGTAAATGTAAAAACTTCGTTTTGGGGGTATATACAGGGTGGTCCAAAAGGTGTTAGACAAACTTTAAAGGTAGGGTAGGCATACAAAAACAAGCTCGTTTTGCATAGGAACATGTGGCAGCAAACGCCACCGTGGGGTGCTATAGATGCAGGAAGAAGCGAAAAGAAAGGAATTCAGATAACAACACAGGCTCAGTAGACATAACAACTACAAGTATCAATTACAATTGTTTATCATAGTATTAAAGTAGGTGTTCAAAGTTCTTGTCATCCGCATGTTTGGCAAGGTCGAAACATGGATTGGCGAACGAGTTCAAAAATGCCTATACGCTCGCGGACACGTGCTGCTGCCTCAACGACTCTAGCGACAAGGTCAGCGTCAGATGTTACGGAATTCTTGTAAACATGGCTTTTTAGGCAACCCTACAGGAAGAAATCGACGAGGGACAAGTCGATATATATATATAATCGTAGCTCCATTTGAGCGATAGATGGAGCTCCAAAACGAAACTTCAAGTTATTGTTATTTCCATATCCGTTGAACAATTATCATAAATATATTTTTGTTTTACGTTCTACGAGAACTGTCTGTCCTCCCTAAGAAGTGTCTAAACAATTCAAAGTCGCCTTCAAAGTTGACAATCATTTTTAAAAATTTTATGACCAACCTCTAAAAAAATGGTTTTGTTTGTACCGAAATTGTTTATTCATTACATAGTTTATATTCCGCATTGTCTCACTTGCATTCAAGTTGTGCCGTGACAATTTTCCGATAATTTTGAACTTATCGTACACAAACAGAGATAGTTAGAAAACGGTTTTATCCAATTTTACAGTTATTAATATTAGATTAGATGCGGTATCTGCGATTACCGGGCATTTCTTTAGCAAATACATTTTAAGCAAATGAACAAAATATACACGTCCGCGCATCGTGTCCCGCTATATGTTTTCCTAACCCATATATATATATATATATATACACCCTAAATAAGCGCCCGCTATTGGACCGATATATGCACATGCACGTTGATAAGTATCTAAATACGCTTAAATCGAAACTAAAAGCAATAAATCAAAACCCTTAGAACGAGCAAATAATTAATTTTTTAATATGGATATTTGACACATATGGATTGCAGACATTTCTGTCACAATACTTATAATTAAATGCAAAACCACTATTAAGACGATGAAAAAGTATTGATATTGTGTTGAAAATATAAGATTGCGAATGCTCAAAAGATCACGGATAAAAAACCATATTTTCTGCAGATGTAATGGTGGTAAAAATGACCAGTTGCAAAGATCATACCTAGTTTGATAAAGTTTACCATTTATATATGGTAGTCCGAAACAAGACCAATAAAATGTTTTAAACGGAATTTTCTAGAAATTCGATTTTTTCCTGGGTTTTTCTAAAAGAATGACTAGTGTACTAAATTTCAAGACTTTAATTCCCTTTAAATAGGACGCTTCTCATTTATTGAATGTATGAAACATTTTGGTGTATAGCACCCCCAAAATAACAAATATTGAGTAAAAAAATCCAGTTGAAGATTACTTTTATTGAAAAATACGATCTATTTTTGCGCCTAATTTGTAATTTATATCTCATCGTAGAGAACGTTTTACATTCATTTAATATTTTGAACGTTTAGTTGTAGAGCACTTCCTCAAATGAACATTTCTATAAAATCAACATTTTCCTGTTATGGATACTGGTATCCATAACACTTCAGTTATTCCATACACACATCTAGATGATGCAGTTTAGAATTGGTTCAACATGGTCTAACTACAAAACAAATAAATCCACAGAAATTTCAAGATGTCTTATGGTACCAAAAATACCACTTCCGCTACCTTATTGCTATTAAAATATCTCCAATTAGCAGTAATAAAGACATTAAGCATAGATTCATTAGTATCACGTGTCGAGGATCTGTTACTACTGCTTGCGCTTTATTTCTAAGCGATTTATAGGCCTTGCAGACGCGAAAGGGTTGATATTCTACTCGAAACCAGGTGGCCCCGATAGGGCCTAAAAACAATTGTAGGCCCCGAGGGCTCGGTCGTTCAACTCGGAGACTGACCTAGTGGCGCATATTACGGAGGAAAAAGAAACTATAGCTCGTGATGGAAGACCTCACACTAAGAGTAACGCGAGATAGATTTCGCTTTTTGAGTTGCTTTCATTTTGATGTTGAAACATCGTGAAATCCACTGACTGGATGATCGCAACAGTGTTACTCAAGCAGTGATACGCAGAAGAGTTTATTACCTATTACCTTCTGGTGGTTGGATTTGCTAAATTTTGGAGTAAATTGAACTTTTATTGCTGTTAGGATTTTGATAAAGTTATAAATTTGTCTGCTGACAAAAACAAAAAAAAAAGACTATCGCAGTTTTTTCTATTCAGATTTATCACGTCGTGTCGCCATTGTTTTAATAAATATTTAATTAAAATAAGTTCTAAAGGAGTTTTTATAGGCGTGCGCATGGGTGTGTGCCCATGCACATCCTGATGTTTAAGACACTGGGTTTCCATTTTTATTTAAGATCAAAATGTATGCACTGTAAATTTTAAAATATTATATAACGATATAAACGCCGTATCAAGTGATATATAATTTTTGTAATATTATAGAAATTAATGTACAAAAATCTCGTATTATTTCAGTACCTGCATGCTCAGTGGCATTCGCAGATGGTATGTAGTTTTTCTAGAAAGATCCTTAAGCAAAGAACCCCCAAAATTTTGTAGGGAAAGTTCATAAGTTTTCATGTGTTAGCAGAAAATATGCTATTGTGTTAAAGATGAATCAAATTTTCAGCCAGTATCAAACAAAGATAAATAATTAAGACAATTGTTTACATTATTGGAATTAGGTTAAAAGCTGTCCAACGCATTATTAAAACTTGAAGAATAGCTAATGATCTTAGTGATCGTTACCAGAGATCACTAAAACTCTTGGGGAAGTAGAATCGCAAAATTATTGACTGTAGAGCTCATGACAACTTTAAATCGTGTAAGTGAAAGCTTTCCACACGCACAATATGACGAGATGTTAAGGGAGTGGAACTCTGAAAGGTTGTGTGCTACAAGGAAACGATTTGTTGATGAGATTAATCGGAATGAACGACTTCAATTTTCTAGGGAGCATAAATATTGAATGATAGAGTAATGGGAAAAGGCTATATCATCTGCTGAGTTCAAATTTTTCTCTATTCCACGGTGATGGACACATCAGGGAGATACAAGCAGTAGGTCGTCATGCATAGTGCCCGCTGCTGAAACCTCTTAAAGATGGAGCCATGTTCTGGAGTTCCTTCAATTGGTTTGGTCTAATCTTATTCAGTAATGAAATGAAATCAACTGAATACTTAAAACTTACTGAACGACCAGGTTATCTATCCTATTAATGGATTTTTTTCTTCCCCAGACAGAAATTTTATTTCCATTGCAGAGTTCTAACTTTTAATCCCAGTGAAAGTTTTTGAGATATAACGGAGAAAAGTTTATAGTGTAGTTCGATTCTCCCGTCATCAATACATAATCTTGTCAAAAAATTATTATAAATCTAGACAAATATAAGCATTGAGATATTGCATAAGCTTGTAGAATCTATGTCACGACTAATGTATACTGTATTCAAAGCTCAAGACGGATCGACGAATTAAACTGTTGACTTTTTTTGCCAGATGGTGTATTTAGCTGAAACGTAATGAGATATTGCCTATTAATGTCCTTTTAAATTTCGCGTGTAAATATCACATGTCAATAAGTAGAATTGTTGAGGAAAATGAATAGTAACTAATTATAACAGTGTAAAATACTTCCAAATTAAAATTATTTGAGCGGCATTTTACATTGTGGTCTAGTTATTATTTATTATATGTATGAGCCGACGCGCAGTGGCTGAGAGGTCAAAGGCAAGTATTTCTCGCAATGCAAGCAAGCTCTCTCGGCTGCCGGGTTGTGGGTTCGAGTCCCACCTGTGGGAATGGATGTTGTGGTATCCATTAAGGTTCCGCCTCCTCTGGTGCGTGAGGCAACGTTATATAACAGCAAAATAGCTCACGATTCCGCCGCTAGAAATGGGCGAATTATTGGATTGTAAGTGCCAAGTCATTGAAAAAAATAATTATTAGTAGAATAAGTCACGTTCTGTATTTACGTAAATTGTAAATATTTCGCAAAACATATTCAAACTTTCTCTAGAATCCTCTTATTCGCAATTATTGATTCATTAAAGAGAAAGCTTGAAAGCATTTCCTTCTTTATAACACTGCCGGAAATCAAATGTTACTCAATTGATGCCACACGTCAAGTTAAATTATCATCTATAATTGGCTTCCAGACCTGAAGAGACAGTGCTCACGGCCTGTTAAGGTGCCCTTTCGTCTGTATGTCAACAAGGAAAGCGGCTCTATTTGTCTAGCTTAAGTGTGCAATGGGATTCACTTTTGTAAACCTTTACAAAACTGAAAGAGTTAATAAGAGTTTATATTGAACATGTGCATCTCATTCCAGGAGAATTCTCAAATCTTGGATTTCATGATGATTGTGGTAGGGAAAAGACAGCTAATCCTATTTATATCTCACCTGTGTGCATGTTATAAACACCGGTGGTGTTATAAACACCGAAATTAAGGTAAAAATAATTTTCCCGGGAATCTTTTTAACTGATTGCATGTTGGAAGGTCAAAACATTGCAGCATATTAAAATATAATGTGGGCAGCATATGACTTCCCCCTATAGAATAAAATTATTTTTCCCTTTCTTTCATAATTCATTAAATTGAGTTTAATTGTACAAAATAACACGGATATTGATTTAAAATTATACTGAACTTGAAGTTTTACTCCAATTTTTAGTTTCATTGAGTGACTGGGCGTATTTTCAAAGGCAACATTATAAAAATGTAAAAAAAAAAAAAAGCTGAATTATCTTGAGAATGGTTTCGTCCGTCGTAGAATAATTTAGTCTTATTATGATAACAAAAATTACATATAAAACAAGTATTTAATTTATGCATTTGATCATATTTAGTCATTTATTTTATACTTTGACGAATTTGTGGGCCATTTCGCAACAGTTTTTCCGAAATTGTGTCAAAATATAATCAGCACCAGAGTAACTTACAAGTGACTTACCTACCAAATTTTGTGAAATTTGGTCAATTAGTCTTTCACTTTGAATAGATACATATACGATTTTTGTGGGCCATTCCATAAAAAGACAGGTTCTTTTTAACGAATCGCACCAAAATCTAATCAGCACCAGAGTAATCCGCAAGTAACTTACCTATAAAATGTTATGAAATTTGGGCAATTAGTTTTTGAGTTAGAGTGAATAAATACATTGCATAGATAGACAGACAGACGCACACGCAGACGTGACTCATATATTTTTCGGGTTCTAGGGTGTTCAAAACTTGTAGATTCGTCGAAGACTCAAATTGCGATTTGCGATATGATTTCAATACTTTTCCTATACATTACCATGTATTGCAGAGAAAATAAAATTTAGTGCAAAGTTAACATGCTTAATTAAAATGAATTTGCAACTTTGTAATGCTTAGGAACATGCTAATTTCTATTGATTTTAAATACAGAGGTGAATACAACAAGATAAAAACATTCTAAAATTCTCTTTGGGAAAAGAATCAATTCCACTATTACATTTGTTTTTACTTTCCCTACAATACATGGTAAGGCACAGGGAAAGTATTGGAATCATGCTGAGAATCGCAACTCGAGTTTTCAATGAATTTACACGATTTGAGCATTCTAGAACACAAAAACATTTTTAGCGTGACGTCTGTGTGTCTATGTGTCTGTCTGCCTGTCTGTCTATGTGTGTGTCTGAACTCGAATTCGAATATTCGACCCCGTCACGATACTTTCCCTATACATTATATTATGTATGTAGGGAAAGTAACAAAGTTCTTTTCTAAATAAAGCATCCTGCAGGCGTAAAAGGTTTGAAAGTAAATAGCAGTGTTTTTATCTTGCTGTTCTACTTTGCCAGAGAAGTAAGATATCTGCTCATTTAGAGAGAGTTGTACATTTTCGAATACCTTCTTGTTTCTTTTTCACGTTTTGTCGGTCTTCTTGAATTATTTCCCTGGTGATGGTATTATTTTCCAGGAACATTGGGCTATCATCCTCTGAGTCTCTTCTGTTTCGATTGTTTGAAATAATAATTATAGCCATAATATATGAAGAGATCAACTGATCCATTGCAAAATAAAATATGGCATCTATTTTTTTCCGCTATGTAAAGATCGTGATTTTTGAAGATCGTTTAAATTTATATTTAGTGTTGCATCCGTCATAAAACCGCTTTATTTTTGCGTATTATCTGGGTATCTAAATTCTCTGCTAACGCAATTACGATATTTTTCATTTTAAATGATCACTAAACTTTAATTAAAATTAGGCTTCGCTATAGAAATAATACATTTTTTTTCACGCAAAATTATTTTACTCTGGAGTCTGAAATATAAGTGATATAAATGAAATATTCATTGATTTTGCATTGAGAGACATACAATTTATATTTCGATGACGTCATATGAATAAATTTCATTTTGTGCAACTAGAATTGTCTTCTTCGATAAAGTTAAGTTTTCAAGTATAATAAATTACTGTCGTACTGGAATAATTTTAAAAATATCAACGCTGAATGTATCACATTTTAGGGATGTTTAAATAAAACTGCATTTCAGTTAGAAAGTGTTTCATAATCAATGCTTTAGGCATGATTGATCCTTCTTGTTTTAAATTGAAATTAAATTTATGATCCTTGCAAATAGTTTATTAATATTTTAAATGAATAAGAATAAGTAATCTTTTAACATTGCAAGAAGTACTTCAGCATAGTGTTGTAAGGCATGGCAAAAGATGGTAAATGCGCCTTTTTATAATTTGGTGAGGGTTCAAAAATATGATCAAGACTATATATATATATATATATATATATATATTTCGATCGATTTTTCGATTCTTCTGATATACTAGTAGGCTTAAAAAGCAAATAGAAGCAGAACTTCCGTAGAAACGTATGGATCGTAATTAAAATACGCCTTCTTAATAAAAGTCTACAGCTGCAACGACGTTACAGCTGTAGTATGTGATGTCATAGAAATAATGATATAAATAATATGGAGTCCCTAATAAGATTTAATCTAAGATCTCTAAATCCGTTAATTCGCCACTGACTAGTTTGCCACGTTATTTATATAACATTTTAAGTAAGAATAAAATAGTATCCGTACAAAATTCGACCAGGATGACCTAAAGCCATTCCTGTTCGTAGAGAAACCAACACCTGCAAGAAGTAAAAAAAAAGATTTTTGTGATAATCTTCCGGTTCATGGAATTAAGCAACGACTGATAATCCAGTCTTAAAAAACATCATTGATATGAGACACCCAAAGCATCAGTCAATGTAAAATTAATTTGAAAACTGCCACTAATGCATCAAATACAATCAGAAGAAATCGCTGTGGGGTGATTGATGTATGACTGTACGGCAGATTGTTGTATGACTGTATGGCAGATTGCTGTAGGAGAGACCAATTGTTGGAGGTGTTGTGAACCGGTTGTTTTTCCACACTACTTCTGTATTTGTTTTTAACTAGAAGTTTTTATGTATTCGAATTCTGATAATCTTGTTATTAATAAATATGCAGTTTCTTACATCGTTCTATTTTCACTGAGACAAAAGTAAATTGATTGCAGTATATAGGAAGAATCATCCGCTGCCCACATCATATTTTTAGTGCAGTAAATGCAATAGTAGGTATGTATTAATTCATCAAAGCAGTCCTTTGTATAATTGCTCAGTAAAAGTCTTTACCCAATTTTTAATGAACCGTTTAATATGCTTGATCGGTTGATCTCAAAAGATGACGATAAAAATAATACCTAGCAATATTTTTGTTTAATGTAAGCATTTAATATTTCAATGTTGTTTCTTATGTATTAAAATGCGTAATCTTTAATGGAAAGGGAACTCCCATTAAAAACAACAACAAAAAATATGTCTTATCTTTAAATTACATCTCAACTCAACTCGTGCAAACTTTCCATCTTCAAGAACGTGAGAAAGGGCAACAGGGAGGGAAACGATTTTAAATCACTAGAATGATAAGTGACGGTATATTCTGTGATCTATGATGTAGTTACGGGCATCCTTGAGGATTGAAACAGATGAAAAGGTGTTGTTTCGAGATTGTTTTATGTAATGATGTATCGAAACTGTTAATTTATATACTTGTATGTGTGTGGGAATTCTTTAGAAGGAGTAATAAGCGAAAATGTTACGTTTCTGGTGTTTGAAACTGCGAGATGTATTGACTTATTTCCATGTTACTTATAGCTAAGATCTCATTTAAAATCTCTTTATGACTAGAACAATTTTAAATAACATGAATATGGAGAAGTTGAAATGAGAGTTTAAATAATTTAAATGTCTATTAATATTAGAAATTCCTAAAATTCAAATATATTTTTAACTTTAAAAGTATGTTGAATAATGTTTTGTGCACTTGTTGGAAATTTCAATGGGTTTAGTTTCCAACTTTCCTGTTTTAAAAACAATCCCAACTCAAACATTAACATGCACTCCATTTAAGGAAAAGGAGAATATCTGGAAAAGCGAGGAATGTACACTGGCATTCCGTTTCTAAAAATACACTCCATATGAAACAGAGAAAATAAATCCATAAAAATTCTAGCCACCTGGATGTTTGACGAGTTGAGAGAGAGAGAGAGAGAGGAAACGGAAAAATATTTTTAAACCCAAACTCTTGATGTTCGATCGTTAAAGTGACGTGTAACCGCTTCACCACAGGATGTTGTAGGAAGTTGTTACTTTCATGAAATCGGTTAGATTGTGAACTTAAGTACCTTGCATTTGATGCCAAAAATATCCTTGATGAAAGATAGTCTTTTAATCTGCTTTCGTCCGTGATTCGTTCCATATTTAGGACTTTTCGTGAGTCAACGTCTTTGTGTAGTTGAGGGTTGTGAGTGGTATTTCTTTTCATTCATTTATATGCATCGGACGAAAGGCGACCTTCGAACTACATGAAAGCAAAGAAAGAAAGGGAAATGTTTTTGCCTCAGTTGTTCTCCTTTATTGTTACTCTACATTTTTAGTTTTTTGTTCTACAAGACGGATGTGTAAGCAGGTAAAATTGTCAAAATACAGGCAACAAAATTGCTGAATATTTTTTTACCGTATGTCCTCTCTTGACAATAAGACCATAGCATTTTAAAACCTCAGTGTTTTGAAGCTCTTAAATTTTGGTCTCAATTCAAGTGTAAATTAATATTATCTATAAAGCATTTCAACTATACCGAGTGAAAATCCTGTTAAAACCACCCATATAGAGCATATAAACATATGCATCAACCAGATTTTTTTTCTTCAGATGTATTTGCAGATAGTTATGGCAGATGAACAATCTAAAGTTGGTCATAGATTCTCTTTCAGAATTGTCTTGAAGTACTTAATGGTAGGTCTTTAATTAATGTTCTTTGAAGAATTGAAACTATGTATGAAAATTAGGGAATTATGATCAAGCTGCCCTTGCAGAATGTACAAACATATGGATCGAACCACGCTAATTTTCTTCATATGCGCTAGTAGATAGTTGTGGTTGGTTAACCCCTTAAAGTTGGTTACAGTAACTCTTCTAGAAATGTCTCGGTGTTTTTGTTCTGTAGAACTTCAATGATTTCTCCTTTTGTTTCAAGAACTCTAAATCCTGATGATATTTGAATAATTAGAATCAATTAGCTTCTTTGCAGTGTTCAAGCAAATTGTGTTATCTGGGGGCTCCACATGCGAAATGGTTAGGCTACCTGCAAGTGCAGTTGCAAAAAGATCTAATTTGACTGCCGTCAAGTGCGGACGCGCATTGAGCTATCTGCCAGTGGGGTACCTTCAAATTAACCGGATGGTCGTTGTCTTACTTAAGGTAGCCCATTATATTTCGTTTACTAACGTTAGACGACAGTGCTATTACTTTCCCTGCAATACAATTCCCTCGAATTTTCGACGGATCTACAAGTTTCAAGACCTCTAGAATACGAAAAAACCATTTTTAGCGTGACGTCTGTGTGTGAGTCTGTGTGTCTGTCTTTGCAATGTATGTATCCACTCTAACTAAAAAACTAATTGTCCGAATTTCACAAAATTTGGTAGGTAAGTCATTTGCGGGCGAGTCTGGATTTGATTAGTTTTGGATGCGATTCGGGATAAAAGAACCCGCCTTTTTTTGCGAAATGGCCCGCAAAAGCTTGTATCCACTCTAGCTGTAAAACTAATGGACCGAATTTTACAAAATTTGGTAGATAAGTCACTTGTGGGTTACGCTGGTGCTGATTAGATTTTGGTATGATTCGGAAAAAAATAACCTTTTTTTTTTTTTGCAAAATGGCCCGCAAAAATTGTCAAAATCTAAACTAAGAAGCTACGTATGCTCAAATATATCCATTAAATGCTTGTTGTTTAATACGAAATTTTTAACGAAGAAAATAATAAGACAAACCCCATTACACTAGGACTAGCCGTTCTTGAGATATTTTAGTTTTTTCGTATTTTCTCTAAGCCACCTTTGAAAATAAGTCCAGTTATCAAATGAGAACGAAAATTGAATTAAAAGTGAATTAAATGTAATTAAAATAAAGAGAACGTGAATATAAGTCTGCAGGGAAAGTCATGTGCTGCCCACATCAGATTTTTTAATCTCTCATTCTTCAAATATATTTAAAAATACATTACCGATATAAAAGAGTCGAATTTTACGGTTTCTAGCTCCTACAAATGTATATATAACATTAAAAATCTGATGTGGGCAGCACATGACTTTCCCTGAAGACTTACTTATATTCACGTTTTCTTTATTTAAATTAAATTTAATTCGCTTTTAATTCAATTTTCGTTCTTATTTGGTAACTGAACTTATTTTCAAAGATAGCATAGAGAAAATACGAAAAAACTAAAATATCTCGAGAATGGCTAGTCCTAGTGTAATGAGGTTGATCTTATTCTTTTCACCGTTAAAAATTACGTATAAAACAAGTATTTAATGGATATATTTGAGCATACGTAGTTTTTTATTTTAGATTTTGGCAATTTTTGAGGGCCATTTTGCAAAATAAAGACAGGTTATTTTTTTTCGAATCATACCAAAATCTAATCAGCACGAGGGTAACCAACAAGAAACTTATCTACCGAATTTTGTGAAATTCGGTTCATTAGTTTTTTAGCTAAAGTGGATACAGGTAATTTTTGCTGGGCATTTCGTTAAAAAATCGTACAAATCGAACAAACGTAAATTTTTTTATCCCGAATCGTACTAAAAACTAACCAGCACTAGGGTTATACCCAAGTGACTTACTTACCATATTTTATGAAATTTGGACCATTAGTTTTTGAGTTAGAGTGGATACATACATTGCACAGACATACAGACAGACACACAGACACACAGACAGACAGACAGATAGACACACAGACACACAGACAGATAGACACACACACAGACGCCACGCTAAAAATAGTTTTTTCGTATTCTAGAGGTCTCGAAACGTGTAGATCCGTCGAAAACTCGAGTTGCGATTTTCGGCATGATTTCCAATACTTTCCCTATACATTACCATGTATTGCGGGGAAAGTAAAAATATATTACCGATATAAAAGAGTCGAATTTTACGGTTTCTAGCTTCTACAAATGTATATATAACATTAAAATAGAGCTTGAAGAATGGAGCTATTCCTTTTTTCCGCTTCTATTTTTCTGAAAATAAAATATAATAATCTTTCCAAACTTTTTTTTAAAAGCAAGGAACTTGACAAGAAGTATTTGATCATAAAATTTCTAACTAATAGACCAGAGCTGGAGTCCCCCCCCCTCCCCCCGGTCTGCAAAAAGGTACAAGTGACATTTTACTCCTTCTGAGAAAAACACTGGTAAAGTTGTGAAAGAAAAATATAAAATGTTTACGCAAGTACTTTTAGTGACAGAATATGATTTAATAGCACTAAATTTATGCTTAACTTAGCAAATTGTCTCTTCCATTTCATGATCCTCAACCATTCAATTACAAGCAGCTATTTTTATTAACAATTTTTAATATTATATTTGTATATAATAATATATTTTTAAAAAATATTTAATTATAAACCTGTTTTTCATTTTTTTAATAATTTAATAATGCATTTTTTATGCATATAATAAACTGAGTAAATTATTCTTTCATTTTGTTATTAATTTTTTTTATAAGTGGTAAAAAGTTTCTATGTCTATAAGTATTTAAAACGAATTCTAATATAATATTTACTAATATATTTTTCAAAAGCATTTTTAAATTTGTTCTTATACTTTAATAATTTACTCTTATTTATTATATTTAATGATTTACGTTTTAAGAATTTTAAATTATTTTTTTCTACTTTTCCTTTTATGTAATGTTTTAAATTTGTCATTAAAAAAATCCTGTTATAGATAAAACACAATTATGTATTTTATAACTTTTCTTTTTCAAGAAATATTTTTTTAAATAAACTACTTTAAAAACTTACTATTTTTAATTATATGCTATTATTAAAATATACTATTATAAAACTTATTATTTTTAATTATATGCTATTATTAAAATATACTATTATAAAACTTACTATTATTAAACTATTATTAAACTTACTATTATTAAACTTACTATTCTTAAAAACATACTATTTTTAGATCTCACGAATGCATATATAACATTGAAATAGCTTGGAAAATGGAGTTTTTTCCTCCTCTATACATATAACTAGAAGTGTGGGGCTGTGATTTTATTGAAATTATTTTCAATATTACATGTTAGTTGAAATAATATGTCCAATGACTTTTAAAAGCATTTATTCTTATATTACAGCTACAGTCAAACATATATTACACGACATAGCTATAAAAAGGGTTTAAATTAAAAAATATATGAAAATTTCTTATACTTGTATATTGCAGTCAGCATAATATCGACTTAAACGGAATATAATGCGCTACCTACCATCAGAAGACAACTGTCCGACTAATTTGACGGAAGCCTACTTGCAGGTTTCTTACTGCAGCTCTATCCGCGACCGCACATGCAAACAACCTAAACACACCCCTCCACATGTGATCCCCACTTTCTTTTTTATCTAAACTGCCATTTCACAACCTGGAATATGGATCAAGCAGATTTTATTATCTGGGAGCTCCACATGTGATCCTCATTTTTTTTTTATCTAAACTGCCATTTCACAACCTGGAATATGGTTCAAGCAGATTGTGTTATCTGGGGCTCCACATGTGATCCTCATTTTCTTTTTATCTAAACTGCCATTTCACAACCTGGAATATGGATCAAGCAGATTGTATTATCTGGGAGCTCCACATGTGATCCTGATTTTTTTTATCTAAACTGCCATTTCACAACCTGGAATATGGTTCAAGTAGATTGTGTTATCTGGGGCTCCACATGTGATCCTCATTTTTTTTTATCTAAACTGCCATTTCACAACCTGGAATATGGATCAAGCAGATTGTATTATCTGGGAGCTCCACATGTGATCCTGATTTTTTTTATCTAAACTGCCATTTCACAACCTGGAATATGGTTCAAGTAGATTGTGTTATCTGGGGCTCCACATGTGATCCTCATTTTTTTTTATCTAAACTGCCATTTCACAACCTGGAATATGGATCAAGCAGATTGTATTATCTGGGAGCTCCACATGTGATCCTGATTTTTTTTTATCTAAACTGCCATTTCACAACCTGGAATATAGTTCAGGCAGATTGTGTTGTCTGGGGCTTCATATGTGATACCTCCCTTTTTTTTATATAAACCGCCATATTTTTCAACCTGCGATATAGATAATATTATGGAAAAGCTAGAGTCGTAGGGGTTATGCGAAAAAGTTTAGCAACGTCAAACATATGCAAATTAATAAGATCTTTAACCAAAAAAAGCTTTTATATATTATATTTGGGGACATAAAATTACTTTTCTAAGTTAGACACTTAGGATGTACTCAAGTGATAAAGGGTTGTAAAGCACTAGTTTTAGACTATCAACATTCATGCTATTATAGAGCCCAGGAATTCACTAAAAGATCATATAATTTCCACAGTCAATCTTCTCATGGCAATAAAGAGAGAACGTGCATTCATTCTACTCATACACAGGATAAAGGGTATGAGCAAAAATTGTTTGCTGTGATTCATTCAGTCTTTTAATTCAGTAAGATTGAACTTTACTTCAATTGCAAAATTTGTACGTTCCATGGAAACAATTCACATTTTAAATCTTTAAACAGCTCTTTGTAGCAATAATTTAAATCCGAATGATTAAAAATTTATTAAATTTTCATTTTTATAATATTCATACAAAGTTCCGTATCACCCATTTAAGACAGACCTAAAATTTTTACACCCAGAATTCGTGCGCGTTTTAAATATCTGATCTGACACATACACACACACACACATTCTCAAACATGTTTCAATAGTGTTGATACAAGTTTCTTTGCTTCCACTGCAGCTGTTGGGATCTAACAAGAAATGGAATCTGAAAAGGCTATGACCAGAGGCTGAGGATTATCCATCGATGCCATTTGCAACGCTTAAGGGATTATTTCAAGTTTTAAAAGTATTTTTGAGAATTCAAAATACTTAAAAATTTTAAAAGGAATTTAAATCAAAAAAAGTAATTTAAATTTAAAAAGGAATATGAACTCTCCTATACAAGGAAGTGGAGGATTCCGAAGAAGTGGTAAATCTCACAGCAACCTGTTCCAAATACCAGGAATGCAACATTTTCTTCGCTTACACATTCTGAGAAATTCCCACGTATCAACACACAAGTTAACAATTTCATTACACTCATTACATCAACAGAATTCTTTGATATATCCACTTTAAACCAGTTGTAACCTTCAAGGATACTCGTAACCCCTTCATAGATCAAAGATTACACCTTCACTTTTATACCATTGTGATGATTTAGTATTCTTTTCACTCATACATCCATTTTTCATGTCCATAAAAAACCATATGATGGAACGTTTTTTCGAATTCAGTTGAGATGGAATTTAAAGATAAAGACCTGTTTTTTCAATGGATCTACTTCTTTTCAATTGGAGATAAAGCAGTTTTTAGATTCCAGGGGCAACCTTGAGGGTTTAAATAGTCATTTCCAACTAAAAACATTTTCTGTGCATTATTTATATCTACATATTTTTGGGTCACTCGTTCTGGAATACATTAAGAGTCCTTAAAATGAATATTGCACCTGAGTGACAGACCGGAATGACCTAAATTGGATAAACGTTTTTGTTGAAGAGGAGATTGGGTTGGTGAATGTGTACAGATGTATTCTTTTGTTGACTATACTAAATGTATGTAGTGTTTCATGGAGAGAAAAAAAAAGAAGATGACCTCCGATTTAATAAGCAACTGTGCTTCCAGTAATACATTTTAAAACGTTCTAAATCGATTTTCTCAAACAGTATTTTCGATGTTTCTCGAAACATTTTTTTCAACCCAATCGTTTTTGAATTATTTTGAACACATTTCGTATTTTTTAGTTTTTTTTTTCGTCAACTCTATAGATTTACAAGTTTTTACTTTCGAATACTATTTTATAGAGAAAGGATTTTTCTTGAAGAGAAACTTTTCGAAAACGAGATGTTGACAAAAAAAATGTTTAAAGACCACCTGAACGCATTTCTAACACTCTCAGAATGAGGTCCTCTTGCACGTTTCTTTCTGTGTGCATGTGTTTGTGAGAATACTTTGACGTGAATAGCATCTATGGTCGGGGTATCTGGTTGAAATCGGAGCGTTACGAAAAATGTAAACACTTTGGACGCATGTATCTCCGAACTTAATATCTAAACATGCAAATAATTTGTACTTGTTCTGTTGGAAATAGCGTACCATTTATGAATATACAAAAATAATTTCAATATTTTAATACCTTGAATTCTTTTCGAGAAAAATAAAATTACTTTTGTCCACGGAAGTTTTCTCTTCACTTTGCTTACTTTCATTCGACATATCTATATACACTCTAAGACAAAAAAAATCGACGCAACCCGCAAAATAATCCAATTGTAATGAAACTGTACATGCAAACACCTGTCGACCGAATATGCAAATGATCAAAAATTCGCAGCCAATGAATGAATAGTCGGAACTACACCGCATTGAAACTGAGCACCATGGTGGTGTATATAAGGAGCGAACCTCGCTTTCAGGAACAAAACATGCAGTGGATTTCGATTGCGTTTACGTACCTTGATTGTAACAATGCCTCGCCGGCGAATTCGCGTCCACTACGAGCATATGAAGGAGTTTGAAAGAGGGCGTGCGGTCGGACTGCATGAGGCTGGATGGGCATACCGACGAATCACTCGCCATTTGGGAAGGAGCGATGTAGCAATTAGACGATGTTGGCACGAATGGGTTCGGAATGGCAGATTTCAGCGGTAAATGGGCAGTGGACGGTCTAGAGCGATGACAGAAGAGCGAA